>JALGPY010000023.1:5400000-6000000 GCA_023055425.1 Linanthus parryae | reverse complement strand
TCAGGAAACAAGTAGTGGGTTACCCAAAAACAACATATAAAATGGATCTCAAGTAGTACTAGACATATTTTAGTCTGTGTTCACTTCCCAACGGTGAAGATTTCAGAGAAAAGATGACGGCGACAACAACGATGATGGTGATGCATTCGAGATCAGGAGCAGAGCAAGAATCTTCCCGGTGACGATCTCAGAGAAGAGAGGACGGGCGACAACGTCGATTTCTTCAATTGAAGCGACTATTTCTCTATCACTTATGCTCTGTGACTGTATCGAGAGATATATAACAGAGCGAGAGAAGAGAGAAAGAGAGAGAGAGAGACACTCTGAGGGGATGACCAGAGACGGTAGAGAAATATGCCATCTTCTAATCTTCTTCTTCATCCTTATCTTCATTCCTTTTTATTTTTCTTTTTTCTTTTTTTAAGTTCTTTTAGTAGTTATTTGTGGATTTCCACATTTACCCTTAACTTATGAATGATGATGGGATAACTTTTTCTTACCAGTTTCAACAAGTATGATTTAATGCAAATGGGGGATGGAATAAGCTCATTTTAAAAGTGGGGGTTGCAATCTGTTAATTTCAGTATATTGGAGGTATGCATTAAGTAATTAAGCATATTTTTTATTTCCCTGTAGATTTGTTTATTTGATTAATTTCTTTGCTCTCTAGTGTTCATTCTCTTACTATGACTGCCATGGCCTGGTTCTTATTTGAGATTCCATTTGAAAAGTGACCATAATAGTTGTTTTTCCATTCTTGCTAATCATAAAAATTGTTTCCAAGTGAAGTGGAGCCAAATGTGATAGTTGGTTGTTATTCAGAGGCCGATCTAGCAAGACCTCTTAACTTAGAAGTCAATTTGCATGACAAATTAAGTTCTTGAGCTTTATTTGGTGATATACTTGTTCAGCCCGTTGAGATGATGCTAAATAGTTGTGAGATTTATCATGCAGGCTCAATATTGGTAGAGATAATAGGCTGAGATGATGCTAAATAGTTGTGAGATTTATCATGCAGGCTCAATATTGGTAGAGATAATAGGTTGAGATGATGCTAAATAGTTGTGCAGGCTCAATATTGGTAGAGATATATTAGTACACACTACGCATTTTCACTATGAATAAATTGGGCTAAGTAGTGAGCCTAAAGGTAGTGCCTGGCAAATCTGGGCTGTCCGGAAGGCAAATGCACAAGGGAAAACATTGATAGCATTAGCTAAAATCCCAATACTCGCCTCGGTAGGGTACTGATAGAAGTAAGGCGAGCCACAGTAGTAAAAGTCTCATCGTATTTAATACCTTACCCCTACGTAATCCCCTAGCAACCGATCAAGCCTCATAGCGCTCGATCAAACTATGTGATCGAGTCTCTAATGTAACTAAATATGATGTGCGAGTCTTACTAATGCATTCAGTTCATCATCCATCGTTTGATGCCAAAGGGGACTAAAGCTAGCCTCACCATAAGAATGAGGCTCAATGATAGTAGAACAAATGGTAATCTCGAAGCCAAGTAGGATTGTTACGTTCTCTATGAGACCAACTAACATTTATAGGCATGGTAGAAGATGTCTCAACAACATTAGGAACTATGTCGTTTGAGGAAGTATCAACCAAAATTACTCCACCAGGATGACAAAAAGAATAATCGTGAGATCGAATTAATTACGGAACAGGTTTAGGAGCTCGTACATAATATGTTTTGGGATTCTCCAATGGCTCGGAAGAATCCACTAAATAATCGGAGAGAGTCAAAGGACGGAGAACAGGGCGATCAAAAGAAGAAACCAAAGAAAAAACCTCTTCCCCCCAAAAGATCACATGACGAGAAACCACAACAACCTTAAAGAAAAACTATCCCCTCTCAAATGAAATCTCGGCCACTTACAACACTGAAAAACAGTCATCCACGACCCTCCAAATCAACAAATACCGACCAGGTTGGATTATGTAAACTAGAACCGTAAATGCCAAAACATCTCGAGAATGATTGTCAGGCGGCCGGCAAATAAACTACAATGAATAATCCAAGATATCAACTAGAAGCACAAACTTACAAATCAAATATTAACTAGAACCGGACGGCGCCCAACGCGCCGTGGGCTCCTCTACCTGCAATAGAATTGCTACAGCGACTAATAAATGTTAACTAGATACTAACTAATTAGAACCGGACGGCGGTGATGCGTCCTGTGGTGTGCGGTGAAGAATTTGGAGTAATTAAATTGGCCAACCTCTGCTACAAGTGCCAATGTGGGACAACATCGAATTTTTCATTCACCCGATAACGACTTTCATTAGAGTAAAGTTGTAGGGTGTTCACCTGATATTCCAAGACCCCGCTTCCCGTCCATCAAAGAAGCTTAGTCCAAAGTCGGGTCAAAAATCGGGTTTTCCAACACTATCTCCGATACTTTATTCTAGAAGAGGTTCATTAAAACCATTACTTCGATTTTAGCAACCGAAACCCTAATGTTTGAATTAGTGACTATTTCACATAATGATTCTAAACCTTGAGGTGCCTCACTACACTAGTCGTGGAAACATGATTCTACAACTGATCTGCTATTGGATACTGATAGTATGAAAAAGTTACAGTCTACCGAGTGATGGAATAAGAATCGTTAACAGATGTTGGATGCTATCGACGGTCCATGTTGGCTGCCAGGGGTACGATGCAGATCTGTATGCGGTGGTCACTCTCCGCGTTCACCATCCTCACCGTTCATGGAATAAGAATTGCGTCGCTGCTGTTACCGATTCAGTACAAAAAAAAAGTGAAGTAGTACTGCAGCTACTGCTGCCCTTCAAGCTGGAAAATGTCAATGACTTCACATTTGAAACCTAACCATCAACAATAGGGCCTTGTTTGTTTATAGATTGACAATGCCGTGTGACTACTATAATAAAAGCGTGGGAGCGGACCGGTTTGGACCCATTTTGTTAAAAAAATATCACCAAACTCAATCGCCACGGGTTGAAGAATGTGTGACTCTAGTCTACCTCCCTCACACAAAAATACCTAATTATTTGATTTTTTTAAAATAAAACCTAATTAAGCCAGTTATAACTTATCGAGTCCTTAAATTTTATTTCAAAAAATACCTTCATTTGGTCTTTTCTTGTGATATGTGTATGCATAAATTTTGTAGGTGGGATATATGGTAATTTTGTGTAAAAAGATTATTAACTTAAAGAAAATCAATTATATTGATCGTTTTGACTTGTACTTCTAATTCATGGACCTAAATAAAATATGTAACGTTTGCATATCAAATTTTAGTCGGACCAGTTATGTTTTAAATGGTTTCGCCAATTCTCGGACTATGATAGATTGAACTTTGTTCGGATTGGTTTATCTCGAATCTTAATCAGTCGAGTAGCATCGATGTATGCTAAATTCGGTCCGACTTGATGCGTGATGGTTCGGGGAGGACGGTTGGCGCTCCTAACTAGTACTTTCGCACTTCGGGATGGAAACGATTCAATATAGTTCGGTTTGGGCCAAAAAGGTTCACACCTCAGTAATCCATTTTTTTCCGTATCCGTTTCGACGGTTAGGTTCGTTTAAAATTGTAATGTACTTATTAATAATACATATGATTATTTAAACTGAAATACTTCATATGAAAAGATAAATAATTTATTGTTTAAAAAAACCAAGGCTATTGGGAGTAAATTAAATTCTATCCAACCAAATATATTTTTCTTAATTCAAAGGGAAAACACACGAAGATGTGGCGAAGCGAAGCAAAGATTACCTCTACTGGTACAAGGAAGTCACTGCCGAAGGAAAGATGAACGAAATGGGGTCTTGCCCGCTGCCTACAAGCGAATTTGTCTTCCTCCTCTACTGGGTTACATGAAGGTAAACACGGATGCTAGTTGGAAAGAATATGGCGTGGCTACGGGGGTTGCAGCTGTGATCCGAGACATATGGGGTTATTCCAGGCGGCCAGACAACGGCGTCTCCCAAGGGAGCGTTCCCCTCTTATGGCGGAATTTACTGCAATACAGGCCTGTGTTTTGCAGCAGAAGGTGGACATGGATCAATTCTGCATGATGGAGAGGTGGGAGATCAGGGAGCTCAACTCCATTTCAGACTTGAAGGAACGAATGCAAGAGTGTAGATATGTTATGTCCAAGTTCGTTTCTATTAGTTTTGTTCATGTTAGTAGAGAAGGCAATAAATTTGCCCACTTACTTGCCTCGAAAGCTAGTGACGAGGAAGATATTAATTATTATGCCCAACTTCCAGATTGAGCGAACGATGTTAAATGTTAATAACTTCGATTTATTGGGGGTAACGTCCCATGACTAGACTAC
This sequence comes from Linanthus parryae, assembly GCA_023055425.1. NCBI lineage: Eukaryota > Viridiplantae > Streptophyta > Magnoliopsida > Ericales > Polemoniaceae > Linanthus > Linanthus parryae. The sequence continues at coordinate 5,995,674 of JALGPY010000023.1, read as the reverse complement.
TTTCTTTATTCTAAAAAAAAAAGAAAATATGGGCAACGTTTTATTTTTGAAGGTTGTAATGCAATTTTGGTTTAAGAAATATTTTTGTGAAAGTTTGGGTTGTAACAGCGAACTCTTGCAACTACAGGCTTGTTTGAAAGCAAATCTGCATTTTGATTTATCTGCAAATCTGCATTTGTTTAAAAGCAAACCTGCTTGACCCAATCTATTCATTGTGGACAAATGGGTCATATCACCAAATAAAGCTAAAGAGCTACTACCTTTGTTTATTCTTATTCATTTACTTACTTTTTTGTCACTGTTCACTGAGTCACTTTGATCCGGTGATTTGATTTGCAAAATGATACAAGAATTTGATAATCTTTGCATGACTTTGTAGGGTGAACATTACTCTACAAGACCATGGATATAATTCAAAAATATATTGTTTTGCTATCTTAATCACCGAGCAAAGTGACCAAGTTACGAGTTGAAAAGTTAAAGTAGGATATTACAGAAGAAACGGAAGAGCTGAACAAGTATATCACCAAATATCACCAAGTAAAGCTAAAGAACTTAATTTTTCATCTAAACTGACTTTTACTAATTAAAGAAATCTGGCTAGATAAGCCTTTGAATAACTTGACTTTTCTAACTATTACAATTAGTTTCTCTTTACTTGGAAACAATTTTTATGATTAGCAAGAACGGAAAAAAACAACTACTATAGTCATCATTTGAAAATAGAATCTCGAATAAGAACCAGGCCATGGCGATCATACAAATGAAGATAAGAGAGCAAAGAAATTAATCAAATAAACACATCAACGGGGAAAGCAAAATCGAAAATTCCTACTTTGATCAGATTAATGCATAGAAAGACCTGGCGTACATCATGGTAGGATTGGTATCACAAGTTTAGGCCAATGACATCGCCTTTGCTTGGCATTTAGATGCACCATCCTACCACATCAGAGCTTTTAACGCATCGGGAGGATGACAAACTAGGGTCAGCAAGGAACAGAGAGAGTAGAGATTTATCGATAGAATCCACACCCCCCCCCCCAAAAAAAAACAAACAAAACAAAACAAAAAAGGCTAGATCAATGAGATATTGATGATCCGTGAAATGTCATAAATTGTAAAATGACTTTTAGAACTTCAAAACATATGGGCTTGGAAAGGTCATTCGAATTTCACTTATTTTCCTTTCTAATTATGATATTAGCATTTTTCTTAACTAGAGAATAGAAAATTGACTAGCTTGCCAAGAATTCAGATCATCAGGATATCTCAAAATGGATGAAATTACAAGGCCTGAAGAAAGGAACAAGTTAAAGATCCCATTTGAAAGTGTTGCTCGAAATAGGAGCAGATGGGCTATTATACAGTTTATACCAAGCAATTTGAAATGCTCGCGGCTTTGACAGTAAAGGAAATAGCAATTGAGATCAAAAATTTGCAGAAGAAGAACTAAACTTTTAACAAATGCAAATACAATTTCATGATGAATTTAAGGAAAACAAACTTCATCAGCTGAAAAGTGACATGATCTCCCTCAGTTTGTGTATTGGACAACTCTCCTTATGTTACTCATCTTCTGCGGGCATTTTGTAATATATTAGAATTAGTACATTATTTATTCAGACTGTAGGGAAATTACAAACAGTGATGCTCGAAATAACAATATACCTGCAGAAGGTAGTAACACAAGGTATATCATATAAAACAAAAAACTGAGTGAGATCATGTCACTTTTCAGCTGATGATATTTTTTCCTTAAATTCACGAAATTGTGGTTGCATTTGTTAAAAGTTTAGTTATGCTTGTGCAACTTTTAGATCTCAGTTGCTCTTACCTATACTGACAAAGCCACGAGTGCTTCGAATTGCTTGGTATAAACTGTATAATAGTCATGTTATGAGATTGTGGCTAACACCCCCACTCATGAAAAATGCCGCCAGTTTGATCTTTCATACTCACAATGAATAATAAACTCCATGATGACTTTGGGAAGGACGTCCATGATTTCTGAATGTCCTTTTGTCCCTATATTCTGAAATTATAATTCAATTCATCACACCATTAAATAGACGATTACTATCCTAAAATTGTTGTGAAAAATCCACTAAACAAGAACAATTTAAGAAAATGTGTTAGTAACCAAACTTGAATAGAAATTCAGAAAATAAATAGAGAAAAATATAAAGAAGGGGATAGAAAAACTTATCGAATTGTAGGAGAAGAGGAGCTTGACAGTGTAGGCTAAGGCGGTCCAGGACCTATCTTTAGGATAGTAATTTCTCCCACTATACGGTGCAAAATGGGATACACGGAAATTCTACCCACCGATACAATGCCTACCGCGGTGGAGAAGAACCAAGATTGCACTTCTTGTCTTCTCCTAAATTAGAACCCAACCCGGACACGGGACAAGTGATTGAAGAAGAGAGACACTTAATCTGAAAATTTGTTATGACAACAAAGATACACTTGTATTTATAGGAACCAAATGGTGCTTGAAGCACCTCTTCGGAAAATAAAGGACACAATTGTTGTAAAAGTTACAACTATATTGGAACAACACAACCTTTAAGAAAAGACACAATTTAAATTTAAACACAAAAATAAGATTTTGGAACTTTACAAAACAATCCCCCACTAAAAATTCTCAAAATTTTAGACGCGAATACGAAAAAACACGAAGACGTAGAAAATAGGGATCGAGTGTAGTACCACGTATCGCCAACGGTGGACTGGGCCTTGAACCGTGGTTTGAATAGAAACTTTATATCCGTGAGGATAGTAAGAAACTTTATATTCACAATTTAAATATAATCATGATGAACGTTAGTCCCATATCTCCTAAATAAATATGTAACGTTAGTCGGACCAGTTATGTTTTGAATGGTTTCGCCAATTATTGGTCTATGATAGATTGAACTTTGTTAGGATTTGTTTATCTCGAATCTTAATCAATCAAGTAGCATCGATGTATGCTAAATTCGGACCGACTTGATGCGTGATGGTTCGGAGAGGACGGTTGGCGCTCCTAACTAGTACTTCTCGCACTTGAGGATGGAAACGATTCAATATAGTTCGATTTGGGCCAAAAAGGTTCACACCTCAGCAATTCGTTTTTGTCCGTATCCGTTTCGACGGTTGGGTTCGTTTAAAATCGTAATGTACTTATACATAATACATATTAATTTTTTTGAGTAAAATAATACATATTATTACTCAAACTAGAATACTTCATATAAAATAGATAAATAAATTATTGTTTAAAAAAACCAAGGCTGTTGGGAGTAAATTAGATTATATCCAATCAACATATAATTTTTCTTAAGTTTCATAGAAATTTGTTTCTAAAAAAAATATAAAAAAAAGTATTAATTTATGATAAATCCTTCTTAGGACGATTTATATTGTGGCTTAGTTACCTACCTATTTGTAAGTTTTTTTGACTTGTTTAGAGATTGTTTTGGGTATTTTTGCATTGTTTTGCGAGAAATGAGTTTCATATGCTTATACGATATCCGGCTATTTTCTGCATTATTTTGAGTTATTTAATGCATATGATCGTGGGCACTGTTTGTTTGTGTTGTCTATGGCGGGAACGGAATGCGCGGGGATTGATTGGAGCATAAACCGAGCTTCAGAAGTGCGGGAAACTCAAAGAAGTTGCAAATAGAGGAGGCAAAGGAAAGAAATCTGACAACCTGATAGTGGGATTTGCTCTTGCAGGTCGTGCGATTTGGGATTTGGAAAATTATGGAGCAACACCAGATCGTGCGATTTGGAATCAGCCTTTTGTTAGTCGCACGTTTTTCCCCATCTCGTGCGATCTGCTTATGCACATCGTGCGATTTGCTGCGGCGGCTGACTTTTGGGGCCATGATGGAATTTTCAAGACCTTTGCAAAAAGGAAAAATTGTATTAGCATAAGAACTACATTATTCAGGGGCATTCATCGTATACACATCTTGGAGCAGCTTGGGAGGACTGAAGCACATCGTGGAGCGGAGATTTCATCAACACTTGAAGATTATCCGTTTGATTTCTCATTCTTTTTTGGTAAATTAAACCTATATGCAAATTGCATTTTGGGAAACAAAACTTCTTGCACTTTCAGTTCTCCACTACAACCCCTGCAATATACATCCGTGGGACACATAATTCCTTGCATTTTAAATATTCCACTAAACCCCCTGCAATATATATTCCACTAAACTCCCTGCAATATACATATGGGGGACACTTAACCCCAATGCCTCGTTTGGGTAGAGGATATGGTATGTAGGGATAAGGCTTATGTTGGGATATAAGCAATGATATGAATGTTGTCTGAAAAGCCCTGATAAGATATGATGGTTGTACGTGTTTAGGTGTTGTTTGATATGATGTAGGATATGAAGCAGGATACGTGTCAAAATGAGTGTAATACCCTCAGTGCTGTTATTTTGTATAAAAGATTGTATATTTCAAATTGATGAGAAAAAATGTATACAAAATATATCAGTATATATGTTTATATTTTAACACTCTTTTTCTATACAATAGTGACGTTGTCAAAATATATACAAAATGTATATTAATACGCGAAATAAAGTTTTAGTAACATGCAAACATAGCAAATATTCATGGATATAATATGGCCATAGTAAAATATGGAGTATAAATTATTAGTACTTATTGACATATTGGCATGGTGTTATAAAACCTACAATAAACAAGTTAAATTTAACTAACGGAATTTCAACAAGCACGGTAAAATGTCTTCATATTCATTTCAACCATACATACTCAAATAAAGTTATGCAATCTCAAAATAAAGTTAGCAACTAAAGGAATCATAGTAAAACCCCACAAATGCCAAACATTACTCTCCATTCTTTAGCAAGATTTTGATAAACACAAGTTCACATCGTTGCGTTGTCCCTCTCTCGTCGACACTGTGTGAGAATGAGAGGGAAAGAGGGACGTGAAACGGTGAAATAGCTGATAGGATTCGGGAAAAAGGGTAGGAAATCAGATAGTTTGTGGAGGTATTTTTGTCAACCTACTAGTATCCTAATATGCTATATTTTCTTATCCGATCTTATACCTCCATGTTGGTGGTTTAAAATGTATCCCCTCTCTTATCCTGCACCCAAACACTTGATAAAAAATAAATTGTATAACTTATCTTATGCTCCCTCCTTATCCTCTATCCAAACAAGGCCCAAATTGATAACGGGGGTCGAATTGCTAACGAAAGTTAATCACGTGCTATTAACGTGCTAGCTCTATGGATGAAGAAAAACCAACTTCAAAGACCATCACGTGTTTAGCACGTAGCAAATTTGTTTAAGGAATTCAACCTCCCTTATAAATTTGGGTTAAGTGTCCCACGAGTATGTAGGGTTTTGAACATGAAAACGCAGCGGAAGAAGATAATTATTCCGTTCAAATCCCTCCAAAGATCACAAGTCAAGAACACATAACGATAGTAAATGATTAATACGTGTTTACCTTTGGGTTCTTCTTTGATGACTTCAAACGCAAATAGTGTCACGTTCTCTACGGTTGATCCACGCTTAGGATAGAGAATTGGACCTTCACAACCTTCTTGTGCTAGCTAGAACGGAGGAAGGAGACAAAGAAATCACGCAACAAAAACCACAAAGGAGGGTTCGGCCTCCTTGTGTGGCCGACGGCTTTGGTGCGGCGGGTAAGGGGGTTCGGCCCTCTTACTTGCTTGCTCTCAATTATTTTCTCTCCTCTCAATATGTTTTATGAATAACATGTATTGAGAGGGAAGGAAGGAGTTCCTTTATATAGTCCAACTACTCCTTGTTGTTTCCATAAAGGGCCCAATACTAATCATATCCATATATGGACTAGTATTATTTGCTAATTAGTCCTACTAAGTTAGCAACTTGTTTCAATATGATCCTTTTAATTAATCTCTATTAATTAAGTCTCTTGTCCAATTATATCCATATGGCGTGTGACCCCATAGGTTTCTACTTAATTGGTAGTAACTATTTACATACATGTAGCGGTGTCTAGCAACACATCCATGCCACCCAATTAATAGGAATAGTCATCTTGACAAAACCTTGTTATCTTATTATCTCATCCCTTTGTCTCAATATCCGGATTGGAAACGAGACATACAAGTCACACTCGTATATCCAATCCATGTTTCTCGATCCTGGGAATATCCCTATCCCTGCATATGACATCAATATCCCCATATTGATTCATATGAGTCTGGCCAGACATTCCATAGGCGCCATCCCTCGAGGAGCCTCAGATATTTTCTCCCGTTATGTGGGAGGGACAAATCCTATCTACATCACTCACCATCTCTAAGCTTGCTTCCTATTTTGCCCAACATGCGCTTTTATAACTACCCAGTTACGGAATAGCGTTTGGCGTTGTCAAAGAACGGTATTCCACAACTAGAGGATCTAGTGACTTCAAGTCTAAGGATGATAATATCATATCACCGCGAGAAGCGCTTGTGACTTTACATAACTTGTATGTAGCCTTCTCGGATTCGGGTCAATCTAGTATGTCATTACCCCTAATGCATACCCATGTGTTGGATCGTGATATCTCCATATCAATCCAACCCCATACTAGTCTATAGATGATCGTCCTATTAATCATTATATTTGACTAGGGATATTTAAGATAAACAACACGATTTGTAAATCTAAGCGACTTCATTATATTAAATATCTCCGTAAATAATACAATGATTATTCTAGCCAATTCATACTAAAATTAGATTGCCTCTTGAGAATCTATTCCAACAGTCTCCCACTTGCACGAAAGCCAATCTGGTGCATCGCGTATGCCAATTTCCCTAATGTGCTTTTCATGCTTGCGCTGAACAAGAGACTTCGTGAATGGATCTGCCAGATTATCATCTGTAGGAATCTTGCATACCTTCACATCTCCTCTATCGATAATCTCTCGAATAAGATAGAACTTCCGGAGTACGTGTTTGGATTTATGGTGTGATCTAGGTTCCTTAGATTGAGCGATCGCGCTTGTGTTGTCACATTACAACACTGTGGCATCCCCAATGCTAGGAACTACACCAAGATCAGAAACAAACTTTCTAATCCAAACAGCTTCTTTTGCTGCACCACTTGCAGTAATATACTCAGACTCTATTGTAGAATCAGCAACCGTCTCTTGCTTTGGAACTTTTCCAGCTCATAGCTCCTCCATTCAGGCAATACACAAATCCCGAATACGATCTGAAATCATCTATGTCGGTTTGGAAGCTTGCATCCGTGTAACCAGTTACACGCAACTCTTCCTCACCTCCAAATATCAAGAACACATCCTTAGTTCTTCTAAAGTACTTGAGGATGTTCTTCACAACTATCCAGTGACTCTCACCCAGATTAGACTGATATCTGCTTGCCATACTCAATGCTTATGATACGTTCGGTCTATTACATAACATGGCGTACATGATAGATCCTATGGCTGAGGCATAGGGGATCTTACTCATGCGGTCCATCTCAATCTTATTGGATGGACAATCACTATTCGAAAGAGTAATTCCATGTGACATGGGCAACAATCCCTTCTTGGAATCTTGCATGTTGAACTGTTTCAACACCTTGTCAATATATGTACTTTGACTTAGGCCTAGAAACCTTTTATATCTATCCCTATAGATCTTTATACCGAGTATATAGGCTGCTTCCCCTATGTATTTCATTGAGAAACACTTTCCTAGACAATCCTTAACTGATTGCAATATAGGAATGTCGTTTCCAATGAGTAGTATGTCATCCACATACAAGACCAGGAACGCTACGAAGCTCCCACTAACCTTCTTGTAGACACAAGACTCATCTTCGTTCTTGATGAATTCAAACTCTTTGACATCTTCATCAAAACGTCGATCCAACTCCTAGAAGCTTGCTTCAATCCATAAATGGATCGTTGAATCTTACAGACATTATTTTCATGCTTTGCATCTACAAAACCTTCTGGTTGTGTCATGTACACATCCTCGAGAAGATTCCCATAAAGGAATGCTGTTTTGACATCCATCTGCCAAATCTCATAGTCATAGTAAGCCGCAATTGCAAGTAGGATTCGGATGGATTTGGTCATAGCAAATGGGGAAAAAGTTTCATCATAGTCTATACCATGAATCTGTCTGAATCCTTTAGCCACCAATCGGCCCTTGTAGGTAACTACATTACCATCCATGTCGGTCTTCTTCTTGAATACCCACTTGCACCCTATGGGGCGTACCCATTGGGGTGATTCCACCAAAGTCCATACTTGGTTTGTGTACATGGATTCCATCTCGGATCTCATGGATTTTAGCCACTTCTGAGTGTCCGACCCTTGCATGGCCTCTCCATAGGTAGTAGGCTCATCTCCTATGAGCATTGTTTCACCAGTTTCCGTCACGAGAAGTCCATATCTCTCTGGCTCCTGGCACACTCTACTCGACGTACGAAGCTCTTATGTTACTTGAACAGGTTGCTCCACAACCCGTTGTGGTTCATGTTCATGTTCCATAACCGAATCAGTAATTTGTGGTTCTTGAACTTCTTCAAGTTCTACTGTCCTCCCACTTCCTTCTTTAGAGAAAAAATCTCTTTCTAGAAACACGCCGGTCCGAGCAACAAACACTTTGTTATCGGTGGGATTGTAGAAGTAATAGCCCTTAGTTTCCTTAAGATATCCCACAAATTTACACTTATCCGATTTCGGCCCGAGTTTATCTGGCTGTAAACGTTTTACATAAACATCGCAGCCTCATATCCTCATAAATGACACTGTGGTGTCTTCATGACGGATTTGGATGGAACACGGTTAATGGTGGAAGCTGCACACATTAAAGCATAGCCCCAAAAGGTTAACGGAAGATCTGTTTGACACATCATAGATTTCACCATGTCCAACAAGGTTCGATTCCTCTTCTTGGATATGCCATTCCATTGTGGCGTTCCGGGTGGAGTGAGTTGAGATAATATCCCACACTCTCTAGATAATCATCAAACTCTTGGCTCAAGTATTCACCTCCTCGATCTGATCGTAGAGCTTTGATACTTTTGCCAAGTTGCTTCTCTTCTTCTTTCTTAAATTCCTTGAATTTCTCAAAAGATTCGGATTTAGCCTTCATAAGGTATACAAATCCATACCTACTGAAATCATTAGTGAATGTAATGAAGTAGACATAACCACCTCTGGCAGGTGTAGCAAATGGCCCACACACATCAGTATGTATGAGTGCTAATTGCTCACTAGTCCTTTCACCTTTCTAATTGAAAGGGGACTTTGTCATCATTCTTAACAAACAAGCCTAACATGTCTCATATGATTCAAAATCAAATGAGTCTAGAAATCCATCCTTATGGAGTCAAGATAAACGTTTCTCATTTATATGGCCTAGACGACAATGCCATTGATAAGCAGGATTTAAATCATTCATTTTAATCCTCTTAGTATTTATGTTATAGATTGGATAGCTTAGATCAAGGATATATAATCCATTAAATAATTGCGCACTACAATAGTGAATACTATCAAAATAAATGGAACAACAATTGTTCGTTATTGAAATAGTAAAACCTTTGTCCAAACAAGATACGGAAATAATGTTCTTACTCATTGCAGGAACATAAAAGCAATTATCTAATTCTAATACTAATCCAGAAGGCAGAGACAGCCTATACACGCCTATAGCTAATGCAGCAACTTTTGCTTCATTCCCAACGCGCAAGTCCACCTCTCCTTTTACTAATCTTCTACTTCTACTTAGATCCTGCATATTTCGACAAATATGAGATCCAAATCCAGTATCCAATACCCAAGATGAATAAGTAGTTAAATTAACATCTATAACAAAAATACCTAGTGGTTGTGGATCACTATCCCAAGCCTCTTATCCTCTAGATACTTTGGGCAATTCCTCTTCCAGTGTCCAGACTGACTGCAGTAGTGACAATCACCCTTGATCACGCCTTTGGCCACGCCCCCAGCAGGTTTAAGAGCATTGTCCTTAGGTTTAGCAACTGCCTTGACTTTACCCTTGGAAGTAGAGGCAAACCTTTTACCCTTTCCTTTCTGCACCATCCTTATGGCCTTGCCCTTTCCCTTGTTGATGGATTATCCAGCTGTCCTCAACATATTGAGTAGCTCTGGCAGAGGCTTGGCAATCTCATTCATGTTATAGTTCATGATGAACTGTCCATAACTATCCGGCAACGATTGCAGAATGAGATCTGTGGCCAACTCTTGACCAATCGGGGACCCTAGGCGATCGAGATTCTCAAGATACCCGATCATCCGCAACACATGCGGTCCTATTGGGTTCCCTTCTGCCAAGTGACTCTTGAACAATGCCCGAGAAACTTCATACCGTTCAACCCTTGCCTGCTCTGAAAGAGCTGCTTCAAGTGTTCGATCATATCGACTGCATTCATGTTCTTATGTTGCTTCTGTAGCTCAGGGGTCATGGTGCAAAGCATAAGGCAGGCCGCATCATCAGCATCGTCAACACGTTTCTGATACGCCTTTAGGGCTGCAGGGGTATTGTTCTCTGGACCCTCTGGAACTTCTTCTTCTAGTGTGTACAATTTCTTTTCTTGTTTAAGAACAATTCTAAAATTTCTGTACCAGTCAAGAAAGTTGGTTCCACAAAGCTTGTCCTTCTCAAGAACAGTCCGTAGGGAGTGTGATATTTTCGATGAATTATTTGCCATTGGAATTCAACAAAAACGATAAATATACAAGATTTTAGTATGATTTAACTATACTCAATAATGGCTATATTATTAAATATAGCTCCCACTATTTTTCTCGGATTAATAACCCTCCATATTAATGCGGAAAATATCTTTATATTTTCTAGTGGGCCAAGATCCATATTTCACCTTTTCCGAGCTTGCTTTGGCAAGTCACCCGGAATTGGTTATTTAGATAGGAACTATTCCAATTACATCATATGTAACTCTTGGTTCAATTGGACAAATAACTATTATTTATTCATCCCCATGAATAATCCCAATTGTATGCCTCTAGGTTATTTTAATCTTATTAAATCCACCTAGTTGTGTCCAACCTCTTACCTAAATAATTGCACATTGTTACGTGCCGTTGCATCTAATCATGATAAACCATGTTGCCATGCTTTGGCACGCACAAACATGGGATATAATGATCATGATGAGTGTTTAAATAACGAGAAGGCATTAACACAATATTTTGATTGAGGGATTTTGCCTTTCAATTTTAAATTGTATTGTTGATCCATATCAACATGATCTATATGTTTGAGTTTTGGGCAAAACTCCAAATCATAGATCCGGGTTGTCTAATTATCTTATTATCCTAATCGCATGCATCAACCATACACCAATCACAAAATAATAAGACAATAAAATAAACAACCACAACAAAATAAACGTGATGTGGATATGGCCTTTCTAGACTAAGATATTCCCAAGCCAATGAGAATATCTATGAATCCTAAAATAGATCACATCGCCATGCGCCTTCATCTTTTGGTCCATCCTTCATAGTTTTGTGGAATGCTCCATGCTCCATCTCCATGGCTCCAATGTCTTTGGGCTTCTTTTCTTCAATCTTGGCTAACAATCTATTTTATCTAGCTACTCCTATACTAAATAAAATAAATCTCACAAGTTGAGAAAAAGACGACTCGCAGGCCGTAAACCTTAATTAATTATTACATTAATTGATCAGCTCGCAGGCTGTAAAACAAACCACAAAAGAAACATTCACACACAAACCACATCCTAGGGCCATATCCAATCACCATGTGAATAACACATAAACAGTCAAAACAAATTTTTAACGCGCTTGTTCAATTTTTAATTGTTTTGGAAGAAGTATGGTTAAAAACAATCCAAAAAGACTTCTCTAAGCCCTATTAGATCACACACGGCCCTAGGGCCAGTCCAAGCCCAAGCCGCCGATCACCCCGGTCGCGCCTAGGCCCGGCCGGCCCTTAGGCCGTGCGTGGCTTGGGCAGCAAGGCATAAGGGCGTTCCCCTAAGGGGGGGGGGAACCCTTATGGGAGTTGTTTCCAAAAACAACTCCTTCCTTGTTGCCCAATCCAAGTTGTTTCCATGTTGAAAAACCCTTTTTTCAAACATATGCCCAAACCCTAATCTTCAAGCCAAGAAACTCACTAATTTTTTGCATACAATGTACAATTAGACCTTGTTAGATTGAATCTCCATTCAATTGCATCTATTATGCCTAATTTGTCGCTTTACGCGATAAACATGAAATTAAAGTGTTAAAACAACAAAATCGTAACACATAAACTACGTTATGCTCTACGACCTGGGACTCTGATACCACTGTAGGGTTTTGAATATGGAATCACAGCGGAAGAAGATAATTATTCCGTTCAATTCCCTCCAAGGATCACAAGTCAAGAACACATAACGATAGTAAAGGATTAATATGTGTTTACCTTTGGGTTCTCCTTTGATAACTTCAAACGCGAATAGTGGACGTTCTCTACAGTTGATCCACGCCTAGGATAGAAAATTGGACCTTCAGAACCTTCTTGTGCTATCTAGAACGGAGGAAGGAGACAAAGAAATCACGCAACAAAAACCACAAAGGAGGATTCGGCCTCCTTGTGTGGCCGACGGCTTTGGGGCGGCGGGTAAGGGGGTTCTGCCCTCTTACTTGCTTACTCTCAACTCTTTTCTCTCCTCTAAATATGTGTTCTGAATAACATGTATTGAGAGGGAAGGAAGGAGTTCCTTTATATAGTCCAACTACTCCTAGTTGTTTCCATAAAGGGCTCAATACTAATCATATCCATATATGGACTAGTATTATTTGCTAATTAGTCCTAATAAGTTAGCAAATTGTTGCAATATGATCCTTATAATTAATCTCTATTAATTAAGTCTCTTGTCCAATTATATCCATATGACGTGTGACCCCATAGGTTTCTACTTAATTGGTAGTAACTATTTACATACATGGAGCGGTGTCTAGCAACACATCCATGCCACCCAATTAATAGAAATAGTCATCTTAACAAAACCTTGTAATCTTATTATCGCATTCCTTTGTCTCAATATCCGGATTGGACACGATACATACAATCCACACTCGTATATCCAATCCATGTTTCTCGATCCTGAGAATAGCCCTATCCATGCATATGACATCAATATCCCCATATTGATTCATATGAGTCTGGCCAGACATTCCATAGGCGCCATCCCTCGAGTGGCCTCGGATATTTGCTCCCGTTATGTGGGAGGGACAAATCCTATCTACATCACTCACTATCTCTAAGTTTGCTTCCTATTGTGTCCAACATGCGCTTTTATAACTAACCAGTTACGGAATAGCGTTTGGCGTTGTCAAAGAACAATATTCCACAACTAGAGGATCTAGTGACTTCAAGTCTAAGGATGATAATATCCTATCACCGCGAGAAGCGCTTGTGACTTTACATAACTTATATGTAGCCTTCTCGGATTCGGGTCAATCCAGTATGTCATTACCCCTAATACATACCCATGTGTTGGATCGTGATATCTCCATATCAATACAACCCCATACTAGTCTATAGATGATCGTCCTATTAATTTTTATATTTGACTAGGGATATTTAAAATAAACAACACGATTTGTAAATCTAAGGACTTCATTATATTAAATATCTCCATAAATAATACAATGATTATTCTAGCCAATTCATACTAAAATTAGATTGCCTCTAGGTCATCTATTCCAACAGAGTATATATTGCAGGGGGTTGTAGTGGAAAATTGAAAGTGAACGGGTTTGTGTCCCACGGATGTATATTTGCAAGGGGTTGTAGTGGGAAATTGAAAGTACATGGAGTCTTGTGTCTCAAAATGCATTTTGCTTGTAGGTTTAGTGTACGTTTCCTGCCTTTTAGTTTTATGGAGAACAATATGGAAATCTTTGCTATAAGTTGTTTGACTCATATCTTGGACCTTTATTTCCAGGAGAACTTTTTGGGCTTGCTTTTTTCACAAATTACGCATATTTTTGCAAAACTTTTTCCATGACTTTTCTCCATTTTTCTTTGTGTGTGACGGAGAGTGTGTATATTTGTGTTACTATAGCAACATGTAGGCCTTGTGTTGCTATCGCGGCTTATAGGCATTGTGATGTTATCGTAGCGAATAGGCTTTATGTTGCTATTGCAGCAGATAGGCTTTGCGCTGCTATCATAGCAAGTAGACTTTATGTTGCTATCACAGCAAATAGTCTTTAAGTTGCTATTGCACCAGACAAGCTCTAGGTTGCTATTGTGGCGGATAGGCTTTTAGGTCTTTTTCAAGTAAGGAATCCTTGAGAAAGAAATTTGCGCATTTTAACTGCTATCACATGGGATAGACTTCCTATCCTTAAATAAGAAAAACCATCAAGGCATTACGTGTTCTGCTGCTGCCGCATGGGGCAGGCTTAGTCCCCGTGAGCAAGGGTTCCTTTCGCAAGGTCTTTTCGCGTAATCTAATTGCTATTGTAGGGGGGTGGGTAGACTTACATCCTTATTCAAGGAGGCCCTAGGGTTTTGCGCGTGATCCTGCAACCTAAGGGGACATGCTTATTTGTGTATTGCTGCTATTGCAAGGGATATGCTTATTTCCATGCTTATTGAAATAATTTGTATGATACAGGTTCTTATTTGTAATAAGCCTATTTTACCTGGTCTCACTACAGAAAAAGTGTCCTAATACGAGAGCGAACAACCATTGTTTTTTATGAAATCACCTTCGTATTAGATTCAGACGATGGTCGAGCTACCGTAGTATTCATAGGCATCGTTTTAGATCATACGACAGTCACTGACTGTCTTTTATATGTAATTAAGACCGCCCAATGATATCCTTTCGTTACAGAACAGGGTCGGCTTTAGCAGTAATACGACAGTCGCTGACTGTCCTTTAGTTTCTTACTGCTAAAGCAGTTTCTTAGGGCACCATGTTTTAGGGGGGCAACAAGTTGTAGGGGGAACTTAGTTATTTTTTGTTGGGTTTTGATGCAGGTTACGCAGCGGAATTTTAAAATTAATCCTACTCAAATCCCACCAAGGGTCACAGGTGAAGCATCATAACATGATGAAAAAAGAAAGGTTACCTCAACCATACCAGTCAGGGACGATCACATACAAAGAATAGTATCTTTATCTCTACGGTATCCACACGAATAGACCTCATCCGGGTTTCTTCTCCAATGGTGCCAGCAATCTGAGAAGAAAGATGAAAGTGGACTTGTGCAGGGGCTGGACCACATCCAAGCGGCGGCAAGGAGAGGCCACGGCATCACCATGCCGCGGGAAGAAAGAGGGGCGGCATCCATGGTGGCCGACGGCTCCAATGGAGTGGCTCCATGGCTTGGCCGAAACCCTAGGAGTGAAAAACTATTTTTTCTCTCTTTTCTCTCTAGCTCTCTAGTAAACTATTGTGTAGGATTTTTGTTAAGACTGAATTTTCGTAGTCTATAAATCCTATTTATATCTAGAGAAATTCACCTTTGCCAGTAAATCCACCAATGTGGGACTAGTTACATTCTAGCCCACGATTGCTCTTTAGTCCAACTAATGAGCACAGTTTACACTTTTATTCCAATTAATTTACTCTTGCTATTTAGTCTAACTAATTAGCAATAATTCCAGCTAGATCTATTATTGTGTGTGACCCTTTAGGTTCCTAATTACGTTGGCTGTAGTAATAATTATTACAAATATTGAGCGGTATCTAGCAATAAATCAATGCTCCCAAGTAATAGGAATGTCACTAATCTGACTAACCTCTGTGACCAATGTTACCGTGTTGTATAATTGTAGATAGTGCTTTCCAGACATACAGGTCGTCGCCACGTGGGAGCCAACCAGCACACCTAGCTGTGCTCCATCCACGCCAGATCACCACCCGTGCTGATCCACGTAGAGGCTACGAGACAGAGCCCCCGCGCATCATAACACGGGACTTTACGGGACTTAGTGGTTTGGAGGCTAGGGTAAGGTCCGTTGCGCGCATGCGACAGCCAAGCTTGCGCGCGACATCTGGTAAATGACTGAGAGATCTTAGGCTTACGTGTCCCATTAATGTGGTTGATCTCATAACGGTCTCCGATACTTGCGGACAGATGCGTAACGGTTCCTATATACACGGTCGAACATGTCGTTGGGGGTTCTATCATTAAGCTGCCATTTATGGTGCACTAAACCCCCCAACGGTTACTTCCCCACTATATATAGGATCATTAGCTCCCCGTCGCGACACAACAAGACTGGTAAGACACATTGTTCCAGTGCCATAGCTTACTGTCTCTCTCTCACAAGCAGTTACCAGTGCTTACTCTCTCCCTACACACACCCTATAACTCCCCGTGTTCTTATTCCCTGTTTGAGGTGTACACTTAATGATCTCTCGAGGATTTCCTTATACACATTTTGGTTAACCCGACGTGAAACATCCACCTTCAAGAACCTCAAATTTTGCCCATAATGTCTTCGGATCAAGTCATTCGTCAAGGATACCAGTCTCCCTCTCATGAAGAGACCTTAGTAGAGGAAGGATTGCTCAATACCACTCCCAACACTCGGGCTCCTGTTGTCACTGAGGGAGAACCCTCCCCTGAGTATCTTCAAGATACGATACAGACCCAAGCCCGAGCCATGGAAGCTCAGTCTGATCAGATTGCTCAGATCATGGCGATTCTGGGAAAGGTGGCCCAGAACGTCGTCCCAGGGACTTCTTTCCCGCTGCTGCCAACTTCGTTACCCGGGACGGTGTCTACCTCAATAGGCACCTCGATAGTGCATGTTTCTGCCGCCCCTACTTCCTTTTCGGGTGGCCTGAAGAGTCAGACGTCGCCGTTTTCATCGGGCTCGTACCTGATGACGGTAGGGAACCCCACCGCATATCCTGCGTCATCTCTATATGCAAGTGGATCCCTAGGAAGCCATGGGCCTCCACCTCCGCCTCCTTACAACCTCAGTATGCCCTACATTGCGGGCTTTGGGCCGACAGCTCCATCCTATGGAGGAACACCTGCTAGTATGGCGGCTCTCGAACAAAGGATCGACAATATCATCGCCAACCAGAGTTTCGCAGACACTGTCATCCCCAAGGTAGTCAGTGCGCCTCCCATTCCGCGGGATGTCTATCTGATGTCGAACCCTGCAGGATACAAAGCGCCCAAGTGTGAAAAGTTTGATGAGGTCAGTGGAAACGCCCACGAGCACGTGATGAGGTTCATGGACATGATGGGCCCGTACGCAGCTGATACTCAGTTACTCATGCGCAAATTTACCAAATCTCTAGGAACTGTCGCATACAAGTAGTACAGAGTCCTCAAAGCGGGATCTGTAAAGACATGGGATGACATGGTGAAGAAATTTTATACAAAGTTCTTCCAGATGGATGAACGAGTCACCACCATCCATATATCCTAGATGTACCAAAAGCCTGATGAGGATGGCGTCACCTTCATCAATAAATTCAGGGCCAGGTCTTTAGAGTGCAGCGCCGAAGTCCTGGAGGTCCGTCTGGTTGAAATATGCATGCAAGGCATGCACGAAGAGTACAAAGGTATGTTGATTAACTTGAACATGCCCACTTTCTCGAATTTGACTGACTGCACAAGGAACGTTGAGCCCCTGGTAGAAAGGATGAAGAAAAGATACGATAGCGAGCGTGCGCCCGGCTCTAAAGACAGCGGATTCAAACGATTACGAGACACTAATGTGCACGCGGTATCTTCGCCCAGCAAGCAACGACGGTTTACAGTTCAAGAGCCACCACCTCTGTCTATATCGATCAGGGACGCAGTCGACCTTTGCAAGAAATTGCGACGAGAGGGAATGTTGCCGGCATTATAACACAAACCTACATGAGAACAATTACGAGACCCGAAATGGTGCGAATGTAATGGGAAAATTTCCCATCCAACCAGGGAATGCAGGAAACTCAAGAGGATGGTGGATGAGCAGATAAAGAAGGACCAGTTAGTTGTCGGAGAATCAGCCAAAAACGTGAGAAACGACCCTTCGCCGCGGCGACAATCCAAGGGAAAAGAGATTGCCATGATTTCGATTACAGAAATGGCAGAAGCGACATTATCTCAGGCTGCGGAACTCTACGAGAATGACGAATATGAAGAGGACACTCAAGTGGGGCGAATGAAAGACTCCATCAAATTCACCAGATTCATTGATGAGATGAACTTCTCAGAGGACTGCAGGAATTGGGTGATAAGAGCAATTTTGGGGGTGGCAGGAAAGTACGGAGAAAAATTCTTTACCCCAAGTGATGGAGCTGTTAGAGCCCCCGGATCGCAGAAGCTCATCATGACATTCGATGAGTCTAACAAAAGGATTAGCGCAAATCATCAAAGTCCACTATATGTCACAGCCACGATCAACCATGTCGAATTCAAATGAGCCTTTGTCGATGGAGGAGCCGCGGTAAATGTTATATCCTTGAGTACCCTAGACATGGTAGGGGTTCCTGGGCATAAGATGGTTAAGAAGCCCTCGTCCTTAACGGGGTTTGGAAGTAGTTCCATAACAACGTTGGGTTGGATCAATTTGGGAATCCGGATCGGGCAGATAAGTTGTTCCGCCAAATTCCATGTTGTTGAGGCCGAGACAGCCTACCACATGATTATTGGGAAAGCATGGATTCACCGCTTTGATGATGTACCCTCGACGGCCCATCAGGCGATGAAGGCGATCTGGAAAGGAAGGGTGGTCACGATACCTGCTTCGGTTAATCCTTTCAATCTTTTGGAGGCACACTTACCTGAGGCGGTGTGGTTTACATAGATGAAGGATGGACCGCTCCCGGCCCCGTTTCGGCCAACTCCTTTGCCAAGATGGGAGGACATTCAAGGCTAGTCACCGCCTGGAGCAACAGTAACACAGGAGGAGTCAAAATAGGAGCAGTCCGTGGGGGAACATATCCCTAAAGCAACCAAAAGCATCTATACTTTGAAAAGAGCCCTGGGAAACACTGAGGAGCAAATGGACAATCTCTGCCCCAGAAATAAGAAGTTATATCGCGTCACGGGCGTTTCCGCGCAAGTTTGCAAGCTATCAGGGGTTTCCAATATAAGCAAGGAAGGCCCATCAGTCGAGGAAGTCAAAGAGGCACCTGAGTGCATGGAAGACCAACCAAAGCCACAAAAGAAAGAGCTTAAGGAAGTATTCCTCAGCCCTGGCGAGGAAAAACAAAGACCTGTCTTCTTGAGCGCGGACTTAAGAAATACGGAAGAACAAAGGCTGGTCCAGCTACTGAAGGAGTACAAGGATGTGTTCGCGTGGGACTATGACGAAATGTCGAGTCTTGACCGAAGCATTACTATGCATCGCCTGGATGTCATCTCAGGTTCGAAACCAGTTAAGCAAAGCGCAATGAATTTCCGTCCAGAGATCAATGTCAAAATTACGGAAGAGATTGTTAAGCTGCTGAATGCCAAGTTTATAGAGCCTAACCATCAAACATAGTCCCTGTGTTGAAGAAAAATGGAAGCCTTCGTGTATGTGTGAATTTTAGGGATCTGAACAAGTTCTGCCCAAAGGACGATTTCCCTTTGCCAAACCTGGATCTTTTGATCAACTCCACTGCGGGTCATGAGATGTTCAGCTTTATGGACGGGTTCAGTGGCTATAACCAAATCAAGATGGAACCGGAGGATGCGAAGAAGACGGCGTTTATAACACCGGTAGGAGTCTTTAACACAGTCATGCCGTTTGGACTGAAGAACGTCGGGGCCACATACAAGTCCGCAATGATGGCACTGTTCCATGACATGATGCACCAGGAAGTTGAGTTCTATGTGGATGATTTAGTGGTTAAATCAAAGAAGAAAGAAGACCACTTGAAGAATCTAAGGAATGTTTTTGACAGATCTCGTGCATTTCAGTTAAAGATGAATCCTATGAAGTGTGCGTTTGGGGTAACTTCTAGGAAGTTCCTAGGCTTTGTAATCCACAGGCATGGGATTGAGCCTGATCCCGCCAAAATCTCAGCAATCACAAGCCTATGGGCACCAAAATCCCAAACTACGCTAAAGACGTTCCTGGGAAAGCTATCTTATTTGCGGAGGTTTATACCAGCAATTGCGGAACTGACTTTCTGCTACAACAATTTTCTCAAGAAGGGCGCACCATTTTTTTGGACAGAAGAACATCAAGTTGCATTCAAGAAACAGAAGAAATTACTAACATCAATGAGGGTTATGATTGCACCACAACTGGGAGCACCTCTGCTATTGTACCTCACCTCAACTCATAGGTCGATTGGAGCATTGCTGGCCCAGGAGTTCCACGGACAAGAAAGACCAGTGTATTATATCTCACGTATGATCCAATCAGCAGAATCAAGATACACAGACATAGAGCGGCATTGTTTGGCTTTATTTTTCGCGATTGAGAAGATAAGGCACGACTTTGCTTCACATAAAGTGATAGTTATAACGAAGAACGACCCCATACGATATCTCCTTGGACACTCACTCCCCTCAGGAAGGCTTGCGAAATGGTACATGACCATTTCCCAATATGATATTACGTGCATGCAACCCAAGGCCATCAAATCACAAGCACTAGCGGATCTGCTGGCACAATTCCCAGACAAGAAGCACGAGCCGGTACCGGAGGAGCTCGAAGGACCCGAGATATATGCCATCAGCAAAGAATACTCGAAGCTGCAGTTTGACGGATCATCCACAAGATCGGTGGGAGGAATTGGAGTACTCATCAAGCCTGATCAGGAGGCTATCCAGAAGTCGACAAAACTGGACTTTGCGGTGACTAATAATGAAGCCGAGTATGAGGCCCTGATCGCAGGAATCCTTGCAGCTAGAACTCTGGAAGTCAAGAATCTCGTCATCATGGGGGATTAAAAACTAATTGTTAAACAAACCTCGGGAGAATATTCTCTGAAAGATATAAACCTACTAAAGTACCGGTCAATTGTGCAGAAGCTGGTTCAAAATTTCGAGTCTGTGAAAAACGAGCACACCCCCAGGCCTGACAATCGCCACGCGGACGCATTGGCAACTTTAGGGTTAAAAATCAGTTCAGATAAATGTCCTGCGAAGATATCGATTGAGGTGAAGACAGACCCGTCCTTAGTAAAAGACCTATGCGAAGAAGGACCTTCGGAAGACACTGACTGGAGGCAACCTATTTTGTGCGCAATGGCCGACGGAACCAGCATGGAAACATAAGTTTCTATCAAGGGATTTTGCATACATGATGGTTTACTTTATTACAAAGGCCCCGAAGGTATCCTTATGAGGTGCGTAACTGAGAAGGAGGGCGAAGCGACTTTGGATAAAATTCACCAAAATTCTTGTGGGGACAACGAGGTCTCCATCTACAGGAAAGCCCAAAGGTATGGGATATACAGGCTACAGATGTCGTACTTCGCCGTTATAATACAAAACAACTGCGAGATGTGTGCTTTAATCAAGGCTACCATGGAGGTTGCTGCAATATAAGAAGATTGGCGACAGCCGTTAATTGACTATCTTCAAGGGGGAACTATGCCCGACGGCAGAAAGGAAGCCGAAAAACTCAAAAGAAAGGCCAACAGATACGTTTTCCAAGAAAACATACTATGGCGAAAGGGGGATAATGGAAATTTGCTCAAATCCTTGCACGGACAGGAGACCCAAGAGGTTATGGAAATGTCGCACCAGGTAGAACACCAAGAGGGGGCAAAGTTATGCCGATAGCTCTTGACAGTAGGGTACTTCTGGCCAACGATGGAGGCAGACTGCCGCGCAAAGGTTAGAAGGTGCTCGCAATACCAGTTTCATGGTAATTTGGTACATGCTCCCGCGGTTGACCTTCATGCACTAGGGACCCCATGGCCATTTCATACTTGGTCTTTACATTTCGTTGGACCAATACGACCCCCCTCAAAGGGGAGTGAGTACATCTTGACGGGAACATTGCAGTTCACTAAGTGGGCGGAAGCAATCCCACTCCAGACAGCAAATGCGGCGGCAGTAGTCAGGTTCATCCAAGAAAATATTATTCACCGCTTTGGCAAAATTTGTGCTATCTTACAATGGTACCCCCTTCTTCAACCGCCAGGTAGCCGAAAAACTAATGGAATACAACATAAGACAGATATGCTACACACCTTATTACCCAAAGGGAAACGAGCAGGCAGAAGCAACCAACATGACACTGTTACGGATACTGAGTAAGATGGTCATGGATGACCACAAAAAGTGGGCGGTTTCATTTGGAAAAGCACTTTGGGCGTATCGAACGTCGCCCCGGACTCCCACTGGAACTTCCCCCTTTCTGCTATGTTATGGAGTGGAAGCGGTCGTTCCTTCCGAAGTGAAGGTGAACTCAGCAATATTGGATTTCAGTGCCTTGTACAACAATGAGCGTGACCATGATTTGATCCTTTTGGAGGAAAAACGCAAAAGGGCCACATGGGTAAATCTGAAGTACAAGGGGAGGATTGCGCGTGCATATAACAAGACAGTCCAGAATAGGGACTTTATAGTAGGCGACCTCGTACTACATGCGCGAAGCAACCCATCCCAAATTCGCGGCCAATTGGGAAGGACCATTTGAAGAAAAAGAATTCTTCGACAGCGGATATTGCAACATTCTGCGATGCCACGGAACTTCTACTACTCTGCAACCAATCAACACGCGGTGGCTAAAAAAGTACAATCCTTAGCCTTTCCTGTTTAAACTTGCAATGTCCTTTCTCCGAAGGCCTCCCATATGAGGATCTGATTATTGATAAAAAAAACCCTACCATATTAGGGCACTTTTATCAAAAAAAAATTAATCTACTTCTCTAAAATAAATGGGTCACTAGATCGACCGCAACATGAGACGTGAGGCTACCTCATAGGGTAGCAGTCTAGGACTATCTCACATGATAGCAGCCTCCTCATATGGTAGCCCTATAAACCTACCTCGCGCAATAGCGATAAAAGCCTATCTCATATGGCAAAAAGAGGGAAATACAAGCCTATCTCACATGATAGCATCCTACCTCATATGGTAGCCCTATAAACCTACTTCGCGCAATAGCGATAAAAGCCTATCTCCTATGATAGCAATGCAACCTCGCCTCACATGATAAGGTGAAAAGCCTATCTCACATGATAGCAATAATAAAGCATATCTCATTAGATAGCAGGATTACAGCCTGAAGGGTGATCTAAAAGGTCTATCTTATTAGGCAACAATTATAAGCGAAAAAAAATACTTGGGGGCCATACGAAGAAGGCCGACCTACAAGAATGCCTACAAAGGGAGTCAAAAGCTTCGCAGGTCATAAAGTCAAGAAAAAGAAATGTGCTCAGAAGCATGCTAGCCCATGAAAGGGTGCGAAACAGCGTTTGTATTTAAAAGGTTGCGTTCAAATTTTAAAGACATACACTGCGGGCACAAAGAAAAACCAGGACGACAGGAGATGTTTCCTTGTAAAGGCGACCTAAAATGTGTACAAGGAAATCCTCGAGAGATCTCCAAGTGTACACCTCAAACAGGGAATAGGAACACGGAGAGTTATAGGGTGTGTGTAGGGAGAGAGTAAGCACTGGAAACTGCTTGTGAGAGAGAGACACTAAGCTATGGCACTGGACCAATGTTTCTTACGAGTCTTGTTGTGTCGCGACGGGGAGCTAACGATCCTATATATAGTGGGGAAATGACCATTGGGGGGTTTAGTTCACCATAAATGGCGGCTTAATGATAGAACCCCCAACGGCACGTTCGACCGTGTATATAGGAACCGTTACACATCTGTCCGCAAGTATCGGAGACCGTTATGAGATCAGCCTCATTAATGGGACACGTAAGCCAAGGATCTCTCAGTCAGTTACCATTGGTCGCACGCAAGCTTGGTTGTCGCATGCGCGCAACGGACCTTACCCTAGCCTCCAAACCACTAAGTCCCTACAAGTCCCCGTGTTATGGTGCGCGGGGGCTCTTTCTCGTAGCCCCCACGTGGATCAGCACGGGTGGTGATCTGGTGTGGATGAAGCACAGCCAGGTGTGCTGGATGATTGCCACGTGGCTGTGATCCGTCTGTCTGGAAAGCAAAGATCTCCAAGTGTACACCTCAAACAGGGAATAAGAACACGGAGAGTTATAGGGTGTGTGTAGGGAGAGAGTAAGCACTGGTAACTGCTTCTGAGAGAGAGACAGTAAGCTATGGCACTGGACCAATGTGTCTTACCAGTCTTGTTGTGTCGCGACGGGGAGCTAACGATCCTATAAATAGTGGGGAAGTGACCGTTAGAAGACCCTGAGTCTGGAAGTTCCAGAAAGATACTCAGTTTGGGGTACTTCGTCCCGTCCTGTCACGCGAAGGGTGGATCAAAGGAAGTTCAGCATACAGAGAAGACGCCCCCTTGCCACATAAAAGACTGTGATAGCAGCCCCATGTTGGAATTGCGCCCTAGAGGCATTCAATTTATTATGACATATATATGGATTTACGATTCATTATGTTCTAGATATGGAAATATATTAACATGAATGAAGTCCTTAGAATATAAGTGTTATATTCTTAAATATCCCTAGTCAATTATTATGATTAATGGGACAATCACTTATAGACTAGTATGGGGTTGGCTTGATATGGAGATATCACGATCCAACACATGGGTATGCATTAGGAGTAATGGCATACTGGGTGACCCACAACGAGAAGGATACATTAGATTATGTTGAAGTCACAATCGCCTCTCGTAGTGCTAATAATATTGCAATCCTTAGACTTGAAGTCACTAGATACTCTAGTTGTGGAATACTATGCTTTGATGTTATCAAATGTTACACCGTAACTGAGTAATCATAAAGGTAGCTATCGGGCATGATAGGAAGCAAGCTTAGAGATCGTAGTGATGTAGATAGGATTTGTCCCTCCCACATAATGGGAAATATCCACGGCCACTCGAGGGATGAGGCTTATTGAATGTCTGGCCAGACTCAGATAAATCAATATGGAGATATTGATGTTATCTGCTAGTATAAGCATATTCCCAGGATCGAGGAACTATGGATTGGATATACGAGTGTGACTATTTATGTCTCGTGTCCAATCCGGATATGGAGACAAAGGGATAAGTGCAATATGAGATATTGGGCACAAGAGGTTTGTCCGGCTCACTGACTATTTCTATTAGTTGGGTGGCATGGATGTGTTGCTAGACACCGCTCCATGTTAGTAAGAGTTACTACCAACTATATAGAAACCTATGGGGTCACACTTCAAATAGAGTAGAGCTAGATTTGGGATTAATTAATATTGATTAATTAATAGAAGGATTATTGTTTAAAACTTTGCAAACTTAGTAGGACTAATTTGCAAGAAAGGAAATAATTCTAGTTCATGTAGAATTAGGAAACTCCTTTATGGAAACAACAAGGAGTTTTTGGAGTATATAAAGGAGGCTCTAGCTTCCTTCCCACTGGATTTTAATGTTATGAGACATAAAAAAGAGAGTGGGAGAGAGCAAAAGAGAGAGAGCAAGACACGCCTAGAGGCCCGACCGCCCCTAGTGTTGGAATTGTGCCCTAGAGGCAATCAATTTATTGTGACAAACATGTGGATTTACGATTCATTATGTTATCGATATGAAGATATGTGAACATGAATGAAGTCCTTAGAATATAAGTGTTAAATTCTTAAATATCCCTAGTCGATTATAATGATTAATAGGACAATCATCTATAGACTTGAATGTGGTTGGATTGATACGGAGATATCATGATCCAACACATGGGTATGCATTAGGAGTAATGGCATACTGGATTGACCCATCTCCGAGAAGGCTACATACACGTTATGTTAAGTCACAAGCGCTTCTCGGGGTGCAACGGTATTGTCATCCTCAGACTTAAAGTCACTAGATGTTCTAGTTGTGGATTATCGTGATTTTGGTAGCGTCAAACGCTACACCGTAACTGGGTAGCTATAAAGGCGTGTACTGGATACAATAAGAAGCAAGCTTAGAGATCGTAGTGGACGTAGATAGAATTCATTCCTCCCACATAACGGGAGCAAATATCCTAGGCCACTCGAGGGGTAGTGCTTATAAAATGTCTGGCCAGACTCAAATAAATCAATATGGGATATTGATGTTATTTGCACGAATAAGGCTATTCCCAGGATCGAGAAACTATGGATTGGATATACGAGTGTGACTTGTATGTCTCGTGTCCAATCCGGATATTGGGGCAATGGGATGAGACAATTACTTGCACAAGGTTTGTCATGATGACTATTCTATTTGTTGGCTAGAATGGATGTTTTGCTAGAAACCGGTCTATATTAGCAAATAGTTGCTACCAACTAGATAGAACCTATGGGGTCACACGCTATATAGAGTTGAACTAGATTTTGGAATTATTAATTGGATTAATTAATTAGAAGGATCACTTTGCAATAACTTGCAAACTTAGTAGGGACTAATTTGCAAGGAAGGGACTAAATTGAATTCTAGTAGGACTAGAATAGGTCCTTTAGTTAGTTGGCAAGGATTTGTTGGACTATATAAAGGACACTCCTTCCTTCCTTCCCATACTTATGATTCAATTGATCATAACTTGAGTGGGAGAGAACAAAAGGAGAGAGAGCAAGCAAGCCAAGGAGCCGCCGCCCCCTAGCTCGCCGCCCCCTTCCCGTCGGCCCACAAGGAGGCCGAAACCTCCTTGTTTCGGTATCGTATTGCGTGATTCTTCTTCCACTTCCTCTTTTCGGGCTAGCACCAAGGATTGGAAGATCTAGAAATCAACTCTAGGGGTGCATCAACTATAGAGAACGTGACACAATTCGCGTTTGAAGTCATCAAAAAAGAACCCTAAGGTGTGTTATTGATTTCTTCCTTTACCATCGTTATGTCTCTTGACTTGTGATCCTTGGAGGGTTTTGCATGGGTTATGATTGTTTGTGTTTCCATTGCGCATCCATGACTCAAAACCCTACAGTTGTATCAGAGCCACAGGTCGTAGAGCATAAACGTGGTTTATGTGTAACGTTTTGATAGTTTTACACCTTAAAATTGTTGTTTATCGTGTAAAACAAGACAAATCAAGCATGTGATGCAATTTTTCAAGAATCTATCATAACAAGATCTATTTTTTTCATTGGATGCATGAATTAGTGATTTTGAGAAATTTTAGGATCTTAGATCTAGGGTTTGGGCATCCTTATGGAAGAAGGAGTTCTTCCCAAACAAGGAAAAAACCAAACTTGAGCACCAAGCAAGGGAGTTGTTTTGGAAACAACTCCCAAAGGAGGTTCGGCCCCCCTAGGGGACCGCCCCTCCTTGCTTGCCGCCCAAGCAAGGCTCGACCTAGGGGCCGGCCGGCCAAGGCCTTTTCGGTTCTCTTTTGGGCCCGGGCAATTAAATTGTTGGGCCCCATGGACGGTTTTAAACCTAGAAAATCCTAAAATCAATTAAAATTGACCAAGCGCGTTAAAATTGGATTTTAACTGTTTATGTGCAATTCGCATTGTGATTGGATATGGCCTTAGGATGTGGTTTGATGTGTATGTTTAATTTTCGTGTTTTGGTTTACGGCCTGCGAGCTGATCAATTAATTGTAATAATTAATTAGAGTTTAATGGCCTGCTAGCCATTTTTTTCTCAACTTGTGAGATTTATTTTATTTAGTATAGTTGTTTGCTAGTGCTAGATAAAGTAGATTGTTAGCCAAGATTGAAGAAAAGAAGCCCAAAGCCAAAAGAAGCCACAAAAGATGGAGCATGGAGCATTCTACATGACTATGAAGGATGGACCAAAAGATCAAGACGCATGGAGATGTGTTTGCTTTTAGGGTTCATAGATAATTCCATTGGCTTGGAATTATCTTAGTCTAGAAAAGGCCATATCCACATCACGTTTTTTTTGTTTTGTGATTGTTTATTTTATTGTCTTATTATTTTGTGGTAGGTGTATGGATGATGCATGCAATTAGGATAATAAGATAATTAGACAACCCGGATCTATTATTTGGAGTTGTGCCCAAACTCAAATAGATAGATTAGTTGATATGGATCAACAAAACAATTAAAATTGAATTTAAAAATCCCTCAAAATTCAAATATTGTGTTCTTGCCTTCTCCTTATTTAAACACTCATTATCATCATGATTTATCAAGTTCATGCGTGCCAAAGCATGGCGACTTGGTTCATGATGATGGAATGCGATGGCACAAGCAAGTAATGTGCAATTGTTTAAATAAGAGGTTGAACACAGCTAGGCTATTAATATGATTAAAACCTACAGGCAATCAATTGGGATTATCCATACGGATGGATAAATAAGGAGTTATTTGCCCAATTGAACCAAGAGTTTCATAAGAGATGCAATTGGAATTGCTCCTACCTAAAGTAGTCAAATTATGGGTGACTTGCCAAAGCAAGCTCATAAGGAGATGAAACATGGATCTTGGCCCACTAGAAAATATAAGGATATTTTCCGCATTAATATCTTGAGGGTTATTAATCCGTAGTAAAATAGTGGGAGCTATCTTTTACAATTTAAATCCTTGTTAAATATAGTTAAACGTCACAAACTTTGCATAATTCTATTATGTTGATGTGCCCATGGCATTAAACAAACAAAAACGCGACCTTATCTATTTTCTAGACTGGTATAAAATTGAGAATTGTTCTCAAATAAAAGAGAATTTGTTGTACTTCGTAGAACATAAAGTTCTCTTCCACCGACTACGAAAAACACACTAAAACCTATGAAAGGAACACCAAAGAATGGTTCTTTGGTTATGACTTTCCTCATGCTAGCTGCCATGAACTCTGAGCTTTGGAAGCAAGAAGAGAAACATGGAGAAGTATGATATGATCATACATTGGAAGAAGCTCTTTCAAAAGAGCGAGCTAAACATGAAATCTTTGAAGTGTTGCTTCACTTTGCGTTATGCAAATAAGCTAATTCAATATGATTGAAACATTAGTGAATGGGCATTATCTATGAGATAGATAAAGAATAAACGGTTATTCCCCAAGTGGACCAAGAATTGCATTGGATGCAATTATAGTTTTGTTCAAAGGAGATTTACTCAATATGATTGAGAATCACTAAACAAAACGCTAGTAATGGGCATGGATAAAGCTGTTAATGGTTAACAGCATGGGTGAGGGCAAATGGTTTTTGCCGACCCCATGGGTATAAAGCAAGCCTGTTGCTAAAACCAAGTTTTCTTAAAAAGTCCCATAGGTAGTGTAAAGGAAGAGAGACTACCCAAAGTACATGGAAGTAAATAATAAAGGAATTATGAATTTCGATTTGGGTATTTTTGTTATAGAAATCAATGTGTCTATCTCATCATCATAAGTATATGATACCAGAAGAGGACCTCACATTTATGGAAGTATGGAGGATCTCAAGAGACGAAGACAATTGGATAAGGAAGAAATAATCCTACACGTGGGGCTATGAAGCAAAGGGTTGCTGAATAAGCCACAGGGAATTATTTCTACCTTTATGAAATTGTTCATGAATTAGAAAAAAGCGATTATGTCCCTGCTATGAGTAGGATCATTATCATTGTTTCTTGTTTGGACAAGAAAGCTCTCTATCATAATAAATGACAAATGTTGTTCCATTTATTCTGATATGCATTATTGTAATGCAATTTTGTCTAAGAGGATTGTATATCCTTGATCATGATAATTTCATCCATAACATCAATACCAAGAAGTTTGCATATCATGATATGAACTTCACTTATCTTTAGCATTATCGTTTATGCCTCATAAATAAGAGATACATATCTAGAACTCCATGAGGATGGATTTCAGAACTCATTTCATTATTGAATCATATGAGACATGTAAGACTTTTTAGGCAAATATATGATCTTTTGGAATCATACATATTGATGTATGAAGGCCGCTAAGCAGAAAAGCTAAAGATGGTTTTCAGTACTTCATCATATTTACTGATGGGATCAGAGAAATATGGATTTGTGTATCTTATGAGGAACAAATCAGAATCCTTTGAATTGTTCAAAGTATTCAGGAATGAAGTAGAGAACCAGCTTTGCAAAAGTATTAGGGCTCTATGATTGGATCGTAGAAGAGAGTACTTGAGCCAAGAGTTTGACAAGAATCTATGGGAGTGTTGGATATGATCCAAAACTCGCTCCACCTAGCACGCACATGGGTTTGGCGTGTCTAAAAGGGAGAGTTCGAACCTTGTAGGACACGGTTCGGTCCGTGATGAGTCAAACAGAACTTCTAGTTTACTTTTGTGGGCTATGTTCTAATTACAGCAAATTTTGCCCATAACCTTGTTCCATCAAAAACGGATTATGAATAACACCATATGAGATATGGACTAGGAAATTTCCTAGTATGTCATTCATAAAGATTTGGGGTTATGAAGTATATGTAAAAGAGTTTACAAATAAACTTGGACCCAAGTCGGATAAATGTTTTGTGGAATATCCTAAGAAGGATATTATTTCTACAACCTAATCGAGAACAAACTGTTTGTTTTTCGAACCACAGTGTTTCTATGTACATATTGTCCCTAAAAGAAACAGTGGGAGGACAGTAGAACTTGAAGAAGTTCAAGAACCACAACAAAACATTGGTATTTTGATGGAACATGAGCAGGATCACAAGGTGTTGTGGAGAAACCTACTCAGAAAACACAAGAACCTCGTAGGTCAGGTAGGATATATCGAGGGACTAGAGAAATAAGGATTTCTCATAACCAGTGATATATTGCTCACCGAGATGAGCCTACAACCTATGAGATGGCCACATGTGGTCCATACTCTCAGAAATGGCTAGGAGCCATGGGATACAAAATGGAATCCATTTATGCCAACAAAGTATGGACTTTGGTGGAACCACCTAAAAGGTGCAAGTGGGTTATGAGGAAACCAACATGGATGGTAATATGATTACCTTTAAGGGACAATTGGTTGGGTAAGGATTTCATGTGAGTACATAGTATAGACTATGACGAAATCTTTCCCAGTTGTGATGCTTAAATCCATTCGTATCTTGCTTGTAGCAATCTGTCTATAGATTGAATCAAACTTCTAGGAGTTGGACTCTTCAAATTAATGATGCAATCAAAGGAGTTTGGTTCCATCAAAATTGAAGATGATACTTGTGTTTACAAGAAGGTTTGGTGGGAGCACAGTTATTTTTCTGGCTTTGTATGTGGAGACATACTAATCATTGGGGATGACGTCCCTATTTGGCAATCTTACGTAGATTGACTAGGGAATTAATCTTCAATGATAGACTCAGGCGAAGCAACCTATGAAGATCTATGGAGATAGATCAAGATGGTTGTGCAGATTAAGTCATAGTGACATGTATAGAATATGGATTCTACCTATGTCACATGGAATTGGTGTTTTTAAGACTAGTTGCCTTTCCAATTAGATTGGGAAGGGACCGTATGAATAAAATTCATGAGATACGCCATGTTATGTGCTAGGCCAGATATGTCATATGGTATGACATAAAGATACTAGTCACATCCGGGTGAGCGTCACTGGATAATTATCAAGATTATCCTTAAGTGCTTGAGAAGAACTAAAGGATGAATTCTTGATTAATAGATAATATGAAGAGTTTGCTGTAAGGGGTTACAGTGATGCAAACTTCAAATCTAACAAAGAAGATTTCAGATTATAAAGTCGAGTTTTATGTTTTGCCCTAGTGGGAGCGACTGTGAGCTGGAAAGGTTCCAGGCAAGATTCAATTACTGATTCTAACATAGAGGACTGAGTAAATTAATACATAAGATGCATTTACTCAGAATATCCAATCTCAATCAAATTGTTGATAGAGGAGATGTGAATATTTGCAAGGTACCAGCAGATATCTCGCCCCTGTGCAGCGTAAGTGTGGAGGGCCGCGCTAGATTAATAGGCATATGATGCAGGAGATCGACTCTAGTACAAGTGGGATACTATTGGAATTGTGCCCTAGAGGCAATCAATTTATTGTAACAAACATGTGGATTTACGATTCATTATGTTATCGATATGGAGATATGTTAACATGAATGAAGTCCTTAGAATATAAGTGTTATATTCTTAAATATCCCTAGTCAATTATAATGATTAATGGGACAATCACTTATAGACTAGTATGGGGTTGGCTTGATATGGAGATATCACGATCCAACACATGGGTATGCATTAGGAGTAATGGCATACTGGGTGACCCACAATGAGAAGGATACATTAGATTATGTTGAAGTCACAATCGCTTCTCGTAGTGCTAATAATATTGCAATCCTTAGACTTGAAGTCACTAGATACTCTAGTTGTGGAATACTATGCTTTGATGTTATCAAATGTTACACCGTAACTGAGTAATCATAAAGGTAGCTATCGGGCATGATAGGAAGCAAGCTTAGAGATCGTAGTGATGTAGATAGGATTTTTCCCTCCCACATAATGGGAAATATCCACGGCCACTCGAGGGATGAGGCTTATTGAATGTCTGGCCAGACTCAGATAAATCAATATGGAGATATTGATGTTATCTGCTAGTATAAGCATATTCCCAGGATCGAGGAACTATGGATTGGATATACGAGTGTGACTATTTATGTCTCGTGTCCCATCCGGATATGGAGACAAAGGGATAAGTGCAATATGAGATATTGGGCACAAGAGGTTTGTCCGGCTCACTGACTATTTCTATTAGTTGGGTGGCATGGATGTGTTGCTAGACACCGCTCCATGTTAGTAAGAGTTACTACCAACTATATAGAAACCTATGGGGTCACACTTCAAATAGAGTAGAGCTAGAATTGGGATTAATTAATATTGATTAATTAATAGAAGGATCATTGTTTAAAACTTTGCAAACTTAGTAGGACTAATTTGCAAGAAAGGGAATAATTCTAGTTCATGTAGAATTAGGAAACTCCTTTATGGAAACAACAAGGAGTTTTTGGAGTATATAAAGGAGGCTCTAGCTTCCTTCCCTTCCCACTGGATTTTAATGTTATGAGACATAACAAAGAGAGTGGGAGAGAGCAAAAGAGAGAGAGCAAGACACGCCTAGAGGCCCGACCGCCCCTAGTGTTGGAATTGTGCCCTAGAGGCAATCAATTTATTGTGACAAACATGTGGATTTACGATTCATTATGTTATCGATATGGAGATATGTGAACATGAATGAAGTCCTTAGAATATAAGTGTTAAATTCTTAAATATCCCTAGTCGATTATAATGATTAATAGGACAATCATCTATAGACTTGAATGTGGTTGGATTGATATGGAGATATCATGATCCAACACATGGGTATGCATTAGGAGTAATGGCATACTGGATTGACCCATCTCCGAGAAGGCTACATACACGTTATGTTAAGTCACAAGCGCTTCTCGGGGTGCAACGGTATTGTCATCCTCAGACTTAAAGTCACTAGATGTTCTAGTTGTGGATTATTGTGATTTTGGTAGCGTCAAACGCTACACCGTAACTGGGTAGCTATAAAGGCGTGTACTGGATACAATAAGAAGCAAGCTTAGAGATCGTAGTGGACGTAGATAGAATTCATTCCTCCCACATAACGGGAGCAAATATCCTAGGCCACTCGAGGGGTAGTGCTTATAAAATGTCTGGCCAGACTCAAATAAATCAATATGGGATATTGATGTTATTTGCACGAATAAGGCTATTCCCAGGATCGAGAAACTATGGATTGGATATACGAGTGTGACTTGTATGTCTCGTGTCCAATCCGGATATTGGGGCAAAGGGATGAGACAATTACTTGCACAAGGTTTGTCATGATGACTATTCTATTTGTTGGCTAGAATGGATGTTTTGCTAGAAACCGCTCTATATTAGCAAATAGTTGCTACCAACTAGATAGAACCTATGGGGTCACACGCTATATAGAGTTGAACTAGATTTTGGAATTAATTAATTGGATTAATTAATTAGAAGGATCACTTTGCAATAACTTGCAAACTTAGTAGGGACTAATTTGCAAGGAAGGGACTAAATTGAATTCTAGTAGGACTAGAATAGGTCCTTTAGTTAGTTGGCAAGGATTTGTTGGACTATATAAAGGACACTCCTTCCTTCCTTCCCATACTTATGATTCAATTGATCATAACTTGAGTGGGAGAGAACAAAAGGAGAGAGAGCAAGCAAGCCAAGGAGCCGCCGCCCCCTAGCTCGCCGCCCCCTTCCCGTCGGCCCACAAGGAGGCCGAAACCTCCTTGTTTCGGTATCGTATTGCGTGATTCTTCTTCCCCTTCCTCTTTCCGGGCTAGCACCAAGGATTGGAAGATCTAGAAATCAACTCTAGGGGTGCATCAACTATAGAGAACGTGACACAATTCGCGTTTGAAGTCATCAAAAAAGAACCCTAAGGTGTGTTATTGATTTCTTCCTTTACCATCGTTATGTCTCTTGACTTGTGATCCTTGGAGGGTTTTGCATGGGTTATGATTGTTTGTGTTTCCGTTGCGCATCCATGACTCAAAACCCTACAGTGGTATCAGAGCCACAGGTCGTAGAGCATAAACGTGGTTTATGTGTAACGTTTTGATAGTTTTACACCTTAAAATTGTTGTTTATCGTGTAAAACAAGACAAATCAAGCATGTGATGCAATTTTTCAAGAATCTATCATAACAAGATCTATTTTTTTCATTGGATGCATGAATTAGTGATTTTGAGAAATTTTAGGATCTTAGATCTAGGGTTTGGGCATCCTTATGGAAGAAGGAGTTCTTCCCAAACAAGGAAAAAACCAAACTTGAGCACCAAGCAAGGGAGTTGTTTTGGAAACAACTCCCAAAGGAGGTTCGGCCCCCCTAGGGGACCGCCCCTCCTTGCTTGCCGCCCAAGCAAGGCTCGACCTAGGGGCCGGCCGGCCAAGGCCTTTTCGGTTCTCTTTTGGGCCCGGGCAATTAAATTGTTGGGCCCCATGGACGGTTTTAAACCTAGAAAATCCTAAAATCAATTAAAATTGACCAAGCGCGTTAAAATTGGATTTTAACTGTTTATGTGCAATTCGCATTGTGATTGGATATGGCCTTAGGATGTGGTTTGATGTGTATGTTTAATTTTCGTGTTTTGGTTTACGGCCTGCGAGCTGATCAATTAATTGTAATAATTAATTAGAGTTTAATGGCCTGCTAGCCATTTTTTTCTCAACTTGTGAGATTTATTTTATTTAGTATAGTTGTTTGCTAGTGCTAGATAAAGTAGATTGTTAGCCAAGATTGAAGAAAAGAAGCCCAAAGCCAAAAGAAGCCACAAAAGATGGAGCATGGAGCATTCTACATGACTATGAAGGATGGACCAAAAGATCAAGACGCATGGAGATGTGTTTGCTTTTAGGGTTCATAGATAATTCCATTGGCTTGGAATTATCTTAGTCTAGAAAAGGCCATATCCACATCACGTTTTTTTTGTTTTGTGATTGTTTATTTTATTGTCTTATTATTTTGTGGTAGGTGTATGGATGATGCATGCAATTAGGATAATAAGATAATTAGACAACCCGGATCTATTATTTGGAGTTGTGCCCAAACTCAAATAGATAGATTAGTTGATATGGATCAACAAAACAATTAAAATTGAATTTAAAAATCCCTCAAAATTCAAATATTGTGTTCTTGCCTTCTCCTTATTTAAACACTCATTATCATCATGATTTATAAGTTCATGCGTGCCAAAGCATGGCGACTTGGTTCATGATGATGGAATGCGATGGCACAAGCAAGTAATGTGCAATTGTTTAAATAAGAGGTTGAACACAGCTAGGCTATTAATATGATTAAAACCTACAGGCAATCAATTGGGATTATCCATACGGATGGATAAATAAGGAGTTATTTGCCCAATTGAACCAAGAGTTTCATAAGAGATGCAATTGGAATTGCTCCTACCTAAAGTAGTCAAATTATGGGTGACTTGCCAAAGCAAGCTCATAAGGAGATGAAACATGGATCTTGGCCCACTAGAAAATATAAGGATATTTTCCGCATTAATATCTTGAGGGTTATTAATCCGTAGTAAAATAGTGGGAGCTATCTTTTACAATTTAAATCCTTGTTAAATATAGTTAAACGTCACAAACTTTGCATAATTCTATTATGTTGATGTGCCCATGGCATTAAACAAACAAAAACGCGACCTTATCTATTTTCTAGACTGGTATAAAATTGAGAATTGTTCTCAAATAAAAGAGAATTTGTTGTACTTCGTAGAACATAAAGTTCTCTTCCACCGACTACGAAAAACACACTAAAACCTATGAAAGGAACACCAAATAATGGTTCTTTGGTTATGACTTTCCTCATGCTAGCTGCCATGAACTCTGAGCTTTGGAAGCAAGAAGAGAAACATGGAGAAGTATGATATGATCATACATTGGAAGAAGCTCTTTCAAAAGAGCGAGCTAAACATGAAATCTTTGAAGTGTTGCTTCACTTTGCGTTATGCAAATAAGCTAATTCAATATGATTGAAACATTAGTGAATGGGCATTATCTATGACATAGATAAAGAATAAACGGTTATTCCCCAAGTGGACCAAGAATTGCATTGGATGCAATTATAGTTTTGTTCAAAGGAGATTTACTCAATATGATTGAGAATCACTAAACAAAACGCTAGTAATGGGCATGGATAAAGCTGTTAATGGTTAACAGCATGGGTGAGGGCAAATGGTTTTTGCCGACCCCATGGGTATAAAGCAAGCCTGTTGCTAAAACCATGTTTTCTTAAAAAGTCCCATAGGTAGTGTAAAGGAAGAGAGACTACCCAAAGTACATGGAAGTAAATAATAAAGGAATTATGAATTCCGATTTGGGTATTTTTGTTATAGAAATCAATGTGTCTATCTCATCATCATAAGTATATGATACCAGATGAGGACCTCACATTTATGGAAGTATGGAGGATCTCAAGAGACGGAGACAATTGGATAAGGAAGAAATAATCCTACACGTGGGGCTATGAAGCAAAGGGTTGCTGAATAAGCCATAGGGAATTATTTCTACCTTTATGAAATTGTTCATGAATTAGAAAAAAGCGATTATGTCCCTGCTATGAGTAGGATCATTATCATTGTTTCTTGTTTGGACAAGAAAGCTCTCTATCATAATAAATGACAAATGTTGTTCCATTTATTCTGATATGCATTATTGTAATGCAATTTTGTCTAAGAGGATTGTATATCCTTGATCATGATAATTTCATCCATAACATCAATACCAAGAAGTTTGCATATCATGATATGAACTTCACTTATCTTTAGCATTATCGTTTATGCCTCATAAATAAGAGATACATATCTAGAACTCCATGAGGATGGATTTCAGAACTCATTTCATTATTGAATCATATGAGACATGTAAGACTTTTTAGGCAAATATATGATCTTTTGGAATCATACATATTGATGTATGAAGGCCGCTAAGCAGAAAAGCTAAAGATGGTTTTCAGTACTTCATCATATTTACTGATGGGATCAGAGAAATATGGATTTGTGTATCTTATGAGGAACAAATCAGAATCCTTTGAATTGTTCAAAGTATTCAGGAATGAAGTAGAGAACCAGCTTTGCAAAAGTATTAGGGCTCTATGATTGGATCGTAGAAGAGAGTACTTGAGCCAAGAGTTTGACAAGAATCTATGGGAGTGTTGGATATGATCCAAAACTCGCTCCACCTAGCACGCACATGGGTTTGGCGTGTCTAAAAGGGAGAGTTCGAACCTTGTAGGACACGGTTCGGTCCGTGATGAGTCAAACAGAACTTCTAGTTTACTTTTGTGGGCTATGTTCTAATTACAGCAAATTTTGCCCTTAACCTTGTTCCATCAAAAACGGATTATGAATAACACCATATGAGATATGGACTAGGAAATTTCCTAGTATGTCATTCATAAAGATTTGGGGTTATGAAGTATATGTAAAAGAGTTTACAAATAAACTTGGACCCAAGTCGGATAAATGTTTTGTGGAATATCCTAAGAAGGATATTATTTCTACAACCTATTCGAGAACAAACTGTTTGTTTTTCGAACCACAGTGTTTCTATGTACATATTGTCCCTAAAAGAAACAGTGGGAGGACAGTAGAACTTGAAGAAGTTCAAGAACCACAACAAAACATTGGTATTTTGATGGAACATGAGCAGGATCACAAGGTGTTGTGGAGAAACCTACTCAGAAAACACAAGAACCTCGTAGGTCAGGTAGGATATATCGAGGGACTAGAGAAATAAGGATTTCTCATAACCAGTGATATATTGCTCACCGAGATGAGCCTACAACCTATGAGATGGCCACATGTGGGCCATACTCTCAGAAATGGCTAGGAGCCATGGGATACAAAATGGAATCCATTTATGCCAACAAAGTATGGACTTTGGTGGAACCACCTAAAAGGTGCAAGTGGGTTATGAGGAAACCAACATGGATGGTAATATGATTACCTTTAAGGGACAATTGGTTGGGTAAGGATTTCATGTGACTACATAGTATAGACTATGACGAAATCTTTCCCAGTTGTGATGCTTAAATCCAATCGTATCTTGCTTGTAGCAATCTGTCTATAGATTGAATCAAGCTTCTAGGAGTTGGACTCTTCAAATTAATGATGCAATCAAAGGAGTTTGGTTCCATCAAAATTGAAGATGATACTTGTGTTTACAAGAAGGTTTGGTGGGAGCACAGTTATTTTTCTGGCTTTGTATGTGGAGACATACTAATCATTGGGGATGACGTCCCTATTTGGCAATCTTAC
Organism: Linanthus parryae; assembly: GCA_023055425.1. Taxonomy (NCBI): domain Eukaryota; kingdom Viridiplantae; phylum Streptophyta; class Magnoliopsida; order Ericales; family Polemoniaceae; genus Linanthus; species Linanthus parryae. The sequence goes on along the minus strand of JALGPY010000023.1, from coordinate 5,956,895 downwards.
GTAGATTGACTAGGGAATTAATCTTCAATGATAGACTCAGGCGAAGCAACCTATGAAGATCTATGGAGATAGATCAAGATGGTTGTGCAGATTAAGTCATAGTGACATGTATAGAATATGGATTCTACCTATGTCACATGGAATTGGTGTTTTGAAGACTAGTTGTCTTTCCAATTAGATTGGGAAGGGACCGTATGAATAAAATTCATGAGATACGCCATGTTATGTGCTATGCCAGATATGTCATATGGTATGACATAAAGATACCAGTCAAATCCGGGTGAGCGTCACTGGATAATTATCAAGATTATCCTTAAGTGCTTGAGAAGAACTAAAGGATGAATTCTTGATTAATAGATAATATGAAGAGTTTGCTGTAAGGGGTTACAGTGATGCGAACTTCAAATCTAACAAAGAAGATTTCAGATTATAAAGTCGAGTTTTATGTTTTGCCCTAGTGGGAGCGACTGTGAGCTGGAAAGGTTCCAGGCAAGATTCAATTACTGATTCTAACATAGAGGACTGAGTAAATTAATACATAAGATGCATTTACTCAGAATATCCAATCTCAATCAAATTGTTGATAGAGGAGATGTGAATATTTGCAAGGTACCAGCAGATATCTCGCCCCTGTGCAGCGTAAGTGTGGAGGGCCGCGCTAGATTAATAGGCATATGATGCAGGAGATCGACTCTAGTACAAGTGGGATACTATTGGAATTGTGCCCTATAGGCAATCAATTTATTGTAACAAACATGTGGATTTACGATTCATTATGTTATCGATATGGAGATATGTTAACATGAATGAAGTCCTTAGAATATAAGTGTTATATTCTTAAATATCCCTAGTTGATTATAATGATTAATAGGACAATCATCTATAGACTTGTATGGGGTTGGATTGATATGGAGATATCATGATCCAACACATGGGTATGCATTAAGAGTAATGGCATACTGGATTGACCCATCTCCGAGAAGGCTACATACACTTTATGCTAAGTCACAAGCGCTTTTCGTGGTGCAACAGTATTGTCATCCTTAGACTTGAAGTCACTAGAAGTTCTATTTGTGGATTAATGTGATTTTGGTAGCGTCAAACGCTACACTGTAACTGGGTAGCTATAAAGGCGTGTACTGGATACAATAAGAAGCAAGCTTAGAGATCGTAGTGGACGTAGATAGAATTATTCTCTCCCACATAACGGGAGCAAATATCCTAGGTCACTCGAGGGATAGTGCTTAGAAAATGTCTGGCCAGACTCAAATAAATCAATATGGGATATTGATGTTATTTGCACGAATAAGGCTATTCCCAGGATCGAGAAACTATGGATTGGATATACGAGTGTGACTTGTATGTCTCGTGTCCAATCCGGATATTGGGGCAAAGGGATGATACAATTACTTTCACAAGGTTCGTCATGATGACTATTCTATTTGTTGGCTAGAATGGATGTTTTGCCAGAAATCGCTCCATATTAGCAAATAGTTGCTACCAACTAGATAGAACCTATGGGGTCACACGCTATATAGAGTTGAACTAAATTTGGGAATTAATTAACTGGATTAATTAATTAGACGGATCACTTTGCAATACCTTGCAAACTTAGTAGGGACTAATTTGCAAGGAAGGGACTAAATTGAATTCTAGTAGGACTAGAATAGGTCCTTGAGGTAGTTGGCAAGGATTTGTTTGACTATATAAAGGACACTCCTTCCTTCCTTCACATATTTATGATTCAAGTGATCATAACTTGAGTGGGAGAGAACAAAAGGAGAGAGAGCAAGCAAGCCAAGGAGCCGCCGCCCCCTAGCTCGCCGCCCCCTTCCGGTCAGCCCAAAAGGAGGCCGAAACCTCCTTGTTTCGGTCTCGTTTTGCGTGATTCTTCTTCCCCTTCCTCTTTCCGGGCTAGCACCAGGGATTGGAAGATCTAGAAATCAACTCTAGGCGTGGATCAACTATAGAGAACGTGACACAATTCCCGTTTGAAATCATCAAAGGAGAACCCTAAGGTGTGTTATTGATTTCTTCCTTTACCATCGTTATGTCTCTTGAATTGTGATACTTGGAGGGTTTTGCATGGGTTATGATTGTTTGTGTTTCCGTTGCGCATCCATGAATAAAAACCCTACACCTAGGCCGTCCGCCCTTCCCGTCGGCGCAAAAGGAGGGCCGAACCCCTCCTTGTTCCTTTCTTGCTTTGATCTTCTTCCCTCTTCCTCCGGGTTCAAGCTAGCACTTGTTTGAAGGAAGAATCTAGATCTCACCTCTAGACGTGGATCAACCGTAGAGACGAGGACACTATTCATCGTGTGATCTCCCAAATCACAAGGTACACAGTACTATGTCCTTTATCATGTTATGATGTCTCCTCCTGACGATCCGTGGTGGGCTTTGAGTAGGATTAAACGTTACCTACTTGAAAACCCAACAGTGGTATCAGAGCCACAGGTCCTAGAGAATAACATGATTTTATGTGTTACGATTTCAGTTTATACACCGTATTATTGTTTATTACGCGAAAACTGAAAAGTAATTGGCATAGTAGATGCAAATTGAATTTGATTCAACATAAACAAGATCTAATTTAAACATTGGATGTGTAAATTAGTGAGTTTGATCACATGAGATGTGTGGATTTTGGATCTAGATCTAGGGTTTGGGCACATGCTTGGAAAAGGGGTTTCCTAAGTATGTAAATAACTAAACTTGGGCAACAAGGAAGAAGTTGTTTTGGAAACAACTAAACTTGGGCAACAAGTAAGAAGTTGTTTATGGAAACAACTAGACTTGGGAACCAATGAAGGAATTATTTTGGAAATAATACCATAAGGGTGTTTTGGAAACAACCCAACAAGGAAGGAATTGTTTATGGAAATAATTCCATGAATTGTTTATGGAAACAATTCCATAAGGAGGGGTGGCCCATGTAGGGACCGCCCCTCTCTCTCCTTGCCGCCCAAGTGACACACGGCCCCAAAGGGGGCCGGCGCACCCTAGCACACGGCCTAGCCGTGTGGGCTAGGGGTCGGCCGGCCCGGGCCTAGTGTGGCGGTTCCTTGGTTGATTTTGGCCATTCTCTTGGTAAATCTCTTGGACCGTTTTAACCCTAGTGTGTCCAAAAATAACTAAAATTTAACAAGCGCCTTAAAAATTGGTTTTAACTGTATTATGTGCTTTGTTGCATGGTGGATGGATATGGCCTAGGATTGTGGATGTTTATTGCTTTGTGGTTTGGTTTACGGCCTGCGAGCTGATCAAATTAATGTAATAATTAATTAGGTTTTACGGCCTGCGAGTCGTGTTTTCTCCTCGACATGTGAGGCTTTTATTATTTATTTATTCTAGATGTTAGGCTAGAATTAGAAATATTTAGATGATAGTCAAGAGCATGGAGAAGAAGACCGGAGGACCAAAGGAGCCAAAAGACAAAGAAGACAAATCCCTAGGCGCGCAGCTATCGTGGAGCACATGGAGATGAGTGATAACTCTCTTTTATGAGCTATTAATATACTTCCATATTACTTTTATTAGGCTTATTTCACATGATTTATATGTTATATTTGCACAAAAAGTGAATTTGACGATTTATAAGCCTAAGAGTCAAAAGTTGTGTTTCTAGCTTATTTGAGCATGATTTCTCTCATATTTGCGATGATAATTGCACGGGTAGTATTTTGTTGTGTTTCTCAGGTAAAATAGGTGCAATGGAGCTTATGAGAGGCTTTTATATGCTTGGGAGGGAGCTAGATGAAGAGGAGAAAAGAAGACGCAAAGACGAAGAAAAGTTGAAAAAGTCACTCCTGACCAGCCTGTACTATTTTCGACGCTCAGGAAACTCAATACATAATTTGGGAGCAAGGCCTGCGGCATTGGAAAGTATACATCCGTAGCTTTCCAACGATATATGGTAGGCCCAAAGACGAGTCCATATGAGGGAGATACAGTCCGCGCAAAATCAGCTTACAATTCTGTCCGGGAATTACAAACTGGAGGGGCTGAAGTTCAAATTCGGCCAAAGTTCATTAAAAAACGTGCCCAGGCCTTATGAAATGACTTCTGAGCCCTAGAACACAAAAGGAGGCTGCTGGAGGAAGGGAGGAGACAGCTCCCAAGCCATTGGAGAGCTCGGATTCCCGCCGGATCAAGGATTCATCGTTTGATCTCTCTATCTCTCTTGTTTTTGATGAATACTTGGAAATTCTTCGTTGTATTCCCAACTATGAGTAGCTAAACTTTCTTCTATTCGGGATATCTCATAGGTAGCTAGGGTTTGAACACCATGTTGGTGATTTATGGATCTTTTTCATGCTTTTAGCTTAATTGAATGTGTTTTTCTTAGCTATGCTTGATTTATGTACTTAATTCTATCGTTTCTATTGTTTGAGCTCTCCATAGGATGATTATAGGTATAGGATGTTAGAGGAATCAACATTCTCTACCCGGAAACTTGAATCAAGCACTAGCCGTATCTAGGGTTGAGGAATCTTGCTAGTTAGCTAGAACTAAGAGTAGACCACAAGAACATAATGCTTATTTGAACTTGAGTAGGTTAGAGGAATTAGATACAAGAGTTTGAATATAGGCTTTGGTTGAGGAATCTTCAAAGCATAGGTGCTCGTTTGGCTAAGTAAAAGACGTTCGTGTTACTAGAACATAAATCATAAGTGGTGTGAGATCCCTAGTGAACCCGAAGAGATATCCTGATACTTGTCCCTCGTATATATCTCAATTTTAATAATTACCTTGTTATTTAGTTTCTTAGATTAGTCAAACAAACTCAATTACTTGCCCACATTAAAGTTAATCATCCTAATTCGTTCACGAGAAGTCCTTTGGGTTCGACAAACCAGGATTTACCGGATAATACTACACGCGACAGCCGTACACTTGCGGTTAGATCGTGTCAAGTTTTTGGCGCCGTTGCCGGGGACTTCGGTTGAATTAGTTAGAATTATTAGCTTTAGGGAATTTTTTTTTTGTTATTTTCTATTCTTATTACCTCACGGTATTACTTGAGATTTATGTGTGCAGGCATTCAACTCTAAGCATGGAGGATGTGAAATATCGCCGTTTTGCGAGCATATTTGAAGCATGCAACTTTGCATATGGGCAATTCGTGAAAGAGTGTCATGTGAATGGCATTAGAGAGAGGGTAGCCATGGAGATACAACGCTATACCTTTCGTCCTAATGACTTAACCCCTCCCACTAAGTTACTCTTCTTCCTTGGTTGCTTGCTTGAGGAGATGATCCCAAATGTTGAAGAATGGCGACAACGAGCAACAAGAATAGGAATAGAGAAGACACATGTCGACGCACAATATGTTCGTGGGCTGTTTCCTAGCATTGGGGGGAGGCTAGAGAAATTATGAAGAACTTAAACTTCTTCTCTGTTCTTCCTCAAAAAAAAAAAAAAAAAAAAAAAAAAAAAAAAACACCTCCTTCTCTGTTTATCCGTAGCACCTGTGAAACAACACCAGAACCACCGATCCTGTCATCACCGCCTGTCCTCCACCGCCTCCCACTCTCTGCCCTGCCCTGCCCCGCCGTCTCCTCTCTCACTGGCTTCACCCAGAAACCCAACACCCAAAACCCAAACCCCGATTGAGGAACGCCCATGGCCGCCAACCAAGACCGCCATTCTCGACCTTGAACCTGCAACTCCGCCCAATTCCAATCTCCCCATGAAATCACCGATTAGGACCTCTTTCTCTCACCGCCGTTCATCCATCGGACCTCCCCCACCAACCCGTGAACCCTCCAATCCTCTCTGCAAAACCCAGCGGCCAAGAACCCCAATCCTCCATTAACAACTACCTGCAACAAATCAGAAGCCTCCGAAACACCTCTGTTCCATCTCCGCTCGACCCACCACAACTGATTCACACCCTTCAACCACCAATTCCTCCATCCCTTCTTCTCTCTGATTCAGACCCACTTCACGAGACCACCCAATTCACCCCTGCGACCTCCAATCGATGCAATCACCACCACCTGCAGAATCACCTGTCATCAATCAACTTCCTCCCCAATTCGACAAACCAGACCGCCCACCCCATCTCTGTCTCTCTCTGATTTCGACCACCAAACAACAACCCAGAACCACCGACCCTCCAATCAAACCCAGCCGCCGGCCTGCGGCTTGCTTCTTCCACGACCACGATGAACCAGATTCGATCAGAACCCACCTCGCTCCAATTCAAATCAGTGAATTCTTCCGGCTCTTCGCAGTATTGCTCTGGTCGAAATTTCGGCAACTCCATTGTTGGACATGGGGCTTTCGACTGGTTTCTGTCACTTTCTCAATTGACATCTGTGGGGATTCAAAACATAATACAATCCTAGAGCTGTAATTTGGAAACTTATATGGTGACTATATGTAGTTCTGGCGGTGCGGTGATCAGAGAGATTTGACATCAAGTATTGGAGAACTCAGCTTGGTTTTGGGACTTGGGTGCCTGAGGGCATGCTGTGAAAGTTACTTGTCGAAATCTTTAGTGAAAAAGCATAACTACACAGTAAAAATTAAGATATTTCATGACATGTATGTTCTGAGGAATGGAGGAAAACTAAACAAAGTAGAAATTATACGAAGACATCTACCCCAAGTGTGCTACTTGCCCACTCGACTGTTATGGGAGCTCACATCACGAGTTCGGGGATTCTTCGTTTCTCTTTTCGTCAGCAACAACTGATCAATCGACCCCGCTGTGTTCTACACACTCGACCGCAAGGGAACTTGCATTGTGCGCACAATGTTTGCTTGGGGATTGTTCTTGCTATCTCAGTCAGCAGCTCTCGGATTTCGTCCTCGACCTTATGTCGGTTGTGAGTATTTTTTTCTCTCTCTTTACTTACCGTTTAGGCACATCGTACTTGCTTTAGGATTTTATTTTTACAATATGGTCACGGTGCATAGTCGCCACTTGGATTAGCTGTTAGAATCCTAGGGAATACTTGAGTACTTACTTAATTTCGGTACACACAACTTGTCATGTGCACGTAGTTCGTTTTAGCTCTAAATTTGTTGAACTACCTTCTTGTGCAATGACTTTGACTCTGAGTAGATTCACCGTCCCTTGCATTTGAATGCCGAGTCTTCGTGGTTGATCTCTAAATTGGTTGAGGACAACGAAGCGCTCAAGTGTGGGGGATTTATTTGCTAGCCATGTTCGCGTCTGCATCGCCAGTTACATGTAGATTAGATTGTCGTATTGTGAGTTAATGTAGTACTTGTAGTCCGAGTCGTATTTTAAAATATTGTTGTATTGTGCTTAGTTTTAGTGTGGTTTATGTTTAGGTTGCACTTTTACTTTATTGAGTCCCCCTACCCAATTATTTTGTGGTTAGTCAAGTTGGCCTAAAGCATATAGAGTTTAGAAAAATATAAAAAAATGAAAAAAATAGAAAAATCATAAAAATTGAAAATTGAGAAAGGGCAACTTAGGACCTAGAAACTGAAGAGAATCCAGTGAAAGAGCTCATGAGAGTAGGAAGCACCGTATTAGGGATACTTTTATTTTAGTATTTTGTGCGCAAGTCTCACGACAGGATGTCCCAGGTATTCGGGAATAGTGAAAGTAGACTACAGGCATACTTTTGACTCCTTTATTGTGCTAGGAGAATTGAGTCTCTAAGTGATTGATTATTCCGTTTCCGGTGGAGACTTGTGGACTCTTAGAATCTGGGGTGGACCTTCGTGTAGAGTCGGTTTCATGTGGTACGAGTCTTCGGCCTAAGCGAAGTCGGAGAGCGTGCACCACCATCCCTTAAGGTGGTTCTAAGAGAAAATCCTAAAAAGCCCACACTCTTAAGCTCTATTGCACGGTTGTAAAAGCAGAGGAGAATAATGAAAAAAAACAAAAAAAAATGAAAAAAAAAAAACATATAATTGAGCTTCAAAGATGAAACAACCTATTGTGCTTCCGTTTGCGCGGAAAATTTGGATTCAATCCAACGTAGAGCTTAAGAGGGAAACTAAAGTCAAGCCGTATATCACAGGAGTTGTGTCTCCTAGCAATGGGATAATTTGCATTCAAAGCAATAACGGCTAAGAGGGTCTAAAAACCTCAAATGACTTGACGAAGGAAGATCATTTAGAGCTGGAGATGCCTAGACGCTTTGAGTCAAAAGACGTGCCGTGTCTTGGAATGATTTGGTGGATGTTTGGGGACGCCTTAGTGAGTTTGTGCATAGGATCATCATATCATAGTTATTGCTACGTGTCGTGAAATTTCAAAGTGAGCCTGTGAGGATTTGATGATTTCGGTTTATGATAGAGAGGTTGCCCAATCTCGTAAAAAGAAAAAAATTGTGTTGGTTCAATTTTTGCATTGTTTATAATCGAGTTGCATTATAGTTAGTTCATGTAGTTGCATAGTCGAGAGTCGTGTTGAGTCATTTGCGTCTTGAGTTGGCTAGTAAACGGTGATTTGCTCGGGACGAGCAAAAGGTAAGTGTGGGGGTATTTGATAACTCTCTTTTATGAGCTATTAATATACTTCCATATTAATTTTATTAGGCTTATTTCACATGATTTATATGTTATATTTTCACAAAAAGTTAATTTGACGATTTATAAGCCTAAGAGTCAAAAGTTGTGTTTCTAGCTTATTTGAGCATGATTTCTCTCATATTTGCGATGATAATTGCACGGGTAGTATTTTGTTGTGTTTCTCAGGTAAAATAGGTGCAATGGAGCTTATGAGAGGCTTGGATATGCTTGGGAGGGAGCTAGATGAAGAGGAGAAAAGAAGACGCAAAGACGAAGAAAAGTTGAAAAAGTCACTCCTGACCAGCCTGTACTATTTTCGATGCTCAGGAAAATCTGTACATAATTTGGGAGCAAGGTCTGCGGCATTCGAAAGAAGACATCCGTAGCTTTCCAACGATATATGGTAGGCCCGAAGACGAGTCCGTATGAGGGAGATACAGTCCGCGCAAAATCAGCTTACAATTCTGTCTGGGAATTACAAACTGGAGGGGCTGAAGTTCAAATTCGGCCAAAGTTCATTAAAAAACGTGCCCAGGCCTTATGAAATGACTTCTGAGCCCTAGAACACAAAAGGAGGCTGCTGGAGGAAGGGAGGAGACAGCTCCCAAGCCATTGGAGAGCTCGGATTCCCGCCGGATCAAGGATTCATCGTTTGATCTCTCTATCTCTCTTGTTTTTGATGAATACTTGGAAATTCTTCGTTGTATTCCCAACTATGAGTAGCTAAACTTTCTTCTATTCGGGATATCTCATAGGTAGCTAGGGTTTGAACACCATGTTGGTGATTTATGGATCTTTTTCATGCTTTTAGCTTAATTGAATGTGTTTTTCTTAGCTATGCTTGATTTATGTACTTAATTATATCGTTTCTATTGTTTGAGCTCTCAATAGGATGATTATAGGTATAGGATGTTAGAGGAATCAACATTCTCTACCCGGAAACTTGAATCAAGCACTAGCCGTATCTAGGGTTGAGGAATCTTGCTAGTTAGCTAGAACTAAGAGTAGACCACAAGAACATAATGCTTATTTGAACTTGAGTAGGTTTGAGGAATTAGATACAAGAGTTTGAATATAGGCTTTGGTTGAGGAATCTTCAAAGCATAGGTGCTCGTTTGGCTAAGTAAAAGACGTTCGTGTTACTAGAACATAAATCATAAGTGGTGTGAGATCCCTAGTGAACCCGAAGAGATATCCTGATACTTGTCCCTCGTATATATCTCAATTTTAATAATTACCTTGTTATTTAGTTTCTTAGATTAGTCAAACAAACTCAATTACTTGCCCACATTAGAGTTAATCATCCTAATTCGTTCACGAGAAGTCCTTTGGGTTCGACAAACCCGGATTTACCGGATATTACTACACGCGACAGCCGTACACTTGCGGTTAGATCGTGTCAATGAGCTTGTAACTTTAGGGCATATAGATATTATCATTGGCTTGGTAATATCTTAGTCTAGGGGCCATATCCATGCCACGTGAATTTTTCTTCTGTGGATGTTTATTATTTATGTCTTGTTATTTATTTTTGTGTGTATGGCGTTACTAGAAAAACGTTAACAAGATAATAATAAACAAGGTTGGTCTTTTATTGTGGATATCCCAATCCAAATAAGTAGATCATGTTGATGTGATCAACTAAACGAAAAATAACTATTAAATCCCTCAAATAAAATATTGTGTTTTGTCTTCTCTTGCCTAAACACCCTTCATGATCAGGGTCTATTAAAATTCGGGCTTGCCAAAGCAAGGCAATTTTAATTCACCATGATGTGTTGCGGACGACACAAGCAAGTAATGTGTGTATGTTGAAGCAAGAGGTCGGACGCAACTGGGTAAGACTCAATTGGATTGATGAATCTAGAGGCATGACAATTAGGCATTATCTAAAGGATAAAGAATAAAGAGTTATTCACCTAATTGGACCAAGAGTTGCATGGGATGCAATTGGAATGGTTCCTACCTAAATAACCAATTCTTGGGTGACTTGCCAAAGCAAGCTCAAGAAGAAGTGAAAAAGGGATATTGGACCCACTAGAAAATATAATGATATTTTCCGCATTAATATGGAGGGTTATTAATCCGAGAAAAATAGTGGGAGATATATTTAATAATTTAAATCCTTTTTGAATATAGTTATACGTCACAATATTTTGCATAAATCATTTTGTGTTGAACACCCATTGCATTAAACAAACAAAACGCGACTTTATGTCCATGAGATGGACAAGATGTCTGGAATCTATTTTCTAGATTGGTATAAAATTGAGAATTGTTCTCAAATAAATGAAAAAGGTTGTACATTGTAGAGCATAAATTTCTCTTCCAACCAACTACCAAAACACACTAAAGCCTTATGGAAGGAACATCAAAGAATGGTTCTTTGGATGTAACTTGTCTCATGTCAAGCTCCCATGGACTCTGAGCTTTGGAAGCAAGATGAGAAATATGGAGGCGTGTGATTTGATCATATGAGCTTGTCATGAAAGGCTTGAAGTATTGCTCCACTTTGCACTCTCTTGCTTAGCACTCGTCATGGTCAAGATGGAATAAGTTCGGGCTTGCCAAAGCAAGGCGACTTAGTTCATTGAGATATGACGCGACGACACAAGCTAGTAATGTGTGATTGCTGAAGCAGGAGGTGAAGCGCAAACTAAGCTATCTCAATAGGATTGAAAGCTTAGAGACTGGGAGTTATCCATAAGATAGATAAAGAATAGATAGTTATTCTCCAAAATGGACCAAAAATTGCATTGGATGAAATTATAGTGTTTGTTCGAAAGGGATTTACTCAATATGATTGAGAATTGCTATACAAAGCACTCATAGAGGGATAAAGGCGAAAAATGTTAATAGTTAACAACATGGGTAAAAGCAAAAGGTTTGCGTGTACCTCATGGGTATAAAGCAATCTTTTTGCTAAAACCAAGTTGCCTTGAAGATCCCAAAGGTCGCATGGAGGAAGAGAAACTGCCTAAAGTACCTGGAAGGAAATAATAAAGGAATTATGAATGCCAAACTAGGTAATTTTGCTATAGAAGTCAATATGTATATCTCATCATCATGAGTATATGATACTAGATGAGGATCTCACATTTATGTGGTGGATCTCAAGAGAAGTAGAAAATTGAATAAGGAAGAAATATGATGGTTTTCAATACTTCATCATATTTACTGATATCTTATGAATTTGTATATCTTATGAAGAAACAAATATGGATTTGTATATCTTATGAAGAAACAAATCAGAATCCTTTGAAGAGTTCAAGGAATTCAAGAATGAAGTAGAGAGATAGCTTGGCAAACGTATTAAAGGGTCTACGATTGCATCGTAGAGGAGAATACTTAAGCCAAGAGTTTGACAAGCATCAGTGGGAGTGTTGCATATTGTTGGGTTTTGAAGTAGGTAACGCAGCGGAATAACAAAAATTTAATTCCTACTTCAATGCCCACCACGGATCGTCAGGAAGAGATATCATAACATGATAAGAGACATAGTATTGTGTACCTTTGAATTTGTGATATCACACGAAGAATGATGTCCTCGTCTCTACAGTTGATCCACGTCTAGAGGTGAGATCTAGATTCTTCATTCAAAGCTTGAACCCGGAGGAAGAGGGAAGAAGCAAAGGCACAAGAGGAGGGGCGGCCTCCTCTTTGAGCCGACGGGAAGGGGGGGGGGGGGGCGGACGGGGCTAGGGTTTCGGCCCTAGCTCTTGTCTTGCTCTCTCCCACTCTCTTTGTTATGTATAATAACATTAGTGTGGGAAGGAAGCTTAGGCCTCTTTATATACTCCAACAACTCCTTGTTGTTTCCATAAAGAGTTTCCTAATTCTAGATGAACTAGAAATATTCCATTCCTTGCAATTTAGTCCTACTAAGTTCGCAAGGTGTTGCACATTGATCCTTCTATTAATTAATCAATGTTAATTAATCCCAAATCTAGCTCTACTCTATTTGCCGTGTGACCCCATAGGTTTCTATATAGTTGGTAGTAATTCTTACTAACATGGAGCGGTGTCTAGAAACACATCCATGCTACCCAACCAATAGAAATAGTCAGTGATCCCGACAAACCTCTTGTGCCCAATATGTCATATTGCACTATCCCTTTGTCTCCATATCCGGATTGGACACGAGACATTCACAGTCACACTCGTATATCCAATCCATAGTTCCTCGATCCTGGGAATATGCTTATGATTACAGATAACATCAATATCTCTATATTGATTTATCTGAGTCTGTCTAGGCATTCAAAAAGCCTCATCCCTCGAGTGGTCGTGGATATTTACCCCCACTATGTGGGAGGGACAAATCCTGTCTTCATCACTACGATCTCTAAGCTTGCTTCCTATCACGCCCGATAGCCATCTTTATGATTACCTAGTTACGGTGTAACGTTTGATAACATCAAAGCGCAATATTCCACAACTAGAGTATATAGTGACTTCTAGTCTAAGGATTGCAATTATATTAGCACTACGAAAAGCGATTGTGACTTGACATCATCTAATGTATCCTTTTCGTTGTGGGTCAATCCAGTATGCCATTACTCCTAATTCATACCCATGTGTTAGACTTGATATCTCATATCAATCTACCCACATACTAGTCTATATTTGATCGTCCTATTAATCAATATAGTGGACTAGGGTTATTTAAGATAAACAACATATTTTATCTAAGGACTTCATTATATTAAATATCACAATATATAATAAATGAATATTCTAGCCAAAAACAATGTTCATACTAAATATACGATTGCCACTAGTGCATCTATTCCAACAGTCTCCCACTTGCACTAGAGCCAATCTGGCGCATCTCGTATGCCTATAGATCTGGCGTGCCCTTCATGCTTTCGATGCGCAAGAGGTTTTGTGAGCGGATCTGAAACATTGTCATCCGTTGGAATCTTGCACATCTTCACATCTCCTCGATCGATCATATCGCGAATAAGATGGAATCTCCTAAGTACATGCTTTGATTTCTGGTGTGATCTTGGTTCCTTGGCCTGTGCGATCCCCCCAGAGTTGTCACAATGTAGCTCTATGGGATCCATGATGCTAGGGACCACACCGAGCTCAGTGATAAACTACTTTATCCAAACTGCCTCTTTCGCTGCTTCTGCAGCAGCAATGTACTCAGCTTCTGTTGTAGAATCAGCAACTGTCCCTTGCTTGGAACTCTTCCAGCTTACAGCTCCTCCATTCAGGAAAAACACGTATATAGACTGCGATCTGTAGTTATCTTTGTCGTTTTGGAAGCTCGCATCAGTGTAACCCCTTACACTTAGCTCTTCCTTACCTCCAAATATCAAGAATACAACCTTAGTTCTTCTCAAGTACTTTAGGATGTTCTTGACAGCAATCCAGTGACTCTCACCCGGATTGGATTGGTATCTGCTCACCATAGTCAACGAGCATGATACGTCTGGTCTAGTAGATAACATAGCGTACATGATGGATCATATGGCCGAAGCATAGGGTATCGTACTCATGCGTTCCTTCTCAATCTCATTGGAGGGACAATCATTCTTAGAAAGAGTGACTCCATGCGACATGGGCAAGAATCCCTTCTTTGAATCTTGCATGTTGAACCTTTTCAACACCTTGTCTATATATGTACTTTGACTTAGGCCGAGCGGCCTTCTAGATCTATCCCTATAGATCTTTATACCAAGTATATAGGCTGCGTCTCCTCAGTCCTTCATTGCCAAGCACTTTCCTAGCAAATCTTTAACAGATTGCAAAGTAGGAATGTCATTGCCAATGATTAGTATGTCATCCACATACAAGACCAGAAATACTAAAGAGCTCCCACTAACCTTCTTGTAAACACAAGGCTCATCTTCTTTCTTGATGAAGCCAAACTCTTTGACCGCGTCATCAAAACGTCGATTCCAACTCCTAGAAGCTTGATTTAATCCACAAATGGATCTTTGCAGCTTACAGACTTTATTGGCATTCTCTGGATCCTCAAAACCCTCCGGTTGTGTCATGTACACGTCCTCAAGGAGGTTCCCATAAAGGAATGTTGTTTGACATCCATATGCCAAATCTCATAGTCGTAGTATGCTGCAATAGCAAGTAGGATTCGAATGGATTTAGTCATGGCGACTGGTGAAAATGTCTCATCATAGTCAATACCATGAATCTGTTTATACCCTTTGGCTACCAATCGCCCCTTATAGGAAACTACCTTGCCATCCATGTCGGTCTTCTTCTTGAAGACCCATTTGCACCCTATGGGCCTAGCCCCTTCGGGTGGTTCCACCAAAGTCCTTACTTTGTTGGTGTACATGGAATCCATTTCGGATCACATGGCTTCTAGCCACTTCTTGGAGTCTGGGCTTTTCATGGCCTCTCCGTAGGTCGCAGGCTCATCATCTATGAGTGGTACGTAATCGGGCTCGGTCACGAGAAGTCCATACCTCTCTGGCTCATGACGCACTCTTCCTGATCTACGGAGTTCCTGTGACACCTGAACAGGTTCTTCCACAACTACTTGCGGTTCCTGCTCATGTTCCATCATCGGTTCAGTGATTTGTGGTTCTTGAATCTCTTCAAGTTCTACAGCCCTCCCACTTGCTTCTTTAGAGACAAACTCTCTTTCTAGGGACACGCCGGTCCGAGCAACAAACACTTTGTTCTCGATGGGATTGTAGAATTAATATCCTTTAGTTTCCTTAGGATATCCCACAAATTTACACTTATCCGCTTTGGGCCCGAGCTTGTCTGTTTGTAAATGTTTTACATAGACATCGCAGCCCCAAACCCTCATAAATGACACTATGGGACGCTTCCCAGTCCATATCTCATATGGTGTCTTCATGACTGACTTGAATGGAACGCGGTTAATGGGAAAAGCTTCCGTCATTAGAGCATGTCCCCAAAAGGATATCGGAAGATCTGTTTGAGACATCATAGATCGCACCATATCTAATAGAGTGCGATTCCTCCTCTCGGACACGCCATTCCATTGTGGCGTTCCGGGTGGAGTGAGATGGGATACTATCCCACACTCTCTAAGATACTCATCAAACTCCTGGCTTAAGTATTCTCCTCCACGATCCGATCGTAGAACCTTAATACTTTTGCCAAGTTGCTTCTCTACTTCATTCTTGAATTCTTTGAACAATTCAAAGGATTCGGATTTGGCCTTCATAAGGTATACAAATCCATATCTACTGAAATCATCAGTGAATGTGATAAAGTAGGTATAACCACCTCTGGCAGGCGTGGGGAATGGTCCACATACATCGGTATGTATGAGTGCCAATAACTCACTAGTCCTTTCACCTTTCTTTTTGAAAGGGGAATTTGACATCTTTCCTAATAACAAGATTCACATGTCTCATATGATTCAAAATCAAATGAGTCTAGAAGTCCATCATTATGGATTCTAGATATGCGTTTCTCATTTATATGGCCTAAACGACAGTGCCATATATTGAGTCAAAGAACCTTGAATGTGTTTTGGTTGGTAATTGTTTTGAGTGATGAAAGACAAAGACTAAGACATAAGCAGCAAAGCATCTCAGTTATCCCAAGTCCTTGAGATATTTACTGAACTTCAATGCCTTGAGAGTTATCTTTTTCTTCTATATGATCTAACAATTCTGTGTTGCAGATTGGATATCTGATTATACAGATCAGTGGTTTACTGCATATACTTGTAGATTAAACTATTTCTATGTCTAACACAATTGCAGGTGATCACAACAGGAAGAATCAAAGTTATCTGGGTTTAACTTTGAAATTCTGTAAAGCAGGTTCAGAGCTCCAAGGCCTTGAGATGTGCCTTGAGCTGCTGACAGTTTTTACATAACTTAGTTGATTCTTTCTTGCAGGTTGTGATTCTTAGTATTGTGATTATTTACTCACTTCTAAGTGTCTTAAACTTGTTTTTTCATGATTCATATGTTTTAGAAGATATACAAGTTATTTTTCTAGTCTGTTAAACAGTTTTGTCAGAAACTGGATAACCAAACAGTCATAGCACTGTTATCCTTCTGGATTTTGTTGTTGCTGTGTTTCAATGATGTTGCAGGGTTTGTTAAACCTGCAGAAGCAATCTAAAAAAACTCCAACGGCTATCCACTTGAAGTTGTTTGAATTTCAGTTGAAAACAGAAAGAGGATTTGAAGGAACTGAGATCCTAAAATATCTCAATCAGTTGCAGCTGTGGATAAAAGAGACTGGTTTGAATTTTGAAGGTGAGAGAGGCTTGCTGAATACTCAGAGAGGTGTGACAAAATCATGGGAGATCATTCATTCAAACAAAAAATCATTCAAGCTTCATTCCAGATTCCAGAAGATCAAATCAATCCAGTTTTCCAGAAGAACACATCCAGGCTTCAACAACTTATCTTCATACTGTGTTCTTCAGTTGTACTTCTATCTGTGTATCTTTATATTATCTTAAACCTCACTTGACCTAGTGGTTGGTTGTTCAAGTGAACAACAAGAGGTTCTTGTTAGCTCAACAGTTAGTAGCTGGAACTAGATAGGTTTGGAACCACAAGCTGTATAGGTGTAAGGTAAATCACTTAGGCTTGAAGATCTAGGGTTCTTTATGTGTGAGTAATAAGAAGTGTTTGCCCAATCCTGGTGGGATTAGATCCCTCAGGCAGAGATTAGGTCCATTGGGACTGAACTCTGTAGATTGATTTGTGTTCTTTACTTTACAGTTTGATTATTATTTGCTGCACACAACTCAAATCAAACTAGGGTTCAAAATTTGCTTAGAATTGTTCACAGCTCAAGGCCTTGAAGCTTACTATTTTGCCTTTGTAAGTTTCAGACATTTTACTAAAATCTCAAGGCCTTGAGATTTGAGTTCACACAAAGTCTTTCTGTTAATTTTTGAGTTTTGCAAAAAGTTTCCATACTCTATTCAACCCCCCCCCCCCCTTCTAGAGTATTTAGGTCCTGTATTTAGTCTACATTACGCATTTTCAATTGGTATCAGAGCTTGTGTCACTAATTTAGATCTAAAAATCTGGTGACTATAAGTAATGTAGGAGATGGTGGATTCTCGCAAGGAAGGGCAGCCAACAGACCTCCATTGTTCTGTGGTGATAACTTCATGAACTGGAAGGCATTGATGAAGATGTTCATCATAGATCAAGACATGGAACTATGGTCAATAGTTCAGAATGGTCCTCATGAGTACTACACTACAATTGATGGAGTCAGATTTATCAAGTCTGAGGAAAATCTTTCAGTCACTGAACTGGAAAAGGTATCAAAAAATTACAAGGCTATGAATCTGTTATATTGTGCTCTTAATGCATATGAGTTTAACAGAGTGTCAAAAACTACAAGAATGCCAAAGAGGTATGGGGTAAACTGTTGGTGACATATGAAGGAACCAGCCAGGTTAAGCAGACAAAAATCAACATACTTCTGAGGCAATATGAGTTGTTCAAGATGAATTCAGATGAGACCATCAAGGAGATTTTCAAAAGATTCACTGATGTGGTGAACAATCAGAAGTCATTGGGAAAGAAGTTCTAAAATGAAGAGAAGGTCAGAAAGATTCTGAGAAGCTTGCCAAAAGCCAAGTGGGAGCCAAAGATAACAGCCATTGAGGAAGCTCAGAACTTGAGTCTTCTTCAGCTAGATGATCTACAAGGAAAGCTTCTCACTCATGAAATGTCTATGAAGGATGTGGAAGGTGATTTGAGTGAAAACATCAGGAACCTAGCACTTAAGGAAAAAGACAGTGAAAAGTCTCAAAGCCTTGAGACTGAGGATGAGCCTAATGATGAAGAGGCTTTAGCATTGATCTCCAAGGCCTTGGCTAGGATTCTCAAAAAGAAAAGAAACTCTGGTAACAGGGATTACAACAGAGAGAGATCAAGACCCTCAGGCAGCAAGGATTACAAAGGTAAATCTTCATTACAGTCACATAAAACTAAATTAATGAATTGTTTTGAGTGTGGTGATGCATATCATTTAGTAAGGGACTGTCCACAAAAGAAGAAGAACAGGAACTTGCAGAAGAAAGACAGTGACTTCTTGGAGTGATTCTGATTCATCAAATGACTCAGACACAGAAGAAGAGCAAGCAAACCTATGCTTCATGGCAAAGCATGATAAGGAAAATTCATCAGACAGACATATTGAAGACATGGTAAAAAATTTACTTGCTAGTCCTTCTGATGTACTTCCTGAAATTCTCAAAAGTATGTTTTTAAATAAGGAAAGTTATTGAAATGAGATTTCTACTTTAAATGTTAAGATTCATGAGAAGGTAAAAGAAAACCTGGACCTAGTTTTTTCAAACAAATCTGTTGAAGTTTCTAAGACAAAGCTGGAAAAGGACTTCAAGGCCTTGGACAGCAGGTTCAAAGTCTTGAAGGCACAGATAAAAGAGGTTGTTGATCAGAACACTCTTTTAACTTAAAGATATGCTGATCTAAAGACTCATTCTGAGAATTTAGAACAACAGATCTGCTCTTTGACTAAGAAACTTCAAGAGTCCAAGAAGGTCCTAGCTAGGTTTACAGGCTCAGAACATAATCTGAATCTCATTCTTTGAGGAAGTCTGAAATAAATTCATAAAAGTGGGATTGGCTATAATCCAAATTTTCCAAAGAAAAGCCAAACTACTTTTGTCAAATCTGGTAGCAGACATTCTCCAAAATATCATTACTGTGGAAAAATTGGTCATGTCAGATTAACTTGTCCCTTCAGAAGATCAGAACCTCATATTATGAGGAATACTTATCCTTATCAGCTTAAGGGGCAGGTTAGGCAGATTTGGGTTCCAAAAGGAATTAGGCCACCAAATATGGCTGATTCTGAGTATGACTCAAAGTTCTGCACTTGGTCTAACAGCCTGTTGAGGCAATGATTTGTTTTTGCAGGATGTCACCAAGGCCTTGAAAGATCAGAAATGGATTTTAGACAGTGGATGTTCCAGACATATGAGTGGAAAGAAGTCTCTCTTCACTGAACTTACAGAAAGATCTGGAGGAACAATCACACTTGGTGACAAAGCAAAATGCAATATCATTGGTATAGGTAGCATTGGTAATGGTTCTACAAATTCTATATCTGATGTTTATTTGGTAGATGGACTTAAGTATAATTTGCTTAGTATCTCTCAGTTATGTGATAAAGGTTATAAAGCTATATTTGACAAGGAGAAATGTGTGGTGCAAGATGAGAAATCTGGTGATTGCATACTCACTGCTCCTAGATCATATAATCTATATGCTATGAATACTAACAGTGTTGCAGGTGACAAGCTAAAATGCCTCAAGGCCTTGAAGGAAGATTCAAAGCTTTGGCACAGAAAGCTTGGGCATATTAGTATACATACTTTAAATAAACTCATCTCAAAAGACTTGGTAGGAGGTTTAACATCACAGAAATTTTCAGATGATGAGGTTTGCAAGGCATGTGTACAAGGTAAACAAACCAGAAGTTCATTCAAGCCAAAGAACTTTGTAAGTACTTCTAGCCCTTTAGAATTGCTTCATATGGACTTGTGTGGTCCTATGAGAGTTCAGAATCCAAAAGGTAAGAGGTATATGCTTGTTATAATTGATGATTATTCTAGATTTACTTGGGTGATGTTTATTAGAGACAAAACTGAAGCTTTATCTGAATTTTCTAGACTATGCAAAGACCCTCAAACTTTGAAAAATTTACCTGTTGTATCCATTAGATGTGATCATGGTAGGGAGTTTGATCAACTTGACTTTGATTTGTTTTTTGCAAAGCATGACATTTCACACAACTTTTCTGCACCTAGAACTCCACAGCAAAATGGAGTAGTTGAAAGGAAAAATAGGACACTTGAGGATATGTCCAGAACCATGCTTCTTGAAAGTAATTTGCCAAAGTTTTTATGGGCAGAAGATGTTAACACTCCAAATTATGTGCTGAATAGATGCTTGATTAGACCTATTTTGAAAAAGATCCCCTATGAACTGTTTAAAGGTAGAAAGCCTATTGTGTCTTATTTCAAAACCTTTGGTTGTATCTGTTTTGTGCATAATAATGGTAGAGACAATCTTGGTAAGTTTGATGCTAGAAGTGATGAAGGTGTATTTCTTGGATATTCTCAAACTAGCAAAGCTTATAGAGTTTATAATAGAAAAACCAAGATTGTGGAAGAGAGCATTCATGTAATTTTTGATGAAAGTACTAAGGATTCTCTGAGTGAAAGTTTTGCAGATTTAGATTTGAACAAGCATGAATCAGATGATGATGCTGTGAAAGAAGACAAAGGCAAAACTAATGTGCAGAATCAATCAACAGAATCTCAATGCCTTGAACCTCCTGCTAAACCAAAATCTCAAATCCTTGAGAGAGAAGCTGAAACTTTCTATAATGCTCCCTCTACTATTTCAAGGACTCAAAGCCTTGAAGGAGAATACTCCTGGGTAACAAGAAAGAATTTTAAGTACCTTGCAGACCATCCAGCTGATAACATTATATCAGATCCATCAACTGGAACTCAGACAAGAGGACAGTTAAAGAACTTGTGTGCTTTTAGTGCATTTGTATCTTTGATTGAGCCTAAGAATACCAAAGAAGCTCTAGAAGATGCAGAATGGATCATTGCAATGCAGAGTGAGCTGAATGAGTTTGAAAGGAACAAGGTTTGGAATCTGGTCCTTAGACCTAAAGAAATCAGTTATTGGAACCAGATGGGTATTCAGAAACAAGCTTGATGAGAATGGCAAAGTGGTAAGAAATAAAGCCAGACTGGTAGCTCAAGGATATAATCAGGCAGAAGGTATAGATTATGAGGAGACTTTTTCTCCTGTTGCCAGGTTAGAAGCTATTAGAATACATCTTGCATTTGCATCTCACAATCACATAAAGCTTTATCAAAGGGATGTCAAATGTGCTTTTCTGAATGGATATTTACAAGAAGATGTTTTTGTAGCACAACCTCCTGGTTTTGAAAATGAAAATTTTCCTGATCATGTTTATAAACTGGATAAAGCTCTCTATGGTTTAAAACAAGCTCCAAGGGCTTGGTATGACAAACTTTCAAAATATCTACTTGAAAACAATTTCAAAAGAGGCTTAGTTGACAAAACATTTTTCATTAAACACCATCAAAGTGATCTGTTAGTAGTTCAGATTTATGTAGATGATATATTATTTGGTGCTATTAATGATGATCTTTCAAAAGAGTTTTCTAGTCTGATGTGCAGGGAGTTTGAGATGAGCCTAATGGGTGAACTGAATATCTTTATGGACTTCATATATTACAAATGAAGAAAGGAATCTTTGTGCATCAAGGAAAATATACCAAGGACTTATTGAATAAGTACAATATGTCACAGTCCAAGGTGCTTACGACCCCTATGAGTTCATTACTCTCTTTAGAGAAAGATTCAAATGGTAAGAGTGTAAATCAAAAAGAATACAGAGGTATGATTGGATCACTTTTGTATTTAACTGCTAGCAGACCTGATATTATGTTCAGTATCTGTATGTGTGCTAGATTTCAAGCAAATCCTAAGGAAAGTCATTTAACAGCAGTCAAAAGAATTTTAGATATTTGAATGGAACCAGAGACTTAGGGCTTTGGTATCCAAGAAGATCTAATTTTATGTTGAGTGGCTTTTCAGATGCAGAATTTGAAGGATATAAAGTAGACAGGAAAAGTACTTCTGGATGCTGTCAATTTCTTGGATCTTCATTGATCAGTTGGCATTCCAAAAAGCAAAATTATGTAGCATTATCAACTGCAGAAGCTGAATATATTGCAGTTGGTGCTTGCTGTTCACAAGTGTTATGGTTTGCTCAGCAACTTAGAGATCTTGTCTATAACTTCAGAAATGTGCCTATTCATTGTGACAACACAAGTGCTATTTCAATCTCTAAGAATCCAGTTCAGCACTCAAGGACAAAGCACATAGATGTGAGACATCATTTTCTTAGAGATCATGCAGAACAAAAAGATGTTTTTTTCAAATTTTATCTCTACTTCAATGCAGATTGCTGATATTTTCACTAAACCTTTGTCAAATGATAGGTTTTCATCTCTAAGGCTTGAATTGGGGATATTAAACAAGGATGCATTGGTTTAGGGGGAGTATTAGTACTTATATGTGTTTATGTGCTGGAATCTCGAAGCCTTGAGATTATACTTTCTGAAGCCTTGAAAGTATGACTCAAAGCTTTGAAGTTTCTCAAACTGCAGAAATCTCAAGGCCTTGAGATTGTTCTCCAGGTCTTGATAATATCTGTATTTTTTAAAAAAAAAATGGATCATCAAATATTATATCTTATCTTTTTAGATAACTATATAATATTTGAATTACTCAGATAATTTTCTAAAATATCCCAAAAAGATTTTTCAAGATCCTTTTTGCATGTTGATATAGCAGAGTCCTTTTATGACTCATCCTTTTCAACCTACTTAAGCTGAAAGTCAGGGCTTTTTCTTCTCATTCTCTTTCAATTTTCTGCGACTCTACTCTCTCTCTCTCAATTCCTCTCAATCACATTCTCTTCTCAAAACCCTAAACCCCAAAATGGAGCGCAGATCAGCCAGAATTCAGCAACAGGGTAAGCCCTCTGGCAGATCCAAGAAGAGAGAAAATAAGAAGGAAAAGATAGTGATTTCTAATTCAGATTCAGAAAACACTCAAAGTTTGCATGAGGATACCCCTCCTGCAAAGTAATCCAGAACAGAGAAGGGAGATGAAGGCTCAAGTGTTGATCCACAACAAGAGACACAGGGTGGTGATCAACCTAGGTTAGAGAAGAAGAAAGGGGGAGAAAAGAAAAAGAATGGTGAAGAGGAAAAATGGAAATCAACTCAGGAAAGCCAGAAGAAACCAACTGAAGGAGGAAAAGAAAAGACCAAACCCTCTGAGAAGAAAACTAGGGTTAAGCAAGTTGCTGCTGCAACTAAGAAAGGATATCAAGGTAAGAATGTACTTCCTACATAGTGGTTTGTTAGTTCTGAGGTTAGAACTGTTTGGATGCAAGGGTATGCTTCATCTAAGGTAGCTTTCTGTAGCATGATTTCTAATGAATTATTGGATAAATTGGACAT
The DNA here is from genome assembly GCA_023055425.1 of Linanthus parryae. NCBI lineage: Eukaryota > Viridiplantae > Streptophyta > Magnoliopsida > Ericales > Polemoniaceae > Linanthus > Linanthus parryae. The sequence goes on along the minus strand of JALGPY010000023.1, from coordinate 5,933,344 downwards.
AGACTGCATGAGAAAGTTAAGAGAAAATGCTGTTTGGAAGGTGTTAAATCCTAGTTCAAAGGCCTATCCTAGGTTAAATAGATTATTTTATCTGAACTTGGTTTCTGAAGGTGATGATAAAATGGTTTTAACTTCAAAAGTGGCTGGTGTGGATTTGAGGTTAGATCATAGGACTTTTTCCAAAGTCTTGGGCATTCTTAGGAAATACAATGTTGGAGATTATCCTGATAGGAAGGAGTGTCAGGATAAGGCAAAGGAGATGTTTTTTATTGAAGGTGTTCCCTCTGGTCCAAAGCAGTTGACACACTCTGTGCTCAACTGTGAAGCCCAAATCTTGTTTACAATTCTGAAGAGGAGTGTAGTTCCTAGGGAGAACTCAAGCGTGTTAGTAACTGATGAGGTTCTGATTTTGATGTATCTGATATCTCAAGGGTTTGAGATATATTTGCCAACAGTTGTTATGGAGCAAATGATTTATTGTGCAACCAGGACTAGAAACCATCCTCTTCCATATGCCAACCTGTTACCTCTTTTCTTTGAATATTTTGATGTACCTATGAAAGGAGAAGAAAATATTACTGGAGGTTTTGGGTTGATAGATGAGACTGCACTTCAGAGGATTGGAGTAGTTCAGACAGGGAAAGTGCATTGGAAGTTTTATTCTGATTTTTCAAAGGAAGAACTTGCTGAGAAGGAGTTTGTGAAGCCTAAGGGGACTACATATGGTAAAGGACAAGCCAATGAGGATTACTCTCTGTTGGTTGAGAAGTTAGAAGATCAGCAGGTTGAGATTGAAGATCTCAGACAAAGGTTATTTGACCTATCAACTGAATTCAACCAGTTCAAGGGCTTGATGAATGTTATGAATGGGAAGCTGGATGTTTTCATCAAGGGCTTGAATCAGGAGAAGATACCTTCTGATACTAGTCATGACACTAGTGTGGATTCAGAAGAAAAGCTGGGAGATTTTATAAAGAAGAAGAAGAAGCCAATTCCAGTGGTGCTTACTTCAAAGGATTTGTATGAACAAACTGATGAAGAATATGTTGGTGAAGACACAGGTGTTGATGCAGCTACAGAGGTGGATTCAGTACAGGCTAAGAGGAAAGTGGATGAGATAATCCAAGAAGTGGTTGCTGAAGTGGAAGCTGAACAAGAAGGTAATCAGTCTGCTGAAGATGCTGCAAGTGAAGAAGAAATTGGAGAAGGCTCAGAGAAAGGCCAGACATCAAAGAAGAAGTGAAGATCAGAGATTGCCAAAGCCTTGACCCTCTATCTCTTTCTCTTCTATCTTTTCTGTTCTCAAGGCCTTGACTTTTTAGCATTTTTTGTTTTCAGTTTATTTTTAAACTCTGAGTAATGATCCAACATTTCTTCAACCTTATTTGATGAAAGTCAAAAAGGGGGAGAATTTATGTGGTTCTTTTGTTTTTGGGTTTGCAGTGTTTGAAATAATAATAATAATAATGCCTAGTTGTGTTGTGGTTTAATCAGTTGTGTGTTTATGTTTCTATGGTAATTTGTAATTTTTTATCCTTACTGGTTTTATGTTTGGCATTATTGTATATTGTATCTGCATATTGTGGTTATCTAATTTTCAATATGAGTGGCAGGAAAATCTATACAACACTGTAGGTTTTGTCTTTCATCAAGGGGGAGATTGTTGAGTCAAAGACCATTGAATGTGTTTTGGTTGGTAATTGTTTTGAGTGATGAAAGACAAATACTAAGACATAAGCAGCAAAGCATCTCAGTTATCCCAAGGCCTTGAGATATTGACTGATACAGATCAGTGGTTTACTGCATATACTTGTAGATTACACTATTTATATGTCTAACACAATTGCAGGTGATCACAACAGGAAGAATAAAAGTTATCTGGGTTTAACTTTGAAATTCTGTGAAGCAGGTTCAGAGCTCCAAGGCCTTGAGATGTGCCTTGAGCTGCTGACAATTTTTACATAACTTAGTTGATTCTTTCTTGCAGGTTGTGATTCTTAGTATTGTGATTATTTACTCACTTCTAAATGTCTGAAACTTGTTTTTTCATGATTCATATGTTTTAGAAGATATACAGGTTATTGTTCTAGTCTTTTAAACAGTTTTGTCAGAAACTGGATAACCAAACAGTCATAGCACTGTTATCCTTCTGGATTTTGTTGTTGCTGTGTTTCAATGCTGTTGCAGGGTTGTTAAACGTGCAGGAGCAATCTCAACAAACTCCAACGGATATCCACTTGAAGCTGTTTGAATTTCAGTTGAAAACAGAAAGAGGATTTGTAGGAACTGATATCCTAAAATCTCTCAATCAGTTGCAGCTGTGGATAAAAGAGACAGGTTTGAATTTTGAAGGTGAGAGAGGCTTGCTAAATACTCAGAGAGGTGTGAAAAAATCGTGGGAGATCATTCATTTAAACACACAATCATTCAAGCTTCATTCCAGATTCCAGAAGATCAAATCAATCCAGTTTTCCAGAAGAACACATCTAGGCTTCAACAGCTTATCTTCATACTGTGTTCTTCACTTGTAGTTCTATCTGTGTATCTTTATATTATCTTAAACCTCACTTAACCTAGTGGTTGGTTGTTCAAGTGAACAACAAGAGGTTCTTGTTGGCTCAACAGTTAGTTGCTGGAACTAGATAGGTTTGGAACCACACGCTGTATAGGTGTAAGGGAAATCACTTAGACTTGAAGATATATGGCTGTTTCTGTTTGAGTAATAAGAAGTGTTTGCCCAATCCTTGTGGGATTAGATCCCTCAAGCAGAGATTAGGTCCATTGGGACTGAACTCTAAAAATTTCTTTGTGTTATTTACTTTACAGTTTGATTATTATCTGCTGCACACAACTCAAATCAAACTAGGGTTCAAAAGTTGTTTAGAATTGTTCACAGCTCAAGGCCTTGAAGCTTACAATTTTGCCTTTGTAAGTTTCAGACAGCTTACTAAAATCTCAAGGCCTTGAGATTTGAGTTTCACACAAAGTCTTTCTGTTAAACTTTGAGTTTTGCAAAAACTTTTCATACTTTATTCACCCCCCCCCCTTCTAGAGTATTTAGGTCCTGTATTTAGTCTACATTACACACTTTCACCATAGATATGTAGGATTTAAATCATTAGTCTTAATCCTTTTAGTATTTGATGTTATAGATTGGACTATTTAGATCAAGGATATACAATCCATAAGACAAATGCGCACTACAATAGTGCATACTATCAAAATAAATGGAGCAACACTTGTCCTTTACTGAAATAGAAAAATCCTTCCTGTTCAAACAAGAAACGGAAATAATGTTTCTGCTCATAGCATACACATAAAAGCAATTGTCTAATTCTAAAATAAGTCCAGAAGGAAAAGATAGCTCATAAACGCCTACAGCTAATGCAGCAACCTTTGCTCCATTCCCGACACGCAGGTCTATCTCCCCTTTACTCAATCTTCTACTTCTTTTCAAATCCTGCACATTACGACAAATGTGAGAACCACATCCGGTATCCAATACCCAAGATGAAGAAATAGAAAGATTGATGTTAATAACATAAATACCTGGTGGTGGTGGAATCACTATTCCAAGCTTCTTATCCTCCAGATATTTAGGACAATTCCTCCTCCAGTGACCCGGCTGGCTGCAGTAGTGACACTCACCTTTAGCCATGCCTCCACTAGGCTTTAGGGCTTCCTTGGATTTCACAACTTTCTTGCGCTTTCCTTTTGAAGTAGAGGCAACTGACTTGCCCTTCTTCTTATGAACCATCATTATGGCCTTGCCCTTGCCTTTGTTGACGCTCTGTTCCGCTGTCTTTAGCATGTTCAATAAGCCAGGCAGAGTCTTACTGATCTCGTTCATATTATAGTTCATGATGAGCTGATTATAACTGTCAAGCAACGATTGCAAGACAAGATCAGTAGCCAAATCTTGGCCCAACGGGAACCCCAGTCTTTCAAGATTCTCTATGTACCCGATCATTCGGAGTACATGAGGCCCTACTGGATTCCCCTCTGCAAGACTACTCTTGAATAATGCTTTAGACACCTCATAGCGCTCATGCCTAGCCTGTTCCTGAAACAATTGTTTCAAGTGTATGATCATATCATAGGCTTCCATATTCTCATGCTGCTTCTGAAGCTCAGGAGTCATCGTAAAAAGTATGAGGCAAGTCACGTCATTAGAATCATCAATATGTTTCTGACGTGCCCTCACTTCTGCTAGAAGAGACTCGTCTTGTGGTGGTGCTGGAATTTGAGTGTCCAAGACGTACAGCTTCTTTTCTTGCTTAAGGACAATCCTTAAGCTTCTGTACCAGTCAAAGAAATTTGTTCCAGACAGTTTATCCTTCTCAAGGACAGATCGTAGGGATGAAGTCGATGCGTTGTTGTTTGCCATTTAGAATTCTACAAAACGAGAAATGTGCAATTTTAGTATTTTGATCAATTTAACTATATTTAATAATGACTATATCATCAAATATAGCTCCCACTATTTTTCTCGGATTGATAGCCCTCACCATTAATGCGGAAAATATCATTATATTTTCTAGTGGGTCCAAGATCCCTTTTTCACTTCTTCTTGAGCTTTCTTTGGCAAGTCACCCAAGAATAGGTTATTTGGGTAGGAACCGTTCCAATTGCATCATATGCAACTGTTGGTCCAATTAGGTTAATAACTCTTTTATTCTTTATCCCATGGATAACCCCTAATTGTCATGCCTCTAGGCTCATCAATCCAATTGATTCTTGCCTAGTTGCGTCCATCCTCTTGCTTCAACATACACACATTACTAGCTTGTGTCGTCCGCAAAACATCATGGTAAATTAAAATCGCCTTGCTTTGGCAAGCCCGAATTTTAATAAACCATGATCATGAAGGGTGTTTTGGCAAGAGAAGGCAAAACACAATATTTAATTGAGGGATTTTTCCTTTTAATTTGTTTGGTTGATCTTATCAACATCGTCTACTTATTTGGATTGGGCAATCCACAATAAAAGACCAACCTTGTTTATTATTATCTTGTTATTGTTTTCGCTAGTATCGCCATACACACAAAATTGAATAACAAGGCATAAATAATAAACATCCACAAACATAAAAAAATGTGGCATGGATATGGGCTCTAGACTAATGATATTATCAAGCCAATGATAATATCCAATTTCCCTAAAGTGCCGAGCTCATCTCCATGTGCTCCACCATAGCTGCGCGCCTATGGATGTCTTCTTTGTCTTCTTGGCTCCTTTGGTTCTCCTGTCTTCTACTCCATGTTCTTGGCTATCATCTAAATATTTCTAATTCTATCCTAACATCTAGAATAAATAACTAACAAAAGCCTCACATGTCGAGGAGAAAAGACGACACACAGGCCGTAAAACCTAATTAATTACATTAATTTGATCAGGTCGCAGGCCGTAAACCAAACCACAAAGCAATAAAACATCCACAATCCTAGGCCATATCCATCCACAATGCAATAAAGCACATAATACTGTTAAAACCAATTTTTAACGCGCTTGTTTAATTTTAATAAAATTGGGTAATTAGGGTTACAACGGTCCAAGGGGTTCAAGCCAACAAGGGGCCCGAACCCCTAGGACCGCCGCCGCCACAAGGCCCAGCCCAAGGCCGGCCGCCCCTATGGCCCGCGGCCTTTACTTGGCGCGCAAGGGAGGGGGCGGACGGCTAGGGTTTCGGCCCTAGTCTTCCTTCCCTTTTCCTTGTTGCCCAAGCAAGGTTGTTTCCTTATGGATTTAATTCCATAAATTTATTTCCATAATTGAAAACCCCTTTTCAATCCTGTGCCCATGAACCCTACTTTTTCAAGAACCCAATTATAAACATCTTATGTGATTAAACTCACCAATTCTAACATCCAATGTTAAATTGGGTCTTGTTCTATTGAATCAAATTCAATTATGCATCTACTAAGCCAATTAATTTCAGTTTTCGCGTATTAAACAATAAAACGGTGTGTAAACTGAAATCATAACACATACATCATGTTATACTCTCCGACCTGTGGCTCTAATACCACTGTTGGGCTTTGAAGTAGGTAACGCAGCGGAATAACAAAAATTTAATTCCTAATTCAATGCCCACCGCGGATCGTCAGGAAGAGATATCATAACATGATAAGAGACATAGTATTGTGTACCTTTGAATTTTTGAGATCACACGAAGAATGATGTCCTCGTCTCTACGGTTGATCCACGTCTAGAGGTGAGATCTAGATTATTCCTTCAAACAAGTGCTAGCTTGAACCCTCTGGAAGAGGGAAGAAGATCAAAGCAACAAAGGCACAAGAGGAGGGGCGGCCTCCTCTTTGAGCCGACGTGAAGGGGGGGGGGGGGGGGCGGACGGGGCTAGGGTTTCGGCCCTAGCTCTTGTCTTGCTCTCTCTTTTGCTCTCTCCCACTCTCTTTGTTATGTCTAATAACATTAGTGTGGGAATGAAGCTTAGGCCTCTTTATATACTCCAACAACTCCTTGTTGTTTCCATAAAGAGTTTCCTAATTCTAGATGAACTAGAACTATTCCCTTCCTTGCAAATTAGTCCTACTAAGTTTGCAAGGTGTTTCACAATGATCCTTCTATTAATTAATCAATATTAATTAATCCCAAATCTAGCTCTACTCTATTTGACGTGTGACCCCATAGATTTCTATATAGTTGGTAGTAAGTCTTACTAACATGGAGCGGTGTCTAGAAACACATCCATGCTACCCAACCAATAGAAATAGTCAGTGATCCCGACAAACCTCTTGTGCCCAATATGTCATATTTCACTATCCCTTTGTCTCCATATCCGGATTGGACACGAGACATTCACAGTCACACTCGTATATCCAATCCATAGTTCCTCGATCCTGGGAATATGCTTATCTTACAGATAACATCAATATCTCTATATTGATTTATCTGAGTCTGGCCAGACATTCAATAAGCCTCATCCCTCGAGTGGCCGTGGATATTTACCCCCATTATGTGGGAGGGACAAATCATATCTACATCACTACGATCTCTAAGCTTGCTTCCTATCATGCCCGATAGCCATCTTTATGATTACCCAGTTACGGTGTAACGTTTGATAACATCAAAGCGCAATATTCCACAACTAGAGTATCTAGTGACTTCAAGTCTAAGGATTGCAATTATATTAGCACTACGAAAAGCGATTGTGACTTGACATAATCTAATGTATCCTTTTCGTTGTGGGTCAATCCAGTATGCCATTACTCCTAATGTATACCCATGTGTTAGACTTGATTTCTCCATATTAATCTACCCACATACTAGTCTATATTTCATCGTCCTATTAATCAATATAGTGGACTAGGTATATTTAAGATAAACAACACATTTTATCTAAGGACTTCATTATATTAAATATCACAATATATAATAAATGAATATTCTAGCCAAAAACAATGTTCATACTAAATATGCCTCTAGGGAATCTATTCCAACACATATGATCCAAACTCGCTCCACCGGGCACGCCACATGGGTTTGGCGTGTCTAAGAGGAGAGTTCAGACCTTGTTGGACACGGTTCAGTCCATGATGAGTCAAAAAAGAACTTCCAGTTTACTTTTAGGGGCTATGTTCTAATTACAGCAAATTCCGCCCTTAACCTTGTTCCATTCAAATAAATTATGAGAACCACCACATATGAGATATGAACTAGGAAGTGTCCTAGTAGATCTTTCATAATGATTTGGGTTATGTAGTTTATGTAAAGGCGTTTACAGATAAACTTGGACTCAAATCGGATAAATGTTTTTGTGGGATATCCTGAGGAAACAAATGATATTATCTCTACACTCCAATCGAGAACAAATTGTTTGTTGCTTGAATCACTGTGTTTCTAGATAGAGATTGTCTCTAAAAGAAACAGTGGGAGCACTGTAGAACTTTAAGGAGTTCAAGAACCACAACAAAACATTGATCCGTTTGATGGAACATAAGCAAGATCACAAGATGTTGTGTAGAAACCTCCTCAAGTAACACAAGAACCTCGTAGGTTATGTGGGATATGTCAAGGGACTAGAGAAATTAGGATTTCTCATAAACCGTGATATATTACTCATCGAGATGAGCCTACAACCTATGAGATGGCCACGTGTGGGCCACACTCTCAGAAATGACTTGGAGCCATAAGATACGATATGGAATCCATGTATACCAACAAAGTATGGACTTTGATGGAACTACCTGAAAGGTTAGAACCCATAGGGTGCAAGGGGGTTATGAGGAAACCAACATGGATGGTAATATGATTACTTTTAAGGGACAACTGGTTTGAAAAGCGTTTCGTGTGAGTTCATAGTATAGACTATGACGAAATCTTTCCCCAGTTGTGATGCTTAAATCCATCCGCATCTTGCTTGTAGCAATCTATTTATAGATTGAGTCGAGCTTCTTGGAGTTGGATTCTTCGAATTTGTGATACAATAAAAGGATTTTGGTTCTATCAAAATTGAAATGCTTGTGTTTGCAAGAAGGTTAGTGGGAGCACATCTACGTTTCTGGTCTTGTATGTGAGGACATACTAATCATCGGGAAAAATGTCTCTACTCTGCAATCTGTTAAAGATTGCCTAGAGAGATTGATTTCCAATAATAGACTTAGGCGAGAAAATCTATAAAATCTATGTAATAGATCAAAGTAATTGTTCAGCCTGAGTCATGGTACATATATTGACAAAAGGTGTTGAAATGGTTCAACATGTATAGAATATAGATTCTACCTATGTCACATGGAATTAGTCTTTGGAAGACTAATTGTCTTTTTAATTAGATTGAAAATGGACCGTATGAATAAGATTCACGAGATATGCCATGTTATGTACTGGGCCAGATGTGTCATATGGTATGACACAGAGATACCAATCAAATCCAAGTGAGGTGTCACTTGATAATTATCAAGATTATCCTTAAGTACTTGAGAAGGAATAAAGGATGAATTCTTGATAAATAGGGGATAAATAAGAGTTTACTGTAAAGAGTTACAGTGATGAGAACTTCAAAGAAGACTTCAGATTATAGTAAAGTTTAATGTTTTGCACTAGTGGGAGTGACTGTGAGCTGGAAAGGTTCCAGGCAAGATTCAGTCACTGATTCTATCACAGAGGACATAGTATATTTATGCATAAGATGCACTTACTCAGAATATTCAATCTCAATCAAATTGTTGATAGAGGAGATGTGAATATTTGCAAAGGACCAGCACATGTCTCGCCTACCACGCCCTATGCAGTGTACGCATGGAGGGCTTGGCTAGATTAATAGGCATATGATGCAGGGGATTGACTCTAGTGCAAGTGGGAGACTGTTGGAATTGTGCCCTAGAGGCAATCAATTTATTGTGACAAATATATGGATTTACGATTCATTATGTTATCGATATGGAGATATGTTAACATGAATGAAGTCCTTAGAATATAAGTGTTATATTCTTAAATATCCCTAGTCAATTATAATGATTAATGGGACAATCACTTATAGACTAGTATGGGGTTGGATTGATATGGAGATATCACGATCCAACACATGGGTATGCATTAGGAGTAATGGCATACTGGATGAGCCACAACGAGAAGGATACATTAGATTATGTTGAAGTCACAATCGCTTCTCGTAGTGCTAATAATATTGCAATCCTTAGACTTGAAGTCACTAGATACTCTAGTTGTGGAATATTATGCTTTGATGTTATCAAACGTTACACCGTAACTGGGTAATCATAAAGGTAGCTATCGGGCATGATAGGAAGCAAGCTTACAGATCGTAGTGATGTAGATAGGATTTGTCCCTCCCACATAATGGGGGTAAATATCTACGGCCACTCGAGGGATGAGGCTTATTGAATGTGTGGCCAGACTCAGATAAATCAATATGGAGATATTGATGTTATCTGCTAGTATAAGCATATTCCCAGGATCTAGGAACTATGGATTGGATATACGGGTGTACTATTTATGTCTCGTGTCCAATCCGGATATGAAGACAAAGGGATAAGTGCAATATGAGATATTGGACACAAGAGGTTTGTCAGGATCACTGACTATTTCTATTAGTTGGGGTGGCATGGATGTGTTGCTAGACACCGCTCCATATTAGTAAGAGTTACTACCAACTATATAGAAACCTATGGGGTCACACGTCAAATAGAGTAGAGCTAGATTTGGGATTAATTAATATTTATTAATTATTAGAAGGATCATTGTGCAAAACCTTACAAACTTAGTAGGACTAATTTGCAAGAAAGGGAATAATTCTAGTTCATGTAGAATTAGGAAACTCCTTTATGGAAACAACAAGGAGTTATTGGAGTATATAAAGGAGGCTCTAGCTTCCTTCCCACAGGATGTTAATGTTATGGGACATAACAAAGAGGGTGGGAGAGAGCAAAAGAGAGAGAGCAAGACACGCCTAGAGGCCCGACCGCCCCTAGTGTTGGAATTGCGCCCTAGAGGCAATCAATTTATTGTGACAAATATATGGATTTACGATTCATTATGTTATAGATATGAAAATATATTAACATGAATGAAGTCCTTAGAATATAAGTGTTATATTCTTAAATATGCATAGTCAATTATAATGACTAATGGGACAATCACTTATAGACTAGTATGGGGTTGGCTTGATATGGAGATATCACGATCCAACACATGGGTATGCATTAGGAGTAATGGCATACTGAATGACCCACAACGAGAAGGATACATTAGATTATGTTGAAGTCACAATCGCTTCTCGTAGTGCCAATAATATTGCAATCCTTAGACTTGAAGTCACTAGATACTCTAGTTGTGGAATATTATGCTTTGATGTTATCAAACGTTACACCGTAACTGGGTAATCATAAAGGTAGCTATCGGGCATGATAGGAAGCAAGCTTACAGATCGTAGTGATGTAGATAGGATTTGTCCCTCCCACATAATGGGGGTAACTATCCACGGCCACTCGAGGGATGAGGCTTATTGAATGTCTGGCTAGACTCAGATAAATCAATATGGAGATATTGATGTTATCTGCTAGTATAAGCATATTCCCAGGATCGAGGAACTATGGATTGGATATACGAGTAAGACTATTTATGTCTCGTGTCCAATCCGGATATGGAGACAAAGGGATAAGTGCAATATGAGATATTGGGCACAAGAGGTTTGTCGGGATCACTGACTATTTCTATTAGTTGGGGTGGCATGGATGTGTTGCTAGACACCGCTCCATTTTAGTAAGAGTTACTACCAACTATATAGAAACCTATGGGGTCACACATCAAATAGAGTAGAGCCAGATTTGGGATTAATTAATATTGATTAATTAATAGAAGAATCATTGTGCAAAACCTTGCAAACTTAGTAGGACTAATTTGCAAGAAAGGGAATAATTCTAGTTCATGTAGAATTAGGAAACTCCTTTATGGAAACAACAAGGAGTTGTTGGAGTATATAAAGGAGGCTCTAGCTTCCTTCCCACTGGATGTTAATGTTATGAGACATAGCAAAGAGAGTGGGAGAGAGCAAAAGAGAGAGAGCAAGACACGTCTAGAGGCCCGACCGCCCCTAGTGTTGGAATTGCGCCCTAGAGGCAATCAATTTATTGTGACAAATATATGGATTTACGATTCATTATGTTATAGATATGGAAATAAATTACATGAATGAATTCCTTAGAATATAAGTGTTATATTCTTAAATATCCCTAGTTAATTATAATGATTAATGGGACAATCACGTATAGACTAGTATGGGGTTGGCTTGATATGGAGATATCACGATCCAACACATGGGTATGCATTAGGAGTAATGGCGTACTGGATGACCCACAACGAGAAGGATACATTAGATTATGTTGAAGTCACAATCGCTTCTCGTAGTGCTAATAATATTGCAATCCTTAGACTTGAAGTCACTAAATACTCTAGTTGTGGAATATTATGCTTTGATGTTATCAAACGTTACACCGTAACTGAGTAATCATAAAGGTAGCTATCGGGCATGATAGGAAGCAAGCTTAGAGATCGTAGTGATGTAGATAGGATTTTTCCCTCCCACATAATCGGGGTAAATATCCACGGCCACTCGAGGGATGAGGTTTATTGAATGTCTGGCCAGACTCTGATAAATCAATATGGAGATATTGATGTTATCTGCTAGTATAAGCATATTCCCAGGATCGAGGAACAATGGATTGGATATACGAGTGTGACTATTTATGTCTCGTGTCCAATCCGGATATGGAGACAAAGGAATAAGTGCAATATGAGATATTGGGCACAAGAGGTTTGTCGGGCTCACTCACTATTTCTATTAGTTGGGTGCCATGGATGTGTTGCTAGACACCCTCCATTTTAGTAAGAGTTACTACCAACTATATAGAAAACTATGGGGTCACATGTCAAATAGAGTAGAGCTAGATTTGGGATTAATTAATATTGATTAATTAATAGAAGGGTCATTGTGCAAAACCTTGCAAACTTAGCAGGACTAGTTTGCAAGAAAGGGAATAATTCTAGTTCATGTAGAATTAGGAAACTCCTTTATGGAAACAACAATGAGTTGTTGGAGTATATAAAGGAGGCTCTAGCTTCCTTCCCACTGGATGTTAATGTTATGAGACATAACAAAGAGAGTGGGAGAGAGAAAAAGAGAGAGCGCAAGACACGCCTAGAGGCCCGACTGCCCCTAGGCCGTCCACTCTTCCCGTCGGCGCAAAAGGAGGGCCGAACCCCTCCTTGTTCCTTTGTTGCTTTGATCTTCATCCCTCTTCCTCCGGGTTCAAGCTAGCACTTGTTTGAAGGAAGAATCTAGATCTCACCTCTAGACGTGGATCAACCGTAGAGACGAGGACACTATTCTTCGTGTGATCTCCCAAATCACAAGGTACACAATAGTATGTCTTTTATCATGTTATGATGTCTCCTCCTGACGATCCGTGGTGGGATTTGAGTAGGATTAATTTTTTGTTATTCCGCTGCGCTACCTACTTCAAAACTCAACACCCCAGTCCATGGATTCAGGCCACAACGAAGGAGAAACGGTGTCATACCCAAATTGGGGGCTAACACAAACAGGGTTGAACGGCACAGTAATTCGTTCATAGTCACCAAAAAATTCGATATCTGATACATACTCAGGTAGCACGGGAAGAAACCCTCTTCAAACCCAGTTCACGAACTTACTTAGAGACCAATCGCCTGTAGATAGCAGATCAACGGAAAGAATGATGTCTTGCTTCTTGTATAAGTCTTCCCAGAAGTCTATGTTCTTATCCTTCAAACGGGTAGCATAGGGGCGACGTGCGAAGAAACGAGCGTCGTCGATAATCAAGGAAAATGTCCGTTGGGGAGCTTCTGTATTATACCAGCGCCACGCTCGCGGACTCTGGAAGATTTGAAGAACTCTAGTGGTGTTCCAAAGACCCACTTTCACAGGAATGGGGGCATACCCGGACCATCTCTCAAAAGCCCACAAAGACAGAAAGGCGGTATTAACAAAAGTACAAACGTCGACTCATCCTCGCGACTGTTCGACATGAGCAGCGGCCAAGTCAAGATGGTGGTATAAGGAGCCTAGGACGAGTGGGCCTAGGGCTACGTTTTGTCTAAGGGATAATCTTACCGCGAGTGGAAGCACGTGCATAGAAACTCCGTCACGGGGAAATCCGTCTATCAAGTAACGCGATAGCCACACGCAGAGATAGCCACAAAGGGTAAAATGAAACCCTTTCCCTACAACACTGATGACCGCTTCCGGGTCTTTTTCCCGCCATTCACGAGCTACAGCAGGGTCGACAAAATCTCTAAGAAAGTACATGAGTCATTTTGACCAAGTGTTCCTCGGACCAGAGGATGTACGTGGGAATTCCCCACAGGGTTTGATCGCTCCAGGCATCCACTTCGATCCAGTTCTTCCCATATTGGCTATGAGGACCTTCATATCTTCAAATAATTGAATCTCGTCTGGTTCGGCCAAGGGTGCTAAGGGGTCAACAATCCCCATGCTTGGAAGATTCAGCAAGACCTCCACATCCTCTAAGGTAGGAGCAACTTCGAGATGGGAGAGATGAAAAGTGTGGGTCTTCCGAGAATACCTGGAAAATAACACCTGAAGCATGGTACTATCATGGTAAATATGAAGACCCTTGGTTGCACGAACAGTGTGGAAAATATTAGCACGATTCATGTCGGCCCCGTAATCGCAAAGGATATGCTCTATCCATTCATCCATCCAGTGAAAACCCTCCATGAAGGACTGTAGAAGAATGTCGGTAAAACCATACAAGCTGGCCTCTACGCCAAGGCGTTGCACATCCCCGTAGGTATTTTGATAAAATTCACATTGTCTATGATAAAGTCGCATCACGTCGTTTCGGCTATTATGCCCTTCGAGTACGTTAATTTTGCGATGAAATTCCGTTCCTAGTTGCACATTGACGTATTATTTTGCAAATGGAGATGCAATCAGCTAGTTCTAAAACTGAGAGATGTAATGTGATAGTTTCGGTAAATTGGGGGTATGCATTGAGTAATTAAGCCCTTTTTTATTTGTTTTGAAATCTCCCATCATCACAAATTAAATCTTTATACGAGGAAAATCAAATCAAAAAGTCTAAACAGACATAAAGTCCGACAAAAAAATAAAACAGAATCTATGTGGTATATGCCATGTCATTTGGCCACTAATTTATTTTAATGAAGAAGTAAAATTCCTATAAAATACTTAAATAAAAGAATAAAACAATAAAAGAAAAAAAAATCGTCTATTTATCTCTCTAGATTGCCGTTCTCTAGAGAGAGACAGAGGTCACTGGAAAAACCCTAGGGCAATGGCAGTAGACGTAGGGGCTGAAGGATGGGTGAACGGCAAGATCATCCGGTTAACAAGTGATGAAACAAGGCCGGTGTTGATGAACAAGCAAGTATGCAAGAAAGCAAATAAAGGTTTGGATCTCATCGGGAAGTTTGTGGGGAGCACCAAGAAGATTAATGTTCAGGCCATGAAGGAACACTTCCAAAGGCTGTGGTGTCAACCGGATTCGAATGACGATCTCAAAGTGATAGTGATGGTAGAAGAAGAAGAAGAAGAAGAAGCAAATATGTTCCTCTTCAAGTTTCCCAATCGAGAGGTATTGGAAAAGGTGGTTGCTTATTCGAGTGGTGGTCCATGGAGTTTTGACGATCAATTACTCCTCTTAGCGGATTTGGATATTACATCATCATCAAAAACCACTATTAGCTTCAATGATCTCCATGTCTGGATTCAAATAAATGGACTGCCACTACATCTTCTCCATGAAGACGTTGGTACACTGATCGGTGCCTCCATTGGTGAACAAGTCCACAGAGTTGAGGTACACAGGGTCGGATGCACACCTTTCATTTTTTGAAAACTCCATTAACATTCCTCTAATTACCGTTATTTTCACTAAGACTTAAGAAAAATACATAAATGCCCTAACTGAAACAAAAAAATTCCTTCAGATCCTTAGAAAAACTATGACATGGAACGAATTTAATTAATAACTTACTTATCATTTAGTTTTGCCTCGGCTCGTTCAATTTTCTGACTCAGGTACACATTGAAGACCGATGTATTCGAGTGAGAACGAGAATCAAAACATACAAGCCTTTGAGGAGATGTGCTCGTGTCCAGATTGAAGATGATGAGGAGGGCTCCAAAAACTTGTGGGTGGTTCTGGTCTACGAGGGAATCCCTAAAGTATGTCAATGGTGTGGCCGGGTAGATCATCAATCTTCGGCATGTGCGGTGCGAACCGGCCCACCTGGTTATGATGGGGAAAGGCTGCTTCTACCGCCGAAGCAAGGCGGTCAAAAAAGAAAACAAAAGGAGGAGATGATGAACCCAGCAGGGAGGAAGAAGCAGGCAAAGAAAGGTAATTATAGTTTGTTCTATCTACAATATGGTATGATGTAATTGTATAATCATTGTTGTTTTCTCAAGAATAATAATGTTGTCCGTTGTTGTTTGTGGTTTTTCTAAGGGACCTGGTGGTCAAAATTTAGGGTCCTTTGCTGCTGTGCTTATGGGTCCTTTGCTGTAGTGGTTAAGGGTCCAATAGGTGGTATTTGAGGAACTAAAATGTGGTTTCGATGAAGATGATAACATTGGATCATGAACATCGTTCATGATCCACACTATAGTATCATTGAAACACATCTCTTCAAAGATACTTCTGATAACTCAATGATAAGCTAGTTTACATTGCATGCTCTCTCACGACTCGATTAACTCAGATTAGCACTTTTTTGTTTAAGGTTGAACTTCAGAAGCTCATCTACCGATAGTGATGAGTTCCTCGTATTGCATTACTATCCAATTTGCTGATAAAATGTCCCTAAAGAATGTTGTTGGTTGTGTATTCAAGTTACACACTTATACAGGAGAATGGCACGCTTCACACTGACAGTCAGAGTGCTATTTTTCTTGCTAAAAATCCAGCGTTCCATTCTAAGACCAAGCATATTGAGACAAAGTATCATTTCATCCGTGAGTTACTTGATGATGGTCAGGTTCAGCTTGAGAAGATTTGTGGAAGTGAGAATCCAGCAGACATGTTCACAAAGGTTGTTACTGTTGAGAAACTGAAGCTGTGCGCAGCTTCAGTGGGTCTTCTTTCTTGAAGAAGATGAGTTGAGTTGCAGGGATGGAGCTTGATTATGTTAGGGGATGTGGTTTTGGTACATGATGTTGAACCAGTCTCCAAGTGGGAGAATTGTTGGGGTGGAGCCCTGGTTCATGGGCGACCCGTTTTATGAATCGACCCGGTTCATGTTTTGCTACGACCCGAAAAGGGAGACATGATTCGTGGAGCGAAGGCTTGGGCCGGTAGGCCCAAGCCATAGCGATCACGAACATGTCTCCGGGGGTTCGGGGGCAGCGGCCCCGAAAAAAATATTTTGACCCGTTTTGACCCGTTTGGGCTTGGATCCGGCCCGGTTTGATAGGTTGTCTATTTATAGAGTTATTAGGGTTCGTAGCATGTGATGTTGAGCGTTCTGGTTTCGCTTGTAATTCTCTCTGAGACGATTCGTCTGTTTTAGTGAAATCTCTGCAACTCCGTGGAGTAGGCTGTTTTGCCGAACCACGTAAATCTGTGTGTTTTGATTCTTTCTTTCTGCATATTTTTCGTTTTTTCACAACAACTTGTATCAGAGCCTAGTTTGCTAGGGTTTGGGAAAAACGATGGCAGATGAGATGAAAGGTTCTGGAATTGAAAAGTTCGACGGCACAGATTACGCGTACTGGAAGATGCAGATAGAGGACTATCTGTATGGGAAGAAACTGCACGCTCCACTGGAGGGGGTAAAGCCTGAAGCCATGAAGGAAGAAGACTGGAAGGTTATGGATCGACAGGTTCTGGGCATTATTCGGTTGACGTTGTCAAGGTCGGTTGCGCACAACGTTATTAAGGAGACTACTACAGCTTCGCTGATAAAGGCGTTGTCAGGAATGTACGAGACTCCGTCTGCTAATAACAAGGTGTACTTGATGAAGCGTCTGCTTAATCTGAAGATGACAGAAGGTATGTTGGTTGCTCAACATCTTACTGATTTCAATACAATTACGAATCAATTGTCTGCTGTTGAACTTGACTTTGATGATGAGGTTATGGCTTTGATACTATTAGCGTCATTACCTAATAGTTGGGAATCTATGCGAACTGCTGTTAGTAATTCTGCTGGAAAAGAAAAGTTGAAGTATGATAACATACGTGATTTAATTCTGGCTGAGGAAATGCGTCGTAAAGATTCTGGTTAACCTTCGGGTTCAGCCTATAATGTTGATAATCGTGGCAGAAGAAACGAAAGGAATGATAATAATAATCGGGGAAGATCTAAATCTAAGCATGGAGGTACCAGTCGTGGAAAATCGCAGACAAGGGATGGAAGCACGGTTAATTGCTGGAACTGTGGTAAATTAGGTCACTTTAAGAGTGATTGTAAGGCACCGAAGAAAAACAGAGGAAAGTCTGGGAATTCGGTGAATGCAGTCAGTGATGAAATTCAAGATGCTTTACTTCTTGCTGTGTATAGTTCCGTTGATGATTGGATATTAGATTCGGGTGCTTCTTTCCATACTACCTCGCACCGTGAAATTATGCAGAACTATACTGCTGGGGATTTCGGAAAGGTGTACTTGGCAGATGGGGAGCCGCTGAATATTGTTGGTCAGGGTGATATTGATGTCAAGCTTGCAAGTGGTTCTGTATGGACTTTGCGGAAGGTGAGACATGTTCCTGAACTGAAGAAGAATTTGATATCGGTGGGACAACTTGATGATGATGGTAACTCTGTGGTCTTCTCAAGTGGTGCATGGAAGGTTTTGAAAGGTTCCATGATACTTGCTCGTGGTAAGAAAACTGGAACTTTGTACATGACTTCGGGACCGAGTGATACAGTAGCAGTTGCTCAAGCTGAGCAAGACGCTGATGTGTGGCATCGCAGACTTGGTCATATGAGTCATAGAGGTATGAAGATATTGCAGTCCCAAGGTAAGCTCTCAAAGCTGAAGTAAGTTGATCTGGGTATTTGTGAGAGATGTATTATGGGAAAGCAGAAGAGAGTCAGTTTCTTGAAAGGCGGTCGTGCCTTGAGATCAAGCAAGCTGGATCTCGTGCACACTGATGTGTGGGGTCCTTCACCAGTAGCGTCGCTAGGAGGATCTCAATACTATGTCACTTTCATTGATGATTTCAGTAGGAAAGTATGGGTTTATTTTATGAAAAATAAATCTGATTTATTTGAAACTTTAAAAAAGTGGAAAGCCTTGGTTGAGACTGAAACGGGTTTGAAATTGAAGTGTTTGAGATCTGATAATGGTGGAGAATACATTGGTGGTGGACTTAAGGATTATTGTGCTACGCATGGAGTTAGACTCGAAAATACTCTTCCCGGGACACCACAACAGAATGGTGTGGCGGAGCGCATGAATAGGACCATCAATGAGAGAGCTAGAAGCATGAGGCTTTGTTCTGGATTACCGAAGACTTTCTGGGCAGATGCAGTTAGCACAGCGGTTTATTGCATAAACCGTGGACCTTCAGTTCCGTTGGAATTCAGATTGCCTGAAGAAGTATGGGGCGGAAAAGAGGTTAGTTTTGATCATTTGAAAGTTTTCGGTTGTGTTTCTTATGTTCACATTGATGCTGCCAGACGTAGTAAGCTAGATGCAAAGTCCAAGATTTGTTTCTTTATTGGCTATGGAGATGCACAATTTGGTTACAGATTCTGGGATGCTGAGAACAGGAAAATATTTTGACCCGTTTTGACCCGTTTGGGCTTGGATCCGGCCCGGTTTGATAGGTTGTCTATTTATAGAGTTATTAGGGTTCGTAGCATGTGATGTTGAGCGTTCTGGTTTCGCTTGTAATTCTCTCTGAGACGATTCGTCTGTTTTAGTGAAATCTCTGCAACTCCGTGGAGTAGGCTGTTTTGCCGAACCACGTAAATCTGTGTGTTTTGATTCTTTCTTTCTGCATATTTTTCGTTTTTTCACAACAGCATGCTCTCTCACGACTCGATTAACTCAGATTAGCACTTTTTTGTTTAAGGTTGAACTTCAGAAGCTCATCTACCGATAGTGATGAGTTCCTCGTATTGCATTACTATCCAATTTGCTGATAAAATGTCCCTAAAGAATGTTGTTGGCTGTGTATTCAAGTTACACTTATACATGAGGTGGTTTTGTTTGTGATCACGATGCCAATCATTGGCTTTTGTAATTTAATTTGTTACTATAACAACTCTCTCAATAACAACAGGAGGGAGGAGGAGACAGGCGGTGGTCGGAATCAAAATAAAGCTTTTCACAGAGGATATCATCATTGAGATCATGAGGAGGCTGTCAGTCAAGTCATTGATCCGGTTCATGTGCGTCTGCAAAACCTGGTACAACCTGATCTCGTCTCCTGAAATAGTTTTTAAGCACAACAGAAAGGTGTCTTTGTTCTTTCAAAAATGTTCTTCTGGGAATGAATCTTCTTCCACTAATCTGTTGTTCCGTTTCTCGGGTCTCCCAATGAATCTCACCATTCCACTTGCGTCCGAGGAGGTGAAGATCAATTGTTGTGAAGGATACGAGGTGAAGATCATAGGTTGTTGCGAAGGAGTAGTTTGTTTGTCTTTATCCCATGTGTTTGCTCTCTGGAACCCTGCCACCACACAATTTAGGATCATCAGAAAACAATGCTTCTTCGATTCCACATGGATTCATCTCTCCAACTGCGGGTTCTGTTTCGATCCCGTTTCCAACTCTTTTAAGGTTGTGTATGTTCCGCTTCAGGAGAATGGCACTAGTGAGCTAAAAGTGAACATATTGACGACGACGGCGAGGACTCATAATTATTCTTGGAGAGAGGCGAACACACTTCTTCCTTGTCAAATTTTGAGTATCCATTATCGATCGGGAGTATGTATGGGGAGATACATGTATTGGGTAGTTACGAGCACGGATTTTTTCTTTTACGTTTTGTGTTTTGACATGGTTGATGAGGCGTTTAACCGAATTGATGCTCCATCTACTTCTCCATATAATTTTTATGAGTTTCATTTGAGTTGTTATAAGAACGAGGACACTATTGCTTTGATTAGTCATGGGTGGTATAATGATTCAGTTGTGTATACGCTGAATGATTGTCGTCAATCTTGGACTCATGTAAGAACGATAGCGAAGCCTCATGCTGGAGACAGTTCCAAGAGCGGGTTTTTCATCATGGATGGGGTCGATTGGCTAGTTTTTAGGGAGTCGCATAACGATCGAGTATGGATGATTGATGAAGAAACCAACGAGACCTCAAAGTTGTTTCCATGGAAAGGGTATGGTGTGTATGAGTTTTACCAGTACAAGGAGAGTCTTGTTTCATTTTAATGCCATTACCAAACAAGCAAGCTCTCTTTGCTAGTAGTAGTCTGTAACTAGCTAAGCTAATAAAATGTGGCATTAAATTTTTTTTACCAGTACAGTATCAGCAGCTCATTTCTAGTTTCAACGTTTTAATTCTTGGATTGAGATTGAATAAACCTTTGGCTTGTTCCATTGCAATGGTGCTGTTATAGTTGCTGCACTTATATATTCTTTTTGAATTTCTTTTCTGCGCCTTATTGTTCTACTTAGTATGGATGGATGCTTGTCAACTCTATCTATCTATCTACCTAGTGCTTAAAACGTATAGATGACGTTTGCAACACAATCACTTCTGGAAATAAAGATGCATTCAAGCAGTTTTATTATTTCAAAGACGTCATTATTAGATCATTCTCTTAAAGGTTTATCTAATGTCAAACACTCAAACCAAATTCTGAAAGAAAAAAGAAGAAAATACTTCATTTCTCTATAGTTGAGGAAAAGACATTGGAGGGGCGAAGAAAATCCAGTTTTGAGTCTGCTGATGAAAAAATTTACGCTGCTCGTGTGAAGAGACTGAGGTCTGAATTGGTGTTCCTAGGAGCAACGCTATAAGTCGCAGGCTTGAAGTAAGTGATGTTCGAGTATTTGATCTCAGATTCTCAATGCGATACACTGATTCCGTTTTGGGGTTGTCTCGCTTTTGCAGGTTTCGTCATCTGACAGTCTCCGGAAGCTGCGATCCATGTTTACTCTTGACTGGCAGATGTCCATAATTCGGAACCCCCGGAGCTTGCAGGTCTTCCTTCCATCTTTCTTTTTAAAGCTTTCCAATAATTTGTTTCTGGATTGCATTTTCTATGGTGGATAAAGTTGCTTGCTCCGTGGATTTCATTCTTGTTCTTGTACATGATTTTCCCCTTCTCATTCTACTTTGTGTTAGTGATAAATTATTCCAATTTTCGGTTTCACGTATTTTTTTTTGGTACAAAATTGGGTTATCTGAGTGAATTGGCATGAAGAGAACATTAGTTTTCTACATTTCCTTGGAAGAAAATGTAGTCCGTTTGTCTTCAATTACTCTGCGCAAAGGGGTTACTTGGTAGCTTTGCTATCCTTCAAACATGACACTACAGACTGAGTTTGTTTTATATATATCGAGGTCATATCTAATTAAGGACTTGCGTCCATCTTTGTCACAATTTTGTTGTCCTTGCATTTTCTGACAGGTTACATGGGAAGTGTCTTACAAAAGATAGATGTCGGAGGGACTGAGACAGAGCTGGTTCAGTTGAAGCCTGAGCATGAGATCATGTCTCGTCCTACTTCATACACATTTTCAACCTCCATGAGACTTGCCCTAATGGGATTGTCTTCTCTGTAAGCCCACTAATCAAATACACTTTTTTTTGTTTGCCGCTATTTTCTTTGGTGTTTCTGAATGATACCCATATGTGAATGCTTGAATGAGGACATGAGTTTTGGAGAACACAAGTTAAAAAACTTTAAATTGATCAATATTGCAGATCCATGTTAGGAGAATTTTGGATGATTTGGGGGATATTATTTGGTTGATACAAAAAAATGTTTTTTTTTTCAATGTAAAGAGAGTAATAGTGCGTGGGTGAATGTAATTTACTCCTTGAAAAATGATGATTTGCAGTGTGGTGATTGTTAAAGCATTGATGCTGTGGACACTGACTGTGGTGTTTATGGTAGATTTTCTTAGATGTTTGGGAAAGATTGTTGTAGTAGAACAATATAGAAAAATGCTAGGTGATTTGAAATGATGTTATAATTAATGATTCAATTATGAGTTCTGGTCTCGTGTTTACAGGTCTGTCTGGAAGGGCAGATTTCTCGTCGGTCTGCTATGAGAAGTTTAAGCGATGGTCATCAGCCGTCTGGGGATCAAATACCCTGGAAGTTCTGCGAACAGTTTCAGGATAGGGTGTTCCCAAGCCTTTCTGGCGCCCGCATTGTGCGTATTGCAACCCATCCAAATGCAATGAGGGTACGTTTTGCTAATTCGCAATACGTGTGTTTTTCCATACACTCGTACTTACGAAGAAATCTTGAACTGATATTTATTTACTTACATGTGTATTCAGCATGGATATGGTTCTGCAGCTGTTGAACTTCTGACAAGGTACCTCATTATCTAAGCCTGTACTTCACTTTGAGAGGACGTTCGTTCCTACTTTCTTTTTATATTGCTATTGTTTCCTTTTTGCATAATATTTTAGTCTATTACGTCTTTGGGCATGCTCCCTATATCTGGTATTACCACATCAAAGCTCGAACCCGGTTGAAGAACAGAGGACCCATTTCTGGGCTTGAGTGGTGTGTTGTTCAATTGAAAGCTTCTTATGTATGAACTTCAAAATATGTGTATGTATGGGTTGGCTGTGTAGGCATGGAATGAGCAGCATAGGGCTGGTGCTTCAAGTAAACGACCCGAATGCATTAATCAAATGAAAAAGAAGCATAAGAGAACAAAGCTTCCCAACCTCGTCACTATTGATTCATTTACGCCAAGAACTTCCTCTCCTTGAATAGTGTTATTGAGGCTGTTGTTGTTGATGCTTTTCTTCTTCGAGGTATAGTAACACTAATGCCTAATGCTGCTACATATGACTTTTTCATTGGGGTTATCTCACTGAAACAATAAAACACTAATGGTGGATTCAGAATAGTAGCATCCACTAATGTTAATGTCAAGCATTTGCGGCATATGAAAGCAAAACACTTTCACCCGAATTTTTGCTGCTGCTGAAGAGCCATCATCGCCGTCAATGTGTGGTCCTCTCTCCTTCGCACTACTTCAAAGTTTTTGCTTTAGAGATTCATTGATATGCTGTATAAAATTAGGCATCGCCTTAACAGTTGCGAATTTGGCCTAGTAGAGGCACTGGAGACAAAATGAGATATTTGGTTCATGGATATAGGAGTGGAGGCATCGCTTCTACCAAGAATTGAACGAATCGAACACTAGTCCTATGTTTCACAAACTAAAGTCCTAACTGTTAGGATTCCAATACGCGAGAAACAAGAGAAAGCAAGAACAAACGAAAGCAAGATCAAGAACACAAGAATTTACGTGGTTCACTAGTTTTGAGACTAGCTAATCCACGACCAAACCAACCAATTTATTGATGAGAAGACAACCCAATTACAAGCACACCCCCAAAATCTTGATCCTAGCATCTATTTATACTAGTACCAAACTTGGGGTCAAAATAATGACAAAAACAGTCCAAGACAGACTTGGAAATAACCAAGCCGCCCTAACCATACAAAAATCCACGTCTAAATATTTGTTTCCAAATTGGAATCAATTACTCAGAACCTACATCCACCAATTGCACATGTGTGCTCTTTACTTGCTGCCAAAGTAAAGAGTTGTTTCCAAAAACAAACACTAGTCTCTTTTAACCAAAGACCAGCCGCCCAAAACAATTTCAGAATTGAACCAATTGACACACAACCCACCAAACAAAGTGAACCACCTTGCACACACATGCACTAACTGACCAAACTATGTTTGAATCAAACAAAAAAAACCCAACAAACCTCCCCCTTGATTCAATCCCCATAGCAACTGAACCAATTCTTCTCATCAACAAACTCAACCCGAGTGTATTCCTAATTTGCGGAATTGAACACACTCCCAATGCGTCCCAACAAACGCCTCTTCAATGCACCATGACTAATGCATACCCCCAACGTCGCACCAATGACACTTTGCGACAAAGTGCCTATCAAACGATGTCATGCCAATTTGCGCCGCCAACCGCACCCATGCGCAAAACCAATAACCAAAGCGCCTATCCAAGATCCAATCGCGCTACCAACCGATGTGTGCACAATAACACACCACCAATCCGCGTGCCCAATAACACGCACCCATTCTCCATGCCCGGAGCCCGAACCGCCCTCGAGGGGCCTAGAGAGCATCATCGTCGTCGGGTGTTGTCCCTCCTCCTCCCCCTGAAGCGATAGCTACAGACGTCCGATTCTTGGGACACTCCCTCTTACAATGACCTTTCTGCCTGCAAAAAGCACATACGTCCGAAGGTAAGTCTGATCCACCTCGTCTATATCCCTTACCTTTTCCTCTTCTAACAATCAATGCTCCAGAAGCATGATCGTCCTTCCCAACCGCCTTGTGCCTCAATTCCCTTGTATGAAGGGCCGACCTAACTTCCTCTAGGGTTATCGTTTCTTTCCCAATTACGAACGATTGAACGAAACCCTCAAAAGATGGTGGCAAGGAAACCAATAAAATCAATGCCGCGTCAACATCACTCACAACCTCATCACTATTGCGCAGTTCAAGCAATATAGTGTTAAGAGTGTCTAAGTGATCACCAATACGCGTACCTTCAACCATCCGAAGACTGAATAGCCGCTGCTTCAACATCAATTTGTTGGCCACGGATTTCTTCGCGTAGAGATACTCCAACTTTGTCCACAATCCAGCTGCGGTATCCTGATCTGCAACCCCAGTGATCACGTCGTCCGCGAGGCACAACATGATCGTCGAATGCGCCTTCTCCTCCATCTTCACAAACGCCGAAGTACTTGTATCCGTGTCCTCCTTGATAGCCAATGGCAACCACAGATCTTGCTGCTTTAATAAAGCACGCATCTTGATTTGCCAGAGACTAAAACTATTCTTCCCATCGAACCGATCAATCTTGATCATCGAACTCACCATAGCTTCTCCTGAGACTCTGGCAACCAGGCTCTGATACCACTTGTTAGGATTCCAATACGCGAGAAACAAGAGAAAGCAAGAACAAACGAAAGCAAGATCAAGAACACAAGAATTTACGTGGTTCACTAGTTTTGAGACTAGCTAATCCACGACCAAACCAACCAATTTATTGATGAGAAGACAACCCAATTACAAGCACACCCCCAAAATCTTGACCCTAGCATCTATTTATACTAGTACCAAACTTGGGGTCAAAGTAATGACAAAAACAGTCCAAGACAGACTTGGAAATAACCAAGCCGCCCCAACCATACAAAAATCCACGTCTAAATATTTGTTTCCAAATTGGAATCAATTACTCAGAACCTACATCCACCAATTGCACATGTGTGCTCTTTACTTGCTGCCAAATTAAAGAGTTGTTTCCAAAAACAACCACTAGTCTCTTTTAACCAAAGACCAGCCGCCCAAAACAATTTCAGAATTGAACCAATTGACACACAACCCACCAAACAAAGTGAACCACCTTGCACACACATGCACTAACTGACCAAACTATGTTTGAATCAAACAAAAAAAACCCAACACTAACCACTCAACCAAAGTACCAGTTAGGCCATTGATGGGACGCACACACAAATATTCAATGCTGGCACAACTAAAAAAGAATTAAAAACATAGGAATATCCTAATATTTCCGAAAGACAGAAGTTGGTGGTTTCTTAATACAGAAGAAGGAGGAGGAGGAGGAGGAGGAGGAGGGTAATGGGAAAGAGAGCAAAAAATTGTGGTTGGAAGGAGAACTTTTTGTTTACTCTAGTGCAAGTGACGTGGATTTGCTGTAACCATCTATATACTAAAGCAAGAATCTATTTTTATTGTTCATGTATGTAAAGACTGTCCAAGATTACACTGTTGGATCTCTTCAAACCCAAGGGTCCGATTGAATACGTGGGCTACCAGTTTATTGCTGATTGCTGACACCGTTCCTCTCTGTGCCCTTTTGTCAAACACATGGTTGACAAATTAACAATATTCTTAATTTTACCCCTAATTTTGGTAAAACTACAACTCTATCGTTCACCCAAAACTACAACTCTGTCATATTTTTATTCAATACTAAAAATAGTATTCCGCTACCCTCTAGATGATGTTAGTTTCATAATTTTGCGTTAAATAAGTTTGGAGCTGAGAATTCATGAGAAAGTGACTTCAACCACGGGCCATCCACTAGTACTTCCAGTAGCGGAGCCATGATTTCTTCCAGGGGGCATAATTCCAGTATTTGTACTTTTATTTAAAGATATACTAACATTAAATATCAATAAGTATTATACAGGCCTTCTAGCTCAGTTGGTTAATCACTCCTTAATTGACTCTGTTTGCCAGGGTTCCAGTCTTGGGCACATATTAGTATTTTTTTTGTTTAAATTTTTGTGCAAAAAAATTTAAAACGCGCATGAGTAGGATTGAACCCTTGACTTTGGGGATATCTAGTGCAAAAAATTTTAAAACGCGCATGAGTAAGATTTTAAGTAGAGGATTCAACCATCTGCTCTGTGTACGATTTTGAAATGAGGGGGACACTTTTATATGTTTATAGAGAAACAGTTAATTTCTTTTACAAATTTGGGGATATCTAAGTGTTTTGCGGATTTATTTTTTTTTGCCCCCCCCCCCTCGGCCCCTACATGGCTCCGCCCCTGAGTACTTCATCTGTTCCCCATCTATCTTCACAGTTTTCATTTTACCACTATTCACTGGATCACTTTGATTCGGTGATTAAATTTGTAAAACGATGCAAGAATTTGATAATCTTTGCATGATGTTGTATAGCAAACTTTACTCTACAACATCATGGGAAAATTAGCAAACAATATAATCGTTTTGCTATCCAAATCACCGAGTCAAAGTAACCCTGTTACGGAAGAAAAAGTCAAACTGTGAACATAGATAGAGAACGGAGGTAGTACAACACAGGATACGTCAGGAAGAAATAGAATGAGTGACAGACAAAAGAAAGTGGATTTCCTACATGTTACTGATGTGTCATGCGATGTACTACCTCTGTTTCTTCGCTTTCACATTATTTCACTATTTGACACTATTCATTGGTCACTTTGACCCGCTGATTTGGTTAACAAAACGATATACAAATCTGGTAATTTTGCATGATCTTTTACTCTACATTACTATGAAAAAATTGTCAAAAAAATACATCGTTTTGCTGTTCAAATTGTAGAGTCAAAGTGACCCAAATACGGGTAAAAAAGTCAACCGCATGGAAAAGAGAAGAAACAGAGATAATATTGACTAGAGCACCACGTCATACTTTTTGAGAAATTGTTCATGCAGGACTTCCAACGCTCTACTACTTGAGCTGCTACCCCATCTCCAGCACCACGTCATATTTACTCTCGGAGCAAACAATAATTACTCGTTTGGAAGGAACGTTGGAAATGAAATGCTGTTATTAAGGAAGGTGGAGAAGTGCAAAAATTGTTCAAATAAGGTAAATTCAAAATTTTATACGCGTAGTGACTCAAAGTTGGAAGAAATATTTACTTTTGCCTGCAAATAGACATTGGGGTTGTTTGGATGAGCTGAAATAAGTGAGAGGTTGAGCTTAAAAGTAGGGGTGTAAGCGGTTTGGTTTGGTGCAGTTTTTGCTAAAACCATAAACCGAACCAAATATATCGGTTTATTAATTTTGTAACCAAACCAAATCATTTGCAAGGATGAACAAAACCAAACCAAACCGAAACACATCGGTTTGGTTCGGTTCGGTGCGGTCGGTTTGTGTAAAAGTTATTGAATGGATATTATAATACTACTTTGTCAAAGAATTTCAAATTTTAAGTGAAAAATGAGCTAAATTGACTTAAAAAATATGCAGAACTATCTTTTTAGAGAGAAAATATGATGAAACGTGAGAGAAATAGAGAAGATAAAGTGTAATATAATCACTTTAATTTGAATCTATCTACACGTGTTTCTATTTTCTACATTATTTAATATACTTTCCGCAATATACATTGTAGTAAAAGTACGTTATGCACATACTGGTTTGGTTCTGTTTGGTGCTGTGTAATGTTTTTACAAACCAAAAACTAAACCGGAAAGACCGGTTTGTGAAAAATTGAACCGGTAATAAACCGAACATCCAAAAAAACCATCCAAAACCAAGCATTTTGGTTTGGTTCGGTCGGTTTGACCGATTTATTCGGTTTTTCTTACAGCCCTACTTAAAAGCACATTTTATCTGTAGTGTTTGGATGAGGTAGACTATTATAGATTGTGGGTAAAAAAAAAATTTTTTAGAGATTGTGAGATTCAAACCTGAGACCTCATGTACTAGATTCAAACACTTTACCACTGTGATAACACAAAACTGTATTAAATGAACCAAAAATTACATTAAAGAGTTTGGAATTTAGCCCAAGAAATCCGGAATTCCGCCAAAAAATCCGGAAATCCGGGTTTAATGCCGGAATTCCAGAATTTTTTGGCGGAATTCCTTTTTTTTTTGTTTGGAGAGGTTTGACCGATTTGCTCAAATTTTTGACTTTTTAGTTCCTTCATCCAAACAAGCCAATTATCATCAGACGACAGCTTCCACGCCGCGTTTCCCCTTTCTTTTCAATTTCGTCTCTCTCCAACAAAAGAACCAACCAACACACACAACACAAGTATTATTTTTTATGTGATTTTCTTTCAATTTTTTAAGCCCCCACTAACATACACGAACTAAGCACACAATAAGACGATACCACCCCATCCCTCTCTGGGTTTTTTGTTCAAATGCCTTTCTGGCAAGTTGTCTTTACTTTATACCCATGGCCAAAGTTTGTTTTCCAATCTACCAGGCTGGGTAATTTCATCTCTAAAGAAAGCATTAACAAGCCATGTGGTCCCTTGTTGTCAGCCAAAAGTGCATGTTGTCAGCCAAGAGTATTGTTCAATTACTTCTATGCCCTTGCAACCCTAATATTGAATACCCTTCCATTTTTTTCTCTCACTACAATCTTCACTGCTTTTTTTTCTCCCTCACGAACATTCAATTTTTTTCATCTACCTCTACCTAACAAAGTACAAGAAGAAATTACTCCAGCCGTATCATTTATGATTTCAGAGTACTCCAACCTTAATGCTGTGAAACATTTCTCATTTGTCACTCTCACTTGCTCTTGTTTTATCCAGTTCTCACATTTTCTCTCATCTCAGTCTCTCATCTCCATTTGTTCTTGAACCTGCTCAGAGTGCAGGTAAACTGTAATTTTGTTGAGATTGTTGTATTTGTTGTGTCTTCTCATCCTAATGTCAGCTTATCACTTAAAATTTCTGCTTTTTATCTTGATTTGTTAAATTTTATGTGTTCATAATCATCTGTTTTTCCTGTGTTTTCTTATGCCAATGTAACACTCGTCGGGGACGATTTGAGTAAGACCACGACGACCACGCAGTGGGATTGGTCGTCGTGGTCTTCATTTACTTAAACACAGGGACGACCTATGTAGTATATGGATCGTCCGGGCAAACCACGGAGGGCCGACCCTGACGACCCTGACGACCCTGACGACCCACCATGGCCGTCTCGGTGAGTCTAGGTCGTCGCTGTGTGAGTGAACTGGAAAAACACTTAGGTTACACCCGACGACCCTGCTAGGTCGTCTCTGTGATTCTAGATCGTCCTGTCTGAGTGAAGTAGTTTGTGCCCAGACGATCCGATATAAACGCTGACGACCGGGTATAAAGGCAGACGACCTGGTCCAGAACATTTTGACACAAATTTTGAAATTGTTTAAATAAGAGTTAAAATAAAACTCCCACAATCAAATACAAAATAATTCCAATAATCAAAATACTGTAAGTAAGAATTACATGTTTATTGTGAAGAACCCCAACATTAATCAAGAATCAACAAATAGATTAATCAACAAATTATTCAGAAATTACATCAACAAATAGATTACAAAAACTGGAACATGGGTTCAATCAAGATCAATGTAAATAATATCAACATATTTCAAAAAAAAAAGGTAAATAATATCAAACCAACATTAATCAAGACCCTAACACAAAAATGTGAACATTAAACATTAAAATTTTCATTGAAATTAAACTTCAAATAAATTGCAAAGTACATGGAAATTTAAAAACTTAAAAGACACAAACTACATTTTTTTTTGCTTCTTCTTATCCCTAGGAGGAATCTCTTCTTCTCGGTCCCATTCTTCACCGGAATCTTCACTAGCACTGTCTCTTTTACGTGGAGGAGTCCAGTGAGCCGTGTCTTCTTCGTCTTCATCGGATGAGTGAATGGTTGTTTGTGAACCCCTTTTATAGGAATAAGCAGGTTCGTCATTGGAATAATCAGGTTCTTCACTCTTTTCTTCTTCACTTCCCTCCTCTTCACTATTTTCTTCTTCATCGGTTTCCTTCTCCTTACCTGTTTCTTCTTCATCACTTCTCACCTCCTCTTCTTCTTCACCGTGGTCAGTTTCGTACTCCTTAGTTGGGGAGCTTGGCTTGGACATTTTGATGGAGTGATTTTTCGTGTGAATAGGTAGTGGTTTAGGAGTAAAAATTTACCTACATTTATAGTGGTGGAGGGTAGACGAAGAGACTCGGCAGTTCTTTTGTTTCTTGTGCCGTGCATGCTTGTAATAATGTGGATACATTTTCTAGATGATTCCTTCTTGAAAATGTATCCACATTTGATGCCGGCTCATCAATTTCCAAGGCGACCCTTCAAGTTCCTCAACTATCGAGACGACCAAGGTTCGGTCGTCTGTGTCATTCACCAGTGGAGACCCTGACGACCAAGGTCGGCTGGTTCGTTCACTGGTGTAGACCCTGACGACCAAGGTCGTCTGGTTCGTTCACTGGTGAAGACCCTGACGATCAAGGTCGTCCGCTTCGTTCACTGGTGAAGACAGAGACGACCATGGTCGTTGGTTCGTCCGTGTAATTCACCATGGTCATTGGTCGTCTCTGTCTTCCCTACCAACTGGTTATTATTAAAAAAAAAAAAAAAAAAAAAAAAAAAAAAAAAAAAAAAAAAAAAAAACTTAAACCCTAAACCCTAAACCCTAAACCCTTATTATTAAAAATTAACTATTATCACAATATGGTTATTATTAAACCCTAAACTCTAATTAAGAAAAAAAAACATTATCTTCTGACATGTGAAGTTTGTTTATATATGACAGAGATGGTGAAGAAATTAGGAGTACTTGTCATCTAGAACGGTGCATGGGATCGTGTCGAAGGTAGGTACAAATATTTGGGTGAAAGATTGAAGACCGCGCATTTCAAGATATGCAAAGGCATTACTGTAGAGTCATTGAAGGAAGATGTCTCCGTTAGAATGGGCGGTGATCATGAGTCTACTAAGAAGATTGTCTTACACAATCATCACTTGATAGACGATGCAGACTTGTTCCCCCCTAACGTACTTTCTGTTGACCTACAAATCGATGATTTGTTTGATTGGTGTTCTGCGGGGTATACTGTTAGAATGTACGTTACTTTGGAGGATGAGGTTCAAGGAAACGTATTTTCAGATATTGTTCTTGATGGAGTACATAACGGCCCGACTCCAATGGATGACCACAATTTGCAGCCGACTCCGATAGATGACAACAATATGCAGCTGATCCCAGTGGTTGAACACAATAGCCCACATGCATTGATTGAAGAAGAATACTTCTCCGGCGTGCAGATCATCCCCGAGGGCTATGCTGACGACATGGACCCTCAATTGGTCCTCACAGACACAACCACCAATGCGGTCAATGACTATGATGTGTATGATAGAGAGGAACCAAATGTGCATAACAATCTTGCATTGGAAACTGTGCAGATAGACCGCAATCGTTTTGTTGATGAGGCCGGTGGTAGTGGTTGTAGTAGTGATGGCATTGGTAGGTCTGACGGGCTGGTTCTTAAGATTGGCGATTTGTTCAACGGACCCGACGCGCTATTAATGCCTATTAGGTTAGCTGCTGCTAACAGCGGATGGTCTTTTCACGTCTACAAGCGAGAGGCTGTGCTGATAGTGTTGCGTTGTAATGATGAGAACTGTAAGTGGATGGTGGGGGCGTACAAGATCAAAGAGGCTGTGAACTATGTCCTTAAGAAACACAATCCCATTCACACATGTACCGCAATTACGATTGACGGTAAGCACCGTAACATCACTAGCATGGTTGTAGCCAAGCAACTGTTGGGACGGTTTAAAGATCTCTCAAAGTCACCCTCAATCGCTGAGGTTCAGGCTACGGCGAAAGATATGGGAACCGAATTCTCGTACCATACGTCGTGGATTGCAATTCAAAAGCGTAAAAGTCTTATTAGCGGCACTAGGGCCCAAAATTATCCAGATCTACCTGCGTTCATGCATTTAGCCGCTGAGTTGAACCCCGGTTCGAAGTGGGATATTCACGTGAGCGAAGATAATGTATTCCAGTACTGCTTCATGGCCTCGGTGCATGCATTGCAGGTATACGATATATGAGACCTGTAATTGTGATTGTTATGTCGCACATGAAGAAAGAACCGGTTCAGTTGGTTGTGTGCACAATGGTTGATAGCGAGCAACACTGCTATCCCATTGCGTGGGGATTGGTGGATCGCGAGAATACAGATGCATGGACATGGTTCTTGATTAAACTACGACAAATTAGGCCCGACATGCATGACCTGACTTTTGTTTCCGATCGACACCAAGCTATAATTAATTCAGTTAAGGCGGTGTACCCCCTTTCCAACCACGTCCATTGCTATCATCACCTGAAGATGAACGGGCTGTCGCATTACCCCACAAAGAAGTGGGATAAATATTTTTTTAAAGCTGCATATACCTTCGACCGGGAGATCTGTGATACATCTTTGAAGGACATGGGCATTGTTGTATCGCACGTGCATAGCGTGAAGAAAATGACGGTTGAAGGTTACTTTCGCGATGTCGGATTGGAGAAGTGGGCTAGGTCTTTTTTCAAGACATCCCGGTTCGAACAATTATGTTCCAACCATGCAGAGTCCATTAACTCATGCTTTCTGGATGCACGGAATGGCAAACCTCTTCAATTATTCGCTTTCGCATGCGACACAGTGGCTCAATGGTTCATATTAAGAAATGTGGAATTGGAGAAAATGGGAAGGATGTTTCTGACTAAGCTGCGGGAAGAAAAAATGTTGGAGAATTGGGTCAACTCTCGAGGACTGCATGTACGTCCCATCACATGCACAGAGTACGAAGTCAGAGACCGTGACTTGAAATGTCACGTGGTGGATTTTAGCCCTGGAAATGTCATTGGGAGCTGCACGTGTGGCGAATACCAACAGATGTGGTTCCCATGCGTACATGCTTGTGCATGTGCATCTCAACTTAGGAAGTTGGGCCATTACGACGTGCAACACGACATGGAGGTCATGTACAACCATACTAGCAGGTACTACTCAAGAGAATACTTCAAGGAGGCCTATAGCGGAACGGTTTATACTGCTCCCAACCACACACAGTGGAACAGAGACAATTTACCTGAGAGTATAAGAGCACTCCGGCCATTGCCTCCGAAGAAATTGGTGACACCAGGGAGGGACCAGGAGACCAGATTCAAGTCCACGACTGAAAAAATATTTAAAAATCGAGGAGGAAAGGATTCATACCGATGCAGCAAGTGCGGTCGACTAGGACACTCAATAAGAACTTGCACTTATGAACCTTAATAATCGATAGTCGTTGTTTGTAATCGATAGTCGTTGTTTGTAATCAATAGTCGTTGTTTGTAATCGATAGTCGTTGTTTGTAATCGATAGTCGTTGTTTGTAATCGATAGTCGTTGTTCGTTGTTTGTAATCGATATACAATTGGAAAAAAACAAAAGTTTCATTAAATTAATAAAATACATGTCATTGGAAGCTTGTTTTGTCCACTCTCACACCCTTTCCAGTGACAATAGGGAAGTGAAAAGCGACCATCCAAATCAAAGTACAGTAATCTAACTTCTTT
Source organism: Linanthus parryae (assembly GCA_023055425.1). NCBI lineage: Eukaryota > Viridiplantae > Streptophyta > Magnoliopsida > Ericales > Polemoniaceae > Linanthus > Linanthus parryae. The sequence goes on along the minus strand of JALGPY010000023.1, from coordinate 5,898,736 downwards.
CTCAGTACTATGTCTTCCACACATATCCAACCCCTAATCGGATTTGACTGAATTAAGCACTCAATCATTTGAAGTACATACCATGCTGTCATATACCTTTTTTGGGTCACAAACCTCTTCTCTCTTGTCTTCAATAGATGTTTTTTCTCCAATTTCTCTACTTCCAACAATTCAGGCCTCACTCTACAGCCACCGAAGTCCTTCAGAAGCTTGGGGAAATCCGTGAGAAGACGCTCAAAATCCCATTGCTTGAACCCAGAGTACTGATGCGGATCGTACACTTGCAACACCATGTCTTTCACTTCAATGTAAATGACAATCCAATGCCCTGGACCTTTAGCCGTTCTCTTTGTAAACCATGGCATGAACCACCTACTAGCCTTGGCGAGCTCAGTTCCCCGATAGGGCTGATTTCCTGCAAAATATGGGGCCACTTTGTCCTTCAGCTCGGCATAAGTGAGTGTCGGATTCATGAACGCATGATACCAACCATAGTCAGTAATGACCGTGTCTGTTCTAGCTTCACGCACTTTCTTGGAATACATGCGCCTAATCACATACGTCATCTCGTCCATATGATACCAAAGGATAGTAGAATATTCTGCTTTAAGGTACTTGAAGAATTCCCTCCCAAGTATATTAATCCCACAATATATACCTGCCGACTCCTCTTCAGGATCATATAACCACGCTTCGAAGGCTTTTACTAGAGGTAGTTTTGGTTGCATCATGAGGTTGAACGTTGGCATTCCGGTAGACGCACTGTATAAAAACTTCACAGGGTGAATTCCTTCTTTAGCAAGTGCAGCCGCATACTTGGTTCTCTCCCACTCAATTCTTGCGCGATCACGCCGCCACTTCACTGCCACACCACCTTCTCGAACAATAAACAACTTATCACGCGCATGTATCTTGTCATACAAACCTAGCTTATCATAACTGTACGTTGACTGAGGAGTCCAACACTCTTCTTGGTCTGTATTCTCTGGAGCCTCGTAGTACGGTATCCAATCTTCCGGTACATGTAAATTCAATTTTGGCAACACTACTTCTACATCTTCTTCTACACCTCCTTCTTTGCCTCCTTCTTCTTCTCCTCCTTCTCCTGCAAGGGTTGAGTAATCTTCATCAAACCAACTTTCTAGTTCAGGATCACTCAGATCTTCCACTGCTTGCTGGGATCCCTCTGCTTGCTGGGATGGCCCTGCTTGCTCGGATCCCCCTGCTTGCTGGGATGGCCCTGCTTGCTCGGATCGCCCTGCTTGCTCGGATCCCCCGGCTGGCTCGGATCCCCCTGCTTGCTGGAATCCCCCTGCTTCTTCGACCCTTGACGGGGCTGAACCCCTAGATCTTTCAGCTGCCGCTGCAAGCACAATTTGATTGGATTCATCTTCTTCTGGCTCGAATCCCCCTGATCATGTCTGCTCTGTTGCTGCATGCTCGTTTGACTCGGGTTGGTTGGATCTACGGGTAGCTTCGAGCTCTGCATACTAACAAGAATATTACATTAAAATTAGGAACATGTAAAAATTAAAAATGTACTTAATTGACTACCAATCATACTTGTAAGTATACATGTCCGGGAGTTCCAACATTCTGAGTTCGTGTCCGGGAGTTCCACATTTCCGTCAGCATAGTTCCCGAAACGTGTGCCATTTTCCTAATTTTGTCCAACTTATCAAGCGTGCTGGCCTGATTGAACGCGGCTGTCTTCAATAATGCGGTCGCTTGCTGGTTAGACAACGTTCTCAATTCTCTGATTTCCTGCTCGACACTGTCTAATCGTTCGCCAAACTTGTCGACTTTGTCGTTCACTGTCTTGAACTCCCCCCGGACCAGGGAAAAAAAATCTTGCTTGAACGATTCCAAGTCCCCAATCTGAACAGAAGCTCTAGGGACCTCAGGTGCAGGAGTTGCATCATTTTGCTGGTCAGGCACTTCCGCAGGGGGGATAGAGGCTTCTCTAATTGTTTCTGTTCCCCCTTGTTCTTCTTCTGATTCATCGATGAGAAGAGTCTTCTGCTTCTTCCTCGTCGGACTAGCATCACTGCTTTGGGGTACATTCTTCTTCTTCCTTTGTGGGCCAACCGCAGCGACATTCTTGCCCTTCTTCTTCCGCTTCTTACTAGCCTCCACATCAACATCACCTTCTTCCACTTCAACGTCATCTTCTTCCGCTTCAACATCATCTTTCGTCTGTACCTTACCAAAGTTGTAGGAAGGTTCGAAAGCACGATTCTCATGTTGATCATCCAATATTATAGTCTTTTCTTGAAAGACCGCTGTCCACCGTGGGAAAAGAGGCCTGCCAGGGTTACTACGATGGTGCTCAATGAAGCTTTCCCAGTAGGGCTCCGTCTTCTCTTCCTCCGTTGGCAAAAGAGTTGGATATACTTTCTTTACCGATTTCCAATAAGCGGAGGCTTCTTCCAAGGTTGCATTGCAATTTCTCCACTCCCAGTTATTCAACCTCGGTCGTATCGGTGCACCTTCCTTCTTCTTGGCTACATTTTCACCGAGCTCCGGTATGGCCTCGCAAATCCATGCCAGAAAGATGTGTGGGAAGCAATGCATGTTATACTCTTTGCGACGTTCGGGATCGAAATTGCAATTCCAAATCTCTGTCTTCACTTGATCAAGGGAATCTTTCCACAAATAACTCCCCCATGCGAAACTGTTAGCCCAATCGAGATCCGAGAACAGCCCGAATGCATCCATGCACATCTCATACTTAGAGCTTTTCGTGTACACCAGCCTACCCATTATGCAAGCCATCGCCAACTTAGCATAATCAGTGAGTTTATCAGGGCTCAAGTCCTTTTCTTCTTGCAACTTCTTAAGTGCATCTTCAACCTTACTGATTTTGATGTTAGTTCCCATCTTGTGGTTTTTGAGGTACTTCTTAGCCCAACCATATTCAATGATTTTCTCACCTACCCCATCGATTTTCCTGATTCTCAACCCCGACACCAAGCAAAACTCCTGCAATCCAAAACGAACCGGCATGTTGTTTACGTTGAACCACAACTCAGTGTCTTCTTTCTCCGTGTTGATCTTCGCATGTTGAACAAGATTTACTATCTGCCCCGGATAGTTGAACGGGCCACCATTAAGGTGCAACAAGAACTTCAACTGCGGGAGCCTAGTCTTTATCACTGCCCGTACCTCCTCACTAAGGAATTTCATAGTCTGCTCATAGTATTTCATATGGCACATCGTAGTGATGTTCCCTCTTTCAATCAATTTCTTACACAAGGGGAGCGGTACGTCTCCTCCCAAATATTGAGCCAAGTTCGAAACCTTAAGTAACTGAACCTACATTATAAAACACAAATCGGTAAAATAACTGTCATACATAAGTTAATGAGTTTTAATATAAGTTATAAACTGTGTAGGTAAGTTATCAATGATAATCTAAGTTATAAACTGTCTTGTTAATGTTTTGGTGTCAATCCTAAGAGTTCAGCAGTTCTTGTTAAAAAAAAGTGTTCAGGGTGTGTTCAATTTAGTATGCAGTGAGTGTTGAAAAATTCAAAATTTTTGTGTCAAAGTGTTCAGTAGTTCTGTATAACACAGACGATATACGAAAAATACACAGACGATACGGGAAAGGCACAGACGACCGAAGGCCATTCACAGAGACGAACTCTGGCAAGGTCGTCTTTGTTTATACCAGGTCGTCTGCGTTTATATAGGATCGTCTGGTGCTACACCGGATCGTCTGGACTAGGTCGTCTCGGTAAATATAATTTCAACCGAGAAGATCATGCCAGACGATCCGGTCTATCACCAGACGATCCGGTTTAAACGCAGACGATCCGGTTTAAACGCGGACGATCCGGTCCAGACTAGATCGTCTCGTAAAAATGCCATAGGCAGGTGTTTCGTCTCCTATCCACAAAAACTAGATCTAAGATCGTCACAACACATTCACCCAGATCGTCTAAGTTTTAACAAACACAAACTTGAATCATACTAATACACAAAGTTGAATTATAGTACACAACAAATCAAACACAAACTAAAATTCTAACCTCATCATTCCCGACACGAATGGTGGGAATTGGGCGGTTGAGGATGCCGATAGTCCCGACGGTGGGGTGGGTAACAATGGCCTGACTTTGATCAACACCGGCAGGGAGTGAGCCGGAGACGGTGGCAGCCATGGACGGCGATGATGAAGAGGAGGGAGCAGTTGTGGAGGACGACGCCATGGAGGAGGAAGAGAGAAGGGTCGGTTGTTTTCGCAGTTGCAGAGAGAGAGAGGAAGCAGAGTAATGAAAGTGATTGTGATGGGTTGGAAAAGTAAAAAGTAACCGTCTGTTTTATTTTTATTAATAAGAATCTGTTTAATTTTCAAAATTGTGTTTATTTTTTGTTTAAACTCTAATCATAAAGGACCCCACCATCACTTATACTCCACCGGGTAGATTGGAAAGACCAAGTTCGTAGGCGGTTTAAAGACCAATTTTCTCTCCCTCTCTCTCTCTCTCAATTTCCAAACTCAAAGAACATGGCGTCTTGTCTTCTCCAGTTCGGAGTTAAGCCTCCCGCTATCCCTATGCCGGATAAGATATCCCTCGCTAATGATGGCTTCATTTGCCCTAAACCTGTCATGCGAGGTACTACTACTACTACTACTACTAGTTTGATTTGACCGATTTGGTTTGTGTTTTTGATTTTGTCAAATTGTGGAGATGGTGTGTGTGTTTGAATGGGTCAATTGGTTGGGTTTGAGCTCTCATACACTCACTTTCAACTGGTTGGTGATTTTAGAGATGAAAGAGAGATCCCTCACTGTGTAGTTTGAAATTCAATCTCCAAAATCCAGTTGATGAATTTGACTTGATTTGGATGTGGGTTTTGCTTCTTGTGCCAAACTATCTGTGTTTGGAATATTCATGTAATTCTGCAAGCAATCCATCAGATGATGACTTCTGGAAGAAACTTTTCTGGGTTGGTTAGTTCTTGCGTATGGTGTAACGTGTATGATTGCTCATCATCTTTGTTCAATTCCTTTTGATGTTCATTTCGCCTGTTCATCAGCAGTAGGTGTGTTTGGAATTCCCAAGCCAAAGAGGGCCTCCATTGGCTCTTTTCAAGATATTTCAGACATTGCCGCAGCCATCGTAGTCAGAGAAATCAGAGAATTTAGGATACCTGTGTGGTTCATTGGATGGAAGGTTCAGGGAGTTTCCAATGACAAAGTGCTATTCGCGTCGTCTAAAATTAGGTTACCAAGCTTTTCTTTCCATACAGTCACAATTGAACAATGGAACTTGCAGCTTACAAATGGGAACTCGACTCAACTGCTAAACGTCGATATGCTAACTTTATTCTCTAAACTGTTCCTTCAAATGCCTGTCCAGAAAACGTCCCAACCATGATAAACTTTGACTTAACCTCGAAATAAATTGTGATTTTACTTTTCCTCTATTTGTTATGTGCTGTTTCAACCCCTCAAACTCATTTTTAATCTTGGACTTGTTTCCTACTTGTATCAAACTTCATTTTAATCTTGGACCTATTAGTGCCATCCACCTTGTGTATATACCCATGGTTGATGGGAATCTGATATGAAAATTCTTTGCAAATTAAACTTTCACAGTTACACTCTCTCTCTCTGGCCCATGATCTTTACTCATATGCTCTGTGGCATTGCAGGGAAGAGTGAAATGAATACTTGCTGTACAAAGGATCCAAAATTCAAAACCAACATCACTGTTGACCAAGAATTTCTGCCACGTCAAGAAGGTGATCTCACCATAATGTACGACATTATCAGAACATACGATACAAATTATTGGGCGCAGGTCACGATCGAGAACCATAACTCTCTTGGCCGCCTTGATAACTGGAGAATGAGCTTGGACTGGATGAGAGATGAGTTCATTAGCACAATGCAAGGAGCTTATCCCTCCATCGTTGATTCATCCGACTGCGTTTTTGGCAAACAAGGTCAGTTCTACAAGAGCGATCCTGATTTCTCCAATGTACTGAACTGCAAAAGAAGACCCACAATTGTGGACCTTCATCTTGAAAAGGCCAACGACTCAAAACTTGGGAACATAGGTACCATTCTGTTGCCGCAATGGGACTATCTTGCCCCCAACAATGGACCCCAGCTAGTCAGTTTCAGCTTTCCAGCTTAATGTCTTCAAGATGCCTCCTGATTTGAACAGGTCAGAGCTCACCCCACCACAGAACTGGCAGATCAATGGTACCAACCCTGAATCCAGATTACAAATGTCAGCCCATCGCGGTTCCCTGACTCCAGCGGCCTACCCTTGGAAAAGACCGCCTTCGCCAGTTGGCAAGTAGTTTGCAACATCACACAGCCTAAAGGAGTGAGCCCCAGGTGCTGCGTTTCCTTCTCTGCTTATTACAATGAATCAATCATCCCTTGCAAGACATGTGCCTGTGGATGCCCTAGTTCTGTTTCTCGTACGTGTAGTACTACTTCTTCAGCGCTTCTGCTTCCATCGCAGGCACTTCTGGTTCCTTTTGAGAACAGAACCAATCTTGCCAATGCTTGGGCTGATCTTGAGCATTTTCCAAGACCAAACCCTTTACCGTGTGGTGAAAACTGTGGTGTCAGTATCAATTCGCACATCAATGCAGATTTCCGCAAAGGGTGGACTGCTAGAGTGACAGTTTTCAACTGGCAAGAAATTGTTGAAATGGATAAAGCAGGTCTGGGGTTTGAGACGGGTGTACTCGTTCAATGGGAGCATCCTCGACGATGGGAAGAACAAAACAGTATTCATGCAGGGGCTTAAGGATTTCAACTACCTGGTTGCTGAATCTGATGGGCCTCGTCCTGAGAAGGATCAAAGGGTTCCTGGTAAGCAACAGTCTGTGATCTCTTTCACGAAGAAGAAAACTCCAGGGATTAATGTTGTCAATGGGGATGGATTTCCTAGTAATGTGTTCTTCAATGGGGAGGAATGTATACTCCCTTCAGCGTTCCCAACAAGCAGTGCTGCTTATGGATGAAGGGGCTTCAGACTAAGTATTTCACTACTCTTGATGTCTGCAGTGTTCTTCCTTTTGCAGCAGCAGTAGTTGGATTGCAGTTTGGTACTTATTTCAAGTCCTTTCAGCTACTACTACTTACTAGTCTCTGCACTGGGAAAGCATTTGATTTGAGCTCACTCCACGTTTCATCCGCGACCAATGACGCCTTTCGAGTGCCGCTGCTCTATAGAATATCAAGAATATCTGAAGATTACAAGTTAACTGGTTGTTTAATTTTTTGGTACTGGAAATGAGTATAGGGTTTTTGTAGCTTTTTGTACACAGCATTGGACAATATTTTACCAGTCCATTGAGAACATCAATTCATCATAAGGAAAGTGTACAACAGAGTTACAGAGTTACAATAGCCAAGCAAACCTAGGGAAATAAAACTAAGGATACAACATCATCAAAGATAGAAAAGAAACTACAAAGGAAAACACCAAGAACGCTGTTTTGAAGACAAGCGGCAGAAACGATAGCAAGCACGACCCCGACCACATAAACACTTCCAGAAGAAAACGCAACCTGAAAATAAAACAAACTAAATCAAACCCGCAAACGAAATTGACCAAACTACTAACCAAACGATCTTTTAAGTTGGGTTGGCAGATAATCAGGGACACCAAAACGCCTGGGGTCCTATGGGTGGCCGGAACTTGAAAATAAGCCTGAGCTTTTTAGTGGCGCGGTCACATCCATAAGGAAATCCCCACGAAACATCAAAACGCCTCTTCTTAACAAGCATCATTTGAGGGACCATCCGGGTCGGGTTGAGAGGGTGTTGCTGGGTTGGGTCCTGAGCTGTCGTGCTTCGGGTCGGGTTGAGAGGGTGTTGCTGGGTTGGGTCTTGAGCTGTCGTGCTCCGGGTCGGGTTGAGAGGGTGTTGCCGAGTCGGGTCTTGAACTGGGTCAGGGCTTACTTTCTGGATGGGGTCAAGGAAATGGTTTGGCTGCAGATCCGGGTTCTCTTTACGGGTTTTTACGTGGAGCGGGTTTTTAGCAGGATCTCCATCGTCAACACATGAAGAAGAAGGAAAAACTTTGGTTTTCTGCGCTGAAACATGGTCAGTGGAATCATGAGGCTGAGCAAATTTGTTCTTTTGAACCCCCTTCTTCCCCATGAATAATATACGGAAGGCAGAGAACTTGATCCGAACAGAACCCGTAAGATCGCCATTAATCTGATTAGATCGATGAAGTTGCCTCTTATACCACGAAAGATCAACATAAACCACTTGATTAGTACGTCTATTAACAAAACCGATCCCCTTTTGATGGGTTTGAGCACTATAATTACCCAATGACTCATTAGCATCTCTGCAGACACTTGTAATCTCTTTTGTTGGCGGTTGAAGGAATCGGAGGCTGAGAAGTTCCGATCTTGTGTAAGACCGAACCTTTTCAGAAGAATTGTGAAGCCGCTGCTGAAAAAACCCTTTCTTTTTCAGTCTTTTTGGTCCCGGAGCCTCCAAATCGCAGTATTGGTGTCTTTTGCGACTAAGCTTCTTCTCCTGAGAGAAGAAAGCATGAACCTGTGGCACTTCAAAGGAGAAGTTAAACAACCTCCTTCGTTTATTTTTGGAGTGGTGCTCTGCTGCTACGTAAACGAACTTATACATATTCATGGAGATGAAGGATGTGAGGAACAAAGCAAAAAAAACAGAGTAAAGAAAAAGGGGAGACCAAACTAAAGCCAGAAAGGACCTGGGATGAGGCGATAAGGATACTGACCAAACATAAATGAAAAGGAACCAACTAGTAAACCTGGGAATCATGGACAATTTTCTGAAGAAGCAAACATGAGAGACCTAGACACCATAAGCAAGATGAGTGCCTGAACCAAGGCCGCTCATCCAAGATGAGTGAAAGACAGATGGATCTTGAAGGATCAGAACAAGATCATGAGATTGGAGGGAAGGATTCGAGGCTGGTGATGGGAGCTTGTTGCGGCGGCTGTTAAGGCCAGGAGACATTTTAGGGTTCCTAAAGAAGGATTCAAGGCTGGTGATTGGAGATCAAATGTTATGTAGCTCCTGTTATTGGTGCGTCTAGGAAACTCTTTTCCCCTGATGTTTCTCATTTCCTCCAGCTGAATGCCTGGATTTCAATGAGCTTTCATAGATTCATTTGCTTGAAGGGATATTTGCCATTTGGTGCACTTTGAGCCATAGTACTATAAAACCAGGTTATGCAGAATTTTTTGTTGTTCTTTTTTTTTGACCGAAGAGAAAGCTTTCATTTCAATAAAAGATTATAAGTACAAGGGGGAGGCTCCAGAATCAGACCTCACTGAATTCCTGGCAAAACCATGCGTCAGAGAATTAAAAACACGATAGATAAAATGGAACTTACAAGAAGGAAGCTCACTAGGAAGATGCTTACAATCCTCTAAAATGGTGGCAGCGTTAGATTTGTAGGAGGATGAAAAATTTAGCTGCTTAATTAAACCTTCACAATCAGAAAAAATATTAACATCACCCCAACCTTTGGAAATGCACCAAATCAAAGCTTACCTGATAGCCCATGCTTCCAGAACAGAAGGGTTGAAAACACCATAAATGCTTTCAAAAGCTTTGTCAACACAGACACCACCAGAGTTCAAGCAAATAGCACCTGTACTTCCCTTTTTTCTTCCAACATACACAACTGCATCTACAAAAACATTAAATTTTGCTGAAAGAGTTAGAGGAGCAGAATGCTTGGAAGAAGAGATGATTGCTTTCTGGGAATTAGTATCACCACAGCTCCAAAAAACATTGAGGGAGCTCAGAACTTTAGAACTGACTTGCAAGGGCCTCCACTTGATATTGTTAAAGATCCAGTCATTTCGAAATTTCCATATCCACCAGCAAGTGTTCAAAAATAAGGCAAGGAACCAGCTCTTATCAGGAGCAGTCTCTGTCATATCAACAATAGAGCACCACCAGTCATTACAATGAGAAGCATTTAAAGAATGAGCACGGAGTCTAAGAGGAGAAATTTGTCAAAATTTTCAACTTCACTGCAATATTTTAATAAGTTCAGTATGCTTTCTGGCTCTTCCCCACAACTTGCAAATATCATCATCAATCACATCTTTAAGCTTAAGAGCAGAGTTAGTAGAGATAGCACCAGTAAGGCACTTCTAAAAGAAATGTCTAATCTTTGGCTGCACCTTAACATTCCATAAAACCTTCCAATAGGGTCCAAAACTTGAGGATGGAGAATCTGAAGAACCACCACACTCCAAAAATATATAAACAGAGTTAACTTTGTGAGCACCATTACTAGAGTAAGCCCACTCAAGCTTATCTCTACAAATCACACTTCCAACAGGAATAGACAAGATTAATTCAACATCTTCTTCAGAGAAAATCCCATATATTAAGTCAAGACAAATAGTGCTACCACTATCGGGAATATATATTGTTCGTGACGTTCACAGTCAGCATGGCCTTTGATGCAAATAAGGGAAACAATATCTATGGAAAAATGGGATCATATCAATTCGGTTTTTAATCTCTAAGGCTTGTTTATGTGGTGTGTGTTTGGTCAGAACTCCCATGTGGTTCCCCGACGTCATGATCCTGCACATAAATGTACCCAATGAAGCCTTTTAAAATGATTAGTGTAGTGTAGTAACACCGTAAATTTGCGTAAAAATGTAATGACACTTTCAGACATCTCGTTCTCATCCTTCTCAGCTGTTCTCGCCTTTGTACTTAGCGGTCATTACCTCGTCATTTGGTGGGCGGTACTCGCTGCACGCTTTGTGGCATTATATAGCATAATGATAACTCCTTAATAAGAGTCATCCTATATACACTTTATATTGTTATTTGTGTGTGTTTCGGTGCAAAGTGACGAATTTCGGGCTTATTTGAGAAGAAAATGAGTTTTATGATGTTTTAGAGCTTAAACGTACAACCCGGGCGTTTCTTGAATAGTTTTACTTATGATTTGTATGGTTTTGTCACACTTGATCTTCGCGGTAGTGTTTGTGTTGTGATTTACAGGAACAATGCATGAGGAGAGAAATTGGAGAGAAGAAACGAGCTCCGGAAGTCAAAGAGTACGCAAGAAAAGCAAAGTTAGAGGAGCAAAAGTGACCATCCTGCACTATTTTGATGATATCTTGAGTTCTACAAAACCTGCTATAGTGAGACCAGTGCCAAATTAAAGTAGACTCAAAGATCTTTCCAACAGTAGGTCACGGAGCTCAATCAAAGGCCGGACGAGAAAGATATGGTCCGCCGAAGATGACGCAAAAACGAAGAAGAGCTGGAAAAGTTCACTGGACCAGTCTTCAGTATTCGGGCTGTATATGTAGTTACATATACAATTTGGGAGCAAGTCCTACGCCATTAGAAAGTAGACATCCAGGGCTTTCCAAGGGTATAAGATAGGCCCAAAACGGAGTCCGGATGAGGGAAAAAAGGCCCGTGCAAGATCAGCTTATGAAATATGTCCGAGAATTGCAAACTAGAGGGGCTGAATTGCAAAATCGGCCGAAATACATTAAAAATCGTGCCCAGCCCTATACATGACGATGTTTAGGACCTAAAGGCAGAGAGGAATGCTGGAGACAAGGAAGAACAAGTTGGAGGAAGGCTTGGAGCTTGGAGTTCGTCGTGAGAGCGAGGATTGCATCGTTTGATCTCTCTTCTCTATCTTTTTCATTTTTTTTTTATCATGATCAATATAAACTTCATCGTGTTGATCATGTATCGCAGTAGCTAAGTTTATTCTTGGGATTTATCTATGGTAGCTAGGGTTTAAAGCCGTTTTGGCGAATTATGAATTTGATTCACGTTTTGCTAAACTTAATTGATGATGTTCTTGTTTGCTATGTTTAATTCATACTCTTAATCTATCTCTCTATTGTGAGACGTTGCAGTAGGAAGATTATAGGTAATACGTTAGTGAAAGCAACGAATTGCCCGGATAATTGAATTAAGCACATAGTCACATGTTAGAGAAATCAACCACCGACTGTGAACGTTGAGTAGAATTAGATGATCGTCATTATATGTTTTAGGGATAATTAGAACTTGCTCGGTTGTAATTTGACCTAGGCATAGAAAGCTATCTTGGTAACTCGGTTAGCCTTATTGCTCGTTTGGAAAATTAAAACATTATCTGTGTTTCAAAATGTAATTCGATAACGGTGTTCACCTAGTAATCCTAGAAAAATCCTGATACTTATCCCTCGTATTAATCTCACTTTTAATAATTAGTTTGTTATTTAAATTATTAGTTTAGTAAAAAAAATCCAATTGTTTGCCCACACGAAGTTAATCATCCTAGTTAATTTACGACAAGTCCCTTGGGTTCGACAAACCCGGATTACCGGATATTACTACACGCGACAGCCGTACACTTGCGGTTGAATCGTGTCAAGTTTTTGGCGCCGTTGCCGGGGACTTCGGTTGAATAAGTTAGAATTATTAAATTTAGGGAATTTTATTTTTGCTTTTTATTTATTTATTTGTTAATCTCACCGGCTCCCCAGAAAATTATTTTACAGATAACTTGGTGATCATGTGGGGCAAAATTATTATGGGCAATATTCTGGCTATTCACCGTACTACTCCTATGGAGATTTTTACACTCCTCCTCCTTGCAATCAAGAAGATGAGCATATGAAAGAAATATTGAAGCTCATGCTAGTAAAAAGGGACAGAATGGAGGAAGGGCTGGATAGGATGGAGGAAACTGTCATGCGTCATGGACAACAACTTTCAGAACTTTCTCGTGCATATGCAGACAATGACAATGGGCCAATCAACATCATTCCTGACTTAGTTGAGGAGTGCGGAGAGGAAGACGAAGAACTCTCAGAGATCTATGTTTATAATACTGTCCATCATGAAGTAATAGATCCTCTGGTCGCTTCAGACTCAGATTCAGACTCAGATTGGGATGATATTGTGAAGCCTATACAACTTGTGCCTCGCATAATTCCGGATCCATGGCATGAATGGTAGAGTGTGGACATCGCTAGCTTATGGCCCACTGAAGATATTTGCTGTGAGGAAGAAATCGATGAAGCTAAGAAATTATTGCGTGGAGATGTTCACATGGACATATATCAAGAAAGTATCTAGTCTAATTGACACGTTCCAACTGCAAGTGCACAGCCGTCGTGTGTAGTAATAAACCGGAAATCCGGGTTGTCGAACCCAAGGGACTTTGTTTAAATTAATTATTATTCTATACCTTGTGTGGGCAAGTCGCAAGTTGTGTTTTTATCTAATTCTAAGAAATTAAACGCAATATTCTCAATTAACCAAGTGAAATAATTCACGATTAATAAAGAATGAATATTTGGAGGTTTTTATCAATAAGGGAGAAGCACCGGGAATTCTCTAGGTTCACTAGGTTGATCTAAATTTATGTTTTGATTCGTAAAACAACCACGTGTTATTCACTATTAATCAAGCAACGTTGAACTTACCGAGTTACCAAGTAAATCCACTATACTTAAACTAAACTAAACCGAGTTACCAAGCCTAATTTGGGTTTAAGTATGCATTAAGATTGTAATTCTACTTTAACGATCCTAGTTAACGATGCCGAGTTACCAAACATTGATACGACTAGGTGGATTATTCAATTTACCGACTAGTTATCACGGAGTTACCGCGTGAAACTAATTGATTCTATCTCTACGTTAGCTACTCGCAAAGATAATAAGATTAAGAACGTAAATAATCCATAATAATGAATAAACACGAGAGATTAAGCTAAAGCATGCATCACAATCATCAAAACATCGACTTTAGATCAAACCCTAGCTACACCAAACAAGAATTCCCAGCAAAAGGTGTTTAGCTACTCATATTCATAATCAAAACGACGATTATAATGAGTTTAAACATAAAAATCAAGAAAAACGAGAGTTTAGAATTCAAACGAATGATCCAAAAGCTCCTAAGCTCTCTCCAAAGCTTCTTGAACTCCAAAGATGTCTCTAATCCTCCAAAACTACTGAAAAAGACGACCTAAAAGTCTTAAATACGTTCCCATAATAATATTACAAAGTTTGGAAATAATACGGAAAAGCCCCAAAAATCTGCTGCTGACCCCCGACCTCTTCGCACGAAGACAGTTGTCTTCGCACGAAGAGTCTTCGTACGAAGACTTCTGCCTCTTCGTGCGAAGATCTTCTCATTTAGATACTGAGAGCTGTTTTAAGAAGAGAATGCTGCAGAGTGAAATTTTGGCTAAGTATTTGTCTTCGCACGAAGACAAATGTCTTCGCACGAAGACACTGTGTTCCAGCCCCCCTTTTTGCCTCCTTTGACTTTTCTCTTCTCTTCTTTGACTTTCTTCTTCCATTCTTTCTTTCCTTGATCTTCCTTTGACTTTCTTTGACCTTCCTCTTGACTTGACTTTCCTTTGACTTTCCATTGACTTCCTTTGACTTTTGACTCTCCTTTTGACTTGTCTTTGAGTTCCTCGTTTCCGAAGTTCGCTTCCAAATCCCGCATGATCATCCAAACCCTGTTTTCCTGCGAATCACAACACGAAAACACAACCCGCGATCATATCACAATAAAAAGCTCAAAAATCTAAAGAAACGCCCGGATTTAACAAGTTTTGCACATGAACTCATATTTTCACATTTACGCTCAATTTACTCAAAAGACGACAAATTCTCCATTATAAGCACGCAAAACGTAGAAATAAAAGGCATAAAATAACTCCGAAAACGGAGTTATCAACTACCCCCACACTACCTTTTGCTCGTCCCGAGCAAATCTCCCAAGTCAATTCCATCTCTCTCAAGTCAAAACTTCTTTCGCTTTTCCGCAATTCATCCAACTTTGCATACTATCCTACTTACTCATTGCATACTTCCCTACGCCAATTGCATACTATCACCTCACATTGCATACAATACCAAGAACTCTTGCATACTAATACGAGTAGAACCATTCACCAACCATCCTTCCTACTAGTCGACACGACTCGATTATACACAATGCACCTATATGCAAATGCAATATTCACAATGCAAGTATTGAAATACAAATTTTTTTTTTCTTTTCTTTTGTGAGATTGGGCAATCTCCATTAGCTTAAACCGATTCACACGAAGCGATAAGAAATCTAGACACAAGGAATGATTCGAAATCAAATTCGTCAACATGAATTCCCCCTAGCTAGTATAGAGAACCTAACTTTACTAAGTACAAGAATGCAATACCTTTTCATGTGTGCCACAAAATAAAAGGCTACGCTAGGCTAAGCCACGTTCAAGGTCCGAGCTCCTAATCCGCTAACGGGTTTAAAATGATGAGGCTTTAGGGACAAATAGGATAAGAATCAAAGACAAGTCCTAACGCGTCACATTCTCACAAATACCATAGCTCACACACCCTCACAACAATGATGGAAACCAAGCCCGAAACTCACCATCTCCGGCCCTCGATCCCCTCACACCCCGGTACAATTACGATCTCCGCGGCCATCGTCATGAATGATGCATAAGCCAAAATTTCCCGCTCTTGAATTAGTCGCTTCTCCACTCGTTCTTCCACAAAGCTTCTCCTTCTAACTTTATTCATCTCTCCTTTTTTTCTCTCTTTTCTTTTTTTTTCTGATTTTTTTTTTTTTTTCTTTATATTTTTTTTTTTTTTTCTTTATTATTTTTTTAAATCTCTCAAAATCCTGCATAATTCCTTCAATATCTTTCACGAATGGTCTTCCAATGAATCAAGCTAATCATGTAATCGTAAGGAGAAACAATATCCAAATCACGTATAAATCACAAATCAATGTCTCTCCCTATCTCAATGAAATCCTCGGTGTAAATCAACAAAGCCGCTAACATAAAAGAGCATGTGTGGGGATGGAGTCGTCGCAAACGCAATCTCGATGTCCGAAGTCAAATGTCGACACCCCCACACTCGAATGTAATCCTGTCCCCTCTCAAGTAGTCGATCAAATGTCTGTCTCGTGCCTAATCCAACCAAACCTCCTACACCATGATGAGTAAGATCCGGTACCTAGCACGATCCACCTATTTAATTACCCCAACCCAAGTTTTGTGTGTATTAGATGTACACACTCACGGCTCTCCTCTCTTGTGTCCATGTTGTAATGCCATGGAACACCGCCACACCGAAGTGCGCAAGCCTACTCTCACTCACCCTCGCATTCCCCTCGAAGATCACAAATGAAGTGCATGCGATATGTAAGACTCACACAAATATAGCATGAAGTACTCCCTCATCGAACCCCCTCAACTACAACACCCTCGTGACGCACTAAAGTGGTGATTCTAACCAATCAATGCTGAAGGCCAAGAATCGTCACCCTAAGTCCAAAGGTTGTCAAAGAATCCATGGTTCAAATACGGGTTTACTAGTGGTCCTACAAGGTAAGTTCTAGAAGCAGTGAGTGCTCTAATACACACCTCGCACAGCTGTTCTGTGTGCCACTACGAGGCGGGTTGGCGACTACCTAAGACGTACACAAGAACGTTCGGCTTGTTTAGCTCACACCTAGCTCAACTCTTGTAAGAAACTTAGGCACACACTTCAAATTTGAAAGAATTAAATTCGTGTGTACAATAGGCACGCATTCCCGTAAAGAGAGTTTCTCTATACTTACTAAGGGACTCTCACATTGTCACTCTCGATCGCAAATCACGCCCTATGCCTAAAAGTCTCACACTTCTCGATTTTACCGAATTTTCAGCTTTTTTCAATTGCCCTTTCTCAAATTTTTAATTTTTTTTGGATTTTTCACATTTTTAGATTTTTTTTTTTTTTTTTTTTATATATACCTACACTATATGCAAGGCCAACTCGATTAACGACTCAACAATGGTGGGTTGACTCAAAAATACCAAAACGTGCAAAAAGATGAATAATAAAAAGAAAAATAAGGACATAACCAAAAAACTCTAACTATATGCAGACACTGGCGATGCAAAGACACGACACTGACTAGTAAAAAGGATTCAACCACCCCCACACTAGAATGCATCGTTGTCCTCAACGATAACACGAGGACTCAACAATTCTAGCATGAGGGCACACTCCACTACTCGTCATCTTCCTCCTCATCTTCCTCTTGTTCCTCATCATCTTCTTCTTCCTCATCCTCACTCGGCGGAACCTCATATTCAAAGTCATCCTCCTGAAACCACGGATCCGCCGTCGGGACCGGTGGAACAAACTCCCCCGCCGCCTGACCACTAGACTGTATCACCCACTGGCCAACCATCTGGATTAAACCCCCCAGCTTCGCCTGATTGTCCCGAGTGTGGGCAAACTGGCGTCTCCTCTCGAGTCTATCCCGGGCCATCTCCTCTCTCAAGTGGTCGTAGGCAACCTGGTTGTCGAACCTAGAGGTGTTCATCCTCCTACCCTTGCCCTTCTTCCTCGCTGTCTCATCAAACCTATGCCACTTCCTAGCAGTAAACGGTTTCAAGTCCATATCTCTCCCTATGACTACCTCAGCAGTTTTGGCCAGGTGAGTGATCAAGCAAGTATGACCGGGGCCCAATTTGTTCGTCCTCGACACCCTCTCAAGACAGTTCTCCCAAATCAGTTTGGGGATATTAATTCTAACCCCGGTGTAAAGACAAAGGGCCCAAACCGAGAGGCGGAAAGTATAACTAGGGTTTCGTGTGATTCCCAAAACCCAGTTTTCTAACACTTCACAGCACCACCTAGCCTCCGGCCTATAAAACTTCTTCTCGGCCTTCCAATGAATCACCTCTCCCTTCCTGTCCCATGGATCAACCCCCTTCGCAAAGCAAAAAGCATTTAGACGAGACCAAAGATTCTCACTACGAAGAACCGTCTCTAACCCACAACCGTCTTTCAAAGCGGGGAAACCCATGGCGAGAGCGATAGTCTCTGGCGTGAAGACTATCCACTCGTTCCGACAGTAAACGAGACGAGGGTCTTGACTCTCACCATCCTTTGCATAACGCAAATTAAACAAAAACTCTCTCGTAATATGTGAACTAGACTGCCCTACTAGCTTAAACCAATTGTCAAGCTTCTCGCGCTCATAAATTTCCTTAATTGCTTGAGGCATGTCCTCGTGCAAAGGAAAAGCCTTTTCGGGCTGCCGTTCTTAGTCAGATACGTATCTCTTCGAGAGTCAAGATGGGCCTCATGAGTGACGAAACGGTAGCTATCATAATAACCCGGCCCAATACTTCTCTCTTTCAAATTAGCCTTGGCCTTTCGTCGGCCGACAATACCCGGTTTAGCCAGGAAAGGAGCCGTCAAGATGGCATATTGGGGAGTAGGCGGAATCTCTAATTGAGGATCGCCCGACCCCGATGCTTCTTGTGACGAACCCTCTCCCGTCTTTCGTTTCTTACCACCCGCCATTTAAAATTCAGTTTCAAGTAAAACAAGCAATTCAACAAGTGTGCACGTGAACAAGAAGTGAATACTAAACGAAACACGTAGGCAAGTAAACAAACAGTTCCTAGGACTTTACGCAATCGCCCCCAAATACGCTTCTAAGCGCAACAAAATATAACCGGGCTTTTACTCAATGTGCCTAAGACTCGAATATGAAATTGCGAGGTTTAGATAGTACCTACGCGTCCGGAGCAAGTCTTACGGACGCAAAAATTTCCCAATTTGACAAACCCGGACTGATTTTGATGGTGCCGGAAAAAGTTGTCGAAATCTCGAATTTCTTGCTGCTCCGTACTCCTTGCGTAGTCCCCGTTAGTGTTTCCTTCTCGTCCGAAAGGTGAATCAAGCCCCAACTCGTCCAATTTCTCACTTCTCCTTCCAAACCCTAGCTTTCTTCTCCTCTGATTTCTCTCTTGTCTTGCACTCTCTCTCAAAACCACCTATGGAATCTTGTTCTCCTTGGAATTGCGAGCAAAACCCTAGGTGGGTTGCTGATTTTGGTGAAGAAACAAGAGCGGGGTGAACTTGAGCTCGTGCGGCTATGGAGGAGAAGCACTGGGTTTGAAGATGAAGAATGAAGATGGTACTCGATGCCCAGCTGGTTAAGCTTCAAGTGTGTGCCAAAAAGTCTAAAAAGCCCCCAAAACATAACCCCAAAAGCTGTTACCCGTGCTGGACAAATCCGTCTTTCTGCGCGATGTCTTCGTGCGAAGACATTTCTCTTCGTGCGAAGAGTCTTCGTACGAAGACAAATTGTCTTCGCACGAAGGTCTTCTCACATAGATACTGCAACTTGTTTTGAGAAGACAATTCAGAGGTTGAAAATTTTTCTAAGTAAAATGTCTTCGTACGAAGACAATTGTCTTCATACGAAGACAATTCTGAATTGTGCCAAAAACATCCTTTTTGTCGATTTTTTCGCGTCTTCGATCGTGCCTTTGCTTTCCGAAGGATCTCCTCGACCTCGAGACTCCCTTTTCACCTTAAAACACTCCCAAAATCCGGGGAATATTTTATTTGTCAATTTCACGCGTTCCAAGGCACGTTTTGCATTTCCGGATGCTTTTGGCCTCGTTTTACTTGCGAAAACATCCTTTTTGGGCGTAACTTTCTCATCCGGACTCCGATTTGCGCGATCCACCCGTCTACAGAAAGCTCTCGACCACCCCCACACGTTGGCATTGTTCAATTCTCATTTCAGTCTGTCCTTCAAAATTTCACCTCGTAATCCGTGCCGGCGTGCTAGCTTTCTCCGTTCTCCAATCAAATTCTTGCGCAAATCAAGACGGGGAGTCCGGGAACATGATCTTCCCCAGGTGCGTGTGTTGAATAGGTGCAGAAATGGCTTCTATCTTCAATTTCTTCACTTCGGATCCCGATACGCGTATTTAGCTGCAAATCTGGACTTTCTACTCTGTTTCGCACGCGCGCATCAAGAAGGGGGATCCGAACTAGGCCTTTCACCTCGTATTCCTGCACATACTCATTGGAAATATTAAATCCACTCTCTCGCACCCCTCAATAGAATCAAACCGAATAAAAATTACAAAACAGTATTAAAATCTATCCTAAAGCAATAAATAGGTTGGGTTGCCTCCCAACAAGCGCTTTGTAATTTAAGGTCGACGGCCCGACCCAGTTACCTCAGAGATATGTTAAGGAGGTCTAGCACGACGTGCTTCCTCCTTCAATTTCATGCTCTTGATTTTCTGCACCACATCATGTGCTCTCACCACATTTGGCTTCTTCTCTGATTCCGGTGGATCGGGATGCAAAACGGTAGACAAACCAGGAGACGGATCCACACGTTCTTCTCTAAACTTGATCATGGCCAATTTATTCTTCCCCTTGCTAGGAACAAACGCCTTGAACACGATTGATGAGTCTAGAGCCTTGATAGTCAACTCCTCTGCCTCTAGATCCACATTTGCGCGCATTGTTTTCAACAACGGTCTTCCAAAGATGAGTGGAACATCGCGATCCTCCTTGATATCCACTATCACAAAGTCAGCTGGAAATACAAATGCACCCACTTTGACGAGCAAGTTCTCAATCACCCCATTTGCCGTAACTATAGAATTGTCTGCCAATTGCAGACCCATCTTCACAGGAGTCGGTGCACCAATGCCCAATCTCTGAAACAGAGACAATGGCATGAGATTAATACTCGCGCCTAAATCACAGAGACCATGTGTATGATATCCACCCCCAAGAGTGCAGCCTAGAATGACACTGCCTGGATCTCTCATCTTGGGAATGTCTCTTTGTATGACTGAGCTACACGTCTCTGTTAGCTTTACCGTGGCATAGGGTTCTATGCTCTTCTTTCCCAATAGAATTTCCTTCAAGAACTTCTTGTACCTGGGCATCTGAGCAAGTGCTTCTACAAGGGGAATGTTGATATGCAATTGCTTGAATATATCCATAAATCTCCCAAAGTGTTCCTCATCATTCCTCTTTATCGCCGCCGGATATGGAATTCGTGGCTTATAAGCAGCCGGATCAGGAGTGCTCTTGGACTCTTCTTTCTTCTCAACCGTGTCCTTTGATTGGGGACTCACGGTAGGCACGGGAATCTCTTCATCCAATGCTTTCTCAGTGGCTTTTGTAGCTTCGGCTCTCGCATGGCTAGGATATGGAGGATCTTGGGTAGTCACACCACTGCGAGTAGTAATAGCCTTGAGCTGCTCAGTAGGAGGAATAGTATTGGAAGGAAGCATTCCTGGCGGCAATTTAGCATTCTGATTGGCAATCTGCCCAATCTGCGTCTCGTGGCTCTTTAATGTTGCTTGTATTGAGACAATCGCGCTCTCCATCCTGTCGTGATTAGCTATCAACTTTCTCAATAAAGCGTTCGTCTCTTGTTCTTCTGGTTGCTGAGCCTGCTGCTGTGGAGCTTGCCTCGCTTGATAGGGAACATTGGGTCTCTGTCCGGGTGCATATAATCCACTGTTTGGATTGGCATAGCTGAAGTTTGGATGATTACGATTGTTGGGATGATAAGTGTTAGGCCATTGCTGCTGTCGCATAAAATTCACATCTTCAACACTGTTATCATATCCCTGGCTTTCATCTGCTAGTAATTCACCCATGGGCTTCTGAGTTGGAGGGTGCATACCGTGAAATGCTGAAGTCATGGATTCCAAATTTTGTTCCATCGATTCAATCTTGTTGACTAAGGATGTATCCCCCGGTTTGGAATATCTACGCGTTTCAGATCGTGTAGTCTCTCTCTTTGACGCATTGTTCAGCAAATCTTGAGCTCGCTGTGCTCCAAGACCCATAAAATTACCTCCAGCTAGCATATCCAACTGGTCAGCTGTCTCCTTGTCTAATGCAGTGTAGAAATAATGGAAGAGCTTGTGCCATGGCTCTCCATGATTCGGACATCTACGGAGAATTTGGCTGAACTTCCTCCATGCATCTCCCAAAGAGCTGTCTTCATCCTGAGTGAACTTTGCAATCTCTGCCATCTGCTGCGCGACTCTGGATGGTGGCAAATACTTCCTCAGAAACTCATGACAACAATCTGCCCATGTCACTATGCTTCCAGCTGGCAGCTCCATAAGCCACTTCTTGGCTTTTCCAGATAAGGAGAATGGAAATAGTAAAAGCTTAACTGTCTCAACTGGAACTCGCTGATCGTGCAGGGTTGATGTGATTTGCTCAAATACCAGCAGATGGTGATTGGGGTCATCTCCTGGGGCTCCGTTGAATGCGCACTCATCACGAACCATGTTGATCATATGTTGGCGCAACTCAAAGTGTTGGGCATTGATCTGTGGCCTGACAATGGTAGGCTGATAACATGCTGGAGTAGTCCTGAAATAATCCACCATCGGGCGTTCTTCATTCTCAGCATTGTTTTGCCTGTTGTTTTCCCCATTATTACCATTGTTGTTCCCACCGATGTTCGCTACTTGTGCCCCCATACCATGACGTGGTTGTGGATTTGGGGGGACCATGCGATCCATCCTTGCCTGCATCTCAGCCATTTGAGCTCTCACCTCCTCAGCTTCTGCGGCTCTTTGTGCAGCCTCCTCTACAGCTGCAACTCTAGCTGCTTCCGCATCCTGCAAACCTTTGCGGATCCTTTCAAACTCAGCTCTCGTTTCTTCATCCATAACTACTGAGCTTGAATTCCTCTTGTCTCTACGCTGTGCTTTTAATAAGGATTCCGGGTCTTCAAACGTTGGATACAAAGGCTCGTCTCGAGAACGGGTCATGCACCGTGTAAATCAACCTGAAATCACGAAACACGCAAAACGTAGGTGAGTAACGGATAAAAACAATAAATTAAAATCCCTAAGGCTAGGAATTATAACTAATTTAGCCGAAGTCCCCGGCAACGGCGCCAAAAACTTGACACGTTCCAACTGCAAGTGCACAGCCGTCGTGTGTAGTAATAAACCGGAAATCCGGGTTGTCGAACCCAAGGGACTTTGTTTAAATTAATTATTATTCTATACCTTGTGTGGGCAAGTCGCAAGTTGTGTTTTTATCTAATTCTAAGAAATTAAACGCAATATTCTCAATTAACCAAGTGAAATAATTCACGATTAATAAAGAATGAATATTTGGAGGTTTTTATCAATAAGGGAGAAGCACCGGGAATTCTCTAGGTTCACTAGGTTGATCTAAATTTATGTTTTGATTCGTAAAACAACCACGTGTTATTCACTATTAATCAAGCAACGTTGAACTTACCGAGTTACCAAGTAAATCCACTATACTTAAACTAAACTAAACCGAGTTACCAAGCCTAATTTGGGTTTAAGTATGCATTAAGATTGTAATTCTACTTTAACGATCCTAGTTAACGATGCCGAGTTACCAAACATTGATACGACTAGGTGGATTATTCAATTTACCGACTAGTTATCACGGAGTTACCGCGTGAAACTAATTGATTCTATCTCTACGTTAGCTACTCGCAAAGATAATAAGATTAAGAACGTAAATAATCCATAATAATGAATAAACACGAGAGATTAAGCTAAAGCATGCATCACAATCATCAAAACATCGACTTTAGATCAAACCCTAGCTACACCAAACGAGAATTCCCAGCAAAAGGTGTTTAGCTACTCATATTCATAATCAAAACGACGATTATAATGAGTTTAAACATAAAAATCAAGAAAAACGAGAGTTTAGAATTCAAACGAATGATCCAAAAGCTCCTAAGCTCTCTCCAAAGCTTCTTGAACTCCAAAGATGTCTCTAATCCTCCAAAACTACTGAAAAAGACGACCTAAAAGTCTTAAATACGTTCCCATAATAATATTACAAAGTTTGGAAATAATACGGAAAAGCCCCAAAAATCTGCTGCTGACCCCCGACCTCTTCGCACGAAGACAGTTGTCTTCGCACGAAGAGTCTTCGTACGAAGACTTCTGCCTCTTCGTGCGAAGATCTTCTCATTTAGATACTGAGAGCTGTTTTAAGAAGAGAATGCTGCAGAGTGAAATTTTGGCTAAGTATTTGTCTTCGCACGAAGACAAATGTCTTCGCACGAAGACACTGTGTTCCAGCCCCCCTTTTTGCCTCCTTTGACTTTTCTCTTCTCTTCTTTGACTTTCTTCTTCCATTCTTTCTTTCCTTGATCTTCCTTTGACTTTCTTTGACCTTCCTCTTGACTTGACTTTCCTTTGACTTTCCATTGACTTCCTTTGACTTTTGACTCTCCTTTTGACTTGTCTTTGAGTTCCTCGTTTCCGAAGTTCGCTTCCAAATCCCGCATGATCATCCAAACCCTGTTTTCCTGCGAATCACAACACGAAAACACAACCCGCGATCATATCACAATAAAAAGCTCAAAAATCTAAAGAAACGCCCGGATTTAACAAGTTTTGCACATGAACTCATATTTTCACATTTACGCTCAATTTACTCAAAAGACGACAAATTCTCCATTATAAGCACGCAAAACGTAGAAATAAAAGGCATAAAATAACTCCGAAAACGGAGTTATCACTAATCCTTATCTTTTGGAGATCATAAAATGGGATGAGTCACACGTGGAAGTGCAAAGACCCCAGTTTTATGCAATACATGATTTGCCACCTGTGATTCCAAGACACGATCTAGGGAAGGAATCAATCAAGACGACACTCCTTGCCATTACTGTTCCATTTGGCAGTTTATTTCCACATGACCAGGCCTCAATGATATTGATTTTGAAGAATGGGAAGAAGAAGAAGAAGAAGAAGAAGAAGAAGAAGAAGAAGAAGAAGAAGAAGAAGAAGAAGAAGAAGAAGAAGAAGAAGAAGAAGAAGAAGAAGAAGAAGAAGAAGAAGAAGAAGAAGAAGAAGAAGAAGAAGAAGAAGAAGAAGAAGAAGAAGAAGAAGAAGAAGAAGAAGAAGAAGAAGAAGAAGAAGAAGAAGAAGAAGAAGAAGAAGAAGAAGAAGAAGAAGAAGAAGAAGAAGAGAGGTACAAGGGATCATGATGGGGAGAATGAATTCTCGAGAAGACCGGTGATCAAGGAGTGGAAGCACAGAAAGCAGAAATTTTTTCAGGCCGTCTTCTACAATTTTGTTGCGCCATACGCATCTCATGCATGCTTACTTAAGAAGAGACAAAGAGAGAAGCGATGGTGGAAGAAGAAATAGTGGAGAGAAAAACCTCCTTAACATCTTTTGAGGTAGCGGGGTCGGGTCGTCGACCTTAAATTACACGACGCTTGTTGGAAGGCAACCCACCGTATTTTCTGCTTACTTTAGGGAGTGAGTTTTTAATACAGTTTCGTGTTTTTAGTTATTTATTTGGAGAGAAGAGAGAGAGAGGGACTAATGATGTTTTCCTAGTGACATACTTGAGTAGGTTATGGTAGAATCCACCCAATTGTGCTATGGCACACATGACTTCACAGGGACTCGTGCATGTGAGTTGGGGATTCTTCAAACATGAATTTTAGTAGAGGAGGGCAGTCGACCCCAGTGTGCGAGTACACATTGACTGTAAAAGGAGCATGGTGGCACCACTACTGTGCTTGGGGACTGCTTGGCGTGATTTCGTCCCCACCCTTGAGGTGGTTTTGAGTATCTTTTTCTCTTGCTAAATTTTGTGTTTATTTTATATAAGTATGTCATAGCTCCATCTCATCTACTGGCCCTCCGCATTGATTGCTGAGTCCTATGTTTAATCTCTAAATTCGTTGAGAACAACGAAGCATTCAGTGTGGGGGTGATTTATCTGTTTGCTAGCCATAGTGTCTTGCATAGCCTGTTACATGTAGGATGTGTTTAGTTCGTATTGTGAGTCAATATTGTGTTTTATGTTGATTTTTTATTTATATTTTCGTGTTGTGTAGGATAGATTTATATTTGATTTGCACATTTACATAATTGAGTCTACCCACTAAAAGTTGAGTTGTGTTGTGTCAAATTTTTTTCGTGTCAAAGCCTTGCATATAGAGTTAGGATATTGTGAAAAATAAAAAATGAAGAAAAAATGAGAAAAGAGAAAATCCATAAAAATTGAAATTTTAAAAATTTGAGAAAAAGGCAATTGAGGATCTTGAAACTGAAGAGAGCTTAGTGAATGAATTCTTTTGAGTAGGAAGTGCCGTAGTAGGGAAATTTTTATTCTTTAATATTTTGTGTAGAGGTTTCACTAAGGATGTCCCGGGAATTTTTGGAAGTTGTGAAAGAATGACATGTAAAGTATACCTAAGTTTCCTATAGTGTGCTAATTAGATTGAGTTTTGCTTGTAGCTGAATATTCTGTTTTCAAGTGGAAACTTGTGGTCTCTTGTTGCTCTGGGGTGGACCTTCGTGTAGAGTTGGTTTCATGTGGTACGGTTGCCTCAGCCTAAGTGAAGTTGAGGGGCGTACACCACCATCCCTTACGGGGGTCACAAGAGTTAACCGAAAAAGCCCACGCTCTTTATGCTCTACTGCACGGTTGTAAAAACAGAGGAAAAAAGAAAAGAAAATGATAAATCTGAAAAAAAAATGCTTCAAGGAGAAACAACCTAATGTGCTTCCGGTCACACGGAAAATTTGGATTCCATCCAAGTAGAGCTTAAAGAGGAAAATTAGAGTCAAGCCTTATTTCACAGGAGTTGTGACTCCCTTCACCGGGATAATTTGCATTAAAAACGCAATAAAGGCTAAGAGGGTCTGAAAACCTCATATGATTCGGCGAAGGAAGGCTACAATGAAATTTGAGCTGAATTAGACCCAATGAAGCTTACGACGTGCTTGTGTCTTGGTTTTGAATTGGTGGAAGAAAGGGGACGTCTTAGTGAGCTCATACATGAAATTGTTTTATTTCAAATTCATGCTACGTGTATCTGAATTTCAAAGAGGATTAGTGAGAGCTTGATGATTTTCGGCTGATGAGAGGGAGATTGCCTATTCTTGCCAAAAAAGAGAGAAATTTGATGTTTTAAGATCGAGTGTAGAATTGCATTTGCATCATATTGCTGCATTGTTCTGTCGTGAGTCGTGTTTGAGTCGTTTGTGTCTGGTCGACTAGTAGACAGATGAATGCAGTAGATGAGACTTTGCTCGAGACGCGCAAATGGAAAGTGTGGGGGTATTTGATAACTCCTTAATAAGAGTCATCCTATATACACTTTATATTGTTATTTGTGTGTGTTTCGGTGCAGAGTGACGAATTTTGGGCTTATTTGAGAAGAAAATGAGTTTTATGATGTTTTAGAGCTTAAACGTACAACCCGGGCGTTTCTTGAATAGTTTTACTTATGATTTGTATGGTTTTGTCACACTTGATCTTCGCGGTAGTGTTTGTGTTGTGATTGACAGGAACAATGCATGAGGAGAGCAATTGGAGAGAAGAAACGAGCTCCGGAAGTCAAAGAGTACGCAAGAAAAGCAAAGTTAGAGGAGCAAAAGTGACCATCCTGCACTATTTTGATGATATCTTGAGTTCTACAAAACCTGCTATAGTGAGACCAGTGCCAAATTAAAGTAGACTCAAAGATCTTTCCAACAGTAGGTCACGGAGCTCAATCAAAGGCCGGACGAGAAAGATATGGTCCGCCGAAGATGACGCAAAAACGAAGAAGAGCTGGAAAAGTTCACTGGACCAGTCTTCAGTATTCGGGCTGTATATGTAGTTACATATACAATTTGGGAGCAAGTCCTACGCCATTAGAAAGTAGACATCCAGGGCTTTCCAAGGGTATAAGATAGGCCCAAAACGGAGTCCGGATGAGGGAAAAAAGGCCCGTGCAAGATCAGCTTATGAAATATGTCCGAGAATTGCAAACTAGAGGGGCTGAATTGCAAATTCGGCCGAAATACATTAAAAATCGTGCCCAGCCCTATACATGACGATTTTTAGGACCTAAAGGCAGAGAGGACTGCTGGAGACAAGGAAGAACAAGTTGGAGGAAGGCTTGGAGCTTGGAGTTCGTCGTGAGAGCGAGGATTCCATCGTTTGATCTCTCTTCTTTATCTTTTTCATTGTTTTTTATCATGATCAATATAAACTTCATCGTGTTGATCATGTATCGCAGTAGCTAATTTTATTATTGGGATTTATCTATGGTAGCTAGGGTTTGAAGCCGTTTGGCGAATTATGAATTTGATTCACGTTTTGCTTAAACTTAATTGATGATGTTCTTGTTTGCTATGTTTAATTCATACTCTTAATCTATCTTGCTATTGTGAGACGTTGCAGTAGGAAGATTATAGGTAATACGTTAGTGAAAGCAACGAATTTCCCGGATAATTGAATTAAGCACATACTCACAGGTTAGAGAAATCAACCACCGACTGTGAACGTTGAGTAGAATTAGATGATCGTCATTATGTGTTTTAGGGATAATTAGAACTTGGTAACTCGGTTGTAATTTGACCTACGCATAGAAAGCTAGCTTGGTAACTCGGTTAGCCTTATTGCTCGTTTGGAAAATTAAAACATTATCTGTGTTTCAAAATGTAATTCGTTAACGGTGTTCACCTAGTGATCCTAGAAAAATCCTGATACTTATCCCTCGTGTTAATATCACTTTTAATCATTAGTTTGTTATTTAAATTATTAGTTTAGTAAAAAAATCCAATTGTTTTCCCACACGAAGTTAATCATCCTAGTTAATTTACGACAAGTCCCTTGGGTTCGACGAACCCGGATTACCGGATATTACTACACGCGACAGCCGTACACTTGCGGTTGGATCGTGTCACATAAACACGATCAGATATGTCATCATGGAGATCTTTTGGCTAGAGGATGAACATAATGGATCTCTTTCATAAGCTAAAGTTGGAGTATAATTATCAATTACTAATACAACTTCCGCCCATTCAAGAGATACAAACACACAACACAATCTTTTAAAAAAGGTAGAAAATCAAGAATATTGGTAACAATGTTGGGTTATTCAAGTCAATTGTGTATTTAAGAAGCCGCAAGTGAAGAAAAAATGTAATGGGAAGACATTATATGAATTTGGTTTATTGGAGAGGGTATTCTTGGCATATTAGAATCGTAGGTAACAGAGAAAACTCACATGACTTCAGATTTAGTATTGTTGCTCTCATAAAAGTGTTATTGGGTTCTTTATCGTAGTCGTCACTCAAAACGTTACACCAGCGTGTGAACGTATATTTACTTTCTTGTTCATTCCATGTTTTGTAGTCTTGAAAGATGTACGCCCTTCCACACAACTGCAGAAGAAAAGTGAAGTAGATATAGCATTGAGCATATCATTTTCAAAAGAGAAAAAAGACATGTATGGAAACAACCTTAATAACATTTCATAATAAATCTTTGTTAGGTATTGAGAACGAAAATCAACAAAAAAATGTTAAGTATTCCATTTTAGGACAACACTTGTACTCCTTCTGTCCTATAAGATGTGTCATGTATTCCATTTTGGGACGTTGGGTTCATAGGGAATGTTAAGGGATCAGATAGTACGTTGCAAAGGACATTTCGCGTATGATCTTGTTCAATATCAAGCGTTCGTTGTCAAATGTTCCTTCAAAACGATGGTATGCATTGAAAATACCGTCAAAACCAAAGAGGTCGTAGTCTTTGAAGAAATAAAAAACAAAGACATGGTTTTTTAAAATCTGGTTCGTTCCGATTTTTACCATGGAAATTTGGACATTCCCCAGTCACCCTTCATTCGTCATAACTGTCGAGGCAAGTCACAATAGATCATGAGGGGAAAAAACTCCATTTGGAGGTGCAGTTGTCATTTTTTGGTAGAAAATATCTAAATGTATATGTATATATAGTTAGTTATATTTACGATATGAGATATATTACTTCGACCAGTTCTCCTATGGCTAACCATCACTTTAGCACACAATCTAATTTCGTTTGGCTTTTTCCAATTAATATACTGTTTTTAACCAAATATAATCCTTGTAAACAATTTAAATTTCATAGAAGTTCTTCATCTAGTCGAAACATTTTGACAGCATATTCTAGCAAAAGTACGTAGAAAATGTTCATACTGTGAGTGTCCAGGTGTATGTGGAAGAACTAATTAGCATGGTGCAAAATCAGGAAATCAAAGAAAACCCAACAAAACAACATGGTATATTCAGTTAGATAGAAAGTAAAATTTAGACGCATATCAATCAAAAGTACAGAGAAGATGGTAATACCAGTGATCAAAAGTACAGAGAAGAAGGTAACACCAGTGAGTTTTCAGGAGTACATCGTAGACCTATTGAGCTTGGTACAATGGAAAGAAATCAAAGCAAAAAATGCAAAATACATGGATTCTTCTGGTAGATAGTACTACCTCCGTTCTCTCTCTTTCTTCCTAGTTTGACTTTTTGACTCGTAATTGAGTCACTTTGACCCGGTGATTGAGTAATAAGATTAAGTAGTTTTTTGATAATTTTTGCATGGTGTTGTAGAGAAAAAGTTTATCTACAACACCATGCAAAAAATTTTAACAAGTTGCACCGGTTTATTATCCTAATCACCGGGTCAATGCGATCCAGTAATAGTGATATGAACGGTAAATGGAAGAAAGAGGGAGAACGGAGGTAGTAATCAATACCTAGTAACATTTCAATCAAACTCCGGCAAAAAGAAACGGAATTTTGGACTTATTGTTGTTTGAAGCTAGAACGATATTTGTCCTCTTCAGATAAATCACAATTCAAAAAACAATAAATGAATTAATGCATCATTTAACTGAACCGGACCGGTCCCGGCCCGGTTCGCCGGTCCGACCTTTCGAACCGGCCGGCTCGGTCCGGTTCTTAAAACTTTAATTCAGCGGGAAGCAAAGAAGATGAAGCTCCAATTTCAATTCCTTCGTCTCTCTTTCTCACATTTTTACTCACATTTTCTTACACTAGTATATTAGAGAGAGTGCAAGAGAGGAAGAGCGGAAGAGCAGTTGGAGCAATTGAGCTTCAACTCTCAATTGCTTTGAGAGCTTCAATAGGTTCTCTCTCTCACTCTCTCTCTCTCTCCAATTGAAATATCAGAGAGTAGTATGTTAATGTTTGAAGGTTTTTGTGAATTTCAGGAGATTTTCAGAAAATAATCGAGAAGAAGATCAAATTCGTGGAATTCTTCAGCTCTGATTTGATCTGAGAGTTCGAAGAGGTACTTTTCTCTCTCTCTCTCCCTCACTCTCTGTCAAATTAAAATATCAGAGAGTAGTAGGTTAATGTTCGAAGGTTGATGTGAATTTCAGGCGATTTCAGAAAATAATCGAGAAGAAGATCAAATTCGTGGAGTTCTTCACGAGTTCGAGCAGGTACTTTTCTCTCTCTCTCTCTCTCTCACTCTCTCTTAAATCGAAATATCAGAGAGTAGTATGTTAATCTTCGAAGGTTTTTTGTCAATTTCAGGTGATTTTCAGAAAATTATCGAAGGAGAAGATCAAATTCGTGGAGTTCTTCAACAGTTCGAACAGGTACTTTTTTCTCGTGCACTACATGTTCGATGAATTGTTATTACATGTTTGATAAATGCTTCAGCGATTTGTGCAATGTCTTCAGATTCGTATACAGCTGATGAATGCAATCAATGAATTGCATTGATTGATTCCGATTTTTGCCAATTTTTGCCGATTTTTTTTCTTTTTTTTTCTTTATTTTTTATATATATATATATATCAAAAAGGAACGCAGTTAATGAATAGATCGAAGAAGAACAATTTCGATCTATCAGATCGAAGAAGAACAATTTGGATCTATTCTCTACTCTCTCAAATTTCTGACTAAGTCTATCGATTGCAGAAAATGGCACACACAATTCCAGCTGAAGTCTGTGGACGAAGCTACCCGCAGGAAGACCAACATCCACAAAATTTCGGCCCGAACCAAGTTGAAGGGCCTTTCCTATGGTTCAGAAGCCCGGATCTATGCCACATAAGATGCCTTGCAAATCTGCAAGTTCAATGGTAGGAGTTTTACGATGCGAAAATGTGGAGTGTAGGGCCTCATACCGGCTACGCTTCAACATTCAGCTGTCCAACACCTTCATCCGTAATCGTCTCAATTACATGACCAATGGCTTGCCCGGGCAGACGGTATGGCGCCTGAGGGCCCATTACTTTTGTTGGCGTTGTCACTCTGAACTAATGTGCCCTGCCACGAACATGAATTTGCTGTTTATCTACTGTTATGGTATGATCGCTACGCTCACCAGGAGTCACATCCAGACAATCGAGACGGCGCTAAGGGACTTGGGATGTCCTCCACAACTCTATATGCTCAGAGCAAACTACCCAATCGAGCATCTTCACTACCTGATACACCGCAAGGTTAATGCACTTCTCAACATGCCTAACTGGCCTCAAGGTTAATGCGCCTCATGTAGATGGAACACTTCTGGATTATAGGACAGTTATTAAGTAGATAGTATAATCATTTTCTCATGTGTTGATGGAATACTCAGTTCTTAAACTTCTTTGGTTACATGGTTCATCAGGAAGATTATCGTAGACTCTAGGTCGGGTATGTTTGGAAATTTAGGTTGCGTAGTATTTGCTATTTCTTGAATATGTTGTGCTATGAATGAAGAAGTTCTCGAGTTTTTTATGTCTCAAAAAAAAACAAAAAAAAACAAAACAAAACAAAACTTGACAAAACTGGATAGTTGTACATCTTCCAGATGACAGAAGAAAGCCATGTGTCACGGGCTGCTTTTCACGACCTTCCCGTGCGGCACTTAGTGTCTTCAATTCCCTCTGCAAGCACTAAGTCAGCCTCTAACTTGAACGCTTATGCGGAAGCACAACCGAAAGAGCTATGAAGGAAAGTACTTGTATTGCTTATAGAAGTAGAGAGCTTACAACTTCTTGGATGATTTGTGGATGGGATGGAGCAAATGAGCTCCCACCTATTTATACAAGTCCTTCCTCCTTGGAAGGATCTAGAGATCTAATGATCTAACGGCTAGGATTAATTGGCCTAGAATTTTCCTACATGTTCTAGCCTAAGATATTTACAATGGATGATTCTAGAGCCCCCTACACTCATACATCCACACAACTTGGGAAGCTTATAGAATATTCTACAAAGATCTACCATATTCTCAAACCTTCACCGTAGTTCCAGAACATTCCGGAATTGTCTACCCGCTTCTAGAACATCCAAGAACACTCTGGAATATTCCTGAACCTTCTTCCACATTCTAGACCTTTCTAGAACATTCCACTACCTTCTAGATTGTTCCGTCGCCTTCTTGAACATTCCGCCACGTTCTAAATTATTCCACCATCTTCTAGAACACTCCACATCATCCTCCAAGCTCTGAATTATAGAGAGTATTCTAAACTTATTCGAACCATGGTCATGGGATGACATTCGGTTCGCACGCCAACTGCTAGCCAAGATGTCAGCCCGTGACATTCTCCCCCACCCAATCCAGCAACGTCCTCGTTGCTGTGGTACAGGCTCACGAGTAGACTTTCTTCTACGTTGCTTTGGTCCACGCCCAAGAGCTATGCATGTTTCATCCACGCGCTCTTCTTCTTTGTCGGCCTTTTTGAGATAGGTGTGAGCCCAGCTCCGCTGCTCCTGCCCTATCCTGTCTTGTTGGCACACAAGACAAGTCTTCACGTACCCTTCTATGTCGTCGCAGAGTTGAGGCCAGTAATACTTTTTCTCCAAAGCTAGCGTACGATGCATCCCCGGATGTCCGACACACCGAGAGTCGTCGCACTCCTTAGGGATGTCTCGTCGTAGGCCATCCCACTCCGGCACGTAGATCCGCCCTCCCTTAGCATAGAGAAGACCATCCACCTCTCGAAACCGCTTTGTTCTTCCTTCTTTGGCCATCTCTACTAGGCTTTGTGCTTCTGGGTCTTGGACCAATCCCTCCTTAACTCGATCGATCACTGTCCTAGTGGATTGAGTGATCCTAGCCAACTCCGCTTCTCAACTAAAGTCCGAAAACTTGAGCATCGGATCCTCCATTACTGCTTTTCTTAGCTTCGCAATGGTCTCCCTGCATCGTGGGGACATCCGATATGACGCCTCAGTCGGCGGCTGGCTTCCCGCCTCTAATTTGATGACATGGTCCACCTCCCTCCTTGGTGGTAGCTGATTTGTCAACTCTCTTGACGTCACATCGGCACACTCCTCAAGCTCCTTCTCCACACATCTCGGCACCTCCTCCTTAGATACCCCTTTGGCTTCCTCCTTCATTGTGGCAATGACGACAGCCTCTCCCTTCTTGATCCCCTTAGAGAGTTGTAGTGCCGACAACGATCCATTCTTCTTCATCTTCGTGCTTTCCCTAATCACCGGCACCATACAAGACGATCCATCTCCCATAATGCACATAGAGTTAAACGGTGGCATCGGAATAGCACGTACCTTATCCATGAACTCCACACCTAGCACCATGGCGTTGTCGTCCATGGGAATAACCGAGAAGTCCACACTTCCCTTCCATGACTCGAGTTGCACCGACACGCCTCGAGCCACTCCCTCCAACGGTTTGGCCGCCGAGTTCACCGCCTTGACACTTCCCTCTGTCTTGGCCACAGTCAAGCCTAACCGTTTTGCTTCTTCTTTTGAAACGAAGTTGTTGGTAGCCCCCGTGTCCACCAATGCCTTTGACGTCTTACCATTCACCTTCAACTCCACGAACATCAACCCCTTGTCCTTGGTCTTGGCCTCCACCTTGGTCTGCACGGCGTTGACAAGTTGCAACGACCCAACCTTGCCGTCCTCCTCCGTCTCCCGTGCCTCCTGACCTCATGCCTCCACCTCGGAATAGAGTGAGTTGAGCTTGGATAGGTTAGGGCAATCCCTTATGCGGTGCGGCCCCTTGCACCAATAGCATCCACTTGGACCACTTGACTTGTTCCCTTGGTCCTTCTTCACCGGCGGATTAGATCCTTGTACCTCCTTGCCTTTGTCCTTGGCTTTGTCTCCCCCACCTTTGGCATGGTTCGGCTTCGAAGGCTTTGGACGTGCCTCCGAGCCACTCTTCCGGAACTCGATTAGCTTCTCGGTCTCGGCGATGGCTTGGGTCAAGCTTGTCACACCACGACGATCTAGCTCTTGCTTGGCCCACGGTTGCAACCCACTCATGAAGTTGAAGAACTTATCATCATCGCTTATATCCGGTATCTCAAACAACATTCCGGAATTTTCTACCCACTTCTAGAACATCCAAGAACACTCTGGAATATTCCTGAACCTTCTTCCACATTCTAGACCTTTCTAGAACATTCCACTACCTTCTAGATTGTTCCGTCGCCTTCTTGAACATTCCGCCACGTTCTAAATTATTCCACCATCTTCTAGAACACTCCACATCATCCTCCAAGCTCTGAATTATAGGGAGTATTCTAAACTTATTCGAACCATGGTCATGGGATGACATTCGGTTCGCACGCCAACTGCTAGCCAAGATGTCAGCCCGTGACACATGTCTCTTTAATTCACAGAAGCTGTGATACACCACCCAAAGTTTATTATTGAGGTGGATGCATAAACATTTCCCGGACACTTACATCAGTCGAAGTTCTCGTTAATGTTCATACAAATACAAATTCCTAACAAGATTCAAAACTTGGCTGTGAAAAGACTAAAAGAGCACTCACGACATACAGCAATTCTGACAATTCACCTGGCACAAGACTCGTGGACTAAAGGAACCGATTTAGAATTACAAATGATCTCAGTATAGCAAATGATCTTTTTGGCAGAATTACAAGACATTTGGATATTTCTTTTGCGTGTTCAGGGAGAGAAAACTGCCATGCCCGTTACGCAAAGACATTTGTAGGTTAATTTTGAGTCCTCTGAATGACCGACCTTTGGTTGTTTAGCCAAAAAATTACGCTCGTTACTTTTCGTGATGAATACAGTTTACCCTTTATATGCAAGCTTCTGTTAAGCTTAATCATCATCAAATAGCAAGCTTGTTCAACAACCGGGCAGGTTTCTCATGAGACTAACCAGCCAGCTTGCCATCCATATGTCTTTGTAAGTTGAATCTATCACTGGGTCTTTGATTTCATCATTTTTTTGTGCAGTTGTTGAACATGCTTACCACTTAGGCAATGCTGCTCAAAAGCAAGCTCTTGTGGTAGAATTATACTCTACAGAGCTTCAGTTGTTTAAAGACATGGTCTCGGTGAACGAAACCAGGTAGGTGTTGAACCATGTATAATGGGTCATTTCTGTAGAGTTATTAAATAAAGTAAAATACAGAATATATTTTCTTTTCTAATTCTGTACGTGTTAGTTTACTCCAATGTGCTTTTAATAACGGTACTCTGAGTAACAAGTCATTATATTTAAGTGATTAGGTCTATGCTATCGTACATATTCTTCAAGTGTGAAGGTGACATGTATCTTCAGATTGCTTTGTCCCAGCTTGACTCTTTTGTCAGTTATGATTATTATGTATTAGGAATGGTTTTTGTATATTAGAAAAGGAAATTTATGCTTTTTCCTGTTATCGGGGGTTGGGGGTATTATGGTGACTTTGGTCAATACATCAACCTCAAACAAACCTGGATAGAGACAATAAGACACGGCTTAGTCAAATGAATCCTAAAGGAGGAAATAAGTATGAATAAACACCAATGGAGATGCTTGATTTATGAAGCCGACCCCATTAAACTAGGACAAGTACTTGTTGAGTTGAGAATTGTGACATCAACATTAGTAAAAGCATGTGTTAACTTCATGTCCCATAAGCACATGTTTCATGCATTTCTTTTCTGATTCTGGTGCTTTTGTCCGTTCTTATGATGATAATTCAGGCTAGCTGATATAATTTCTAAGCTTAACCTGCAAAAAGCTTCAGTTTTACAACACATGAGTCGCGTCTTGCAACCAATACTAGAGAAAGGAATAGTTGACCACTCTATCATCCATAAGGCGTTGTTGGAATACTTAGGCATTGCAGGCAGACAAGGTACGGAGAGCCCTCTCTTGCTTTTGTGGAATACATGCTTTGTCTTTCTTCCTGCTGTTTCTAAATAACGTTTGTTATAGACTTCTTCTGCAGATATCATTCAACAGCTGTCAGGTCCACTCCTTGTTCGCATGATCCATACGAAAGAGGGGTCTAGGATTTCTTGCATCAAGCATGGGAGCGCAAAGGTCTGTTAGAAACACCCTTTCATAGCCTCTCATCAATGCAACGGACATATTTTTGTTGGATCATTTCTCTTTTAGTGCAATGCCCCTGAGGATTTCACTCGTTTCAGGAAAGGAAAAAAAATCATCAAAGGAATGAAGGGGCATGTGGCCAAGATAGCTCATGACCAATATGGGAGTATGGTAATGATCCCTGAGGCAGATCTGTGAGATCGCTACTGAACTTTTATGTAATGATATACAGCTGGTTTGTTAGATATCTGTGCTGGTGGTGCGTGTCCTTCATATTCATTTGACTTATTTCTTTAACCATCCTGGTACCTCGTTAACCATAATGTAAGAGTAAGAAGATATGTTCAGGTGTTCCAGATGCCATTTTACTCCTAGAGTTTCTGAATATTTTTCTTTGGAACTTGCTCTATATTCTTAAAATAACTCATCGAAAGAATTGAGTATGTTTGTTCTATGAACCAAGTAGAGAAGTTCATAATGTTATGAATGTCACGCTAGATGGAAAATATTCTCAATAGAAGCTTATGCCTTTTGATCCAATTGGTCTGCAACTGGTAATCATCCAAAAGATTCTGAATGAGCCTTCTATATTTACTCAACTTTTCTACAAAGAGCTGCAAACTCTTTGAAGCGACCTGGATACGGCAACTCATTATCATCTCTCTCTCGCATTTACAAGGACTTGCTGTTCTGCACTTCATTTATCACTCACCAAACTGAAATGTTGCCCTATTTTTATTTATTTATTTTTTTATTTTTGTGATTACTCGGTATTTTCAGTCTGTCCAAGATAAATTCTATATTCAAGTTCTTGTTATTCATAGTTAGTCTTTCACATTGGCATGAAGTTTTTTCAACTTGTACTGGGAACATAGACTATCTTAGGAACATGTAGTTATGGATCCCGAACTAGTGATTGATCAGGCAAGGATATCTGATGACTGGGATACCTGTTCAAAGGGTAGGAGGTTGGTTGAGTCAACTTTATAATTATATATATAATACATATAAAGAAATATGATATTAGGTGCAAGTAATAATTATGTAACTACAGCCACATGATAAGTTACCAATTTGTTTTCCCTGAGATATACTGTCTTGAGCTCCCTGGAAAATTGTCACACAACACACGTCTCCATGCTTCTTATCCCACCTGATAAAAATCCCATTGTTTACGAAAGCAGAAAGCCCAAAGGTCTTTCCGGCTTGTAAATGAACTAATTAATAAGTCAGTGCTCTGTTTCTTGTTTATATTGATTTCATTGTGTTCAATATAGTCAAATTGTTCAAAATACTAAAATTGCACATTTCTCGTTTTGTAGAATTCTAAATGGCAAACAACAACGCATCGACTTCATCCCTACGATCTGTTCTTCAGAAGGATAAATTGTCTGAAACAAATTTTCTTGACTGATACAGAAACTTAAGGATTGTCCTTAAGCAAGAAAAGAAGTTGTACGTCTTGGACACTCCGATTCGAGAACCACCACAAGATGAGTCTGTTTTAGCGGAAGTAAGGGCACGTCAGAAACATATTGATGATTCTAATGAAGTGACTTGCCTCATGCTTTGCACCATGACTGTTGAGCTTCAGAAGCAGCACGAGAACATGGAGGCCTATGATATGATCATACACTTGAAACAATTGTTTCAGGAACAGGCAAGGCATGAGCGCTATGAGGTGTCTAAAGCATTGTTTAAGAGTAGTCTTGCAGAAGGGAATCCAGTAGGGCCTCATGTACTCCGAATGATCGAGTACATTGAGAACCTTGAGAGACTGGGATTCCCACTTGGCCAAGATTTGACAACTGATCTTGTCTTGCAATCGTAGCCTGACAGTTATAATCAGTTCATCATGAACTACAATATGAACGAGATCAGTAAGACTCTGTCAGATTTATTAAACATGCTAAAGACAGCGGAACAAAGAGTCAACAAAGGCAAGGGCACGGCCATAATGATGGTACATAAGAAGAAGGGCAAAGGAGTTGCCTCTACTTCCAAAGGAAAGCGCAAGAAAGTTGCGAAATCCAAGGAAGCCCTAAAGCCTAGTGGAGGCGTGGCTAAAGGTGAATGTCACTACTGCAGTCAGCCGGGTCACTGGAGGAGGAATTTCCCTAAATATCTGGAGGATAAGAAGATTGGAATAGTGATTCCACCACCACAAGGTATTTATGTTATAGACGCCAATCTTTCTATTTCTTCATCTTGGGTATTGGATACTGGGTGTGGTTCTCACATTTGTCGAAATGTGCAGGATTTGAAAAGAAGTAGAAGATTGAGTAAAGGGGAGATAGATCTGCGCGTCGGGAATGGAGCAAGAGTTGCTGCATTAGCTGTAGGCGTTTATGAGCTATCTTTGCCTTCTGGACTTATTTTAGAATTGGACAATTGCTTTTATGTGCCTACTATGAGCAGAAACATTATTTCCATTTCTTGTTTGGATGAGAAGGGTTTTTCTATTACAATAAAGGACAAGTGTTCACTACTAAAAATTTGTCCTTTCCGGCGGTTTTTATAAAGCTAGTTAAAAAACCGCCGTTTAAAGTTATCAAAACGACGGTTAGGTGCAAACCGTCGTAGATTCAAATATAAACGACGGTTTGAAATAAACCGACGTATTAGAGACATCAAAAACGACGGTTAGGTGAAAACCGCCGTTTTAGATATATCAAAAAGGACGGCTCATAGAAAACCGTCGTAGTGCAAATGTAAAAAAGGACGCTTTTTCCAACCGTCGTAATAGATACTTTAGAAACGGCGGTTGTTCCAAAACTACTGTATAAATAAATAATTAGTAATAAAAGATAAATGAACGGGTGAGAGTATTCAGATACAATCTGAGCCGTTAATTTTGATTTAATCTGAGCCGTTCATCCTAAACCCTATCCTTATAACTTCCCCCAACCTCTCTTCTCCTCCTCTCACTTGAGCGCTCTCTCTTCTCCGCCTCCCTCTCTCCATATCTATCCGATTCACCTCCAACCACCGTCTCCTATCACCTCTGTATGCTCAATCCCTCCGATCTTCGCCGCAATCGTCTTCGTCGTCGGATCTATGTATGTGAAGCTAGCGTTTCATCACTGTCCTGGGTTCATGTTACTGGGTTCCGTACCAATTGTTGTGGCTGGTGCTGCTGCTGTCGTTATCTGTAATTGGATTTTTGGTTCGCCGTAGATGGCGGATTTGGGTGGCGAGGAGTGAGGAAATCGAGAGGCTCTCACCGACCGAACCCTCTCCTGGATTTGATGTGAGGTATTACTTCGATATGAGGGTGATATTTATTTGATCCGCCGACCGAGCCCTCTCTTGGATCGAACTTTGTATTTTCTCTTTCTCTCATCGATCTGGCCTATCTCGAACCCAGATTCTCCTCCCCCTCGATCTCCGACCACCCCTTCTCTCTTTCTCCATCGACCACAGCTGTTGTGGTGATGGGTTTGTGGGTACCGTGATTGTTGTGGTGAAGGTCGTGGGTGATAGTTTCAGGTTGCAGGGGTTGTTACGGGTTTATTTGTTGCTTAGTTTGAACGATGAACGCAGATTGTTTGATGTCTGGGTTTGTGAAATTGTGAATCTAGGTTTACGAAGAACAAAGATGAGTTCATGTTGTTGGAATATAATTTCACAATGTAAACCACGAAATTTAAGAGCAAAAAACCACAAAATTGTATTATAAATTAATCAACAGAATAGCAAATAAAAAATTATTATTTGAAATTAAAATAAAAAAAAATATTAATCAAAAATAATTATTCATAATATACGACGTTTTTTCTAAACTGTCGTTAAAATAACGGCGGTTTATACCAAACGCCGTTAACTTTAACGGCGGTTGTAACTGTCGTTTACCTTTCCCGACGCCGAGATCAACGGCAGACTAGAAACCGCCGTTTTGGCCGCCGTTTATGCTTTTAACGGCGGTTTTTAAGCTTTGAATGGCGGTTTGTCTTGTCCCTGCCGTTTTTTTACAGAAATATCTGTAGTGGTTGCTCCATTTATTTTGATAGTATGCACTATTGTAGTGCGCATTTGTCTAATGGATTGTATATCATTGATCTAAATAGTCCAATCTATAAGATAAATACTAAAAAGATTAAAACTAATAATTTAAATCCTACATATCTATGGCACTGTCGTTTAGGCCATATAAATGAGAGACGCATCTAGACTCCATAAGGATGGACTTCTAGACTCATTTGATTTTGAATCATATGAGACATGTGAATCTTGTTTATTGGGAAAAATGACAAAGTCCCCTTTCAATAAGAAAGGTGAGAGGACTAGTGAGTTATTGGCACTCATACGTAGTGATGTATGCGGGCCGTTCCCCACGCATGTCAGAGGTGGTTACACCTACTTCATCACATTTACTGATGATTTCACTAGATATGGATTTGTATACCTTATGAAGGCCAAATATGAATCCTTTGAATTGTTGAAGGAATTCAAGAATGAAGTACAGAAGCAACTTGGTAAAAGTATTAAGGCTCTATGATCGGATCGTGGAGGAGAATACTTAAGCCAAGAGTTTGATGAGTATCTTAGAGAGTGTGGGATAGTATCCCACCTCACTCCACCCAGAATGCCACAATGGAATGGCGTTTCCGAGAGGAGGAATCGTACACTACTAGATATGGTGCGATCTATGATGTCTCAAACGGATCTTCCGATATCATTTTGGGGACATGCTCTAACGATGGCAGCTTTAACCATTAACCGTGTTCCATCCAAATTAGTCATGAAGACACCATATGAGATGTGGACTGGGAAGTGTCCCATAGTGTCGTTTATGAGGATTTGGGGCTGCAATGTCTATGTAAAGCGTTTACAAACAGACAAGCTAGGGCCCAAAGCGGATAAGTGTAAATTTATGGGATATCCTAAGGAAACTAAAGGATATTATTTCTAAAATCCCCCAGAGAACAAAGTGTTTGTTGCCCGGAACGGCGTGTTTCTACAAAGAAAATTTGTCTCTAAAGAAGCAAGTGGGAGGGTAGTAGAACTTGAGAAAATTCAAGAACCAAAAATCACGGAACTGACGATGGAACATGAACAGGAACCGCAAGCTGCTGTGGAGGATCCTGTTCAGATAACACAGGAACTTCGTAGATCAAGAAGAGTGTGTCATGAGCCAGAGAGGTATGGACTTCTCGTGACTGAGCCTGATGACGTACGACTCATGGATGATGAGCCTGCAACCTACGGGGAAGCCATGAGAGGCCCAGACTCTAAGAAGTGGCTAGAAGCCATGAGATCCGAAATGGATTCCACGTATGGACTTTGGTGGAACCACCCGAAGGGGCTTGGCCCATAGGGTGAAAATGGGTCTTCAAGAAGAAGACCGACATGGATGGCAAAGTAGTTGCCTGTAAGGGGCGATTGGTAGCCAAAGGGTATAGACAGATTCATGGTATTGACTATGATGAGACCTTTTCCCCAGTCGCCATGACTAAATCCATTCAAATCCTACTTGCTATTGCAGCATACTACAACTATGAGATTTGGCGAATGGATGTCAAAACAGCGTTCCTTTATGGGAATCTCCACGAGGATGTCAAAAATTCTTATGAAAGGGATGAGGTGGAGAGTTGGATGTGGAGACTCAGCTTATCTCACTGACCCCTGGATACCAAGGCGGAACTCATTCAAACCCATCAATGTGGCTGATCTGCAACAGTCACAGAAAGTCAGCTCACTCATAAATAGCCAGAATCAATGGGATGAGGATAGCTTAAAGAGAGTCTGTCACCCAGTTGATGTAGAAGAAATTTGACAAATACCTTTACCCCCATTTCCGGTCCCCGACACGATCATATGGCATTTCACTGTTGATGGTGTGTACTCGGTGAAATCTGGGTATCAGGTTGCCCATCAACTTCAACAACAAACCGAAGAAGGACCATCTGAGATTCATTACTCCAACTGGCTTACCAAAATGTGGAAGATGAAACTCCCAAAGAAAACACTTATATTCTGTTGGAGAGTATGGGCAAATGTAATACCTCTACTTGCAAATCTGGAGAAGAAGAAAATCATGAGTAATGCGATTTGTCATATCTGTAGAAGGGAGAAGGAGGACGGTAACCACCTGTTTATGAAATGCAAGATGGCGAAAAAATTTTGGAGATCCCTGATGGGAGACGATTTCTTACAATCACGAAGAGGAGAAATCTCTGACTGGATTAAATTAATCCTTCAGAACCAGAGCACCGACGATATCCGACTCTTTATTGCAGGACTGTGGGCTATCTGGACAGCACGCAATCGTAAGGTCTATGAAGATGTTGAAACAAATGTTGGAAAAATCATTGAAGGAGTAAGCTCATACCTGCTGGAATTTGACGATGCACGGATGGGAAGCCCATATCGATTCAAGAATCCGGGAGATCCCTCTACAAAATCTCAGAAACTACCATGGAAACCTCCCCTTTATGGTAGATTCAAGGTCAACGTTGATGGATCTTTCCATCCAGCAACGGCAAATGGAGGTGTGGGTGTTGTGATTAGAGATGAGGAAGGCCGACTAATAGCAGCGATGGCGAAAAGAATCCGGTGTAGCTCTAGTGCTAGAGAGATGGAGGCACGAGAACTATGGGAAGGGGCATGGTTTGCTCTCGAAATTATTTATTTCTCGGTAACAATAGAGAGTGACTCTCGGTCTCTCTGCAGATGGCTTCAAGGAGATGAATGTGACTTCACACTGACCGGAGTCTTCCTTGAGAAGACAAAGGAATTGATGACACAGTTTAGAGAAGTGGATGTGAACTACACGTGTCGCGAGGCTAACCAAGTGGCGCATGGGTTAGCTGCGTATGGTGCACAAATTGAAGACTTCGAATC
Source organism: Linanthus parryae (assembly GCA_023055425.1). NCBI lineage: Eukaryota > Viridiplantae > Streptophyta > Magnoliopsida > Ericales > Polemoniaceae > Linanthus > Linanthus parryae. Next base: position 5,854,961 of record JALGPY010000023.1, on the reverse strand, counting down.
TTGGGTAGAGGACGGGCCTAGATGGGTCCAGGAACTTGTAATTGCTGATATTGTATCTTTAGCCCAAGTTCTTTAATGAAATTACGTTTCCCCTCAAAAAAAAAAAAAAAAAAAAAAAAAAAAGAATCCAAGAGTATCCCAATCCCGAAATTACCCTCCGTCTGGTGTAACCAAAGAAGAACTTCGCATGACATAATCGTCATTTCGAAGTGCTGACGAGCCTTAGAGCATCTCCAACAATGAGGAGCAAAAAAAATGTCCTTGGACCAGATTTGGTTCTGAAGCAAAATTTGCTCCTCCAGTTTGCTGCTTGAGCTCCATCAGTGAGGAGCAAAATTTCTCCATTATTGCTATTTAATTATTATTATTATTATTATTATTATTATTATTATTATTATTATTATTATTATTATTATTATTATTATTATTATTATTATTATTATTATTATTTTATATAATTTAGTTTTCATATTAATTAATCTAAAATAAATTAACATAGTCCATTTGAATAAAATAAGATTTTTTTAATAATAATGTAATATTATGATTTATTTTTTTATATGTAGAAAAATATTGACATTTTTTATTATTAAATTGCTATTTCTTTCGGCAATACTTCAACGATCATATACCACATCTATATTCCAACTATATATTTCATCAGCTACACTAAAACGAGCTGTTTGAAATTGAAGAATCAATTTTCCATTAAAATTGATTTTTATATGTTTTGCTCCTCAGCAAAATTGTCACAGGTTTGCTCCTCCAAAAAACAGTATTTGTTTTTGTTCCACCAAATGCTCCATCTGTTGGAGTTATGCTTTTTTCAATTTGGACCAAATTTTGCTCTAAAAGTGTGTTTGCTCCTTCTCTTAGAGATGCTCTTATAATCGCAGAATTTGAACAGACGCTTATTTCTCTCTTTGGACTATCTTCCTCTGGAAGCTCTGTGACCAGAGAGAGAGAGAGAAGACAACATCAATGGCGGAGAAAGAAATCAGAGCAGAGAATGAAGAAGAAGAAGAAGGAGATGAAGAGAAATGGGTGAAGCATTACAGTTCGTGTCATGAGATACTGTTAGTGGGTGAAGGCGATTTCTCTTTCTCTCTCAGTCTTGCTCTGGCTTTTGGCTCTGCCTCCAACATTCTCGCCACTTCTCTCGACTCCTATGGTATATCTCTCTCTCTAATCGATTTTTCGCTTATGCCGTTTAGGGTTTCCCTTGAAATGCTAGGGAGATGTCCCTATATCCCAACAGTGGAGAATTTTGGGCATTTGAGTTATTTTTTTATCAGTTGAAATTGTTGAATTTTAATGGTTTCACTACTGCTTTAATTGAGTAGAATCGTTGCTATGTGGGGAATAATGGCAGTTGTTTGACTTGGTTTAAAATTGTGAAGTTTCTGATTGAGACATGAGTCATGGAGAATTTTAAGCCATGACTCATGTTTTTCTCTGTTGGTTTGAACCTCATTACTTCTTGTTGTAGTGAAATATGGATGGAGAAAAGTTTGGAGTAGAATGCCAAAAATATCAGGTGTGCAAAGTGTCGTCTTTTAACGACGTGTATGGAAAGTGCATTGCTATTTGTGTGTGTGTGTGGGATGTATTCTTCTATAAATTATCTCCTTATGGAGAGTGTAACTATGGCATCTTTGTCTATAAATGATTCCTTTGTTGGTTTTGGTCACTGATACCTCATGTAAAATTAATGCAACAAGCCTTGTCAAAGGAAGTTTATATAAGTAGGGGAAGATTTGTTGCAAGAAGACAGATCTCTAGTCATCCTATTTTAGGGGAGTGTCCATCTACTTACGCGAGCAACAAGCTTGCAATCTTTGGTTCACTGTTAATGCAACTTAAACCACGTCCTCAAATGTTCATTAGATACAAAAAAAACCTCCATAAACAGAACTGACTCATGCTAAGTGATAACATAATACCTGCCATTTCTCCGAGATTGTTTCATTTGATAATATTTAATAGTAATCAATAAATTTTCAGTGCTAACTATGATTAGTCATCCAAGAGGATAAGTGAATTGGCTGTTTGCTTAGATTCTCTTGACGTATGAATAATTGTCTTCTGAATTTGACTTGACTTGATCTTGCTTACTAGATATGGTGACGAAGAAATACAAGCTAGCCAAGTCAAATTTGGAAAAGCTACGTACTTTAGGGGCTTCCATATTGCATGGGTTGGATGCAACGAATATGAAGTTTCATACTGATCTTCGGATGAGGAAGTTTGACCGCATCATTTTCAACTTCCCTCATGCCGGCTTCCATGGAAAAGAAGACAATCCTCAAATCATCAGGCGAGCCATTCTGTTTTCTACTACCTCTGTTTCTATGGGATCTTCCCAGTTGACTTTTTTATCAGTATCCATGTTCCTTTGACCCAGTGATTTGTATAGCAAAACAATGCATTTTTTTGGTAAATTCCTAAAACATCATGGATAGATTACCGAAAATTGCATCGTTGTGCTATCCAAATCACCGGGTCAAAGTGATCTGGTTAATAGTGGCAAAAACTGAAGTGGGAATATCCCAAAGAAAGGTAGTTTACCTTGTGATGCAGTTGCTCTCTCTCTGTGTGCATTGAACCTGAGATCGATCAATCTTTGGATTCTTCAGGAATGCAAGTGGCATGCTACGTCCCAGTGGGGAAGTCCATGTGAACCACAAGATCAATCCTCCATTCAATTACTGGAATCTCGAGGAACTAGCCTTAAAAAGCTCCTTGGCGCTGATTCAGCGTGTTGAGTTCAACATAGAGGACTACCCGGGTTACAACAACAAGAGAGGAGATGGTACTAGATGTGACGAGCCTTTCCCTTTAGGGGAATGCCACACCTTCAAGTTCAGGTTCTCGCCAGCAGCTAAGAAAAAGGCCATTGCATCTGGTAGAAATATAGCAGTTCAAAGTAGATCTCAGCTTCTTCCCCAAGAGGCTCCTCCACCATTTCTGGCGCCACAACAGCAACTTTTTTTGGACAAACAACTGCTCCAAGCTCTTGCTCTTCCTGGGTATACTAGTCCTATTCCATTTGGGATTCTTCCAAGAGACAACGCCAGAGACGAATGCTTTTTTATCTTCCCGGAGTACTTTGACCACCTCAAGATAACACCTGGGAGGACTGATCCGTATTTGGATGTTTCTGTTAACAATGCTCTGAGGACTGGGTACGAGAGGTACATGTCACAAGAGCCCGGAAGAAGTGTGACGGGTTACTTGGTTCTTCTGCAGGAGCTTCATAGTATGAGTGTGTACAGGTCATCATGGTTACGGAGGATGTTACTTGAAGTCGTCTTTTTGTAGAATTATTCAGGAAGCAGCTTGTTTTTGTCTCCAGCTTCGCTCTTTCCTCTTGCTAATCCTCTATTATGTAAGAGCCTGAACATATTTTTGTGAGGAGGATTGGATACCTTGTCAACGCAGTCTGTCCCTTAGCCAGCAAGGAAGTGATGTCGGTCCGACTGCTGCTCTAGTACTTAAGATTTGAGAAAACTTGTTTCTTAGAATAAGCTGTAACTGTCAAATTTTGTAATTATCTTTTTCTGACTCAAATGTGGAAGTTGCTTCCAAGTCCTGATCAGTTCAATCTAATAGTGTAATAGTGAATTTGAGAGGCAGTTGAAGCATTTTACCTTGACAAGGGCTGTGAGGAAAGAGCGCTTGGCAATGGTTGTAATGGTTTCTACTTGCTGCTACCTGCATTTAATCTGAATGTATGGCTCAAACGAATTGCTGTTGTCCTTTTTCCTACACAATGACATTGATAACAAAGATGAGCTGATGATAGAGCATTTTGCATCAAGTGGATGCCTAAACAATGATCCCCTCAACTGGATATAAATCAATCGACAGAACAGTGTACTGTTTTCGTCGTGTAGGATTTGTTTGAGAGAGAGACTCAATCTTCCATATCATGTAAGTCATCTTTTTTTTTTTTTTTTTTCTTTTTCCTTTTAAAACAAAGATGGCGCTACCCGCGCCTGCTAGAAGACATAATTCGAAACATCACTTGCTGAATCTCAAATGTTACGGTTCACACGTCTTTTTCATCGATCTTAAATAAAATTCCATGCATATATAAAATTAGAAGTAAAGTTTTACTATGAATCACCAATACTATTTAGTGACAATAAACAAATTATAAATTGACACATCTATTTGTCTACAATTACAGCGTTAGAATTGTTGAACGAAAAAGATAACCGTGCATAGCACATGCTCAATTCTAGTAGCTTCCTACCACTCCGTCTATGCTCTTTTTATCCATTTCTATTTTTGTTCGTCCCCACCATTTCTATCCATTTTCTTACAAAAGAATTGGCTATGAGGGTGGATTTGAAGAACTGGCTGCCAATCCACCCTCAACTTATGGGAGACCAGATTTGACCAACTAAATTGAGAATTATCCTAATAAATGAGATATTGACTTAACCAAAAATTCAAAAAAAAACCCTAACAAATACTAACTCTCCCCCTCAAAAATCAAAACAACTCTCATCTCTCATAACACACGTCTCTCTCTCTCTCTCATGAACAGAGACCTCCCTTCTCCTCCTCAAAATCACCGGCGAAGCAAGCAGCAGCAGCGACCCCGGCCGAAACAAGCCCCCACGCCGCTGCGGCCCAGCTCCCTCGCTGTCTCCGCCTCCGCCCAGCTCCCTCCACCGGCTCCTCTGCTCGACCAGGACCTCGCCGATCGAAGAAACCCTGATTCATCTCCTCCCGGTGGTGTCTCCGTTCTGTGCTGCGATAAAGAAGGAGACGGAGTCTCGACTTCACAAGATCGGTCCCCAAGCTTGCAAGATCGAGGTCTGATCAAGCAAAATCATTCCTCGATCTTGCACGATCGGAACCCGATCAAACAAAATCGTTCCTCGATCTTGCTTGATCGGACCTCGATCTTGCAAGATGGGGACCCGATTAAGGAAATTCGGTACTCGATCTTGCTTGATTGGACCTCGATCTTGCTTGATCGAAGAATCAGACCAACTCGGGACCCACTACTTGTTAAGACAAAATTATTGTAAGGTGAAGGTGAATTGGCAAATACTTTAAAGTTTTGGTGGATTGGCAACAACTAATGGCACTTATGGTGTATTGGCAAATATATATACACACACACACACACACACACACACTAGAGTATTGTCTGTGCCCGAGGGCACTATCCCTAAATTGGATAGTTTTTAAATTTAGATGTGTATTTTTTTAAATGAATTTAGAGGTATTATCCAAAAATTATATTTACAAATGTGATTAAAAAGATTAAAAAATGAAAAACTTCCAAGTATGGGATGTGAGCATTATAAATGGACTCACTCACAACCTATCTCCTATTAGTTAGAGATGTCCAAAGAGAGTGGGTAGTTAGGGATATCCAAGGAGAGTGGGTAGTTAGAGATGTAATAAGTATGTGAGATCTAATGATGGGTATGAGGTTGATTTAATCTAACGGTTGAAAAGTCATAAGTTAGTTAAACCATACTATTTCATAATATACATATATATATATATATGTATGTATATATAGGGTGATGATAATTGCAGAACAAGATTCTATAGTTACAACACAACATATATTTACATGGCATTTTTGCCCTCACACTGACCCACCTTCTTCACAATACCTCAACGCTCTCAACGTCGAAATGTTCATTTTCTCCCGGCAATTCTACAACCCAAATGGGTGGGAAATCGATCAGATTGCTGACTCACAGTCGGTCACTTGGGCCAGAGATGAAACCCAATACATTGGAAACTCTCTGGCTTGAAGAGGAACTCAATCTCATTCTTGACTTCGCCGAAGATTCAGTATGCTACGCGATGTCCAACTAAGAGGGCCAGTGGGTTTTCTTCTTCCTGAAAATGGTTTCTTCATTGGTGCTGTGACCTCCTAGGGTTCGTTCTTCTCGAATTGTTGGAGCGTAATGGGTTCACTGCAAGGTTTTAGAGATTGGGGTTTTGATTGTCAAAATCATCGGGATTGGGGCTCAAATTTGAAAACTGATAGTGCTGTTCGATTTAGAAATCAAGATTAAATTGTACCAGATAAAGAGAATATATGTGAATATGAATCCATCTGAATGCACATCTTTTGATCGTTCTGAAACTCTTGGGGAGGTTTTGTCGGTGCGCAGTTTGGTGATGGTGGTCTCTACATGGAGTAAGAGGATTAAGATGTTAATAACTAGTGGACGAACCAATTCCAAACTGCAATCCAAACCAATTGAAAATTGTAATCCAAATAACTTGAAGTCAAGTCATATGGGGGTAATCCGTTTATCAACACACAGAATTCAAAGCAATGCCTTCGGAAGGGGAGGAACTTATCTGGAGATCCAGAGGGTTGGAAATTAAGGGTAAAATTGTCAAATAAGCAACTCTTGTGCTGTAACTATAAAATATTGTGCTGTAATTATCATCACCCCATATATATATTGTTATGAACTAAAAAGTAGAGAAGAGAGAACAAAGTATGGAGGAATATTAAAAGTTATTTTATTCTCTACTAAAGCACTCTTTATATAGAGTGTGGGAGCCAATCATAATCCTCTAAGAGTCAATCATAATCTACTAGTAGTCAATCATAATCTACTAGGGAATATTCATTATAATATTCCATAACACTCCCCCTTGAATATTCACAAACACTAACACGATGCCTCGTCAAAATCTTGTCGAGCAAAACCCGTTGGGACAAAAACTCTGACGAAGGAAAAAGAGTACATCTTATGAGCGGGAGCTTGGTTTAATCTTGATCTCATCCATGGCTGCATGTCTCGTTAAAACCTTGCTTGGAAAAACCCTGTGGGATAAAAACCTCGGGTAAGGAAAAAGAGTACAACGCCTTGTAATTTAGTCTTCCCCTCTTTGCAACATCTTGATGTCATACTTCATATCTGAAAAGTTAACTTATGAAAAATACATAACGTGTAACATCATATGATGCTACATGATCATTCAAAATAGTAATAAAAACTATCAGTATGACATGTATATACTAATGAAATTTATCATACTAAATAATATGCACTTAAACTACTCGCGAGTGGGTATCTTCGATTTGCTTTAGCAAAGAAGTATATCTCTGGGGCAATAGCCTCCATGAATTTCACATATAGTGATTCGTACGATCATTTTGTGTAACTAGTTACTTTCATGTCCGTAGTCTTAAGATTAAACGAAACATCATAATCACTCTTATCAATAGAGGATTTGTGGATTATAATTATAATCATGAGAAATATATGGGCATTACTTGCAATATAGCATGTTTCTTTTTCAATAGTCTAACGCATTCAACCATTAGGGTGCGGACATTTGAATATCTTGTTCTATATGAACATAGATGCTTGAGGCATCTTAAGTAGTTCATAGTACTTCACATATATGCTCGATGCATTAACTGCAGAGCTCGTGTATATTTACACGCACGGGTGTTGACTTCAGTTTTGGCCTATATATAGTCAGACACAATTCCACTTGCAGTGGTTTAAGGAAATCATATGATTTCAAGCACTTTTCAAAGTGAACATCATCACTGATTGTCATAGACTCAAATGTAGGTAGCTCTTCATCTACATGAGTTGTTGCCTCTTCAAGGGCATTGATTTGATCATTTATTTATGATTCACTTGTGTTCTCAATTTTTATATAATTGGAACTAACAAGGTCATGATCCTTATAGAGGATCTATATGATTGCATAGGCAACATTTACATGCTTCATATGTATCAAGCTCATAATTTGTAAGATATCAATTGGAATGAAATTCTTACACATATTCAAGTATGAAAGGAGACAATTGATATAAAAGTTCATGTCACGCAATAAGATATTTCCTCCCCCTCATGACATGAATCATATGATCAATGCCATAATTATATGCTTTTGGCACATTTTTACATATACTCGAGCCGAGAGAATGTAGGCGAGAATGTATCCTCTTTATGAGATAAAAATTCTCATACTTGAAATTTGTAATCCTCATTGAACTCTAAATACCATCCTCTTTGGAATAGGAGTTTCACATATGATAATACTTTAATCACATACTCCTCCTTCAAAAAGGGGTTAAAATGAGTAGGGTAATGTTCTCCAGAAGGAACATAGAGCATGTAAAAATAATACTCATATTCAAATTTCTCCATCCGAATGAATTATTTTGCACAATTCTTGAGAAGTGCATACTCAAATAATCATGAAGATTATTTGAAAACTAATACAAATTATTCAATCAATCAATCACATTTAGTGATGGCAACGGTGACATACTCAATGTTTAAATTTCTTCACGAGTTCATGTCAAAAACCGTTCATCTCTTCTAGAGACGAAATGTCTTCTAGGTGCTCGGCATACATATTTTTTAAAATTTGAGATTGACGACATCAACCCACTTTGGGGGGTGAGTCAAATATTGGGATGGTCTCTTGAAATTTGATATGGATTCACAACGCACCAACGAGGCGTTGGTTGGACGATGCAATGCATCAAGCCACTTTATGACAAAATTATCTACGTTGGTTAGGCGATGTAAGTCAAATATTTCACAAATTTGGGCACGAAATATGATGATAATAAGCACACGAGGGACTAATGCATTTTTTTGCGCATTTTTTTTCTCTTGTGCGAGCCATAAAAGAAATAGGGACTTCATAACAATCAAGAAAAAAAAAAGATGTAGAGACAATGTAAAATAGAAGAAGCTAACCTTGATACTAAATAACCACATATTTTATATGATTTCTCTAGAATTAATAAACAAGAGATATATCTTCGAAACATATGCAACTTCACATTATTATATATTTAAAATTATATGAAATAGATTTATGATAAAACAAGAAGATATTTAATTCAAGAATCTTTCTCGAATAACTACTTTGAAGAATTCTTAATTTGAGAAACTAATGATGTAGAATCTAAATTGTGTTGCGAAAAAAAATGGCGTGACAAGTTTAATGTGAAGCTTGAGATTGCCAAGGAGTTGGAAGGATCTTAAATCACTCAACCAAAGAAATTGCATAGATATTGGGAGGGTCTTGAATCACTTCAACCGAACAGTTACATAGATATGGGAGGATCTTGAATCACTCAACCAAAAAAAAATATAGATATTGGGAGGATCTTGAATCACTCAACCAAAAAAATTTCATAGATATGAGCAAAAGCATGTCGGCGTATGACAAGTACGCGAACATAACCACTTAAGGGTGGATTTTTGCAACCTTTATTTTTCTCCACCTATTTTTATGCAGTCTTTGACTACAAAGGGTATTATAAGGGATCAATATGGGACCCTCAGGTACCAAGACCATACAACAATCGCAACTAAGTCTGTGACTATGCAGATTGTTTCAACCATATAATTTACATGATTCTTTTCAGGGGACGGCTCGTTATTGACTTTAAGGAATCGAGTCGAGCATAAAATCAATCACCCACTCCTGAGATCCAATGCCATTTTTTTAGGATTATTGAGAATGAAATAAAATCGAACAAATAAGAGTGCTATATTATACATAGTCTTTTTTTTTTCTTCCATAATTGCATGTTATGGATAAGAGGCATAAGCAATAACAATTGCTTTGATGTTCATATTCGTCAATGATAAGCTCTGTTGGATTGAATACTAAAAGCCATGCTTTTTGTATTGGATTATATGAATTTGATATTTATGAGAATGGTTTTGGGCAATGCTTTTGCATTATATTATTATTGTGCATAGTTGTCTATTGTTCTGCATAGTAGAAGATCTGGTGTGTAGAGTATAGCTTACACACAGAAGATCTTATCTTCGGTTCTTGTGGAATGAAAGTTGTGAGTTCACAATCTAGATGGAATTAGACAAACCATCGGAAAGATTGTATCACATTGTTTTAGTAGGTCTATCTTGGCTACAGGAAACAGTATAGTTCATACTATAGTTTCAACTCAATGTGCTAGTATACTTTGTGTATATTGAACAGGACCAAGTTGAGATCATTGTCTTTGTACTGACATAACAAGAAAAACTATGTCTCATGGTTATTATGATTACTTATTCTCTTAATCCTTAGATAGTCAATGTGCACATGTATTAAGTAGTTATTGCTTTGACAAGTCAAGTGAGTGAGATTCCTATGGAGTCAATAACCTCGATGAGTTGGGTAATACTATTGAGTCCATGGTGTAGATTGATATATCGAAGGAATCCATGTCCCGGTTATGGGATTGATGATATCCCCTTGATGAAGCTTATAAGTTTTGATTGTGTCAAACCCTGCAGGTAGATTACTTGGTAATCTGGACATATCAAATAAGTTAAGTGGTAAGGATCAAGGAATTGGGAAGAGGTCGATTAAATGAATTAGTCAGTAATTAATTTAATCGACGGATATCTGTAATCTTAACATGGGGAGATAATAAGTATTTAATAACAGGAGCTCGAAATATTAGTTTTGAGAATATGGACAGGAGTGCAATAACAGTTATTTAGTGGTACTAACTGTTATTAACTGTATTCGGACTAGGTTCGGGTGGAACCAGAAGTCCTAATAAAGTTAGGAGCCTGATTCGTATTTTCTCCTCCAGGTCCCTCCCGTAGCCTATATAAGTTTCCTTAGTCTTCAGAATTCGTATGCTTGAGATACACACCGAAATCTGGGGTTTCGAGAGTGAGAGCAATTCGTCTGGAGGCCAAGAAGGATTCTGGAAGCAGCAAGCCCACACTTGCATCCAGGAGGAACTTCAGGAATACGGGAGAAGATCAGGAGTGTTTTCATACCTACATCAGATAGCTTGGACGCAGGTATGAACCCTAATTCCGCCTAGTAGGGTTTATGGCGTTCATGTTGAAACAATTTTTTATTAACCAGTATAGCAGACATGCAATCGAACTGGTCCAGGGATTCGCCTCCCTTCAATTGGTATCAGAGCCCCGTTCGACTCTGCATATCTGCTATACATCCATGTTGTCCAATAATCGAACCGGCTATGCATGTTAGAGTAGGAAGATCGCGATGTCTAACTCTGTTTTGCAGATTGAATCGTGTCCTGCTATTATGGTCATATTGTTTGATGTATGTGGTTTAATTTGGTTTTGGTTCCCACGCTGTTTTTTCGTGGATGAAAAAGATTTGTAAACTTATGTAATAGTAAACCCTAGGTTCTCTTATTCCAGTATTAGATGAACGTGTGAGCTCTTTGGTGGCATTGAAAATCTGTAGCAGTCTCTGGTACTCTGTTACAGATTGATTTGCGGAATCCATGGAGACTAGGGTTACTGTAATATTAGTGGAGACAGAAGGACGGTAAGGTCGATCCCCGTGTCGCTGGGTCAGATGGGTCTTGCTGACCCGACTAAAGAAGCTCCGACCATAATAGCAGGGCTGTGTGTGGTTGAATGCTTATTACATGTTTGATTGTATCTATGTGTATGATTATTCTGAATGCTTGCATTTTAATCATGGACAACATGGATATATAAATTTAATTTGTATTAAATTGTTCAAACAACTAAGTGGGAGAGGGATTCTAGTGCTTATAGATCCCGTGGTCTCCATCATTGATTTATAAGTGATGTAGTTGGTTTTGTGTGTTAGCCTTGAAGTTAACCTTCTTATCGAACATAACCACTACAGTATCACTGGTATAAATTCCTATAAGGATACTTCTAATAATTACTGTTTATGTGTCATCTCTCCATCTGAGAGGCATGTAATGGGGTAATGGGTTAGAAGTAAAATGATGGTATACACTTAGATGTAAGTTATAGTATCCTCCCCATCGGAGTCACTGCTATGGCTTGCAGGACCAAAGGTACCATGTCTAACTATAGAATGAATGGTAGACGTCCACCCATCGTGGCATACTATTTTTATGTGTGTTAGACTACTGGTGGTTTACATTGCCCTTATATGTTTTATTTACATGATTCTCAGGTTCAAAATGTCGAACTCATTCAACCCACTATCTATTCTCTTGAATCAAAACAAACTCACTGGATCAAACTATATTGATTGGAAGAGGAATTTGAATATTGTGCTAACTGCTGAGGATTACAAATTTGTGCTTCTTGAGGATTGTCCTGCAGAACCTCTAGAAGGGGCTTCTGAGGAAGAAGCCAAGCCTTATAAGAGGTGGCAGAAAGCCGATCAGATGGCTAAATGCTACATATTAGGCTCCATGTCTAATGTGTTGCAGCATCAGCATGAGAACATGGGCTCTGCCCTTGAGATCATGGAGAACCTCAAAGAGATGTTTGGGGATCAGGATCGTGCTGCCAGGCAGGTTGCTATGAAAAACCTCATGAACACAAAGATGGTTGAAGGATCCTCTGTAAGGGATCATGTTCTGAAGATGATAAGTCTTCTAGGTGAACTAGAGATCCTTGGAGCTGTAATCGATGAGGAAACTCTGGTCGATATCGTGCTCATGACGCTGTCTGATTCATTTAACAGTTTTCGGCTAAATTATAATATGAAAAAAAAGACTTATTCTTTAGCCGAATTGTTAAAGGAGCTTCAAGCAGCTGAGGGACTCCTACAGAAACCGGTTAATGTAATGGTGGCTGAAAAGGCTTCTGCTTCTAACCCTAGGGCTAAGAAGAAGAAGAAAGTTGCACAAGCAGTAGCTCCGAAGGTTGCTCCGGCACCTCAAGGAATAGCTCGTGGGCCACAGCAAGCACTTGCTCCTCAGGGGACATTGGGAAAGCCGAAAGGCAAGTGTTTCCTGTGTAACCAGAGAGGGCATTGGAAGAAGCAATGTCCAAAGTTCCTGGCTCGTCCAATCCAGAACAACTCAGGTGTATCTCTTTCACTAATAGTTGAATCATGTTTAGCGGTTCGATCTACTAGAACCTGGTGTGTAGATTCGGGAGCCACTGACCATGTCTGCAATTCATTGCAGGGGTTCCAGGAAACCAGACAGCTTAGTGATGGCGAGATTTATCTACACTTGGGCAACACGAATAAAGTAGCTGCAGTTGCAATAGGAATTTGTTTCTTACATTTTGGGAATGATAGGATTTTAGTTTTGAAAGATTGTCTTTATGTACCTTCCATTAGAAGAATTTGATTTCAGTTTCTAAGTTGGTTAAGAATGAATATTCAGTTTATTTTAATGACTCTGTGGTTATTAAGAAAAATGAACGTTTTATTTGTTCTGGTACATTGGTGGATGGTCTTTACATTATAAATCCTGAGACTCCCATAGCGCAGCTATATGAACTGAATAACTCGGATAGCTTACCTAAAAAGAGAAAGGAACCTTGCGAGATAAACCAAACATATCTTTGGCATTTACGACCTGGTCATATCAATATAAACAGAATACAAAGGCTGGTTCAGAATGGACCATTAGGTTCATTAAAAGTGGAGGAACTACCAGCATGTGAGTCATGTTTAGAAGGTACGATGACCAAGAGGCCATTTTTGGCGAAGGGTAATAGGGCCAAATAACTGTTGGAGCTTATCCATTCAGATGTTTGTGGACCAATGAATGTCCAAGCGAGGGGAGGTTTTGAGTATTTCATTACTTTTATTGATGATTACTCAAGATATGGATATATTTATTTGATGCGGCATAAGTCTGAGGCCTTTGAGAAATTTAAAATCTTTAAGGCAGAATCAGAGAAGCGTCTGGGAAAATATATCAAGTCATTTCGATCTGATCGAGGTGGCGAGTACCTCTTGGGACAATTCAGGGATTACTTGGAGGAACAAGGGATTCAATCCCAGTTGTCTGCTCCAGGTACGCAACAACAGAATGGTGTGGCAGAGCGAAGGAATAGGACTCTTTTAGAAATGGTGAGATCCATGATGAGTTATTCAGATTTACCAATTTCTTTTTGGGGGCATGCTTTAGAGACCGCTGCATATATTCTGAACTTGGTTCCATCTAAGTCAGTACCAACTACACCCACAGAACTTTGGACTGGGCGCAAGCCTAGTCTCCGGCATGTTCGGATTTGGGGTAGTCCAGCACATGTGCTGAAGGGGAACGCAAGTAAGTTGGAATCAAGGACAGAAGTATGTGTCTTTTTAGGATACCCGAAAGGAACAAAGGGTGGTTTATTTTATAGTCCGAAAGATCAGAAAGTCATTGTTAGCACCAATGCGAGATTCTTAGAGGAAGACTATATTATGGATCACAAGCCTAAAAGTAAAATTGTTCTGGAAGAAATGCGAGGAAATCAAGTAGTCCAAGGTCATGATATACCAACTGTACAAGAAGAAATACCACAAGAAAATGATATCGACATTCAACTACCTTTGGGTGGTTGGAGAAATGTAGATACTCGTGATACACAACAAAATAGTGTTGACATCCCACCGCAAGAGGGCAGTGGAGGAAATGATAATACTAGTGATCCACAAGATAGTAGTGACATTCCGCCGCAACCGAGCAGTGGGGAAAATGTTACTACTAGTGAACCACAAGTACAGCCTCGTCGTAGTGGGAGGGTTTCTCGTAAACCAGACAGATACATGTACTTGGGAGAGTCTTTTGACAAGGTCCCTGATGAACATGATACTGATCCCAGTAACTATAATGAAGCTGTTGGAAGTACGGATGCGGAAAAGTGGAAAAAGGCTATGATTTCTGAGATGGAGTCTATGTACTCCAATCAGGTCTGGGATCTTGTAGATCCAACAGATGGGGTAAAACCCATCGGTTGTAAGTGGATTTACAAGAAAAAGAGAGGGGTAGAAGGGAAGGTTGAAACCTTCAAAGCAAGGCTTGTTGCGAAAGGTTTTACTCAGAAAGAAGGGATCGACTATGAGGAAACTTTTTCGCCAGTAGCCATGATTAAGTCTATCAGGATTCTCTTGTCCATTGCGGCTCATTTCGATTACAAAATTTGGCAAATGGATGTCAAGACAGCTTTCCTTAATGGAAGTCTTGATGAGTGCATTTATATGATGCAACCAGAAGGATTCGTAGCTAAGGGCCAGGAGCACAAGTTGTGCAAGCTTAAGAGGTCTATTTATGGACTTAAGCAAGCATCTAGATCATGGAACATCCGTTTTGATCAGGCAATCAAATCTTTTGGTTTTGATCAATGTCCGGATGAGCCGTGTGTGTACAAGAAGTGTAAAGAAAACGTTGTGGTATTCTTGATACTTTACGTTGATGATATATTGCTCATTGGAAACAATGTGGGTGTATTATCTAGTGTGCGGGTATGGTTATCAAGTCAATTTGATATGAAAGACTTGGGAGAAGCAGCATACGTTCTAGGGATCAAGCTTATGCGAGATCGGAAAAATAGGATGTTGGGCTTGTCGCAAGCCAATTATATTGATACTGTTCTTGCAAGGTTTAGCATGCAGGATTCCAAGAAAGGGTTGATCCCTTTCAGACATGGAATCAGTCTATCTAAGGATCAGTGTCCTAAGACACTTGATGAGATAGAAAGTATGAAAGCAGTTCCTTATGCTTCTGCAGTAGGAAGCCTCATGTATGCGATGTTATGTACTAGACCAGATATTTGCTTTGCTGTTGGCATGGTTAGTAGATATCAGTCTAACCCTGGCAGAGAACATTGGACTGCGGTAAAACATATATTGAAGTACCTGAAAAGGACTCGAGACTATATGTTGGTTTACCATGAAAATAGTCTTGTACCCATCGGGTACACAGACTCAGATTTTCAGTCAGATAGGGATTCCAGGAAGTCTACCTCTGGATATGTTTTCACTTTAGGAGGTGGAGCCATTAGTTGGAGGAGCATCAAGCAGTCTTGCATTGCTGATTCCACCATGGAAGCTGAATATGTGGCTGCTTCGGAAGCTGCTAAGGAAGCTGTTTGGCTTAGAAACTTTCTAATGGATCTTGGAGTGGTACCGAGTGCACAACCGGCTATGACGCTTTATTGCGATAATAGCGGCGCGGTTGCAAACTCAAGGGAACCAAGAGCTCACAAGAAAGGAAAACATATAGAGCGTAAGTATCATTTGATTAGAGAAATCGTGCACAGAGGTGATGTGGCAGTGATGAAGATTGCATCAGCGAATAACCTTGCAGACCCATTTACGAAGTGTTTGACAGCTGTAGATACTGCTTTCTGAGCTGACAGATCTTGGCCACGTGGCGGCCATCCAGCACACCATATTGTGCTCCACACACACCGGATCACCATCCGAGCTGATCCATGTGGGGGCTGCGAGACAGAGCCCTCGCATACCACTGCACGGGACCTGTAGGGACTTTGTGGTTTGGAGGCTAGAGTAAGCCCTGTCGCGTGCGAGCCAAGCCCGCACGCGACCTTTAGTAACTGTTTTGAGAGATTTATGGCACGAGCTCCATACACCCGGTCAATCCGGTCAAACCCGGTCAACCTCGTAACGGTTCCGGTATTCGCGCACCACGTGCTGTAACGGTCCCTATATATGAGGACGAACGTGCCGTTATGGTTAAGCTAATTAAGCCGCCATCAATGGGCGCATTAACCACGCTACAACGGTCACGTTCCCTGCTATATATAGGACGTCAACCTTTCCATACAAAGGAGAACACACTTGCCATACGCGGAAGCTCTGCCAAACCTCTGTCTCTCTCTCAGACATTGCTACTGCCTTACTCTCTCCCTACACACAACCCCTCTCTTCCTGTGCGATCCCTGATCCACTACATACGGTGTACACGGAGGTCTCCCCGCCGGAATCTCTTGTGCACATGTTGGTGAACCCGACGTGAACTTACCAACAAAAGCAACCATGTCTCAGGAGGATGATGTCAGCAACAGATCGCCTTCCACCGAAGCACCATCGGGAGACGAGACCCGCCGTACTCTTACGACTCCCGGCGAGACACCGACGCTAGAGTCCTTGGACGCTACTGTTCAGGGTCAGGCGAAAGCTCTCAAGGCTCAGTCTGCGCAATTAGAACGGATCTTAGCCGTTCTGGGCACCCTTGCGCCAAACCCGTCGTCAGCCGCCGCTGCCCCTCAAGGAGGAGGAGCCCCTATTGCTCCAGGATCGGGAGTGTCAAACACACCTCCCAACCCCAATCTGCAGACTCCACCGACGACTACGCAGCTGCCGTCGGTTCAAGGGTCAACGGCTCAGATGTTGCCCCTTGCTGCTCACACTCCTCAGCCCTCGGCTTTGGCGTCTAACCCAACTCTGCAGTACCCTTTGCCTCCCCCGACGGCGATCTGGGGAAATACGGGTGGTCAGTATGCTCCCAACCCTCCGGCGGCGTATGTGTCGCCACCGCCTACGGCAACCCCGCCATCGACTACCGAGGGGAGCATTCCAGAATGCATGACGTCTTTGCAGAAGCGCGTGGACACTATCATGGCTCATCAGTCATTCGCGGATACCATTATCCCGAAGTTAGACAACGATCCGCCTATTCCACGAGAGATCTATCTCATGCCTAACCCGGCGGGATACAAGGCTCCCAAATGGGATAAGTTCGAGGATGTCAATGGAAACGCTCATGAGCATGTCATGCGTTTCATTGATGTCATGGGTCCGTATGGAGCCGATCCCAAGCTGCTGATGAGAGAGTTCCCAAAATCTCTTGGGAACGTAGCATACAAATGGTACCGAACATTGGAGGCCGGATCCGTGAAGACTTGGGACGACATGGTCCAGAAGTTCTACACCAAGTTCTTCCAGATGGAAGAAAAGGTCACAATGATTCATCTCTCGCGGATGTACCAGAAGCGCGAAGAGGACGGAATCACTTTCATTAAGAAATTCAGGGCGAAATCCTTGGAGTGCAAAGATCCAATGCCCGAAAGCCGGCTGGTAGAGATATGCCTGCAGTGCATGCGAGATGAATACAAAGGTATGCTCATCAATTTGCAAACACCTACGTTTTCAAAACTAATCGAATGCACGAAGAACATCGAGCCTATAGTCGAGAGACAGAAAAAGAAGAGCGCTCCAGAGCGACCTGCGAGCGGCACTACTTACAAGATCGGGAAGTTCAGCTACAAGAGGGGACGCGAAGCTGAGGTCAATACAGTTTCGCCCCAGAAACAAGCGAAGGTTGCGAACTTCGATGTACCGCCTCTGCCATGCTCGGTAGAGGAAGCAAGCGACCTCTGCAGACAGTGGTGCAAGGACGGTGTCCTACCGCCACTCGAGAAGATACCCTCCAAGGAGATGGTGAGAGACCCTAAGTGGTGCGAGTACCATGGCAAGGTCATGCATCCCACGGCCGAGTGCAAGAAGCTCAGGTTTCGCGTTCGATCAGAAGATGAAGAACGGCGAGCTTATCGTCAGCGATCACCGGAAGGATGTGCGCAACAACCCGCTTCCCGCACATGCGGAGCAGGGCTCGAAGGGCAAAGAGGTCGCCATGATCTCGATCGTCGACTTGGAAGAAGTCGCAGAGGATGGTCTACCCATCGTCGCTGAAGTCCATGAAGACGAAGACTACAGCATGGACACGGAGGATGAACGTGCCGACCGCATGAAAGGGTCGCACGGCTTCAACAAATTCTTCGACGAGATGAATTTCTCCGAGAAGTGCCGGACTGATATGACGAAAGCGATTTTGAGAATAGCAGAGGACTACGAGGAGGACCTTGTAGTCTCCAACGGGAAAGTCATCAGAGCGTCTCGCTCTACAGAAAAGATTATGACCTTTTCTGCCAGCGACAAAAAGACAGATGCGAGCCACCAGAGACCTCTGTACGTGACCGCCATCATCAACGGCGTCGAATTCAAACGAGCATTCGTCGATGGAGGAGCAGCGGTCAACGTCGTTTCGCTCCACACACTGAAGCTAGCAGGGATCCCCGAACATAAGATCGTCAGACGTCCATCTCCGCTTATGGGATTCGGAAGCGACTCTAGAATGACGATCGGGTGGATCCGCCTGGGCGTTCAGATTGGCAAAATCAAGTGCTCAGCAAAGTTCTATGTCATAGACGCGAACACCACTTACCACATGATTATAGGTCGAGCCTGGATTCATCGCTTCGACGCAGTCCCTTCAACGGCTCACCAGGTTATGAAAGCCATCTGGAACGACAGAATAGTCGAGATACCGGCTTCGACGAACCCATTCAACCTGGACGAGGCACATCTCAGCGAGGCAGTGTGGTTCACTGAGATGGCGGACGAGCAAACCCCCGGACCATTCAACCCTACTCCTTTGCCTCTCTGGGAGGACATTAAGGACCAGTCGCCTGCGGGAGTAATGGTGACAAGGGAAGATGCCAAGGAAAAGCCGCCTACACGCGAAGAGACGCCGCGTATCGCATATCATCGAAAGAACGTGTATACTCTGAAGAGGATCGCAAAGCATGACCCCGAGGGCAAGGAGATAGAGAGCTTCTACGCCAATGGGAAGAAATGCTATCGCATATGAAGGTGCGCGGGGATGTCCTCACGCGGGCATGGGGATATCCCTGGGCAAATCAATCAAATCGAACAAATGGCGCTGACGGAAAAGCCAACACAGGGCGCTCCAGACGAGAAACTTAAAGAAGCACCTGAATGCATGGAAGACAGGCCCAGACCACAGAAGCAAGAGCTAAAGGAAGTGTTCCTCAGCCCGAACGAGGAAAAGAAAAGGCCAGTCTTCCTGAGTGCGGACCTCACAAGCGAAGAGGAACAAGGACTGCTACAGCTCCTAACTGAATACAAGGATGTGTTCGCATGGGAATATGATGAGATGCCAGGTCTGGATACAAGCATCACCATGCACCGTTTAGACATCATCCCAGGGTCTAAACCGGTCAAGCAGAGCACAAGAAGCTTCAGGCCAGAGCTTAACGTGAAGATCAAGCAGGAAATTGTCAAACTCCTAGATGCCAAGTTCATAGATCCAAATCATCATCCCACATGGCTGGCCAACATCGTGCCAGTGGTGAAGAAGAACGGACAGCTCCGCATCTGCGTGGACTTCCGAGATCTCAATCGCTTCTGCCCTAAGGACGATTTCCCGCTGCCCAACATCGATTTGCTTATCGATTCAACAGCGGGCCATCGCATGTTCAGTTTCATGGATGGTTTCAGTGGATACAACCAGATCAAGATGGACCCCGAAGACGCGCGGAAAACTGCATTCATCACTCCGGTGGGGGTGTTCAACTACACAGTAATGTCGTTCGGTCTTAAGAACGCGGGCGCGACCTATCAGCGGGCCATGATGGCTCTATTCCACGACATGATGCACAAAGAGGTGGAATTCTATGTGGATGACCTGGTGGTTAAATCCAAGCACGAAGCAGACCACCTCGCAGATCTGCGAAAGGTGTTCAATAGATGCAGGAGCTTTCAACTGAAGATGAATCCCATGAAATGCGCGTTCGGGGTGACATCAGGGAAATTCTTGGGATGCGTGGTTCATCGCCAAGGGATCGAGCCTGACCCCGCGAAAGTATCAGCTATCACTGGCATGACGCCGCCCCATAATCAGAGTGCATTAAAGACATTTTTAGGAAAGCTATCCTATCTGCGGAGATTCATCCCAGCAATTGCCGAAATCACATGCTGTTTCAGCACTCTTCTCAAGAAGGACGGCGTGTACAACTGGGCTCCGGAGCACGAAGCCGCATTCGAAAATCTGAAGGATTTACTCACGTCCTCAAAAATAATGATCGCGCCTCAACTGGGATCACCGCTTCTGCTATATCTGACATCGACAAAGAGATCTATAGGAGCGCTCTTGGCTCAGGAGTATGAAGGCCAAGAGAGGCCTATCTACTACATCTCTCGCATCGTGCAGCCTGCTAAATCGAGGTACACTGACATCGAACGTCATTGCCTTGCCTTATTCTTCGTGATAGAGAAGTTGAAACACTATTTTGCATCACACAAAGTAGTAGTGGTCACCAAAAGCGAACCTATACGATATTTGCTCACTCACACTACTCCGGGCGGGAGATTAGCGAAATGGTACATGACCATCTCTCAATACGATATCACATGCGTACGACCGCGAGCGATCAAGTCGCAGGCGGTAGCGGATCTGTTGGCACAGTTCCCCGACAACAGCCACGAACCCGTGATCGAAGAGGAGCTCGAAGGCCCTGAAATCTACGCCATCGACGTGCCCTATTGGACCCTCCACTTCGACGGTTCGTCAACCAGGAAAGGCGGAGGCATTGGGATAGTCTTGACAAAGCCAGACGGGGAAATCATACAGATGTCCGCAAAGCTCAACTTCGCAGTCACGAACAACGAAGCAGAATACGAGGCTCTCATCGCGGGGCTCCGTGCGGCGAAAGCTTTGGAAGTAAGCAACTTAACAGTCATGGGAGATTCCAAGCTGATTGTCAAGCAAGCCTCGGGCGAGTATGGTTTGAAGGAGATCAACCTCCTGTCTTACCGCACCCTAGTACAAAAGCTGATGCAGCAATTCTGCGATGTGAAGTACGAGCACAAGCCCCGAGCAGACAACAGGCACGCAGACGCCTTAGCAACCTTGGGATCTAAGGTCAGCATAGACAAATGTCCCGCAAGGATTTCTATTGAAGTCCGAACCTCGTCGGTATTGACGGAAGATGCGTGCGACGACGAACACATGGATGACGCAGACTGGCGGAAAGCAATCCTGCAAGCTATTGCAAAAGGCACTCACAAAGGGATACTGCATCCACGACAACACCCTTTATTACAAGGGTCCTGGCGGAATACTCATGCGATGCGTCTCCGAGCAAGAGGGACAACAGCTGTTAGAAAAGATTCACCAACACGCTTGTGGAGAAAGCGAGGTGTCAATCTACAAGAAGGCTCAGAGATATGGCATTCATTGGCCAGACATGTCAACAGCCGCAGCCCTAATACAAGGAAAGTGCGAGAGTTGCGCACTAATCAAAGATTCTCTACTCATCGCCTTAACCGATGACGACACGGACTGGAGGAAGCCACTATTTGATTTCCTCACCCAGGGCACCACGCCCGAATCAAGGAAAGAAGCCGAGAAATTGAAAAGGAAAGCGTCTCGATATGTGGTACAGGAAAACCTACTTTGGTGAAGAGGTCATGAAGGCAACTTGCTGCGGTGTCTAGACGGCAAAGAAGCACAAGAAGTCATGGACCTTTCCCATCAGGTAGAGCATCAAGGAGGTGCGAAACTATGCAGACAGCTCCTCTCGATCGGGTATTTCTGGCCCACGATGGAGGTCGATTGCCGCACCAAAGTGCGACGCTGTCAGGAGTGCCAATTCAAAGGAAACCTAGTGCACGCCCCCGCCGTGGATCTACATGCATTAGGGACGCCATGGCCATTTCACACATGGGCTTTGGACTTCATTGGTCCCATCCGACCGACGTCGCATGGGAACCATTTCATTCTCACCGCGACTGAGCTATTCACCAAGTGGGTGGAAGCAATACCACTAAAGACGGCAAATGCGCTGGCTGTGGTCAACTTCATCCAGGAAAGCATCATATGCAGGTTCGGAATCCCAAACACCATTCTTTCGGATAACGGTACTCCTTTTGTTAATCGTCAGGTAGCTGCGAAATTAGCGGAGTACAATATCAGGCAGATCTGTTCTACCCCTTATTACCCAAAGGGAAATGGACAAGCTGAGGCGACCAACAAAACGCTGTTGAGAATTTTGAGCAAGATGGTCGCAGATGACCACAAGAAGTGGGCTGATTCTCTAAGCATAGCTCTGTCGGCCTACCGGATTTCTCCAAGGACACCCACGGGGGCCTCGCCATTTCTATTATGTTATGGGGTCGAAGCTGTAGTACCTGCGGAGGTCAGAGTCAATTCGGCAAGGCTGGCCTTCCATGCACTCTATGAAAATCAACGCGATCACGACTTAGTCTTGCTGGAGGAAAAGCGAGAACAAGCCAAGAGAACCAACAAGCGATACCAGGAAAGAATCGCTCGCGCCTACAATAAGACGGTTCAGCGAAGAGACTTCGCAGTCGGAGACTTGGTCTTGCGCGCATCTGATCACTGTATGCGAGAAGCGACTCACCCGAAGTTCGCAGCCAATAGGGAAGGACCCTTCGAAGTCACAGAAGTCTTCGACAGTGGCTACTGCAGCATACGAAGGTTGCACGGCACAACCTCAACTCCGAGTTCAGTCAACATGCGCTGGATTAAGAAGTACTATCCCTGACTTCTCTCATTTCATGCGTTTTATTATAACGTCGCTTGATATCTTGTATGGCTACGATTTACACAATCTCCTCCCCCATATGAGAGGATTGTAATCCCATCTCTCCCATATGAGAGCGTTATAATAAAAGAATTCTCCCAAATGAGAAGTTCACATTTCTAGCTGTTTATGTTGCTTTATTCAGTTTGTTATTACTGTTAACAATGGTTTATTCGCCGCAAAAGCTATCTGTACAAATACGATCTTAATTGATCATCCAAGCCTATCTCTTACGATAGCAATCCGTACAACTGCGATCTTAATTGATCATCTAAGCCTATCTGTCACGATAGCAGCAAATGCAAATGCGATCTTAATTGATCATCTAAGCCTATCTCTTACGATAGCAATCCGTACAACTGCGATCTTAATTGATCAGCTAAGCCTATCTCTTACAATAGCAGCCTGTGCATATACGATCTTAACTGATCACGCAAGCCTATCTCTTACGATAGCAGCAAATGCAAATGCGATCTTAATTGATCATATAAGCCTATCTCTTACGATAGCAGCAAATGCAAATGAGATCTTAATTGATCATGTAAGCCTATCTCTTACGATAGCAGCCTGTGCAAATGCGATCTTAATTGATCATATAAGCCTATCTCTTACGATAGCAGCCTGTGTAAATGCGATCTTAATCGATCATTTAAAGCCTATCTCTTACGGTAGCAGCCTATGCAAATGCGATCTTAATTGATCATTTAAACCTATCTCTTACGATAGCAGCCTGCGCAAAATGATCTTAGTTGATCTAGTAAAGCCTATCTGCCACGATAGCAACTTGCACAATTTAATGATCTTAATTGATCTACTAAAGACTATCTGCCACGATAGCAACTCGCAATATTGTGAAGATGATCTTAAAATGATTCACAGAGGCCAATCATAAGCCCATCTGCCAGGATGGCGCAGCTGCGAAAATACGATCTCAAACGATCTAGCAAAACATCTGCGAATCCATGTAGCAGATTGCAAAATGCGAAACCATTACGTAGCATTATGCGAGGCGAAAAATGTCAAAACGCATGCGAAGTTGTATTTTGTTGTAAAGAGACAGCAGATGATACAAAATGCTATTTATCATTATGAGTCAAAAGACGTACAATTTATCTGTCTAGAAAGCAGCTTACAAGCAAAAAAGCTCGAATCTAACTACGCAACCAACATGGCTTACAATACATTTGAAAAGCAGCTGACAAGCCAGCAGAAACACACTACGGGAATTCCGACTGGAAAAGGATGAACCCACCGGTTTTAACACCGGCTACGCAATCCGCAGATCTGCGGGTGAACATCTGTAGCGGGTGGGATCTTGCTCTAAAAGAGCCACATGAAGCCATACGTTCAAGATCCCAGTATTTGACAAGGCCCTTGTCAGATCTGCACCCCATAACATTTGCCCAAGGAACCACCGGTTCCGGCGATCCACAGGCAAGCAGAAGCTCCAAAGGGCAAGGGCTCCTTGTAGACGGGGATGAACGCGACGGTTCTCCACCCTGAGCTCACAAACGTGAAGGCGATGGGTTCTTCTCCAGGGATGCTGAAGAAGAATACCGCCGTTCATTACGAAACGGTAGCACGGTCACTTCGGCGCTGCACCTCGCCACGAGGCGGCCGGAAACATGACCTGCACACATAATACACGAAGAAATTTCTTCGAACACACATGAGATATTATCTGCATCTTCTTTATGATGGTTATAAAGAGCAATAAGCCTCATAAAGTGGATCTTGGAAACTATTTCTACAGCACAAAGCGCAAACTCAGGATTCACAACTTGAAGTTGCCATGAATCAACGAAAAATAAGCGTTGAAGCCAGCAGTCGTAAGGACTCACGGCAAAGCACATTTTTGGGATGAAGAACCCAAATAGCAAAGACAGGGTTTATATAGACCCTGTAGAGACTCTTCGGTTGCCAAAGATGAGTCAGCAGAATTCAAAAAGAGGGTAAGTTCAATCACTTACGCCTTGAAAAGCGGTAACAATCAATTACCCTACTAAAGGCTACGACGATTCAGTTGCGTATCCTAATAAATGACGGATAGTCATGATTCGGATGGACTTCCCAACAAAACCGTGCTTATCTGCCGAGAAATTAGCGCGAAAATCAAGCAAAGTATCAATTGCTGATGTCATAATTGGATATGCACAGAGATATCCTATCAAATCCAGGGAAAGGGCAAAACGGGCAAATTCATTGTTTGTTGTTAAAAAAAGGGGGGGAGAAACCCTAGCAACATTACATTAATGTTCCAAACATTACATTAATGTTTCAGCTATTTTCTTGTTATTTTTCAAAATTCAAAAATCAAAGCAAATTCTTGATCAAGGAGTCTTGGGGCTCGAACTGATGGCTCAGCTTCTCTACTTGTTCCACTTCTTGCTTCAATTGCTCGCACCTGGCATTCATCTCATGATAGAGCTTCAGAGCTTCATCAACTTTTAGCTTTTGCTGCTCCACCTTCTGCTTCTCAGCTGCGAGATTCTGGTAGCCGAGCTTCAAAGTTACGGCTGCGCGAATCAGCGTGACTCTATTCATAAGAAACTTGAAGCCCAGTCTGCCTTGGACTTTGGTCACGAGATTCTGGCACATGCCACATAGCAGTTCGGCACTCTGGACAGAAATGGTCGCAGGCGTAGCCGCAGACAGCTGCTCCAATATCCAAATGGCCTCAGTAAGGAACAGCCTCCTGTCAAAGGGCCCTATCTCCAGAGATCTCACAAACGATTGCGGGTAGGTGAGGCGCATTCGAACCACCCAGTCCACATCGGTTTGCTTCAAACCTGAAGAGACGTCAAAGCCAAGTTACGATGTCAAACTCGCAAGTAAATAATGCAAAACGCGAACAGTAAAGCTTTGCTTACCAGTTCCTTCCAGAATCTCATGAAGAGAAGGAATGCGCGCTGCCGGGGTGGTCGAAGACTGTCCTCGCTCCATAGCTCTCCTATCAGCTGCGAGCTCTAATCTCTCGTAGTCGAGAGGAAGAATGTAGGCCGCACCAGCTGCGACTGCATTCCCAACCTGCGAGCCCCAAAAGCTCCACGCAGGAATGGGTGCCTCTGTCTCAGTCATCGCCGGAGGCGAAGGGACAGCCGAAGTCGCTTGGCGAAGAACGCTCTCAGATGCGAAAGCATTAGCAGCACTTGTCCTTACTTCCTCAGCACCGGTATGGACATCTTCACCCATCAGCACAGCATCTGCTTCAGCATCATCGGAGAGTTCGATGATGCCCTCGAGAGGCTCACTTGCATGCTCAGCAGCCGCGACAGGCTTCTCGGTATGGGAGCTCGGAACCGGAACATAGGACGCAGAAGGCTGACCTCTCTGCTCCAGCACAGGTTCCTCAGCATGACCTGCGACATTAAATGCGATGATATGAGGTAACTCGCGCTATAAGTTATTTTGCTATCTTTACTAAAGCTAAGAGTAAGCACCTCCACGCGAAGGTGGGATTGAGGTATCCTCATCATACACTAAGGACGTGGAACCATGCCCTATCAGTGTGTCCTCACTAAGCAAGTCTTTAAGAGATGCGTGACCTGGGATGCGAATAAACCAGTCATGATTCTGCCTCAAGTTGCTAAAGCCTAGTACATGCGTATCACTCAAATAATTACCTGAGGGTTCTCCGCATTTGCTTACTAACCAACGGCGGATGTCAGCCTTTGACACACCATGCTTCAACGCACCCACAATAACATCTCTATAAGTTACTGCGAGATTGAAGATCTCACCTTTATCGCCGCCTGCGATTTCTTCAAAGTCTGCTTGGACTTGCTCCAAGGCTGCTGCATCCTCTTCTGGAACCTCCTCTTCCTCCTCCGCATGAGGAGCCACTTCTTCGGGAAGCTCGTCTTCCTCGTCAACTGGACGCGCCAAGTCGTCAACATGCCGCTCTTCGAGGCTCCGCTGTTTCACACGTTCGAGCTCCTCTTCTTCCCGCCGCCTCCTTCTCTCAGCAGCCTCCGCGGCTGTCTTCCGGGACCCAGCAAGAACGTCCTCGCTTATGGGATCATCTGGAATGCCAGAATGGGCATCTCTCTTTTGTCTCTTGGCCATAAGGCCACCAATGGTTTCATCATCATCATCTGCGAATATACGATTGGTTTAAGAAAAGAAGTGCAAAGAAGTTATGATAACGGGAAAGGAAATGCGACGGAGGTACCTCCTGATTCTTCCTCATGCATCACAACTGTTGCTTCTTCTTCTTCATCACTTGCTTGGGGCTCCTGCCTCTCTTCCTCTTCCTCTTGATTGAATGGAACGAAAGTCTCAACTGCGAGCTCTTTCCGCACTTTGCTGGGCATGCGACCTTTGCCCTGGTCCTTGATAGAAAGGGACCTCACTGGAGGAGAAGCGGGAGCACTTCTAGGGGAAGAAATCGTAATTCCCTTTTGCCTAGGTCTCTTCACTCTCGGCGCCGCAGTCGCTGGAGGGGACGGGTCATCTCCAGGAGGATACGGAGCCGGAGGATTGTCTATCAGCGAGTCAGCAAAAGCATTCATGACTGCGCGAACCTTTGTTTCAACCTCAGCGTCCATCCTCCATGAAAGCCGGAACGGCTGCTTTTGTCTTCTGGTGGCAACAATGGTGTTAACCAGCGACTTGGAGCGATCACCAGCTGCGAATCTCCGCACATGACACTACAACAGTACAGAATAAAAGTGTCAGCATAAGGAAATCAAGAAGCTTAACGCACGCGAAGAAATTGCTTACCTCAGCAAAAGCCTTGCTATATCTGACGACATGCGTGTCGCCCTTCTTAACTGCGGCGACTTGCTCCTTCAGAATGACATCAGGACACAAATGGTTCTCACGATCCAACAGTGAGTAGCAACCATACTCAGACTCGCTCAGACTGGAAGTGGGGCGAAACGGAAAAGAATTTCTTTTGATCAAGGGAGCTCTACCTGGCTGCGCGGCCGACTCCGTCTCGATCCTCGTTTGCTGGGCAATCCAGTATGCGAGCCAGTTTTGGGAACAACCACCCTCGCGGGTTCCCGCAGGCTGCTCAAATGGCAGATTGTTCATGAAGACCGTCTTGCACTCCTTTGTTAGCAAGCGCTTGTAACATCCTCTGATAATGGACTGGGGCCAGATTGATGGGGCCACCGCATCAAAACCAAACTGAGGAGAAACTCGAGTGGGGTCAACGTCCACGGTAAGCTTTTCATACCTCGGCGCGAGCTCACGAATATGCTCTGCGAGAGCAGGAAGGGAACCTCGCAGACACCAGCAAAAGAACTCGCGGTAGCGCTCATGAAAATGAGGTCCTCCTTCAAAGAGAAGCTCTTCTGAAAAGACCATGCCTTTAGAGGGGTACAGCTTTGGAAACCATCGCACATTCTCAATGCGCGTGGCATAGGGCCTGGCAGTAAACTCCTTCCGCTTGTCGCATATCAAACTCCAAACACACTTGGTGTTGCTTGCTCCGAACCATCTCGCAGCTCTTCCGCTGTTGCGCGCTTCCGTCTCGCCCGGGGGACACCACTTGTCAAGTTTGAGAGCAGTTGGAGCATAAGACGGCCACCGCTCGAAAACCCACATTGTCAAAAAAGAAATATTGACAAAGGTCAGTACATCGAGGCGGCCACGCGACTCCTTCATAGCTAGAACCAGCTGATCAAGTCTATAGTACAGCGTGCCCAAGACCAAGGGTCCGAGTGCGACTCTCTGGCCAAGGGCTAGCCTCACAGCAAGTGGCAACACATGGTAGAAGACTCCGTCATGGGGGTGACCATCAATCAAGTACCTCGACAGCCAAGCACAGAGAAAAGCACAAAGGGTCAAATGATAGCCTTTACCCTCTACGTAATTCTCGGCCTCCGGGTCCTCACTCAGATGTTTCTTAGTGATGCTACTGTTCGCATAGTCTCGGAAGAAGTACTGCAACCATTTGTTCCAGGTATTCTTCGCAGACGTATCAACCAGCTGCCAGTTCGGAAGAGGCTTTGTAGTGGTCCACCGAGTGGAGACTTTCTTTACCTCTGCTAAGCATTCCTCCATCTGCGTGTATAAAGCAATTTCCGAAGATGTCCTCAAGGGACTCAAAGGGTCCACCTCGCCCATAGGGGAAAGCTCGTACAGCATTTGAACGTCCTCGAGTGTAGGGGCAGCCTCGAACTCAGCAAAATGGAACGTGTGAGTCGCAGGCGAGTAACGGGACAGAAGGTCTAGAAGCATGGATTGATCCAGCTTCACGGCAGCACCCTTCATAGCACGGATAGCAAAGTATACGCCGGCTTCATCAAGAATCGCAGCGTGATGATCCAACACGTGGTCGATCCACTCGTCCATATAGTCCAATTTCTGGACAAACGCCTGGGTAGAAATCGCAGTATATGGGAAGTGCCCGTTCTCGATTCCCAATCGAACCACATCCTCGGAACCAATCAACTCGAGCAAGGCTGAGTTAACTTGGCGAGTTAGCGTCAGCAATCGCTCAACTGGGACAGGATCAGGCATCCTCTTCGCCTTTACCCTCGCATGGTAGAAATCTTTGCCGCCTAAAAAGGGGGCTTTTCGCCACAAGGCCTGCGGAAGGTCGGGTATCTCTTCATCGTGGTTGACGGGTCTGGTTACTCTTGTCTTGGCCATTCCTGCGGAAGAGCAAGAAAAAAGGGGGGAGAAATACCACACTTCAGTTTGAATTTTGAAATTCAAGATCTATGCAAAGGAATACGAACAGTTCTGGTATCAATTTCAGAAATCGGGGAGTTGCAAGATCTCATATTGTTGAAGGATTAAAGCAAAGCGGGTTCAAAGATCAAAGCCTCTTCACAAATTTCATGGGTTTACAGATTCAACGCAGTTCAAGGCAAACACTGGTATCTTAAATCAAAAGTAAACGAGGCCAACCTTGTTTTCTTGAAGCCTGCTTGGATGTGCACAATTGAAGAACACGGATTGCAGTTCTGAACTGGTGATTGATTATCTGGATCTGCTCTCGAAGATCTCCGGGTACCATTCACTTTAAGAGAAATAAGTGATGCTTTGCAATAATGGGGGATACAAGGTATTTATCCAAAACAATGAAGGGTTGCGTCCTTTCGATAGTCGAATCGCAACCGTCACCGTCGAATCGCGCAATCACAGGACAAGCTGACGTCACGCCTAAAACCCTAAAGGTCAGACGGCACGACTCGGGGGGTTTTAGGTCATAATGACACGCACGGGGGCTGAACTTACCCGTATTTGAATTGGTGCGTGGCGGCGACGCGTATGTTGGTTTCCGCGCATGGAAGTCTATACGGCTATGAGTCTTCACGCGCAGAAAGGGGGCTAATGTAGATACTGCTTTCTGAGCTGACAGATCTTGGCCACGTGGCGGCCATCCAGCACACCATATTGTGCTCCACACACACCGGATCACCATCCGAGCTGATCCATGTGGGGGGCTGCGAGACAGAGCCCTCGCATACCACTGCACGGGACCTGTAGGGACTTTGTGGTTTGGAGGCTAGAGTAAGCCCTGTCGCGTGCGAGCCAAGCCCGCACGCGACCTTTAGTAACTGTTTTGAGAGATTTATGGCACGAGCTCCATACACCCGGTCAATCCGGTCAAACCCGGTCAACCTCGTAACGGTTCCGGTATTCGCGCACCACGTGCTGTAACGGTCCCTATATATGAGGACGAACGTGCCGTTATGGTTAAGCTAATTAAGCCGCCATCAATGGGCGCATTAACCACGCTACAACGGTCACGTTCCCTGCTATATATAGGACGTCAACCTTTCCATACAAAGGAGAACACACTTGCCATACGCGGAAGCTCTGCCAAACCTCTGTCTCTCTCTCAGACATTGCTACTGCCTTACTCTCTCCCTACACACAACCCCTCTCTTCCTGTGCGATCCCTGATCCACTACATACGGTGTACACGGAGGTCTCCCCGCCGGAATCTCTTGTGCAAAACAGCTAAAGCTTTTGATGGTCACGTAGAGGGAATGGGTTTGAGGTGTGTTGCTGCATGGCTTTGAGTCTTAGTGGGAGATTGTTGGATTGAATACTAAAAGCCATGCTTTTTGTATTGGATTATATGAATTTGATATTTATGAGAATGGTTTTGCAATGCTTTTGCATTATATTATTATTGTGCATAGTTGTCTATTGTTCTGCATAGTAGAAGATCTGGTGTGTAGAGTATAGCTTACACACAGAAGATCTTATCTTCGGTTCTTGTGGAATGAAAGTTGTGAGTTCACAATCTAGATGGAATTAGACAAACCATCGGAAAGATTGTAGCACATTGTTTTAGTAGGTCTATCTTGGCTACAGGAAACAGTATAGTTCATACTATAGTTTCAACTCAATGTGCTAGTATACTTTGTGTATATTGAACAGGACCAAGTTGAGATCATTGTCTTTGTACTGACATAACAAGACAAACTATGTCTCATGGTTATTATGATTACTTATTCTCTTAATCCTTAGATAGTCAATGTGCACATATATTAAGTAGTTATTGCTTTGACAAGTCAAGTGAGTGAGATTCCTATGGAGTCAATAACCTCGATGAGTTGGGTAATACTATTGAGTCCATGGTGTAGATTGATATATCGAAGGAATCCATGTCCCGGTTATGGGATTGATGATATCCCCTTGATGAAGCTTATAAGTTTTGATTGTGTCAAACCCTGCAGGTAGATTACTTGGTAATCTGGACATATCAAATAAGTTAAGTGGTAAGGATCAAGGAATTGGGAAGAGGTCGATTAAATGAATTAGTCAGTAATTAATTTAATCGACGGATATCTGTAATCTTAACATGGGGAGATAATAAGTATTTAATAACAGGAGCTCGAAATATTAGTTTTGAGAATATGGACAGGAGTGCAATAACAGTTATTTAGTGGTACTAACTGTTATTAACTGTATTCGGACTAGGTTCGGGTGGAACCAGAAGTCCTAATAAAGTTAGGAGCCTGATTCGTATTTTCTCCTCCAGGTCCCTCCCGTAGCCTATATAAGTGTCCTTAGTCTTCAGAATTCGTATGCTTGAGATACACACCGAAATCTAGGGTTTCGAGAGTGAGAGCAATTCGTCTGGAGGCCAAGAAGGATTCTGGAAGCAGCAAGCCCACACTTGCATCCAGGAGGAACTTCAGGAATACGGGAGAAGATCAGGAGTGTTTTCAGACCTACGTCAGATAGCTTGGACGCAGGTATGAACCCTAATTCCGCCTAGTAGGGTTTATGGCGTTCATGTTGAAACAATTTTTTATTAATCAGTATAGCAGACATGCAATCGAACTGGTCCAGGGATTCGCCTCCCTTCAAAGCTCCTCATAGTATTTTTTTTTTCATAAGGAGGAGTAAAAATAGCAATACAAAATGAGGAATTAAAAATATGAAGACATGGTTCAACTAAGCATATGAATAGCTTAGGACCAATGTATGATCATGGGGTTGAACCTCTCATGGGGTTCCCTCTTTTCTTCGTAAAATGGCAAAAGTAGCAATACAAGAGGAGAATAGTTAAAATTGAATCTTCAAATTCAATTATTTAATTCTCACTCTAGGGAGAAAGATATATATATATATGTATATATATATATATATAAAACACGATAACTCTCGGTTATAGATATTCGTCATTTGCTCTATAACTTCATGTAACATGGTTTAACTAAGCATACAAATATCTTAGGAGCATTTTGTTTTTAACACAACGCAATAACAATACAACCTTGTTAAGCGGCATTAAGCGGTAAAATCTGCATCTTTTTATTTATCCGATCTGTTTAATCCGGGCAAGCGCCACGAGGTCACGATTTCACAACTCTAGTGCCGTATTTTTTGTTTTTGTTAAATAATAAAAAAAAACCCAGTAAACTTGCAAAAATAAAATAAAATCAAAAATAAAATAAAATAAAATAAAATAAAATAGAACAAGTTGTAGTTCTCAGTCAAGAGTTTGAAACTCTAGTGATTTTTTTTTTCTTTCTTACATAGAGTTTTAATAAAAGACATCAAGAAACTTGTCCCACCTTAGCGGTAATGTCACGAGTCAGAAACTCTAGTGACTTCTTACTCTTTTTTTTCCGTATAAATAAATAATAAAAACAGTCGCGCATTATATAACAAGTAAGACCACGTATATGAGGTGGCAACGATATGGCTCCATATTGTGCACCAAATAGGTTCATGCTCACACGTAATTGCTTAAATTGTGCGCGTCCTCAAGATCACGAGTTGAAAAACACTCTAGTGACTTTTTTTTACATCCTTGAAGTCACGAGTAAGAACTCTAGTGACACATGATAAAAGTCTAATATGATCTCTGGCTCAAGCGTAATTGCTTTAATTGCGCATCCACAACGTCACGAGTTTAAAACACTCTAGTGATTTTTTTTTCGCGTCTTGAGGTCCCGAGTTCAGAACTCTAGTGACATTTTCATCTTTTCTCTTTGAAAGGATGATAAGAATGGGTAAAAATAAAAATTGTCCGATTTGTAACGTAGACGGTCATAGATTTGTCACCTCTGAATTGACTAACAAAAAATAAAATTGAAAAAATAAATAAGTAGGTAGAGTTGGTCTAATGGTATAACTACACTTTTAGGGTCACGGGTCAAATACCTCGGACTCTCCATCTTTTATTTTTTTATTATTTTTTTTTATTTTCACATATTGTAATCGAAAACAAATCAAGACTAAATGAATTCCATATGAATTGAGTTTTTGAACAGGAGGAGGGCTTGTGCGCGCTATAGGCCGCGGCTTCAAAGCTTCAAGCGAGCCGCTATATTTTTCTCTCTCCATTTTTTTTATCAAAAAAAATTATTTATGAAAATAGTAGAGAAACAAGTATTCCCGGTTGTGCACTGCAACTTAGAGGCGTGCATCCAAGGAGTCGAATCTGAATCTTGCTACAAGTGTAGCATTTTTTTTTTGATAAATTGGAATATCGTATAAATATGAAACATAAATTGCATCAAACCAGTAGAGGGGACTTGCCGCCGCTGTGGTACAAGTGAAGTCGTTCTAGCAACAACATATATATATATATATATATATATAATATTATTATCCAGCGGAAACTTTAGGGATAAACATAGATGATACAAATTAAGTGCAAACTTGACAGTAGATCAGCGGTTACAACACACTGTGGCCTTTTCTTTGTTCGAGACCCAGCAGTGAAAAACTAATTACAGGCTGCGTATGTTTTTTTTTTTTTATTGATCTGTTGCAGCGAGGGAGAAATAAATTATTGTCTCAGCTTAGACTAACATGTCATGTTAGTTCGATTGGCAATTAGTAGCGCGTTTAAACCAGCTGACAGACTGCTTCCTTAGGTTCAATTCCTGGCAGTAGCGAGTTTTGTCTTTTTTTTTTTTTTTTTTTTTTGGAATACCCAGCAGTTGTATCTTTTTTTCAGTCCAGATAACGCCAATATAATATTGTTTTTTTTTTCTTCTCTAGATCTAAGAGTAGATCGAGGTCTAGGGTTTGAGTAGCTTTCTTTTTTCATCGATAACCCATAGCGAAGACCAATTTATTTCTCGATGTAAATAAGTAATTAGGAATAAAAACTATTGATACGTTGTACTGTTGATATGAATTAACCTTAAATCAAGCAAGAGATTAGACAATCAATACCGAAATTAAATTTTTTCGTTTGATCATCTTGTTGTTGACAATATTCATAAATAATCGTACATTTCATTGATGATTGATCTTCTCTTTTCGGTAGAGCGTGCTGATAATGTGTTATGAACTAAAAAGTAGAGAAGAGAGAACAAAGTATGCATGAATACTAAAAGCTATTTTATTCTCTACCAAAACACTCTTTATATAGAGTAGAGCCAATCATAATCCTCTAAGAGTCAATCATAATCTACTAGGAATCAATCATAATCTACTAGGGAATATTCATTATAATATTCCATAACATATATATATATATATATATAGAAGAAACC
Organism: Linanthus parryae; assembly: GCA_023055425.1. NCBI lineage: Eukaryota > Viridiplantae > Streptophyta > Magnoliopsida > Ericales > Polemoniaceae > Linanthus > Linanthus parryae. The sequence continues at coordinate 5,819,938 of JALGPY010000023.1, read as the reverse complement.
TATACAGTGGCAGGGCGATGTAAACCCGCATAGATTAAAAGGTTTCCAACCCATAAATACAAATGGGGGGACCAAGCCTGACCCAATGTAACCAACAGATCATCGAAAAAAACCAAAACTAGAAACCACAAATCCGAATCTTTCAAGTTATGTGATTTAAATTTAAATTTCAGCAGAAACTTGAAAGTTACATTAAAATTTAAATCTTAGTGCCAACTTGCAAGTTACATTAATTAATCGATAATGTCACGTGACAATTTCTAAGGCAAACCCTAAAAATTTATTCTAGAATAGTATATTTATGAAGTACTACTATTCAAACTACACCAGAGCCTCATTTGGGTAGCGGATAATGGAATCATATTCAGGGTAGCGGATATGATATGACTTCCCCTTTTTGCCTAAAATGGGGGGGGGGGGGTAATAAACTTTGCTCTACACCACCGTAACAATATTACGAAATGCTTACAAAAATAACCGGTGAATAGTATGCAGGTGAAAGTGAATACCACTCCGTCCACCTCTAATGCACCATTTTGAGGTGAGACTAAAGAGAAAAAATGATGGTATTTTACTGCTTTGTCCTCACAAGGAGGAAACAATTACATGTCATTATCAAAAGATCACATCACATGTGGGTATTGATGAAGGTATTGTTGCCATTTAACCAGTACAAGGTTACCAAAAAAAGAAAATTTTAAAAGTGAGTGGATGTCCAAATAAGGAAAGGGTAAAAGACATTTTTCACCTGACTATGGAGAAAATACATTTTGCCCCCCTCATTTATGGATAAAGACATTTTGCACCCTTGTTAACGGATGGAGGGTGGACAAATACCACCCTTCTGTTACAATCCGTTAGTGGAAGGGTGCAAACTGACTTTTTGTGACCATTTTTTACCCTTACAAATTTTGGACAAATACCACCATTTTTTGTTTGTTATTGTGTTCATCATGTTCTCGATATTCTCGAACACCGCCCACCAAATCCCCACCACCACCACCACCAAATGCCCACACCACCACCACCAACACAACAACAAAATCAAGGTTGTAACAATCAAACTAAAAACCTAGAATCTAAGATGAACCACCCAAGCGTAAGCAAAACGATTCATGCAAATCCTAACAAATCAATATGCGAAGAAACAAAAACCAAAACGTCAATTACGAAACCCTATAATCAATTGAACCGACTAACCAAAAGTAAACCCACAAATCACAGAGCTAGAAAGAAGCAAACTGGCCCTTGTTCATCTCTGTTTCATACATTTCATTACAGAGCTATCAAAGCTAATAATCAATAATCAATTGAACTGACAAACCATCCCTTGCATTGTTCAATCTGCTCCACTGTCCTGTTTCAAGATTTGTCATTTTTATCGTGTTCTTCAAATGTGTGAAATTCTTCAAGATTATAACATCAGTGTCTATGTAACCCCTTCAAATTTGTATAACATGGCAAGTCTAAGCTTCTGCTACTGTGTGCTTGTACAAGTAATTAAAATCAGGCGAAATCGCGATTACACGAAACCCATTTGCCATAAATGAATTTAGAATCTGAGTTCTTCTTGTTGTATCCAACCAATTCGATACGATGATCAAACAACCACCTAGGTGTGATTTGAACAGACTCTCCACACTGAACAACTCTCTGTCACCAAATGACTCTAAACTCGAAATTCAAGTCATCTCTGTTTCAGATCCGAGGTAAGAGAAGAAGAAGAAGAAGAAGAAGAAGAAGAAGAAGAAGAAGAAGAAGAAGAAGAAGAAGAAGAAGAAGAAGAAGAAGAAGAAGAAGAAGAAGAAGAAGAAGAAGAAGAAGAAGAAGAAGAAGGAGAAGGAGGAGGAGGAGGAGGAGGAGGAGGAGGAGGAAGAGGAGGAGGAGGAGGAGGAGGTTGTTACCTCTTCTCGGCGGCGAACACGATCTGTTTCGAAATGCCGATGGTCTCTTCATCTCTGTTTCAGACTCGAGGAAGAAGAAGAAGAAGAAGAAGAAGAAGAAGAAGAAGAAGAAGAAGAAGAAGAAGAAGAAGAAGAAGAAGAAGAAGAAGAAGAAGAAGAAGAAGAAGAAGAAGAAGAAGAAGAAGAAGAAGAAGAAGAAGAAGAAGAAGAAGAAGAAGGAGGAGGAGGAGGAGGAGGAGGTCGTAACCTCTTCTCTCGGCGGCGATCTCGTTCTCGATGGCAAGCACAATCTGTTTGAAACGCTGATGGTCTCTTCGCTCGGAGCCCACCTCGATTCGAAAAAAATATGATATTTGGAAGCCGATTCCGACTCAGTACTCACCAAAAGACTCGTCGCCGAAGGAGAAGGAAGGGACGCGACGTGTATCGACTGCTTCTCTGGTTTTGTTGACCTCAAGAGAGGAAGGAGGGAGGGAGGGAGGGAGGCGATGATGGTGACTGGTGAGGACGAGAAGAGAGAGAGGAAGAGATAAGATTAGGGTTAGGAAATGTGGACGCGAATGAAGGAGAGGGAATTTATAGTGGGGTAATTTCTCAATTTCAGGGGTATTTTTGTCTTTTCAGGCATCTGTTAGTCCACCGTTAGTTTTTAACTCTGACAAGGGTGCAAAATGTATTTTTCCATAAATCAAAGAGCAAAATGTCTTTTATCTATTATCGAAGGGTTGAAAATGTCTATTACCCATAAGAAAATTGTGCATTAGAGGTGGGCGGAGTGAAGCAGCAGTTTCCTTCTTTCACTCCATCTTTCATTGCAGACGAATTATCTATATTATAAATTGGGACGGTTGACTTTAAAATGTCTTTTAGACCGTTAGATTGAATTAACCCCAGCCCTTAGATTTCACCTACCACCCACTTAACTACCCACTACTCAACTTCACACTTAACTACCCACTCATTTTATCATAATTACAAAAAAAGGGCTTTCTTTGTTCCTGATTATTTACTACTATTATTTGTGTTGTTTTCATTTTCTGTCCATGTTTGTAGATGAAAATATTTCTTTTATTTATGACATTACAATAGGTGAAAACGTGTTTTTAGGGTATTGTCCTCGGGCACGGGCAATCCCCTAGTTGCTCTGCATAATATTTTGGTCCCACCAAGTCAATGATAAGGTACAAACAGAAAGTTCTATCACACCACAATAATTGACTTATTTAGATTTTGACCCTACGAATCCCTTGACACTAGACTGTCGAAATTACCCTTCACCTCTTGTAGCCAAACAAAAACTTTTCAGGGTGTATTCGCCATTTCCTCGAGCCTCATGATCTCACAGAATTTGAACAGTTGCTGCTCAATTCTCCTCCCCCCTATCTTCCCCTGGAAGCTCTGTGACCAGAGAGAGAGAAGAGAGAAGCGAACATCAATGGCGGAGAAAGGAACCAGAGAAGAAGAAGATGAAGAGAAGTGGGTGAAGCATTACAGCTCGTCTCATCAGATTCTGTTGGTGGGTGAAGGAGATTTCTCCTTCTCTCTCAGCCTTGCTCTGGCCTTTGGCTCTGCCTCCAACATTCTCGCTACTTCTCTCGACTCCTACGGTACTACTACATCTCTCTCTCTAATCGAGTCTCTGGTACTGTAAAGTTATTTCGATTTGTCGCTTATGGCGTCTAGGGTTTTTTCTTGAAAATGCCCGATCAATTGTTGCTTTGCTTAATGTAAGTCACTTTGATGGTGGTGGAAATGTTATAGATGTCCCTATATATGAACAAACAATACCATGTGGGGAGAATTTCGGGCTTTCACCCATGTTTTTTATATCTTGAAATGAATTGATTTCACTACTATAAGGTGGGATTGTTGTTATGTGGGATAATGACAGCTGGTTGGCTTGGTTTGAAATTGTGGAATTTTCTGATTGAAACATGATTAGTGGAGAATTTTGGGTCTTTAGTTGTTTGACTTGGTCATGACTCATGTTTTTCTCAGTTGGTTTAAAACTTCGTTAAGCTTTATGTTTGTAATGGAGGATTGTTGTTATGTGGGACAATGAGAGTTATTTGACTTTGTTGAACTGCTCATGTGTGTCCCAAATTTCGGCTTCTCTCAATCTGAATTGGACTTCTTGGTTCTACGTTTGTACGTAGTTAAATATCGATGGAAAAAAGTCAGGAATAGAACGCCAAAATAGTCAAGTGTGCAAAGTGTCGTATTTTGACACCACGTGTATGGACAATGCATTGGTGTGTTGAATGCATTTCCTGTAAATTAATCTCCATAGGTGCCGTAAAATGAATGCAACAAGCTTTGGCTAAGTAAGTGTATATTTTATTTTAGGGTAGTGTCCGTCAACTTATGCGAGCAACAAGCTTGCAATCTTTCGTTTACAGTTAATGTAATTAAAACCATGTCCTGAAATGTTGAATAGCAGATACGATGAAGATTCTCTTTATAAAAAGAATGGAATCCTACTAAATCTTAACACAATACTTTTCACTTCTCCAAAATTGTTGCATTTGACAGAGCGAGGTTTTATGGTAGTTAACTAGTTATCAGTAAATTTTCTTACCGAACTTTTCCTTTTGGTAATTTTTCAAAGTGAATCATGATTAATCACGTGCTTACTTGAGGCCTTCTTCGCCTGAAACCATAATGAATCATGGCATAATACTTTTCACTTCTCAAAAGTGTTGCATTTGACAGAGCGAGGTTTTATGGTAGTTACAAGTTCTCAGTAAGTTTTCATACCGAACTTCTCTTTTGGTTAATTTTCAAAGCGAACCATGATTAATCACTGCTCTTCACTTAGATTCTCTTAGCGTATGAATAACTGGTTTCCGAATTTGACTTGACTTGATCTTGCTTACTAGATTTGGTGACAAAGAAATAACATAATGAGCCAGAGAGAATTTTGGGCCATGAATCATGTTTTTTTTCAGTTGGTTTAAAACCACATTAGTTTTTGCTTTGCTATGTAGGATTGTTGTTATGTGGGATAATGACAGTTATTTGACTTGGTTTAAAGTTTGAACTCCTCATGTGTGGTCCAAGTTTTGGCTTCTTTCAATCTATATTTGGCTTCTTGGTATGACTGTTGTAACTAAATATGGATAGAGAAAAGTTTGGACTTAGTAGTAGAAAGCCAAACAAGTCGGATGTGCAAAGTGTTAACTACTACCTCTGCTTCGCATGAAACTTTTCAGTTGACTTTTTCCACTCGTAACCATAATGAATTGAGTTCATGACATAATACTTTTCACTTATAAAAAAATGTTGCATATGATAATTTAATTAGCTGTTTGCTTCGATTCTCTTAGCGTATGAGTAACTGGATTCTGAATTTGACTTGATCTTGATTTTGATCTTGCATACTAGATTTGGTGACGAAGAAATACAAGCTAGCTAAATCAAATTTGGAAAAGCTACGTTCTTTAGGGGCTTCTGTTCTGCATGGGTTGGATGCGACTAGAATGAAGCTACATACCGATCTTTGTATGAGAAAGTTTGATCGCATCATTTTCAACTTCCCTCATGCCGGTTTCCATGGAAAAGAAGACGATCGCTCTGTCATCAGGTGATTCCCTCTTGTTATTTTCAAATTTGACCTGGCCAGCTTGTTTTGTTCATACTTTTTAGGTGTACATAATTTTTAACCCACTATTCCTATAATTTCTCAACCATTTTTCATCCTTTTACATGATGATAACTGTTCCCTTGAAATTCCTCCCATTTAAAATTGTTTCATACACGTTTTTTTAAGATTAAAAAATGTATATTATGGGCTGTTTGGATGAGCTGAAAGAAGTGAGCGGTTGAGCTTAAAAGCTCATATAATCAGAAGTGCTTAGATGCGGTTTATTGTAGATTATTGGTAATTTTTTTATTAGCCTTTTTTTTTACAATCCGGAAGTTCTTTTTAGCAAAACAATCCGGAAATCACCCAAAAAATCCAAAATTTCCCTAAAAATCGGGATTCCGGATTTGTTGGGGTTTGGAGAAGTTTGACAAAAATATCTATTGACTTTAATCTACCTCTAGCTTTACTCCCATCCAAACAGGACAATTGTACCTCACCTTTTGTCTGACTACCGTTGGAGAAGAAACACAAAATTCTCATTTTGTAAAATGCAAAAGATCTATTTTAGTTACAACTTGCATAAAAATTGTCTAACACCATTGGATGCTCTTACGTTCCTTGTAGGATGCATAGGAGTCTTTAAGATGGATTCTTCGCGAACGCAAGTGGCATGCTACGTCCCAACGGAGAAGTCCATGTCAACCACAAGATCAAACCTCCATTCAACGACTGGAACCTCGAGGAACTAGCTTTCAAAAACTCCTTGGGGCTGATTGAACGTGTTGAGTTCAACATAGAGGACTACCCGGGTTACAACAACAAGAGAGGAGATGGCACCAGATGTGACGAGCCTTTCCTTTTAGGGGAATGCAACACCTTCAAGTTCAAGTTCTCGCGAGCAGCCAAGAAAATGGCTATTGCATCTGGTGGTAATATTGGAGCTCAAAGTAGGTCTCAGCTCTCCCAAGGGCTTCAAGCTTATGCTCAACAAGTTCAGGCACTACAAGGGCTTCAAGCTTATGCTCTTCCTCCTGGAGATGCTAATTGTATACCATTTCATACTGGCTTGCCTCCAAGGGACGGCGCTAGAGACGAATGCTTTTTGATCTTTCCGGAGTACTTTGACCATATCAAGGTAACATATGGGAGGACGGATCCGTATTTGTTCGACTCTGTCAACGGTGCTCTGAGAACTGGATATGAGAGGTACATGTCACAAGAGCCAGGAAGAAGTGTGACCGATTACTTGGTTCTTCTGGAGGAGCTTCGAAGTTTGAGTGTGTACAGGTCAGCATGGTTGCGGAGGAAGTTGTTGGATCTGGATGGACCTATGATTCATGGCGTGGGAGTCTAAATGAAAATGCCTTTCGGGAGAATTTAGCGAAGAGCTCTTTTATCTCTAGTTTCGCTCTCTTGTCTCTCTTATGTAAATTGAAATAGCATTTTCCATGAATCTTATGTAAATTGCAAGAGGAGTGAACTTAAAAAGTGTTTTTGCCAGAAAGTTTGGATACCATGTCGACATTTTTGGTATGGTTTTCGTTTATGACATGTATGAGAAGAAGCGATATGTTTTTATGTTCTCTTGTCACTTCTCCATACTCCATAAGTTACCGTTGCTCTGTTCTTGAAGTTTGTGAATGCGAATACAGTTTATCCCTGTGCCAGCGGACTTTTGATATGGAGGAACTGCAGCTCTCTTCCCACTTGTAGGTTTATTTTGCTGTTCTATTTAAAGCTTGACCCTCATGATTCGAGAAATCTTGTTTCTTTTATGCTACATCTATCAAATTGTTTTGTTTTGTTTTGTTTGTTTGTTTGTTTTTTTTTAATCCGCTTAATCTGTAGTGAATTCATTATAGTTTTTATGAGGAAAAAGCTTGTTTCAACCAAGTCTTTCCAGTTTTAGGACTGGCATTTCGAACTGTGAATGTGTCTTTGCACTGATAATTCGATCTTCATATAAGAATCTTTGAAGACTTCCATTACCACAAAAGAGAGGAACTATTTTAGGTGGAGTGATATATAATCTGATAAATTCTAACTTGGCTAGTACACAAATAATGTCAATTCCCTTACCGATTGCCACAGCATAAAGCATCTATATGCTTGTTATTACTTGTTCCTCTTCCCCATTTTACCTATAATAAATTTGATATCAGTTGCATAGGATCTGAACTTTGAAATCGCTCGTGTATGAGTGTTGCTGGCTCTTGAGTTGAAGTCTGCTGAAATGGGGTCTAAACTTCGAACATTGAATCAGTTATAAGGGGAGTAGTACTAAATTTCTTCACCTTTTGTTGGCTATTGAAGAGTTGCTAACTAGAAGTAAAATAATTACTCAGATTTAGAGAAGACTAGGAGACCACATTGCAGTTACATTATCTCATGGGAATTTGGAGAGCAAGAATGATGATGCTGATGAGGTTCTGGTTACAATCCCCATGTTCCCTGCTTATCTCTTATAAATCCATGCTTCAATCAGTTTCAGATCAGTGACTTTACAAGGTCAAGCTTGTGCAGTGATTATGGCGTGTTCTTGTGATGTGTGTAGTGGCAAACCGAAATGGATAAAACACTATAGCAGTTCTCATAAGATATTGCTTGTCGGAGAAGGCAATTTTTCCTTTGCAGCTTGCTTGGCCAAAGCATTTGGCACTGGTTGTAACATGATTGCAACCTCACTGTCCTCTGAATGTATGTCTCAAAAGTCAAAACTAAATGTTGTTGTTCTTTTCCCTAAACAATAACACTATTTTGAAAGCCATTTTCTTGTTCCCTATGTAATGTGTCAATTTTATCATAATTCTTGTTGGATTTCTGTGTTCTAACTGTTATTATTTATGCATACATTATAACATAGTTGAACTGATGATCAATCACCCGAGTGCTAGCGAGAATTTGAAGAAATTGCGAGAGCTGGGATGCACCATTTTGCATCAAGTGGATGCCAAAACTATGCACAAGACCATCGCCTCAACTGGATGAGATTCGACAGAATTGTTTATAATTTCCCTCATGCAGGATTCAGTTTCAGAGAAGATAACATCTTTCAAATCATGTAAGTAACTTTTTATGACACTGATGTTTTTAAGAAAGCGTTGCAGTGAGACTTATGCTTCATTGATTTGTTTCCAGGTATCACAGGGATGTGGTGAAGGGGTTCCTAAGGAATGCTCGAGAACTGCTGTCAACTACTGGAGAGGTGCACATAACGCACAAGACAAAGCACCCGTTCAGTCAATGGAAGATTGTGGAACTTGCTAATGAGGTTGGACTCTGTTTGGTTGAGGAAGCATACTTTTCTGTATTCGATTATCCAGGCTACCAAAACAAAAGGGGCTCTGGAAATAGAAGCGGTGAAACTTTCCCAGTTGGACAATGTTCTACTTTCAAATTCTCCACTTGCATGTGATATGGGAATAGAAGCAACGAAACAAGTTGTTCCCTTTTTTTGAAGAAAAAAGAAAGAAAAAAAAAAAAAAAAAAAAAAAAAGCATTGTGTTGCCACCACTGCTGAAGTAGTAAAATGTTACATCACATCAATCTGTCTCTGTGATCTCTAGTAAAAGTATCCAACTGTCGTAAACACCTTAATCAGTTGGTTGTCCTTTCGGATCCCCGGAAAACTTAACAGCAGGTTAGGGTTCATGGTCATTCGACAGGGTTACTTAATGACAACTTAATTAGTGACAATAACATTGTCACTCCATTTGTATTTTAATGACAACTTGAAATATTGTTGAAATGTGGTGGTGTTAAGTGACAATATTTGGAATTATTTCACTTGATGGCTGTGACAAATTTTTCAATGATAAGTTTTTTCTTCATTAAAATTATCCAATTTTAGTGGTTAAATATTTTTCTTGTCACAAAAATGTTGTAGCAGAAATTTAGTGACAGTAAATGAGAACACATTATTCGTCATTATTTGCGACCATAGTTATATCGACAAACAATTTTGTCACGTAAGAAAACAAAGTGGATTCTATTTATTTATTTATTTATTTATTTATTTATTTATTTATTTATTTATTATTTTTAAAATAATTTGTTTTTACTCGGGTTCAAACCTGGGACCTCATGCAGGAACTTTAAACGCTCTACGACTGAGGTAGCACCCATTTGCGAGTTGAATTAGTTTCACCCTCCTAGTTTGACATTTGTATATAGCTACAATGGCCTTTAAATCTACATGGAAACCCTAAAATTGAAAAATACTCCTGAACATAAGCCAAAACTACCCCTCTTAACTGAAAAGAGTCTAACACTAACCCAATTAGGGGGAATTGCAGTTGAAGTTTCTACGATAAGTAATTGCCTAAAGTATTACCAAATATAATAACCTAACAAAATGCAAAAACTGAGCGTAAACAACGCCGAATCGCATAAAACTGGTGGTGCATATGCTCGAAATATGGTCCCCCTCAATGCCAAAAGCAAGATTTCAGTAAAGATAAACAACTTCTGATCACGGATGTCAAACTTTGTCCTCTGAATCCAAGTTAGTACCCTTCATCAGTGTGCTAGTTTAAGTGTGTAAAATATTTTCTAAATTATTTCGAGTAATAAAAAAATACAACAAAACAGTTTTTGAATCTTTTCTATAGCATAATATTTTACGTTTACAACATTTGACTTGATAAACTGTTTTCGTACATAGTTGTTGTCAAATGCGAGCCTTTGTTGGTTATAAACGTATTGCCTATTTTATTCGTCAATCAATCTGAACTTTCAACTGTGTACGAATATGCATCTTGTTGATGGCTTTTGAGTTTCGAAAGTCTGTAAGGGAAAGTGATATGAACATTTTTTAGACTGAAAAATGATTTACAATAGTGGATCAAAAACCCTTTCTGACAAGAACAGGGAAACTTTGTCAAGATCATGAGCCAAATAGTTCCAAATGTTTGGGGGAAAAAGATAATGTACATGTCATGAGCCAAAGAGTTCCAAAGTTTGGGGGAAAAAGATGAAGTACATGAACAAAAGGAGCTCCTCATAAATCATCAATTTTGGTCATCTAGAGAAGTGAGAATTTTATAGGCAATTGATCATCAGTTCATCTGAACATTAAATAAGCATTTATCTTCAAATTAAGAGTTGCTGATGTCTTTTAGATGAATGAATGTAAAGAGAAGACTAGAAGACCTTTATCCAGTTTTGAAACAAAGGGACTGTTCATTAACTCCTAGGAATTTGAACTGGTGAAACATGATGATGATGAGGTTCTAGTTAATTACACACATCACCTTTTGGCTTATAAATTCTTGATTTGATCCAGGTTAGAGAAGTGAGTGATTAGAGTTCTTTGTTTAAGATGGAATCTTCTGAAACTAAATGGATAAAACATTACAGCAGTTCCCACAAGATATTGCTCGTCGGAGAAGGCAATTTTTCCTTTGCTGCTTGCTTAGCTAAGGCATTTGGCACTGGTTGTAACATGGTTGCTACCTCTCTCTACTCGGAATGTATGGTTTCAACACATTCCCTTTCTTATTGTAGTAAATTAATGGCTACAAAATCTTTTAATCTTTATCTTTAACAAATCCTATTTTAGTATTTTTATTCTTGTTCTTTTGTAATTTTAATGTTTATGGCATTTTCCGACTCTATGTACATTGAAAACAAAGCTGAATTGATGTTGAAGCATCCCAGTGCTAGTGACAACTTGAAGTTATTGCGAGAGCTGGGGTGCACCATTTTGCATGAGGTTGATGCCAATACCTTGAGCCAAGACCACCGCCTCAGAAGGAAATCGTTCGACAGAATAGCTTTCAATTTCCCTCATGCAGGATTCATTTCGAGAGAACACTCAATTGGTCAAATCATGTGAGATTTTTTTTTTTTTTTTTTTAATCTTATTGATACCTACTGAAATAAAACTGAGCTAATGACTTCTTCTAGAGCTAATGACCGTTTCCACAGTCCAACTTCTGTTTCTTTAGTCAAAATTTGTAACACTAAAAAATGTCCAACTTGTGTTTCTTTAGTCAAAATTTGTAACACTAAGAAAATGTACATTTTTATATTTACAAGTTAGTATTGTCATTCTCGATCAAGATTCTTCCTGACTTAATGTGTACTGATTTCCAGGCTTCACCAGAGTGTAGTGAAGGGGTTCTTCAGCAATGCGCAAAATATGCTTTCAACTGATGGCGAGGTGCACGTGACACATAAGAAAGCACACCCATTCAGTGAATGGCAGATTGTGAATCTTGCTGAAGAAGTCGGTCTACGTTTAATCGAGGAAGCTGACTTCTCCAGATCTGACTATCCAGGTTACATAAACAAAAAAGGCAGTGGGTGGAACAGTGATAGAACTTTCCCAATAGGTCTATGCTCTACATTCAAATTTGCCAGTGCCCTCTGACTTCTTATGAAGGAGTTATAAGCTTTATTTGTTCGCTAGGCTTGGATGAACTCCTAGAGTGATTAAACTTTCATCGGTCTATATATTGGCTTTGGTTTCACTTCGATAAAATTATAAGAGGAAAGTATTGACTTAGAACTTGCATATATAACAATATGAATGTTCTTGTTTGTGCCTTTTGAGTTTCAGAAGAAAGTTATCCTAAATACAGTATGTGGGCTTGTTAGTTTCAACTTGTTTACTTTTGAACTAGTCTTTTAGCCTTGTGGTTAGGGCCCTGTGAGGCTTTTGAACTAGTCTTGAATTATAATCGAAATGATTTGTTTCTCGGTAACAATGGAGAGTGACTCTCGATCTCTCTGCAGATGGCTTCAAGGAGATGAATGTGACTTCACACTGACCGGAGTCTTCCTTGAGAAGACAAAGGAATTGATGACACGGTTTAGAGAAGTGGATGTGAACTACACGTGTCGCGAGGCTAACCAAGTGGCGCATGGGTTAGCTGCGTATGGTGCACAAATTGAAGACTTCGAATCTTGGGTAGAGGACGGGCCTAGATGGGTCCAGGAACTTGTAATTGCTGATATTGTATCTTTAGCCCAAGTTCTTTAATGAAATTACTTTTCCCCTCAAAAAAAAAAAAAAAAAGAATCCAAGAGTATCCCAATCCCGAAATTACCCTCCGTCTGGTGTAACCGAAGAAGAACTTCGCATGACATAATCGTCATTTCGAAGTGCTGACGAGCCTTATGATCGCAGAATTTGAACAGACGCTTATTTCTCTCTTTGGACTATCTTCCTCTGGAAGCTCTGTGACGAGAGAGAGAGAGAGAGAGAGAGAAGACAACATCAATGGCGGAGAAAGAAATCAGAGCAGAGAATGAAGAAGAAGAAGAAGAAGAAGAAGAAGAAGAAGAAGATGAAGAGAAATGGGTAAAGCATTACAGTTCGCTTATGCAGTTTAGGGTTTCCCTAGAAAATGTCCGATCAATTGTTATCTTCTTCTAATGGGAACATATTTAAGAAATGCCCATAAGCTTTTATATGCCCAAAAGGGTTTTCTTGTTGTTTTGCTTATTAAAAGCCACTACAATGGTGGAAAACTCTGAACCCTATTTCTGTGATTGAAGTGCTAGAGATGTCCCTATATGCCAACACCAGGTGGAGAATATTGTGCGTTGACTCATGTTTTAATCGGTTGAAATTGTTGAATTGTGATGGTTTCACTATCAAGTTTTCACTACTGCTTCAATTAAGTAGGATTGTTGCTATGTGGGGGATAATGACAGTTGTTTGACTTGGTTTAAAATTGTGAAATTTCTGATTGAAATAAAAAAACACACTTTTGAAGCCATGCCCCATGTTTTTCTCCATTGGTTTGAACCTCGTTACTTCTTGTTGTAGTTAAATATGGATGGAGGAAAGTTAGGAGTAGAATGCCAAAGAAGTCCGGTGTGCAAAGTGTCGTCTATTTTTAAACGTGTATGAAAATCGCATTGGTGTGTGTGTGTGTGTCGAATGCATTATTCTGTAAATTATCTCCTTCTGGAGAGTGCCACTATGCCATCTTTGTTGGTTTTGGTCACTGATACCCCCATGTAAAACGAATGCAACAAGCTTTGTCGAAGGGAGTTTATATAAGTAGGAGAAGCTATGTTGCCAGAAGAGAGATCTTCTATTTTAGGGGAGCGTCCATCTACTTATGCGAACAACAAGCTTGCAATCTTTCGTTTACTGTTTATGCAATTTAAAGACTACGTCCTCATAGGCTCAAATGTTCATTAGATACAAAAAACCTCCATAAACAGAATTGACTCCTACTAAGTGATAACATAATACTTGTCATTTCTCCAAGGCCGATGCATGTTGTTACAGTTAATAGATATCAATGAATTTTCTTCGCTAACTATGATTAGTTACCTGCTTCCTTGAGGGATGAGGCCTTAGTCAAGATGATAAGTGAATTGGCTGTTTGCTTAGGTTCTCTTAGCATATGAATAGCCGGTTTCTGAATTTGACTTGACTTGATCTTGCTTAATAGATATGGTGACGAAGAAATACAAGTTAGCCAAGTCAAGTTTGGAAAAGCTACGTACTTTAGGGGCTTCCGTATTGCATGGGTTGGATGCAACGAATATGAAGTTTCATACTGATCTTCGGATGAGGAAGTTTGACCGCATCATTTTCAACTTTCCTCATGCCGGCTTCCATGGAAAAGAAGACAATCCTCAAATTATCAGGTGAGCCATTCTGTTTTCTACTACCTCTGTTTCTATGGGATCTTCCCAGTTGACTTTTTTTACCAGTATCCATGTCACTTTGACCCAGTGATTTGTATAGCAAAACAATGAATTTTTTTGGTTAGTTTCTACATCACCATGGAAATATTACCAAAAAACTGGTGGATAGTGGCAAAAAGTGAAGCGGGAATATCCCAAAGAAAGGTAGTATACTTGTGAACTTCGCTATCTAACACTGTTCACCAATTCTACGCCTCAATTCCGATTGAATCTTGCAACGTTGGCGAGATTCTTCAATTTTGGTGTCATATGTGATGCAGTTGCTCTCTCTCTATGTGCATTAAACTTGATATCAATCAATCTTTTGACAGTTTTGCATTCTTTTACGTCTGTGTAGGAAGCATCGGAGGCTTTTAGATGGATTCTTCAGGAATGCAAGTGGCATGCTACGTCCCAGTGGGGAAGTCCATGTGAACCACAAGATCAATCCTCCATTCAATCAATGGAATCTCGAGGAACTAGCCTTAAAAAGCTCCTTAGCGCTGATTCAGCGTGTTGAGTTCAACATAGAGGACTACCCAGGTTACAACAACAAGAGAGGAGATGGTACCAGATGTGATGAGCCTTTCCCTTTAGGGGAATGCAGCACCTTCAAGTTCAGGTTCTCGCGAGCAGCCAAGAAAATAGCCATTGCACCTGGTAGTAATACTGCAGCTCAGAGTAGACCTCAGCTTCCCCAAGCGGCTCCCCTACCATTTATGGCACCACAACAGCAACTTTTTTTGGAGAAGGTCTTTGATAGGGTTAACTGGGGCCCTCAAAATTGACATGAGTAAGGCCTTTGATAGGGTTAACTGGTATTTTTTGGAGAAGGTTCTTAAGAGAATGGGTTTCCCAGCTCTATGGGTTAACCTCATCTTACAATGCGTCACCACTGTCTCCTTCTCCGCTATTGTCAACGGGCAACCTGGCAATAGAATCTTCCCCAAAGCTGGGGTGAGGCAAGGCGACCATCTCTCCCCCTATCTTTTCATCATCTATCTCGAAGCCCTTTCAGTCTATCTCACTAATCTTAATCAGTCTGGAGCTTGCCCTGGTATCATCCTTGGAAGGGGTGGCCCCAAACTCTCACATCTCTTCTTTGCAGATGACTGCCTTATCTTCTTCCAACCCTCTCTTTCGAACTGTGCTGCCCTTGGCAAAGCGCTTGACACCTTCTGCTCGGTTTCAGGACAAGACATTAATAAAAATAAATCCTCCCTCATCCTCAGTCCTAATGTTCCTCATGATCTTGGATCCATCTTCAGTAGTTTCCTGGAAGTGACTATTGACAGCTCGAATTCAACCTACCTTGGCCTCCCTATCGTGTCTGGAAGTAAGAAGTGTGAGATCTTCCGCTTCACTAGGGATGCGGTCTACACTAAACTGGAAGGCTGGAAGGGTAAATACTTGAATGAGGCTGGCAGACTTACTCTTGCTAAAGCTGTCCTCTCAGCTATTCCTACCTACGTCTGCTCCTCCTTCAAACTCCCCACAACTCTCAATGAGGAAATTTCTAATCAAATAGAGAAATTTTGGTGGAACTCAGAGAAAAAAGCTCCCCTCAGGCTTATTTTCAGTGACATCCTTAACCTCCCAAAATCTCGAGGAGGTCTGGGTTTGAGAAATATTAACTGGATGAATCAGGCTCTTCTGGCAAATAAAGCTTGGAGAATATGACTCACCCTAACCTTCTTGTCTCCAAGATCCTTCTTCATAGATACTGCAGGAAAAACGGTCTCTTGGATGTTAGCTCCCCCAGCAACGCCTTGTGGGCTTGGAAAAGTGTTCTATTTGGTCGTGATCTCATCAAAAAAGGATATAGATGGCAGATTGGAAATGGGGCCAAAGTTAATATTCTTCACGACAGATGGATTCCAGGGTTGGAATTTCCGCTTGCCTCCATGTTTGGACACCTTCCCATTAGTCTGGAAGCCAAAGTACAGGACTGGATTAAATGCGATAATGATAAGCAAGACTGGAACGACAATGTGATCAGATCAACTGTTCCAGACTTCATTGCTTTCCGGATTCTCGCAATCCAGCTCCCGCACCCCTCTGTGTCAGATAAAATTATATGGCCGTTTACAAGATCAGGAAATTATACTACGAAATCGGGGTACAATTTTCTTAATCAAGGCAAGGACGTTCATCTTTTCCCAGCTGGACTCTTCACTTTGGATCACTGGCCCTTCACTGCCAATAATAACTGGGGGAAGATTTGGGGATTGAAAATTCCGGAAAAATGGAAATCCTTCCTTTGGAAATGCGTGCACAAGAAGCTCCCTACCAAATCCATTCTTAGACGCAGGCTGAATTTGAATTTAGCCTCGTCCACATGCCCCATTTGTAACAGTAATGAGGAATCCCTGGACCATCTCTTTTTTAAATGTCCCGAAACCAAGCCGCTCTGGGATACCTTGAATCCAGCCCCCCAGGTTGGCAAACCTTTCGAGGATTCCCTTTGGAATTTTGTTCTCTCAAACAACTTTCAAGCCATTCACACCCTCTGGAGCATCTGGAGAGGAAGATGCAGCCTTGTCTTTAGCAATATCCCATTCTCAACAGCTGCTATCAGAGCCACTATGGAACAAGAGAGGCCCCTTCTTCTCAGCACCAGTTTTTCCTCCCCCCATCCTCCTCCAAACCAACTCAAAAGCCGGGACGATGTGGTCGTGATTGATAACTCAAATGGAAATTATCGCAGCACGGCCAAGGATATCTTTGTGGATGGGGCTTGGAAAGCCAACTCGTTTTCCTCTGGAATTGGAATTTATATGGAAGGGGCCGATGGTTCCCCATGGGTTATTGGTAAAAAGTGTATGGCTTCGAGTGCTCAGCAAGCGGAGCTCCTTGCAGTGGAACATGCGGTTAACTTTGCGCTCCACCATCGTATTTTATGTGTTAACATTAATACTGATTGTGCTTCTATCTTATCCATTCTTCAGGGAAACTCCAGACCTCCCGTTCAGGATGAACCTGTCGTTTGTCGCATTATGGATTCTATGAAGCTCTTGTTATTTTGTAGCGTTTCTAAGGTGCAGCGGGGCATGGTGGCGCTTGCTCACAGGGCTGCTAGAAACTCCATGTTGGACAATCATCCATTGTAACCGCCTTCGTCTTTGTCCCAGTAGTTTGTAGTAGGTTATTTTGGTGTTGTAGTCGATTTCTTTTTCTGTTTTGGACTCTAGTGTCTTGTATCCTTGTCTGTTGTTGCCTTTATAGGCATGGTCTCGTTCGTTTGATGTTGCTTGCTGTTTCGTTATGAATGGATGACATTTTCAACAAAAAAAAAAAAGAAAACACTTATATTCTGTTGGAGAGTATGGGCAAATGCAATACCTCTACTTGCAAACTGGAGAAGAAGAAAATCATGAGTAATGCGATTTGTCATATCTGTAGAAGGGAGAAGGATGACGGTAATCACCTGTTTATGAAATGCAAGATGGCGAAAAAGGTTTGGAGATCCCTGATGGGAGACGATTTCTTACAATCACAAAGAGGAGAAATCTCTGACTGGATTAAATAATCCTTCAGAACCAGAGCACCGACGATATCCGACTCTTTATTGCAGGACTGTGGGCTATCTGGACAGCACGCAATCGTAAGGTCTATGAAGATGTTGAACCAAATGTTGGAAAAATCATTGAAGGAGTAAGCTCATACCTGCTGGAATTTGACGATGCACGGATGGGAAGCCCATATTGATTCAAGAATCCGGGAGATCCATCTACAAAATCCCAGAAACTACCATGGAAACCTCCCCTTTATGGTAGATTCAAGGTCAACGTTGATGGATCTTTCCATCCAGCTACGACAAATGGAGGTGTGGGTGTTGTGATTAGAGATGAGGAAGGCCGACTAATAGCAGCGATGGCGAAAAGAATCCGGTGTAGCTCTAGTGCTAGAGAGATGGAGGCATGAGAACCGTGGGAAGGGGCATGGTTTGCTCTGGAAATGGTTTGTTTCTCGGTAACAATAGAGAGGGACTCTCGATCTCTCTGCAGATGGCTTCAAGGAGATGAATGTGACTTCACACTGACCGGAGTCTTCCTTGAGAAGAAGACAAAGGAATTGATGACACGGTTTAGAGAAGTGGATGTGAACTACACGTGTCGCGAGGCTAACCAAGTGGCGCATGGGTTAGCTGCGTATGGTGCACAAATTGAAGACTTCGAATCTTGGGTAGAGGACGGGCCTAGATGGGTCCACGAACTTGTAATTGCTGATATTGTATCTTTAGCCCAAGTTCTTTAATGAAATTACGTTTCCCCTCAAAAAAAAAAAAAAAAAAAAAAATCCAAGAGTATCCCAATCCCGAAATTACCCTCCGTCTGGTGTAACCAAAGAAGAACTTCGCATGACATAATCGTCATTTCGAAGTGCTGACGAGCCTTATGATCGCAGAATTTGAACAGACGCTTATTTCTCTCTTTGGACTATCTTCCTCTGGAAGCTCTGTGACCAGAGAGAGAGAGAGAGAGAAGAGAACATCAATGGCGGAGAAAGAAATCAGAGCAGAGAATGAAGAAGAAGAAGAGAAGTGGGTGAAGCATTACAGTTCGTGTCATGAGATACTGTTAGTGGGTGAAGGCGATTTCTCTTTCTCTCTCAGTCTGGCGGAGTCTTTTGGCTCGGCCTCCAACATTCTCGCCACTTCTCTCTCTAATCCATTTTTCGCTTATGCCGTTTAGGGTCTACCTTGAAAATGTCCGATCAATTGTTATCTTCTTCTAATGGGAACATATTTAAGAAATGCCCATATGCTTTTATATGCCCAAAAGGGTTTTCTTGTTGTTTTGCTTATTAAAAGCCACTACAATTAATGGTGGAAAACTCTGAACCCTATTTCTGTGATTGAAGTGCTAGAGATGTTGTCCCTATATGCCTACACCAGGTGGAGAATATTGTGCGTTGACTCATGTTTTAATCGGTTGAAATTGTTGAATTGTGATGGTTTCACTACTGCTTCAATTAAGTAGGATTGTTGCTATGTGGGGGATAATGAGAGTTGTTTGACTTGGTTTAAAATTGTGAATTTTCTTATTGAAAAAAAACACACACACACACTTTTGAAGCCATGCCCCATGTTTTTCTCCATTGGTTTGAACCTCGTTACTTCTTGTTGTAGTTAAATATGGATGGAGGAAAGTTAGGAGTAGAATGCCAAAGAAGTCCGGTGTGCAAAGTGTCGTCTATTTTTAAACGTGTATGAAAAGCGCATTGGTGCGTGTGTGTGTGTGTGTGTGTCGAATGCATTATTCTGTAAATTATCTCCTTTGGGAGAGTGCCGCTATGCCATCTTTGTTGGTTTTGGTCACTGATACCCCCATGTAAAACGAATGCAACAAGCTTTGTCGAAGGGAGTTTATATAAGTAGGAGAAGCTATGTTGCCAGAAGAGAGATCTTCTATTTTAGGGGAGCGTCCATCTACTTATGCGAACAACAAGCTTGCAATCTTTCGTTTACTGTTTATGCAATTTAAAGACCACGTCCTCATAGGCTCAAATGTTCATTAGATACAAAAAACTGAAAAACCTCCATAAACAGAATTTACTCCTACTAAGTGATAACATAATACTTGTCATTTCTCCGAGGCCATTGATTATAGTTGATAGTAATCGATAAATTTTCAAAGCTAACTATGATTAGTTATCTAAGAGGATAAGTGAATTGGCTGTTTGCTTATATTCTGTTACCGTATGAGTAATTGGTTTCTGAATTTGACTTGACTTGATCTTGCACACTAGATATGGTGACGAAGAAATACAAGCTAGCCAAGTCAAATTTGGAAAAGCTACGTACTTTAGGGGCTTCCATATTGCATGGGTTGGATGCAACGAATATGAAGTTTCATACTGATCTTCGGATGAGGAAGTTTGACCGCATCATTTTCAACTTCCCTCATGCCGGCTTCCATGGAAAAGAAGACAATCCACAAGTCATCAGGTGAGTCGTCACCCTGGTTGCTAAACTTGTGAACTCCACTATCCAACACTTGGCGAGGTTCCTCAATTTCGGTGTCATCTGTGATGCTGTTGCTCTATCTACGTGCATTGAACCTAAGATTGATCAATCTTTTGACAGTTTAAATTTTTGACGTTTGTGTAGGAAGCATCAGAGGCTTTTAGATGGATTCTTCAGGAATGCAAGGGCCATGCTACGCCCCAACGGCGAAGTCCAACCACAAGATCAATCCTCCATTCAATTACTGGAATCTCGAGAAACTAACCTTAAAAAGCTCCTTGGCGCTGATTGCACGTGTTGATTTCAACATAGAGGACTACCCGGGTTACAACAACAAGAGAGGAGATGGTGCCAGACGTGACGAGCCTTTCCCTTTAGGGGAATGCCACACCTTTAAGTTCAGGTTCTCGCGAGCAGCCAAGAAAAAGGCCAGTAATAGATCTCAGCTGCCCCAAGAGGCTCAACCATTTCAGGCACTGCAACTGCCACTTTTCTTGGATAACCAACCACATCAAGCTCGTGCTCTTCCTGGGTATACTAATCCTATTCCATTTCACACTGGCTTGCTTCCAAGGGAAAGTGCCAGAGATGAATGCTTTTTTATCTTTCCGGAGTACTTTGACCACCTCAAGATAACAACTGGGAGGATAGATCCGTATTTGGATGTTTCTGTTAACAATGCTCTGAGGATTGGGTATGAGAGGTACATGTCACAAGAGCCCGGACGAAGTGTGACGGGCTACTTGGTTCTTCTGCAGGAGCTTCGTAGTGTGAGTGCGTACAGGTCATCATGGTTACGGAGGATGTTGCTGGATCTGGATTCATTGGTGGGGAAACCTACTTGAAGTCGTCTTTTTGCAGAATTATTCAGGAAGCAGCTTGTTTTTGTCTCCAGCTTCGCTCTTTCCTCTTGCTAATCCTCTATTATGTAAGAGCCTGAACAGATTTTTGTGAGGAGGATTGGATACCTTGTCAACGCAGTCTGTCCCTTAGCCAGCAAGGAAGTGATGTCCGTCCGACTGCTGCTCTAGTACTTAAGATTTGAGAAAACTTGTTTCTTAGTATAAGCTGTAACTGTCAAATTTTGTAATTATCTTTTTCTGACTCAAATGTGGAAGTTGCTTCCAAGTCCTGATCAGTTCAATCTAATAGTGTAATAGTGAATTTGAGAGGCAGTTGAAGCATTTTACCTTGACAAGGGCTGTGAGGAAAGAGCGCTTGGCAATGGTTGTAATGGTTTCTACTTGCTGCTACCTGCATTTAATCTGAATGTATGGCTCAAACGAATTGTTGTTGTCCTTTTTCCTCCACAATGACATTGATAACAAAGATGAGCTGATGATAGAGCATTTTGCATCAAGTGGATGCCTAAACAATGATCCCCTCAACTGGATATAAATCATTCGACAGAACAGTGTACTGTTTTCGTCGTGTAGGATTTGTTTGAGAGAGAGACTCAATATTCCATATCATGTAAGTCATTTTTTTTTCCTTTTAAATCAAAGCTCGCTCTACCCGGCGCCTGCTAGAAGACATAATTCGAAACATCACTTGCTGAATCTCAAATGTTACGGTTCACACGTCTTTTTCATCGATCTTAAATAAAACTCCATGCATATATAAAATTAGAAGTAAAGTTTTACGATGAATCACAAATACTATTTAGTGACAATAAACAAATTGTAAATTGACACATCCATTTGTCTACAATTACAGTGTTAGAACTGTTGAACGAAAAAGATAACCGTGCTTCGCACATGCTCAATTCTAGTAGCTTCCTACCACTCCGTCTATGCTCTTTCTATCCATTTCCATTTTTGTTCGTCCCCACCCTTTCTACCCATTTTCTTACAAAACAATTGGCTATGAGGGTCGATTTGAAGAAATGGCTGTCAATCCACCCTCAACTTATGGGAGACCAGATTTGACCAACTAAATTGAGAATTATCCTAATAAATGAGATATTGAATTAACCAAAAATTCAAAAAAAAAAAAAAAAACCTAACAAATACTAACTCTCTCCCTCAAAAATCAAAACAACTCTCATCTCTCAGAACACACGTCTCTCTCTCTCTCTCTCACGAACAGAGACCTCCCTTCTCCTCCTCAAAATCACCGGCGAAGCAAGCAGCAGCAGTGACCCCGGGCGAAACAAGCCCCGACGTCGCTGCGTCCCAGCTCCCTCGCTGTCTCCGCCTCCGCCCAGCTCCCTCCACCGGCTCCTCTGCTCGACCAGGACCTCGCCGGTCGAAGAAAACCCCGGTTCATCTCCTCCCGGTGGTGTCTCTGTTCTCTGCTGCGGTGAGAAGGAGACGGAGTCTGGACTTCACAAGATCGGTCCCCAAGCCTGCAAGATCGAGGTCCGATCAAACAAAATCGTTCCTCGATCTTGCTTGATCGGACCTCGATCTTGCTTGATCGGATAATCTGGCCAACTCGGGACCCACTACTTGTTAAGACAAAATTATTGAAAGGTGAAGGTGAATTGGCAACTACTTTAAAGTTTTGGTGGATTGGCAACAACTAATGCCACTTATGGTGTATTAGCAAATGTTCCCCGTTTTCTTATTAAGTAACCTTAATATGTTAAAATGACAATTTTCACCCACCCCAATAATACCCCACCTGTTTTTTCCCATTCCAAACGCCACCCACTTACCTCAAATCTTATCCTCTCAGCCTCACACAACGACTCACAACACATCACATTAGAGAGAGAAAGAGAGGGAGAGAGATAGAGAGACAGTGGTAGAGATGACGGACGGAGGTGGCTGTGAGAAGGTGGCTTCCTTCTGGTGGTGTGGACGACGGTCTGGCGGCGGCGGCGATGGAGGCCATGGAGAAAGACGACAATGAGTTCAGAGGGGGCGACTTCGATGCTGGATGGTGGTGTTGGAATTGTGCCCTAGAGGCAATCAATTAATTGTGACATTTATGGATTTACGATTCATTATGTTATCGATATAGAGATATGTTAACATGAATGAAGTCCTTAGAATATAAGTGTTATATTCTTAAATATCCCTAGTCGATTATAATGATTAAAAGGACAATCATCTATAGACTAGTATGGGGTTGGATTGATATGGAGATATCATGATCCAACACATGGGTATGCATTAGGAGTAATGGCATACTGGATTGACCCATCTCCAAGAAGGCTACATACATGTTATGTTGAGTCACAAGCGCTTCTCGCGGTGCAACGGTATTGTCATCCTTAGACTTGAAGTCACTAGATATTCTAGTTGTGGATTATTGTGATTTTGGTAGCGTTAAACGCTACACCGTAACTGGGTAGTTATAAAGGCGTGTACTGGATACAATAAGAAGCAAGCTTAGAGATCGTAGTGGACGTAGATAGAATTTGTCCCTCCCACATAACGGGAGCAAATATCCTAGGCCACTCGAGGGATAGTGCTTATAAAATGTCTGGCCAGACTCAAATAAATCAATATGGGATATTGATGTTATTTGCACGAATAAGGCTATTACCAGGATCGAGAAACTATGGATTGGATATACGAGTGTGACTTGTATGTCTCGTGTCCAATCCGGATATTGGGACAAAGGGATGAGACAATTACTTGCACAAGGTTTGTCATGATGACTATTCTATTTGTTGGCTAGAATGGATGTCTTGCTAGAGGCCGCTCCATATTAGTAAATTGTTACTACCAACTAAATAGAACCTATGGGGTCATACGCCATATAGGGGTGAACTAGACATGGGAAATAATTAATCAATATGATTAATTAATTAGAAGGATCAAATCGCAACAACTTGCTAACTTAGTAGGACTAATATGCAAGTTGGACTAATTCATGTATAGACATGATTGGGATTTGCCAAGGTGGCATAATTCATGTAGAGACATGATTAGGATTAATTTGCAAATAGAAGTAATCCATGTATTGACATGATAAGGACTATTTTTGCAAAAAGGGACTAATCCGAACTTGAGTAGGATTAGGAGAGGGGTTCTTTATGTAGTAGGACAAGGAGTTGTTGGACTATATAAAGAACACTCCTAGCTTATTTTTCTCTCTACATAACACACATCTATATGATAGAAGTAAGGAGAGAACAAAGCAAGGAGAGAGTGAGCAAGCCCCAAAAGGGCCGAACCCCCTTGGGGATTGCCGCCCCTACCCGTCGGCCTAAAGGGTGCCGCCCCACCTTTGGCACTCCATTGTTGGCGATTCCTTCTTCCTCCTCCATTCTTCCTAGCTAGCACATGGATTTGGAAGATCTAGATCTCACGTCTAGGCGTTGATCAACCGTAGAGACGTGACACTATTCGCGTTTGAAGTCATCAAAGGAGAACCCTAAGGTGTGTTATTGATTTCTTCCTTTACCATCGTTATGTCTCTTGACTTGTGATCCTTGGCGGGTTTTGCATGGTTTATGAATATTTGTGTTTCCGTTGCGCATCCATGAATCAAAACCCTACAGTGGTATCAGAGCCACAGGTCGTAGAGCATAAACGTGGTTTATGTGTTACGTTTTAGTTGTTTTACACCTTAAATTGATTGTTTATCGCGTAAAACAAGACAAATCAAGTATGGGATACAATTTGTCAATAATCTATCATAACAAGATCTAATTTTTGCATTGGATGCGTGAATTGGTGAGTTTGAGAAATTTTAGGATCTTAGATCTAGGGTTTGGGCATCCTTGGGGAAGAAGGAGTTCTTCCAAAAAAAGGAAACAACCAAACTTGGGCACCAAGCAAGGGAGTTGTTTTGGAAACAACTCCCCATAGAGGTTCGGCCCCCTTAGGGGACCGCCCCTCTTGCTTGCCGCCCAAGCTTTGGCTGCCTTAGGGGCCTGGCGGCCCTAGCCCGCGGCCTAGCCGCGTGGGCTAGGGGTCGGGCCAGCCCTAGGGCCTTGCGGTTCACCTTTTTGGGCCCGGGCAATTGGATTGTTGGGCCCATGGACCGTTTTAACCCTAGAATATCCTAAAATCAATTAAAATTGACCAAGCGCTTTAAAATTGGATTTTAACTGTTTATGTGCAATTCGCATGGTGATTGGATATGGCCTTAGGATGTGGTTTGATGTGGATGTTTAATTTTTGTGTTTTGGTTTTACGGCCTGCGAGCTGATCAATTAATTGTAATAATTAATTAGGGTTTTATGGTCTGCGTGCCATTTTTTTTCTCAACTTGTGAGATTTATTTTATTTAGTATAGAAGTTAGCTAGTGCTAGATAAAGTAGATTGTTAGCCAAGATTGAAGAAAAGAAGCCCAAAGCCAAAAGGAGCCACAAAATATGGAGCATGGAGCATGGAGGATTCCACAAGATTACGAAGGATGGACCAAAAGATCAAGACGCATGGAGATGTGTTTGCTTTTAGGGTTCATAGATAATTCCATTGGCTTGGAATTATCTTAGTCTAGAAAAGGCCATATCCACGTCACGTTTAATTTCTGTTTTGTGGTTGTTTACTTTATTGTCTTATTATTATGTGGTTGGTGTATGGATGATGCATGCAATTAGGATAATAAGATAATTAGACAACCCGGATCTATTATTTGGAGTTGTGCTCAAACTCAAATAGATAGACTAGTTGATATTGATCAACAAAACAATTAAAAATTGAATTTTAAAAATCCCTCAAACTTCAAATATTGTGTTCTTGCCTTCTCGTTATTTAAACACTCATTATCATCATTATTTATCAAGTTCGTGCGTGCCAAAGCATGGCGACTTGGTTCATAATGATGGAATGCGATGGCACGTAACAATGTGCAATTGTTTAAATAAGAGGTTGAACACAACTGGGCTATTAATATGATTAAGAAACCTAGAGGCAATCAATTGGGATTATCCATATGGATGGATAAATAAGGAGTTATTTGCCCGATTGAACCAAGAGTTGCATATGGGATGCAATTGGAATTGTTCCTACCTAAAGTAGTCAAATTATGGGTGACTTGCCAAAGCAAGCTCATAAGGAGATGAAACATGGATCTTGGCCCACTATAAAAATATAAGGATATTTTCCGCATTAATATCTTGAGGGTTATTAATCCGTAGAAAAATAGTGGGAGCTATGTTTAACAATTTAAATCCTTGTTAAATATAGTTAACCGTCACAAACTTTGAAGAATCCTATTATGTTGAATAACCATGGCATTAAACAAATAAAAACGCGACTTTATCTTTTTTTAGACTGGTATAAAATTGAGAATTGTTTTAAAATAAAAGAGAAATTGTTGTACATCGTAGAACATAAAGTTCTCTTCCTACCAACTACCAAAACACACTAAAACCTATGAAAGGAACACCAAAGAATGGTTCTTTGGTTATTACTGCCCCATGTTAGCTGCCATGACACTACAACAAATATGACCTTTGTTGACAGTTTTTTTGTCGACAGACGGTTTTATGTAGCTAGTTGTGCGATTAGTCGACAATATTTGTTTTTGTCGATGCATATGATTTTTTTTGTCGACATTTTGGTTTTTCTTTTATTCTACCCAAAAATTTAGTCAAAGATTGTGACTATTTATTTAAGTTTGACAACTAATTATATGGTGACAAATCCAATTGTCAACTCCTGCAAAAAAAGGGAGGGTAAAAAATTAGTGTTTCCCGTACTCCCAATTTCAAAAGACATTTTGGAGAGACATTTTCAATCGTCGGATTATACTTTCAGTAAATATTATCATCCATCGGATTAGAACTAAACAGCCTCCAAAAAACTTCTGTATCGCCGCCCTAATCATAGACCACGATCTCTCACTCTAACAGCCGCTCCTTCTCCCCGTCGCCGTCCTTCCCTGATTATGGCGCCCTCCTGAATTGATTTACGGTAAGTTTTCCACTCTATTTCAATCTTTTCATCTCTTTGTTGGTTTCAATCTCTGTTTTCCAGGTTATTTGATTTCATTTTTTGACTATGTGGTCTTCCTGATTGGAGTGTTTGCTGGCGTTGGATTGTACCAGGGAGGACCCCCTCTATTGACTTCTCTCTTTGATTTCTTCCTCTCTCTCAATCAGCACCGGTAGCAGCGCTGGAAATACATTAGGGTACGTTCTCGCGTATGTATCCCATCTCGCTCACTCTACTCCTTTGATCTCTCTTATGCTTCTCTCTCCCTCTATCATGATCCAGGGTTCAGAAATTGTTTTGTTCGAAACTACTCGCGTTGTTCAGTATTCCTCTTCTTTATCGAGGGTTTCATCTTAATGTTACTGTTTGGGGATTTTGGTACTTAAAATTACCTTGCAACCAAAAAGTCTACCAAAATTAACTGTTTTCTTGATTTTGATTTGCACGCTTATACTTCTGCAGGCTACAACCTTGGCCTCACTCTCTTGATCCAGGTATACTCCAAAACTTACATCTTACTATGTTTAGCCTAAACGGTTTAGGTTAGTAATCCGATGTTCTTGGGTTACAGATATAATAGTATCAATAGAATCCTAGATCATGAAACACGGTCAAATGATTATTGTTAATAAATATCTCAAATACTCCATACAGCATTTTACTTTCTAGGCTGACCGAGAATTCAATCATTTTCATGTACTATTCTCTTGCATTTGTTACTTTAACATATAAAACCTTTCCAACAGCTGATGTGACACAAATAGGTTGACGGCAACGTTCTGCAAATAACATGATCTTTGTGCTGACATCCTCTCCTTCTTTCACATACAAGCGGTGGAATCCAAAATCAGCCAGTGACCCTTTGTTATCTGAATTTGGCTTAGATTTCTTCTAAGGCTTGTCCTCTGTGCCAGCTGACTTTCTTCTTTGCTGTTTCTGAACTGTCGGTGGTGGAGAAACGGGTGTAGGTGATTCCATCACCAAATGTGCTCTCTCCTGGGCCGGGTTGCCGCTACTTGTCCTAGTGTCCTTCCTGCTTCCGTCGCCAGCATCAATGTTGAAGAAAAGCTTAATTTATCTTAGTCAAAGTTGTTGAAGAAAAGCTTAATTTAACTGAAGTTGACTAATGGTGTGAAAACTTTTGCAACTTCTCCTTCCAACCCTTCTTCTCATTCGAATCATACATTTCCAGCCTATCCTTTTCACACTCAGCCTCAGCCATTCCATCACCAACAATACTTTCCTCACCCATCTGGCAATTATGCTTCAATGTCAGCATCTAACCCTGGCAATGGCACAATGACCAGCATCTTTAGTCCAACGGCTGGCATGTTTGGAGAGTTTGTTTATACAAGGATGTTTGGTAGTGATTTGCACCTTATGATCATTTTCTTCTGCTAAAACGAAATCCCTCCAGGCCCACCCGCAAATTCAAAACACCCCCCATGTCCTTCAATCTTTGCAGAAACATTTGAAATTATACATTTGTAATGTACTATTCTCTTTCTATTCTGTCTATTTATACATGATTATTTTCCCCTGTGATATCCCCCCCCCCAACACACACACACATGAAGAGCAGGTGAAGGTGTATCTCCTATGTGCTACTGCAGCGCAGATGTAACTTTCCATTGGACCATCTAAACCATTTTTTATCGTTGTAGTTGATGCAGGGCCACTACTTAACCATCTCCCTTGCTCAATGCCGCTGGCCAGTGCCTACCTAAGTATTTCCTTTGCTCTCTCTCCTCTTTTCTCAATTGATATCCAACTTTTTCAGACTCAATATGTTTCCGGAGTTAATGTATAGAATGCACTTATCACTACTGTTACGTTTTTGGTAATGCCATTTCATGTTACCATTTGATACTGATTTTCATAATTCTTTGATATACGAGACTTTTTAGTGTTTGATGAAGATATCTTGATGTAGATTACAAACTGATTTGCTTAAATGGTTTGATTTGGTAGACTTTTCGGTTGTTACTCGGAAATTTGAAATGCGGCATCAATGCTAAGGTGAAGTCAATATCTTCCTGCAGAGCGGGTACCTTCCATTTTTGATTACTTTCTTTAAAATCTGCTTACTCATTGTGCTTAGAGCTATAAGCTATATATTGCTATTGATTTGTTTTGGTTAAATTGTGAACTCGATCGTTAACACATGCATACGTGGCTATGGGTTCAATTGACTTTGAATGTTTATTGGTAAATAAGTTCCTAATATCATAAATTAATTCTGGCCTTTAGATAATTCAATCACAAATAAATTAGCACTACACATATACTAACACCAAAATCAACTCTGACTCCCACAGAGGTGACTCTCGACCTCTTCTTAACAGATGATCTTAGTAACTGCTATTCTCCATGGAGATCAGGCAACTGACTCTCTTCCCTTCTTCTCATCACCCTTTTGGTTCTCAACCTGCAATATTTTATACGGACTTCGTATACATGTGGAATTTCAAACCCCATACTTCATAAATCAAATGAGTTTTACCGAATGTGTTCCTATGTTGTCTATAAAAAAGGTTGTTTGTTTTTTGAGGGCATAGAGCAACAAGAGCATTGAAAGCACCTTTTCTAAAATTGGACATCTCAGTATCTGAATACTTTTAGATTATACTTAATGGGTTGAATTGACTTTTAGGCTGTCCAGATTCAATGATTTCCGCTTCGCACTGTCAAACTAATCCAGTTTTTCCTGAAATTGTACATTTAAATTTCCCGGTTGGCTTTGAATGTGCTTTTTTGGGGGGAGGGGTCTTGATTATACTCTTTATTTTGCTTTCACTGTGCTCACATCTCTTTGTGCGTAGATCTATGAATTTGTAGCGATTCCAATTACAATTCCTTTGTTCTTATAGCAGCAGTTTCTAAGTTGAGACTTCAATTATTACCATGTCATGCCTATCTAATTCGGTAAATTTGTTCCCTTCGTGACAATCCCATCTTTGTCATTGTATCCATTCTGTGTTTTGGAGCAAACCAGGCTTTATAAGTTTTACTGTAAGAAATAAACTAAAGGCACCATACACAGGGGGTTTGGACTCACTTCATAATTTAATCAACATTGGTTCTCTATGGTTTTAGTTTGCTCATTTCAAAATTTGCATTGTGGACCAAATGAATCTGCGAATTTTGTTTTGTGTAGTCATTAACTTGTAACACTGAAGTACTAACAAGTTTACTCAATTTGGAGTTGTACTACCTTTTAAATAAACCTTTATTTATTCTACAAATTTATTGTTTTCCAAGTTGGCGAGCTCGCACCTGGGTCATCAGCTTCCCAAGACTTCAAGCACAGTCGGGGTACCATTAAGCCAAGAGGCTATTAGTTCCAATGGACTTCTCTTTTTTTTTCGTGAAAAGTCGTATGTCGTAATTGGCCTATTTGCTCTGCTGAACCATTTTTATGCTTATTACTTTTGTACTATGCCATCAGTCCCTAGATTTCAAGGTGTATCGTTGATTTTCCTCTTTGTAACAAGGAAAACAAAAAAAATGGCACAGGCACGACATAATGGCCTCTCTCAGTCAAATTAACAGCCATACTGTGACTGTACTCTTTTTGGGGACTTGGGTACAATTAGCTAGGAGGATAGTACTTATTAAGATCATTTGTCCTTTACCCTGCTTCTTCTTCAGGCCCAATTTGTGATAGCATACTTGCAATTATTCGTCGAGTTGAAATATTGTACCTAACTTTATGACTAGATATCTTGCAGGGGTTCGTGAATTGAATACGTTAGCTTTTTGGACCAGATGGGTAGTTCGATAGCTCAGGCCATGGAAACAACCACTGGCGGTCTACTTCTCTTTTTTTGTTAAACAAGACTAGAATATGTTATGACTTTAGAGTTTTTGAAAGAGTTCATATGGTGGAGTATGATGCTTAGTTTTTGCAGTTCAGAACGATTTGTTATAGATTAGAACTTGGACAAAATGACTCTCAGTTTTGATGGAAAACACTCGGCTTAAGGATGTAAAAACTTATTATGCAGTATTATTTTTGTTTGTAATGTAAAAATCCCACTTATGGAGGGCTGATCTTGGAATTGAGCACAATTGTGCATATATGTTTATGAGTAGTGTTTGAATTTTGGGTGCATGTCTGCATATATGTAAAAATTTCTTTTTTTTTTTATTTGGTCGTGATACTGGCGACAAACATGTGTGTCGCCAGGTAGATGTAAAAGTGAGAAACATATCTACTGGTGACAAATATTTTTGTCACTTATCTACATAAACTACTAAATTTACTTGTCGGTAGTTGTACTAGCGACAGAAAAAGTTTGTTGTTAGATTTAAAACTGTCGACAAAAACTGACGTCGCCTTTTTTTTTTTCTGCCGACGTAATTGAGATTTGTCGGCCTTAATACTAACGACCGACTTGTAGTGACCATTTTCCGTCAAAAAATTATTTGTCGGTAGAATTTCTACCGACATATTTGGCCTTTCTAGCGACAATTTTTGCTGTCAACGGAGGCAGAATTTGTTGTAGTGTGAAATCTGAGCTTTGGAAGCAAGAAGAGAGACATGAAAAAGTATGATATGATCATACATTGAAAGAAGCTCTTTCAAAAGGGCGAGCTATACATGAAAGGTTTGATGTGTTGCTCCACTTTGGGTTATGCAAATATACTAATTCAATATGATTGAAACATTAGTGAATATGCATTATCTATGAGATAGATTGAGAATAAACGGTTATTCACCCAAGTGGACCAAGAATTTCATTGGATGCAATTATAGTTTTGTTTTAAAAGTTGATTTACTCAATATGATTGAAAAATCACTAAACAAAACACTCATAATGGGCATGGGCAAAGCTGTTAATGGTTAACAGCATGGGTAAGGGCAAATGGTTTGCGCCGACCCCATGGGTATAAGGAAAGCGTGTTGCTAAAACCAAGGTGCCTTGGATTCCCATAGGTGGTGTAGAGGAAGAGAGGCTACCCAAAGTACCTGGAAGTAAGTAATAAAGGAATTATGAATTCCAATTTGGGTATTTTGTTATAGAAATCGATGTGTCTATCTCATCATCATAAGTATGTGATACTAGACGAGGATCTCACATTTATGGAAGTGTGGAGGATCTCAAGAGACAAAGACAATTGGATAAGGAAGAAATAATACTACTCGTGGGGCTATGAAGCAAAGGGTTGCTGAAATAGCCGTAGGGAATTATTTCTACCTCTATGAATTTGTTCATGAATTAGACAAAAGTGATTATGTCCCTGCTATGAGTAGGACCATTATCATAGTTTCTTGTATGGACAATAAAGCTCCTTATCATAATAAAGGACAAATGTTGATCCATTTATTATGACATGCATTATTGTAATGCAATTTTGTCTAAGTGGATTTTATATCTATGATCATGATAATTTCATCTATAACATTAATACCTAGAGGTTTGCATATAATGATATGAACTTCACTTATCTTTAGCATTATCGTTTAGGCCCCATAAATAAGAGTATGCATATCTAGAACTCCATGAGGATGGATTTCTGGGACTTATTTGATTATTGAATCATATGAGACATGTAAGACTTATTAGGCAAAGATATGATCTTTTGGGAATCATACATATTGATGTGTGAAGGCCGCTAAGCACAAATACTAAAGATGGTTTTAGTACTTCATCATATTTACTGATAGGATCAGAGAAATATGGATTTGTGTATCTTATGAAGAAACAAGTCAGAATCCTTTGAATTGTTCATAGTATTCAGGAATGAAGTAGAGAACCAGCTTGGCAAAAGTATTAGGGCTCTACGATTGGATCATAGAGGAGAGTACTTGAGTCTAGAGTTTGACAAGAATCTATGGGAGTGTTGGATATGATCCAAAACTCGCTCCACCTAGCACGCCACATGGGTTTGGCGTGTCTAAAAGGAGAGTACAAACCGTGTAGGACACGGTTCTGTCCATGATGAGTCAAACAGAATTTCCAGTTTACCTTTTGGGGCTATGTTCTAATTACAGCAAATTTCGCCCTTAACCTTGTTCCATCAAAACAGATTATGAAAGACACCATATGAGATATGGACTAGGAAGTGTCCTAGTATGTCATTCATAAATATTTGGGGTTATGAAGTTTATGTAAAAGAGTTTACAAATAAACTTGGACCCAAGTCGGATAAATGTTTTGTGGAATATTCTGAAAAGGATATTATTTCTACAACCTAATCGAGAACAATATTGTTTGTTTCTCGAACCACATTGTTTCTAGGTAGAGATTGTCTCTAAAAGAAACAGTGGGAGGACAGTAGAACTTGAAGAAGTTCAAGAACCACAACAGAACATTGATCCTTTTGATGGAACATGAGCAGGATCACAAGGTGTTGTGGAGTAACCTACTCAGAAAACACAAGAACCTCGTAAGTTAGGTAGGATATATCAAGGGACTAGAGAAATAAGGATTTCTCATAACCCATGATATATTGCTCATAAAGATGAGCCTACAACCTACGAGATGGTCACGAATAGGCCATACTCACAGAAATGGCTTGAAGCCATGGGATACAAAATGGTATCCATGTATACCAAC
Source organism: Linanthus parryae (assembly GCA_023055425.1). Taxonomy (NCBI): domain Eukaryota; kingdom Viridiplantae; phylum Streptophyta; class Magnoliopsida; order Ericales; family Polemoniaceae; genus Linanthus; species Linanthus parryae. Next base: position 5,786,422 of record JALGPY010000023.1, on the reverse strand, counting down.
AAAGTATGGACTTTTGTGGAACCACCTAAAAGGTGCAAGTGGGTTATGAGGAAACCAACACGGATGGTAATATGATTACCTTTAAGGGACAATTGGTTGAGTAAGGATTTCCTGTGAGTTCATAGTATAGACTATGACGAAATCTTTCCCAGTTGTGATGCTTAAATCCATTCGCATATTGCTTGTAGCAATCTATTTATAGATCAATTTTCTAGGATTTGGACTCTTCGAATTGATGATGCAATCAAAGGAGTTTGATTCCATCAAAATTTAAGACGAGACTTGTGTTTACAAGAAGGTTAGTGGGAGCATAGTTATAGTTCTGGTCTTGTATGTGGAGACATACTTAATCATTGGGAATGTTGGCCCTACTTGGAAGTCTTACGTAGATTGACTAGGGAATTGACTTTCTAATGGTAGATTTAAGCGAAGCAACTTGTAAAGATCTATTGAGGTAGATCAATATGGTTGTATAGCTTAGGTCATTGTACATAAATTGACAAAGGTGTTGAAATGGTTCAACGTGAAAAGAATATTGATTCTTACCCATGTCACATGGAATTAGTCTTTGGAAGGTTAATTGTCTTTCCAATTAGATTGGTAATGGACCGTATGAATTAGATTCACGAGATACGCCATGGAATGTACTAGGCCAGATGTGTCATATGGTATGACACAAAGATACCAGTCAAATCCGGGTGAGATTCACGTGATAAATTATCAAGATTATCCTTTAGTACTTGAGAAGCACTAAGGATGAATTTTTGATAAATGGAGAATACGAAGAGTTTACTGTAAGGGGTTACAGTGATGCAAACTTCAAATCTGACAAAGAAGATTCAGATTATAAGTCGAGTTTTGAGTTTTGCCCTAGTGGGAGCGACTGTGAGCTGGAAAGGTTCCAGGCAAGATTCAGTCACTGATTCTAACATAAAGGACTGTGTAAATTAGGGCATAAGATGCATTTACTCGTAATATTCAATCTCAATCAAATTGTTGATAGATGAGATGTGAATATTTGCAAGGTACCAACAGAGTCTCGCCCCTGCGCAGCGGAAGCGTGGAGGGCCGCGCTAGATCAATAGGCATATGATGCAGGAGATTGACTCTAGTGCAAGTGGGAGACTGTTGGAATTGTGCCCTAGAGGCAATCAATTAATTGTGACATTTATGGATTTACGATTCATTATGTTATCGATATAGAGATATGTTAACATGAATGAAGTCCTTAGAATATAAGTGTTATATTCTTAAATATCCCTAGTCGATTATAAGGATTAAAAGGACAATCATCTATAGACTAGTATGGGGTTGGATTGATATGGAGATATCATGATCCAACACATGGGTATGCATTAGGAGTAATGGCATACTGGATTGACCCATCTCCAAGAAGGCTACATACATGTTATGTTGAGTCACAAGCGCTTCTCGCGGTGCAACGGTATTGTCATCCTTAGACTTGAAGTCACTAGATATTCTAGTTGTGGATTATTGTGATTTTGGTAGCGTTAAACGCTACACCGTAACTGGGTAGTTATAAAGGCGTGTACTGGATACAATAAGAAGCAAGCTTAGAGATCGTAGTGGACGTAGATAGAATTTGTCCCTCCCACATAACGGGAGCAAATATCCTAGGCCACTCGAGGGATAGTGCTTATAAAATGTCTGGCCAGACTCAAATAAATCAATATGGGATATTGATGTTATTTGCACGAATAAGGCTATTACAAGGATCGAGAAACTATGGATTGGATATACGAGTGTGACTTGTATGTCTCGTGTCCAATTCGGATATTGGGACAAAGGGATGAGACAATTACTTGCACAAGGTTTGTCATGATGACTATTCTATTTGTTGGCTAGAATGGATGTCTTGCTAGAGGCCGCTCCATATTAGTAAATTGTTACTACCAACTAAATAGAACCTATGGGGTCACACGCCATATAGGGTGAACTAGACATGGGAAATAATTAATTAATATGATTAATTAATTAGAAGGATCAAATCGCAACAACTTGCTAACTTAGTAGGACTAATATGCAAGTTGGACTAATCCATGTATAGACATGATTGGGATTTGACAAGGTGGCCTAATTCATGTAGAGACATGATTAGGATTAATTTGCAAATAGAACTAATCCATGTATTGACATGATAAGGACTATTTTTGCAAAAAGGGACTAATCCGAACTTGAGTAGGATTAGGAGAGGGGTTCTTTATGTAGTAGGACAAGGAGTTGTTGGACTATATAAAGAACACTCCTAGCTTATTTTTCACTCTACACAACACACATCTATATGATAGAAGTAAGGAGAGAACAAAGCAAGGAGAGAGAGAGCAAGCCCCAAAAGGGCCGAACCCCCTTGGGGATTGCCGCCCCTACCCGTCGGCCTAAAGGGTGCCGCCCCACCTTTGGCACTCCATTGTTGGCGATTCCTTCTTCCCCCTCCATTCTTCCTAGCTAGCACATGGATTTGGAAGATCTAGATCTCACCTCTAGGCGTGGATCAACCGTAGAGACGTGACACTATTCGCCTTTGAAGTCATCAAAGGAGAACCCTAAGGTGTGTTATTGATTTCTTCCTTTACCATCGTTATGTCTCTTGACTTGTGATCCTTGGAGGGTTTTATATGGTTTATGAATATTTGTGTTTCCGTTGCGCATCCATGAATCAAAACCCTACAGGTGACAGAGAAGAAGAAGAAGAAGAAGAAGAAGAAGAAGAAGAAGAAGAAGAAGAAGACAAAGCCGGCTGCAGTGGCGGTCGAGAGTGGCTGCGGCGGTGGAGGACGTCGATACCAAGGTCGATAGTCCAAACCGTCTCTTGTTAATCCTCGTGTGCAGCCGCAATGGGTAGAAAGAGCAAAGACGGAGTAGTATTGGCATATGTATATACCCGACTTGAACTTTTACCTTTTTGACCCATGTTTGTTTCGGAAGTTTAACATTTTGTACATCATATGCAATCAATCTACAAAAATTCAAATTATACATTTCTATACCGTTCTTGTATCGAGATGAAGTTTCTCATTTTCATATGTGTATACACGACGTCAATTTTACCTTTTAAGTCCATGTCCGTTCCGAAAGACTCCTATTTTTATTTGTAATTTATATGCAGTCTCCTATATATGTATATATGTATATATGTATATATATATATATATATATATATATATATATATATATATATATATATATATATATATATATATATATATATATATATATATATATATATATATATATATATTGAAGAAACCTATACGGTGGTATGGCGATATAAACCCGCATAGATTAAAAAGGTTTCCAACCCATAAATACAAATGGGGGGACCAAGCCTGACCCAATGTAACCAACATATCATCGAACAAAACCAAAACTAGAAACCACAAATCCGAATCTTTCAAGTTATGTGATTTAAATTTAAATTTTAGCAGAAACTTGAAAGTTACATTAAAATTTAAATCTTACCGCCAACTTGCAAGTTACATTGATTAATCGATAGTGTCATGTGACAATTTCTAAGGCAAACCCTAGAAATTTATTCTAAAATAGTATATTTATGAAGTACTACTATTCAAACTACACCAGAGCCTCATTTGGGTAGCGGATAATGGAATCATATTCAGGGTAGCGGATATGATATGACTTCCCCTTTTTTGCCGAAAATGGGGGGGGGGGGGGGGAAGAGAGGATAATAAATATTGCTCTACACCACCGTGACAATATTACGAAATGCTTACATCGGTCATCGTTTTCCTAACCAAATCTGCGAGTCAATATAACCGGTGAATAGTATGCAGGTGAAAGTGAATACCACTCCGTCCCACCTCTAATGCACCATTTTGAGGTGGGACTAAAGAGAAAAAATGATGGTATTTTACTGCTTTGTCCTCACAAGAAGGAAACAATTACATGTCATTATCAAAAGATCACATCACATGTGGGTATTGATGAGGGTGTTGTTGCCATTTAACCAGTTCAAGATTACCAAAAAAATAAAATTTTAAAAAGTGAGTGGATGCCCAAATAAGGAAAGGGCAAAAGACATTTATCACCCTCTGACTATGGAGAAAATAAATTTTGCCTCCTCATTTATGGATAAAGACATTTTGCACCCTTGTTAACATATGGAGGGTGGACAAATACCACCCTTCTGTTACAATCCGTTAGTGGAAGGGTGCAAACTGACTTTTTGTTACCATTTTACCCTTACGAATTTTGGACAAATACTACAATTTTTTGTTTGTTATTGTGTTCATCATGTTCTTGATATTCTTGAACACCGCCCACCAAATCCCCACCACCACGACCAAATGCCCACACTACCACCACCACCACCACCACCACCACCAACACAACAACAAAATCAAGGTTGTAACAATCAAACTAAAAACCTAGAATCTAAGATGAATTACCCAAGAGTAAGCAAAACGATTCATGCAAATCCTAACAAATCAATAAGCGAAGAAACAAAAACCAAAATGTCAATTAAGAAACCCAATAATCAATTGAACCGACTAACCAAAAGTAAACCCACATATCACAGAGCTAGAAAGAAGCAAACTGGCCCTTGTTCATCTCTGTTTCATACATTTCATTACAGAGCTATCAAAACTAATAATCAATAATCAATTGAACTGACTAACCATCCCTTGCATTGTTCAATCTGCTCCACTGTCCTATTTCAAGATTTATCATTCTTATAGTGTTCTTCAAATGTGTGAAATTCTTCAAGATTATAACATTAGTGTCTATGTAATCCCTTCAAATTTGTATAACATGGAAAGTCTAAGCTTCTGCCACTGTGTGCTTGGACAAGTAATCAAAATCAGGCGAAATCGCGATTACACGAACCCATTTGCCAGAAATGGATTTCGAATCTGAGTTCCTCTTGTTGAATCCAACCAATTCGATACGATGATCAAACAACCATCCGGGTGTGATTTGAACAGACTCTCCACAGTGAACAACTCTCTGTCACCAAATGACTCTAAACTCGAAATCCGAGTCATCTCTGTTTCAGATCAGAGGAAAAAGAAGAAGAAGAAGAAGAAGAAGAAGAAGAAGAAGAAGAAGAAGAAGAAGAAGAAGAAGAAGAAGAAGAAGAAGAAGAAGAAGAAGAAGAAGAAGAAGAAGAGGAGGAGGAGGAGGAGGAGGAGGAGGAGGAGGAGGAGGAGGAGGAGGAGGAGGAGGAGGAGGAGGAGGAGGAGGAGGAGGAGGAGGAGGAGGTCGTCACCTCTTCTCTCGGCGGCGAACACGATCTGTTTCTAAATGTCGATGGTCTCTTCATATCTGTTTCAGACTCGAGGAAGAAGAAGAAGAAGAAGAAGGAGGAGGAGGAGGAGGAGGAGGAGGAAGAGGAGGTCGTCACCTCTTGTCTCGACGGTGATCTCGTTCTCGACGGGGAGCACAATCTGTTTGAAATGACGATGGTCTCTTTTCTCGGAGCCCACCTCGATTAAAAAAAAACATGATATTTGGAAGCCGATTCCGACTCGGTACTCACCAAAGGACTCGTCGCCGAAGGAGAAGGAAGGGACGGCGACTTGTATCGACTGCTTCTCTGGTTTTGTTGACCTCAAGAGAGGAAGGTGCGAGGGAGGGAGGGATGCAATGATGGTGACTGGTGAGGAAGAGAAGAGAGACAGGAAGAGATAAGATTAGGTTTATGAAATGTGGAGGATATTGAAGGAGAGTGAAGTTATAGTGGGATAATTTCTCAATTTTCAGGAGTATTTTTGCCTTTTCACACATCCGTTAATCCACCGTTAGTTTTTAACTCTGATAAGGGTGCAAAATGTATTTTTCATAAATTAGGGAGAAAATGTCTTTTGTCCATTATAGGAGGGTTGAAAATGTCTTTAACCCATAAGGAAATTGGAGTTGACTAGTTTCCAATCGCTCCGTTCTTTTCAGAGCAAAACCCTAGGGAAGAAGAAGCTCGCAGCGCCGTCTACGATGGCTGTTCGTCAACCAACTGAGTACACGGCTAAGAAAAATCAAACTATTGTCTTCGATGATGATTTTTGCGATCAAGCAGAGAAGAGTTTCCAATACTGTTTGATTGGAATGTTTGTCTCAGAGGATAGGGTCAATGCTGGTGCCATGAGAGGTTTATTTCGCAAGATCTGGACAGAGGGGGGTAAAGTTTCGACCTTGGAGGTGGATTTCAACACGTTCCTTTTCTCCTTCCCAGATCAGATCTCGCTTGAAAGGGTTGCGTCGGGAGGACTGTGGCTTCTCAATCGCAAAATATTGCTTCTCCAACAGTGGTCATTGGGACAACCTACGAAGGATGTTCCTTTCAAGTATGTGGATGTTTGGATGCAAATCCTAGGCCTGCCCATCCATCTAATCAATGACGCCTCGGCAAAGAAGCTCGGAGCGGGGATTGGAGAAGTTGTTGACATCGACGAGAGAATCCATAGCGAGGGAGATGATGGAAACTACATCCGGGTTAGGATCCGTCTGGCTATCACTGAGCCCCTTCCCCGAGGGGTCTATGTTATGATTCGTAAGGAACGGGTTTGGATTGATTTTCGCTATGAGAGGATACCGTCAGTATGTTCCTGGTGCGGAAGCATCACCCATGATGGTCGTGATTGTGAGGAATTAACTGCAGCAGAGAAGGAACAACTTGAAGAAGGATATGGAGATTATTTGCTCTACAATAGAGCGAGAAAGAATGCCAACCCTCCAAAATCTCAGAGCAACTCGAATGAAAGTCGCGGAAAATCCCCCCAAGGTGTCACCAGAAACGAAGACCTCAACCCTCCAGATCCATCTGAAGAAGATTCGGAGAACAGCTTGCTGCAGAAATCAAAAGAACCTCAAAGCACTGAGATTACTGTATATAAGAATCCACTAGCTGCCGAGAACAATTAACACATAGTGGAACCAGATTTGTCTGCTGTTCCTACCAAGGACAACCCTAATATAATGGAGGGGGAAGGTATTATTGAGACAGAGCATCCCAATGTTGCTTACACCGTCCCAGTGGCGGACAACCCCTCGTTTCAAGTGCAGGAGTCGGTTAAGAGTAGGATCAGCAACTTTAACCGGGAGATAGCAGGCACCAAAGGGTCAAATATGAAGGACCTTGCGAGGCAAAAAGCTAAACACACGGCGGGGGCATCGGAAGGGGAACATACGAAGAGGAAGGGTTCCACCACGTACTTTAGCCCCCCCCCCCCCCCCCCCAATAGATCTCCAGTGGAGATCTTCTCAAATAAGAAGGGAAGACAGATTGATTTCTCCCCAGATGCAGACATGGCAGACCAAGTTTCAGAAAAGGCTGAGGAAGTTAATTCTATAGCTATTGTTGAGGCGGCGGGTGTAAAGCACCCCCCCCCCCCCCAATCGCAATGATTCTCCTTAGCTGGAATGTACGAGGGCTGGGGAACCCTCGTACATTCCAAACTCTTCACGATGAAGTGAGGAGTCAACTCCCCGACATGGTCTTCTTAATGGAGACTAGGCTATGCGACAAACAGATGGAAAGATTACAAGATATACTACAATTCCGCAATGGACTCCACGTAAGTAGTGTGGGGCAAAGCGGAGGTCTCTCTCTCTCTTGTGGTCAGACAATGTTTGTTTTAAATTGTACCGTATGTCGATATACCACATCTCAGGTTGGGTATGCAAAAGTGATGGTGAGAAAGATTGGTTCTTAACCGGTTTTTATGGGGATCCAGATTCTACCCAGAGGCATAACTCGTGGGCACTGCTGGAACGTCTCAAGCCAGTCCCACGTTTCCCTTGGTGCGTCCTAGGAGATTTTAACTCTTTCACATCTTTCACTGAAAAAGAAGGTGGTCGAGCAGTAAGTTACAGCCAGATTGAACCTTTCATCGCAGTCATAGACAAGTGTGATCTGCGAGATTTGGATTATTCTGGAGTTCCTTATACGTGGTCGAATCGCCACAGTGATGGCACCCTGATTAGGGAACGTTTAGATCGGGTCCTTGCCAATCCTGAATGGCGAGATAAGTTCTGGAGATCAAGTGTTCGGCATCGTGTACTGCCGAACTCGGATCATGTGGGCCTTCTGTTAAGTTTTGACGTGGGGAGTGGTTCACTCCGTCGTCGAAAAAGATTTCAATTCGAATCTCTCTGGACTTCCAGCCCGAATTGCAGATTAAAAATCGAAGAGAGCTGGATGCGTGAAGATCAGTTCGGTTCGAAACTCCAAAATACAGCGGAGGGGTTGAGGAGATGGCAAGGATCTGAATTTGGAAGTATTAAAACAAGGATTAAAGACTTGAAGCTCCGGCTAGAGAATCTATGGAACGCTTCTCAGCACCATGATTTTTCTAGACAGATGAAGGACACGAAAAAGGAGCTAAATCAACTGTATGACTTGGAAGAGGAGTTGTGGAGACAGAGAAGCCGTGCCTTATGGCTTCAAAAAGGAAATCGCAACACAAGCTACTTTCACCACAAAGCTTCCAACCGGAAGATCAGGAACCGTCTATCAGGATTTGCTACGGAGGGGGGCTGGCCAGTACTGATGAAGAAATTTGTCAAATTCTTTCCACGCACTTCAGCGAGGTATTTCGTTCTCAACATCCCACAATTGAGCAAATAAACAGAGTCGTGGAACATGTCCCACAGCTCATAACAGCAGATGGCAGGTCTAGAATGGAGCAATTGTTTACAGCGGATGAAGTTTATTCACCTTTGCGTGATATGCATCCCCTAAAGGCCCCAGGTATAGATGGTTTTCCTGCACTTTTTTATCAAAAATATTGGAGTATTGTGGGTTCGGACGTGACTAGTTTCTGTCTCAATGTTCTTAACGATGGGGGCTCGCTTGAGAGTGTCAATTCCACTCTTATCACTTTAATCCCGAAAGTAAAACAGCCACAGTCCCCAGGTACTTTAGGCCAAACAGTTTGTGTTCGGTGGTTTACAAAATCATTGCAAAAGTGGTTGCAAATAGAATTAAACCTTTGCTAAATGATGTGATTGGAGACATTGAAAGTGCTTTCGTGCCGGGGAGGCAGATTTCGGATAACATATTAGCAGCATTTGAGCTTATGCACTCAATGAGAACTAGAGTCAAAGGCAAAAGGGGGTATGTTGCGCTCAAAGTCGATATGGCTAAGGCATGCGATAGGGTCGAATGGGCTTTTCTCAATGCCATGATGGCAAAACTGGGCTTCGGACCCAATATTATGAGTCTAGCCATGAGATGTTTATCATTGGTAAAATATGCCTTCAATATTAATGGCTCAGTTATGGGCAGCGTAATACCTGAAAGGGGCTTGAGACAAGGGTGCCCCCTCTCGCCGTATTTATTCCTCCTTTGCAGTGAAGGTGTCTCAAGATCCATTAGCGCAGCAGTTGAAACCAGGCAGCTTGCTGGCGTAAGAGCCTCCCGCAGCGGTCTGATTGTATCCCACTTATTCTTCGCTGATGATAGTATTTTCTTTACACGAGCTAGAGAAGTTGATATTACTAGACTTTTACAGATTATTACATATTATGAAGAAGCTTCTGGGCAAAAAATTAATTTGGGCAAATCAGCGACGCTCTACTCGACCAATGTGTCTGATGACGTAAAAGCAGCAATCAGTATCCTCTGTGGAGTCCAAACGGTGGATAAGCATGAGCGGTACCTGGGTTTACCTACAACCATTGGAAGAGACAAGAAAATTACTTTTGCGTATATCATCGAGAGAATAAGAAGCAAAGTCAAAGGCTGGAAGGAAAAGATGTTATCTATTGCAGGCAAAGAAATTCTTTTGAAAGCAGTAGTACAAGCTATTCCTAATTTCGCTATGTCTTGTTTTCTCCTACCTACAGGTATCTGCACCCAAATCGAGCAATTAATGCGTCAATTCTGGTGGGGCAGTGGTCAAAAGAAGGGCATGAACTGGCTAGCATGGGAGAAATTACAAGTACAGAAGGAGAAAGGGGGGCTCGGATTCCGCGATATCCAACTTTTTAACACTGCTTTGCTTGCAAAACAGTGCTAGCGGATTTTGATCAACCCACACAGTTTGGTAGCCCGTATTATCAAAGGAAAGTATTTCCACAACAAACACTTGCTGGACTCTTCTTTGGGTAATCAACCATCCTATGCTTGGCGGAGTTTACAGGAAGGATTGAAAATTCTTAAGCTTGGTCTAAGAAATAACCTGGGAGATGGAAGCACCATTCGTCTGTTCGAAGACCCCTGGATTTTTGGAACTCCAGCTTTAAAGGTGGTCACCCCCAAACCTGAAGGTGCAGATGTATGGGTGAGGGATTACTTTGATCAAAACTCGAAGGAACGGAAGGAAGAGAAGCTGAGAAGGTACCTGTATCCGGTAGATGTTGAGGAAATTCTGAGGATTCAAATACCAAACCCAGATCCAGATGAGTGGTGCTGGCACTATGAAGACAGCGGGGTTTATTCGGTCCGAACGGGTTACGCCCAAGCTATAACTCAATCCATCTCAGAACATAATTCAGGAAGTACGGAGTTTAGCAACAATTGGTTAAAGCAGCTGTGGAAGCTCAAAATACAAAAGAAGATCATTTTTCTCACCTGGAGAATCCACTGCAATATCATCCCCAGTCGGGCCAATTTGAAACACCGGGGAATTATTGAAAATGGGGATTGCCCCTTTTGTGGAGCCGAGGAAACTGCTAGACACAGTCTAATAGAGTGCCCATCCTCAACAACTTTCTGGGATGCTTTCCTCGACAATAATGCTCGAAGATGGATCCACCAAGCCTTTCTCAAGGAAGACTGGATCGAATACATTTTCACCAAATTAAAGGAGAAGGAGAGGGAGAAATGTGCAATAGGACTCTGGATCTTATGGAATAACAGAAACTCCAAAGTGTTCAGGAATCGTTCAGACTCCCTACCTCAGCTATTGGCTAGGGCTGAGTACCAAATCCAAAGTTCAACCCAGAGTGGTCTCACCGATGGTAAGCTCTCAGATCCAGACGGCGGTTGAATCGTGAACATGCAACCAACAAGATCGAACCCAGTCTTGGTCCGATTTGATGGTGCATGGTCCTACACCAACCGCAAAGCCGGAGCTGGAGTTATTATTTTGGATCATCATGGAGCAGTTAATCTTGCCAAAGCTAAGAACTTGAAATGGGGAAACAGAGCCAAGGAAATAGAAGCGTCGGCGATGGAGATGACAGTCGACTTAGCAATCGAGAGGGGATTCAAAGACATCATCATCGAAGGAGATGCTCAGGTGTTAATCGACCAGATCTCCGGCCGACACAGTTCGCCGGTGGAGGACCGAACAATCGGCCGTTCAATTTGTGAGAGATGCATCCAGAAAGCTCAGTTCTTCAATTCTATTGAATGGAGGTGGATAGAAAGAGAGAAGAATCGAGAAGCTCACCTGTTGTCAAAATGGGTGGTGGAAATTGCAGATGAGGTTCAATGGACGAGTAGTTTCCCAAGATGGCTGTTGGGAAGTAGTAGTCAATTTATGACCCCAATGTAACAGCTGGTGTTTTCTCTTTTATAAAAGTTGGTTTCTCAAAAAAAATAAAAAAAAAAAACCATAAGGAAATTGTACATTAGAGGTGGGGCGGAGTGAAGCAGCAGTTTCCTTCTTTCACTCTGTCTTTCATTGCAGACGAATTATTGCTCTACAAACAGAAAGTTCGATCACCCCACAATAATTGAGTTATTTAGATTTTGACCATACGAATCCCTTGACACGAGACTGTCGAAATTACCCTTCACCTCGTGTAGGCAAACAAAAACTTTTCAGGGTGTATTCGCCATTTCCTCGAGCCTCATGATCTCACAGAATTTGAACAGTTGCTGCTCAATTCTCCCCCCTATCTTCCCCTGGAAGCTCTGTGACCAGAGAGAGAGAAGGAGCATCAATGGCGGAGAAAGAAATCAGAGAAGAAGAAGAAGAAGAGAAGTGGGTGAAGCATTACAGTTCGTGTCATGAGATACTGTTAGTGGGTGAAGGCGATTTCTCTTTCTCTCTCAGTCTTGCTCTGGCTTTCGGCTCTGCCACCAACATTCTCGCTACTTCTCTCGACTCCTTCGGTACTACTACATCATCATTTCTCTCTCTCTAACACCTAATCGAGTCTCTGGTACGAGAAATTTTTGTTTGCTCTAAGAGCAAATGACGTGGATTTGCTCTAACCATACAACATAGGACACGTCAGGAGGAAAGAGAATGAGTGGCAGACAAAAGAAAGTGGATTCCTACATGTTCCTGACGTGTCCTGTGATGTATTGCTTAGAGCACCATGTCATATTTGCTCTTGGAGCAAGCAATAATTACTCCTCTGGTACTGGAAAGTTTCATTTGTCGCTTATGGCGTTTAGGGTTTTTTCGTGAAAATGCCCGATCAATTGTTATTTTATGGGAACATTTATGAAATAATACCCATTTTCTTGGCTTATGGTTTCTTGAAAATGCCCGATCAATTGTTGCGTTTCTGATTGTAATCCACTTTGATGGTGGTGGAAAATGTTGAATTTGGGCTTTCACCCATATGTTTTTTATCACTTGAAATTATGGAATTTTGATGATTTCTCTACTACTATAAGGTGGGATTGTTGTTATGTGGGATAATGACAGTTGTTTGGCTTGGTTTGAAACTCTGGAATTTTCTGATTGAAACATGATTAGTGGAGAATTTTGGGTCTTTAGTTGTTTGACTTGGTCATGACTTGTGTTTTTCTCAGTTGGTTTAAATTTCATTAGTTTTTTTGTGTTTTAATGTTGGGATTGTTGTTGTGTGGGATAATGACAGTTATTTGGCTTGGTTTGAACTTTGAACTCCTCACGCGTGGTCCAAGATTTGGCTTCTCTCAATCTGAATTGGACTTCTTGGTTCTAAGTTTGTAGTAGTTAAATATGGATGAAGAAAAGTTAGGAGTAGAACGCCAAAGAAGTCAGGTGTCCAAAGTGTCGTATATTTTAACCACGTGTATGGAAAACGCATTGGTGTGTTGAATGCATTTTCTGCAATTAATCTCCATAAGCGCTGTAAAATGAATACAACAAGCTTTGGCTAAGTGTATATAAGTAGGAGAAGCTATTTGCCAGAAGATAGATCTCTACTAATCCTATTTTAGGGTAGTGTCCGTCAACTTATGCGAGCAACAAGCTTGTGATCTTTTGTTTACTGTTAATGCAATTAAAACCACGTCCTGAAATGTTGAATAGCAGAATCGATAAAGAAAATCTCTATATAAAGAATTGACTACTAAATGTTAACACAATACTTTTCACTTCTCCAAAATAGCTGCATTTGACAAAGCGAGGTTTTATGGTAGTTACTTGTTGTCAGTAAATTTTCACACCGAACTTTTCCTTCTGGTAATTTTTCAAAGTGAATCATGATCTCCTGCTTACTTGAGGCTTCTTTGCCCGAAACCATAATGAATCATGACATAATACTTTTCATTTCTCAATAGTGTTGCATTTGACAGAGCGAGGTTTTATGGTAGTTACTAGTTCTCAGTAAGTTTTCATACCGAACTTCTCTTTTGGTTATTTTTCAAAGCGAACCATCATTAATAACCTGCTCTTCACTTAGATTCTCTTAGCGTATGAATAACTGGTTTCCGAATTTGACTTGTCTTGATCTTGCTTACTAGATTTGGTGACAAAGAAATAACATAATGAGCCAGAGAGAATTTTGGGCCATGAATCATGTTTTTTCTCAGTTGGTTTAAAACATCGTTAGTTTTTGCTTTGCTATGTAGGATTGTTGTTATGTGGGATAATGACAGTATTTGACTTGGTTTGAAGTTTGAACTCCTTTTTGTGTGGTCCAAGTTTTGGCTTCTCTCAATCTATATTTGGCTTCTTGGTATGACTGTTGTAGCTAAATATGGATGGAGAAAAGTTAGGACTTAGGAGTAGAAAGCCAAACAAGTCGGATGTGCAAAGTGTTAACTACTACCTCTGCTTTACAGTATCTGACTCTTTCCACTCGTAACCTTAATGAAACATGCATTAATACTTTTCACTTATAAAAAAATGTTGCATAGGATAATTGAATTGGCTGTTTGCTTCGATTCCCTTAGCGTTTGAGTAACTGGATTCTGAATTTGACTTGATCTTTATCCTGCATACTAGATTTGGTGACGAAGAAATACAAGCTAGCTAAATCAAATTTGGAAAAGCTACGTTCTTTAGGGGCTTCTGTTCTGCATGGGTTGGATGCGACTAGAATGAAACTACATACGGATCTTTGTATGAGAAAGTTTGATCGCATTATTTTCAACTTCCCTCATGCCGGCTTCCATGGAAAAGAAGACGATCGCTCTGTCATCAGGTGATGCCCTCTTGTTATTTTCAAATTCGACTTCGCTAGCTTGGTTTGTTCCTACATTTAGGTGTCTGTAATTTTCGACCCAGTGTCCGTATAATTTCTCAACCATTTTCCATCTTTTTTAAATGATGATACTATTCTCTAAAATTTGTGTTTTGTAAGGGTTTTTTTGGGGCTGTTTGGATGAGCTGAAATAAGTGAGCGGTTGAGCTTAAAAACTCATTTAATTAGTAGTGTTTGGATGCGGTAGATTATTGGTAATTTCTTTTTGAATTCCCATTTTTTTTACAATCCGGAATTTCTCACTAAAACAATCCGGAAATCACCCAAAAAAATCCCAAATTCCCCAAAAAGATTTGTAATTCTGCCAAAATATCCGGAACTCTGGATTTGTTTGGGTTTGGTGAGGTTTGACCAAAAATCTCGGATTATTGACTTTAATCTATCTCTAGCTTTACTCTCATCCAAACAGCACCGTTATACCTCAACTTTTGTCTAACTACCGTTGAAGAAGAAACACAAAATTCTCATTTTGTAAAACTGGAAAAGATCAGTTTTTATTTATAATTTGCATAAAAAATGCCTAACACCATTGGAGATGCTCTTGCGTCCTTCTAGGATGCATAGGAGTCTTTTAGATGGATTCTTCGCGAACGCAAGTGGCATGCTACGTCCCAACGGCGAAGTCCACGTGAACCACAAGATCAAACCTCCATTCAATGACTGGAATCTCGAGGAACTAGCTTTCAAAAACTCATTGGGGCTGATTGAACGCGTTGACTTCAACATAGAGGACTACCTGGGTTACAACAACAAGAGAGGAGATGGTTCCAGATGTGATGAGCCTTTCCTTCTAGGGAAATGCAACACCTTCAAGTTCAGGTTCTCGCGAGCAGCCAAGAAAATGGCTATTGCATCTGGTAATAACATTGGAGCTCAAAGTAGATCTCATCTGCCCCAAGAGGGTCAATCATTTCAGGCACTACAAGGGCCACTTATTTTGGACAACCAAGGGCTTGAAGCTCATGCTCTTCCTGGGTATACTAATCCTATTCAATTTCACGCCGGCTTGCCTACAAAGGGCAGAGCCAGAGACGAATGCTTTTCGATCTTTCATGAGTACTTTGACCATATCAAGATAACATATGGGAGGATAGATCCGTATTTGTTTGACTCTGTTAACGGTGCTCTGAGAACTGGATATGAGAGGTACATGTCACAAGAGCCGGGAAGAAGTGTGACAGATTACTTGGTTCTTCTGGAGGAGCTTCGAAGTTTGAGTGTGTACAGGTCAGCGTGGTTGAGGAGAATGTTGTTGGATCAGGACGGACCTATGATTCGTGGCGTGGGAGTTTAATTGAAATTGTCTTTCTGGAGAATTCAGTGAAGAGCTCTTTTATCACTAGTTTCGCTCTCTTCTCTTTCTCTTATGTAAATTGAAACAGCATTTTCCATGAATCTTATGTAAATTGCAAGAGGAGTGAACTCAAAAGTGTTTTTTCCAGGAGGTTTCGATACCATGTCGACGTTTTTGGTATGGTTTCCGTTTATGACATGCATGAGAAGAAGCGATATGTTTTTATGTTCTCTTTTCACTTCTCCATAAGTTTCTGTTGCTCTGTTCTTGAAGTTTGTGAATGTGAATGCAGTTTTTCCCTGTACCAGCTGCTTTTGATATGGGGGAACTGCTGCTCTCATATACCACTTGTAGGTTTCAGCACGTCTGTTTGCTGTGTTCTATTTAAAACTTGACCCTCATGATTCGAGAAATCTTGTTTATTTTATGCTATAACTATCAAATTGTTTTGTTTTTATCAGCATAATCTATAGTGAATTCAAGATAGTTTTTGGAATTTGACGATTGCTAGGAGGAAAAAGCTGGTTCAACCAATTTTTGCCAATTTTAGGACTCGCAATTCGGACTATGAATGTGTCTTTGCACTGTTAATTTGATCTTCATATGCCAAACTTTGAAGACTTCCATTACCACAACAAATTCTAACTTTGGCTAGGTACGAATAATGTCAATTCCCTTTAGATTGCCACTGTGAAAGGGATCTCTGATAACAGCATAAAGAATCTATGCTTGTTAGTATTACTTATTCATATTCCCCCTTTTACCTATAAATTTGATGTCATTTCAACATAATATACGGGTTGCATAGGATCTGATGAAATCAATCGTGTATGCGTGTTGCTGGCTCTTGAGTTTCGGAAGTCTGCTGAAACAGGGTACTTTAAACATTGAATCAGTTATAAGGGGAGTAGTACTAAATTTCTTCACCTTCTGTTGGCTATTGAAGAGTTGCTAACTAGTAGTATAATAATTACTCAGATTTAGAGAATACTAGGAGACCACATTGCAGTTACATTATCTCCTGGGAATTTGGAGAGCATGAATGAATGATGAAGATGAGGTTCTGGTTACAATCCCCATGTTTCCTGCATATCTCTTATAAATCCATGCTTCAATCAGTTTCAGGTCAGTGAATTTCCAAGGTTAATATTGGACGGTGATTATGGCGTATTCTTGTGATCTTTCATGTGGCGAAACGAAATGGATAAAACACTATAGCAGTTCTCACAAGATATTGCTCGTCGGAGAGGGCAATTTCTCCTTTGCAGCTTGCTTGGCCAAAGCGTTTGGCACTGGTCGTAACATGACTGCAACCTCACTCTTGTCTGAATGTATGTATTATATAGACTGTAACACCCTCACTATTCTCTGGGATTTCCATTTTCTATGTTTTGTGCTATTATAAACTGACACTCTGAATGCTGTTGTTAAAATAAAGCTGAACTGTTGATGAAGCACCCAAGTGCCAGAGACAACTTGATGAAATTGCGCGAACTAGGGTGCATAATTTTGCATCAGGTGGATGCAAAAACTATGAGCCAAGACTATCGCCTGAGGTGGAAATCATTTGACAGAATTGTTTACAATTTCCCTCATGCAGGATTCACATTCAAAGAAAACAACATCATTCAAATCATGTAAGTGTAGTGTCGTATTATTATGATGTGCTATGCAATTGTCAAAAAATAAATAAATCATGTAACTGTTTATGTCACTTCTGTTTCGATAGAGTCATAAGTTTGCATGTCACTCTGAATCAAGGGCAGACCTAGGTGGAGACTGGTGGGGGCTATAGCCCCTACTCATTTTTTTATTTATTTTTTTATTTTATTTTTTATTTTGCAATTTTATCCTTCGGTTAAGGAAAATAATTCCCATAACTTCTTTTAGATTAGTCCTTATTATATTTTTTAGCTAACAGTTTATCCCCTTCAAGTTCATCTATTTTTGCTTAATTTCAATTTTTAGCCCCTACAGTAGATGTCTCTGGATCCACCCCTGCTCTGGATTGCAAGTTGCAACTGGTTATGAGATTTCGGGTCTATGTTTCCAGGTTGCACCAGGCTGTGGTGAAGGGGTTCCTTAGCAATGCTCGAGAACTTCTGTCGAGTACTGGAGAGGTTCACATAACACACAAGACAAAGCACCCGTTTAGTGAATGGAAGATTGTGGAACTTGCTAAGGAGGTTGGTCTCCGTTTGGTCGAGGAAACCAACTTCTATGTATTTGAGTATCCGGGTTATGAGAACAAAAGGGGCGATGGGAATAGAAGCGACGAAACATTCCTTGTTGGGCAATGCTCTACTTTCAAATTCGCCAATGGCATGTGATATGAATAAAACATACGAAAAAAGATTGTTCTTTACCTATTTTAATGAAAAAGAATAGAATTGTGTTGCCACCACTGCTGAGCTAGTAAAGGTTATATCTATGAACTTATCTCTGTGATCTCTAACAAATTGGTATCTTATTTTCATAAAATGCCGTAATCAGTTGGTTGTCGTTTAGGATCTCCGAGAAATCTAAACAGAAATGTAGGGTACGTGATCATTCGATAATTTGACAGGCTTACTTAATGACAACTTTGACAAGAACAAAATTGTCACTTGGATTTTAGTGACAACTTGAAATATTGTCAATCTGTGTGGGGGGTATTAAGTGGCAATATTTGGAAAATGATGTCACTTAATGGGTGTGACAATTTGTTAATAAGTTTTTTCGTCATTAAAATATCCAAATTTAATGGTAAAATATTTTTCTGTTAGCAGATTTAGTGACAGGAAAACGACAACAAATTTTCGTTTTGTTTGTGACAATAGTTATATCAACAAAAATGTTGTCACTGGACACACAAATCTGTTAGTAAAACTAGATTTTATAGATTAACCCTCCTCGGTCGATGACATTTGTATTGCTACATTGGCCTTTAAACTAGAGTGTAGTGAAGGGGTTCTTCAGGAATGCGAGGAAGATGCTGTCAACTGATGGCGAGGTGCACGTGACACATAAGACAGCATACCCATTCAGTGAATGGAAGATTGTGAATCTTGCTGAGGAGGTTGGCCTTCATTTGCTCAAAGAAGTTTGCTTTGTCATATTTCAATATGAAGGTTATCGAAACAAAAGGGGTGACAGACATAGAAGCGACGAGTCTTTCCCTGTTGGACAATGCTCCACTTTCAAATTTGCTGATACCCTCTGAAGTCTGACCCTTTTTGTTTCGTTTTATTTTATTTCTCCTCCTCGTCTCTTTCGAGAATTTGATGATGTTTGAATGGAAAAAAAGAGCCTTGCGTCTAGTAACAGTGCATTTGAAGATTGCGATCCTCTAAAGGCCTTGATCTAGTGTGGAAATGCATAAAAAATCTCCCTCTGTTATGATAATAATTAACACATCTTTTTATATCAAGCTCAAAAAATCAATGAAACGAAATAAATCCTTGGTGGGTGTTGAGTGATTTGGGGCTGTAAATGGCCTTGACTGATGGAAGATGTTGAGAACGTCGTGTATCCGACAATGATTTTTTCCCTTTTGTTTATGCGTCTAACAACTTTGTGAATTGCATCCTCGATTCAATTGGGATTCTGTATTTTTGTTTATATAACAGAGTGACATCACAGATACTTTGCTCTAACAACAGGATAGTTTTAGTGGTAAGCGAGCTACCTCCCGGAGAAAGCAATCAAACTTTGTCAAGATCATGAGCATTTATCATGAGAATACACAATTGATCGTCAGTTATGAAACTTAACATTAAATAAGCATTTATCTTCAAAGAGTTGCTGAAGTCTATTAGATGAATGAATGTTAAGAGAAGGGGGTTGTCCATGCGTCCCAAATTAGGGCAACACCTATTTTTTTTGTTTTGTTTTGGTCCCCGCCACTACATGACAAAAAAAAGTTATTGGGTGTGTGCAAGAGGATCCTGTAAGGAAGATCCAAGTGTACACCTGTAACAGAGAATAAGAACAAGAACAATGCACAGATTGATTGAGAGTAAGGATAGGGGAAGAGTAAGCTCTTGCTAATTGTCTGAGAGAGAGACAGTATATATGCTGATTAGCTAAAAATTCGAGAGTTGCCATACAAGGCGAATGTTCCTATATATACGCGCAAGTGACGGCTAGATATCCGCCTCGTAACGGCATGTTTGTCCGTATATATGAGACACGTTACACGATCGTCCGTGTATATAGGGATCGTTCAAACGGTCGACTGCGTATATAGGAGGACACGTGGTCATCAAATCTCTCAGACAGTTAACAAGGGTCACGCGCGTGATGGCCATGGCTCGCGCAGATTCTCGAATCAATTTGAATTAAATTCGAAAACCGTCGCCCCCAAAAGCAATCATCACTGCCTAGGTCTCTGTAACGTCATATAGCCTTTAATATAGCATTGTATGACGTGGATTGCGAACGACATCCACATATTTTCGCCGATTGCCGAGGTAGTGATTGATCCGAAAAGATTTTGAAAGGTCGGGGTCTCCAAAAGACTCTATATAAACCCTTCTACCAAAACAGTTTGAACTTTTCACACCATTTTTTCTGGCAAAGTTTATGAGTAGCAGAGAGTCTTCAAACTCATATTGCAGCCTTCAACCAACTGTTCAACTCTGCTAATCGAGCACTTTGAGCACTCATACAATAACAAGGTTAGCAGGTCTCCTCTTTTAGTAGCGCAATTCTCATATTTTGAAGATTCAAAACTAGTAGACATGCAGATCTGGGTTTATCTTTGATGTTCATCTTTGTGTTTTCTATGCAACACAAATGGCTCGTACCAAGTCTTTGAAAGAAGCAGTCGATCTACCAGAAGTTCCTAAGGATCTGTGGTGCAACGCCCCCTATTTGGGAGGAGTTGACTTCTATCTGGAAACTATTAAAGAAAAGAAGCTTAAAATATCCCTCACAAAGGATGCTCTACAATTGATGCCTGAAATGGAGAGGGATGACTGGGATCTCGTCAACATTAACAATGTAAACCGGCTCGGTCTCGAAGCAAGGTTGTATCCCTTCAATGACATTCTCCACCAAACCATCACGGAGAAGCTGGATTGGATGGACGAGTGGACAGAGTACATCCACGAGCACTACGGGTCCAAACTCACCCGTGCCGGGATATATCATGCTGCGCGCGCGACTAAGGGGTCGAGCGTTAGGCTTGACAAAGACATGCTGATGGCATTGTTTTCGAGGTATTCAAAGAAGACCCACCCATTTCATTTCTCGACCTTTGAAGCCGGTCCTACTCTCAAGGATGTAGAGATGCTGCTGGAACTTCCCAGCATGGGAAACGTGGACCCTTTAGCCCCCTTGGATTCGGACGATGAGATCTCCCTCTTTGAACAGATGAAGGAATGTATAGGGGAATTAAAAAAGACAACCACAAGATGGGTCTCGACCACCCCTTTGGAGGAGTACCTGCTAGTTAAAACGGGTGCGAAGAACCTGTGGTCGAAGTGGATAACTTATTTCTACCGCGATTTTGCAAATTAGGAGATTGCCCAAGCAATATTGAAGAAGAATAAAGGCGCGCCAACTTCGCTGGAAGGAAAAGGCTCTGCCTACTCATTGTGCGTTTTCCTCTGTGTCTGGCTTTCGAGGTACTTCATAGATGG
This sequence comes from Linanthus parryae, assembly GCA_023055425.1. NCBI lineage: Eukaryota > Viridiplantae > Streptophyta > Magnoliopsida > Ericales > Polemoniaceae > Linanthus > Linanthus parryae. Next base: position 5,765,152 of record JALGPY010000023.1, on the reverse strand, counting down.
ACACCCTCATGACGGTGTGTTCACACACGTCCTCGCGCTTGCAGTTTGCCTTTCTCTTGGTCAGAAAGTGGCATTGGGGCCTTTGGTTCTCGGGTCTCTATATCATCGTCTGGACCTGGCCATGACGCACGCTGAACACTCCCAGGGTAGAGTCAACGTTGTGACCTACGTCAACGTCGCGTTTCTGTCAATGTGGGTTTTTCGAGAGATGGACGGCCACTATACGCTCCAATTCCAACGTTTGTTGAAATGTGGAATGCGCCCAGTGCCAAGAAATATTTTCTCTGCCCTCGCGCATGGTGTTGGTACAAAACCAAAGGCGTGCAACGGTCATTTGCCTTGATGTACGACGACGTCAGTTACTTTGTAGCTAGGCCTTACGTCTTCGCTTTGGAGAACATCACACACCATGAAGCCATGTATCCTGATTAAGATACACCATTTCTTCCTCACATATCATCAAGGGTGCGATGCTACCTCATATTCGTCAACTGGTGTAGAAAGGGATACTTTCCTGCTCTTCCTGAATTCGAGGCCGTTCCAGAATGATCGAGCTGTAAACTCAGAACGGTTGACTACGATCGGGTTCGAGTAAGCCCCCAACTGGTTTTTGATGCAGTGGCTCCTCCTTTGTGGTCTGACTAGGTTGTTCGTGGCTGCTACAAAAGTTTATTATACGGTAAGTGTAACGACTTACTGGTTAGCATGCTGCCTCTAAACCAACCTTCCCAAGAAAGACAAGGAGAGTTGACTCCCAATTGGGTCGCATTCTGGAATGCACAAACTGAAACAACCTGAAATCTCGGTTCAGGGTTAATGCGACAATCGATAACCAAAAGTAGACTATTAACTATTAAGATTATATTTCGGTTAAAGTACGCAAAAAATATTTCAATAATAAATACAATTTAAAAAAAAATGTTGTGATCTACTAAGTGACGTCTTCGTCTCGACACGCATTGCCATCCCCCACCTTGATTGATGACCTGCGATTTTAAAATGGCAACAGCCGAGGCTGTTTTGAAGAAAATGATCAGTAAAAACTGAGTAAATACACACTACGACATGTAAAGCAACGAGTGACGCGAAATCATGAGTTGAAAGAGGTCAAGAGATTTGAAACATTAATAAGTAAAGAGGTGGGAACTTCTGAACAAGTATAAGTAATCGCGTAGCAAGAACATCCATGCTTTAAAACGTCAATAAAGCACGAGTATTCAGAATATTCTTAAACCACATTTCGCGAGAGAAAATCATGTTTCAGTGAAAACGGTTAATTCACGAGTTCAAAATTTCTTCTCAATTACATATAATTTGTTTGGGGCATATCCGGAGCCACCAACAAGATCGATAGAGCAACCAATTTTCGTTCAAATTTAATTAACAGTTAAGTTTAGCTGAGGCATGTCCAGAGCCCCCAGCGGATCGATGTAGACAGAGGGATCACAAAGTAATCATAAGGGTTCCTTCTAGGGTCCATCAAACCCTATTTCAGCCGAGCATTAAGGGAGCCCATTCGTCAACCCCGCTCACAACATTAGCTAAAAGGCCTTAAGTGTCGACACCCATATACCGTAGTGACCCTTACAAGTATAAGTAGCACTCTACAGCTCTATAAACCCCTTGGCCTCAATACCTTGGTACATTTTGGCTCATCGAGGGTGGATTTGCGATAATTAACGTTCTATCCAATAATATGAAGCATTGCTTCGATGAAAGTAGCCATAAGTAACTGGAGGATCGCTTGGCGCCTCCGGCCGGAGCCATCAATAACCAGAACTCTGTACATCGTCCTAAGTTTATTAGAGGTATTTTATTTCTTCTCTTTCACATAACCAGGATCAGGATATCAACATTTCACAAGTAATTTCCGAGAGTTCTCAAAGGAGATGAATAAAATAGTTTAACAACTTTCGAGTGGAAAGCATGCATTCTCATACTTTTTCATATAACAAAGCGTTCATTCAGAACTTCATACGCATACGCACATTTTGGTAATTAAGTTTCGCACATATGTACTTACCAATGCGCCAAGAACGGCGAAAAGCAAAGCTATCACTCCGGCTGTAGCACTCGTCTCATATGAATCCGGGTCTCACAGTTAATGCAGCAACACGAATAAATACGTCTACTTGGTACGAGCACAACAGCTGGATATAAACAAGTCAAGTATAAAGTCTGTTAGAATTTACCCTCTATATGAGGTTGTATGCAAGAATGCAATGGAATGCGGGTCATGCAAGCTAACTTGACCAAATGTCCCTGCTACTTTGAATCTGTCCAGTACAGTCCCTGACGGTGCCTGGACCCCAAGTTATACTCATAATGGCCCAATAACATTCAAGAATGACCCATAACTCTCCTATATGAACTTAGCATCGGAATCTACAACTTTCAGAAAATTATATTCAGCCCCCTAAAGTTTAGTAAAATTGCAAAAAATACCCCAACTATTGACTTGGTCAACATTAGCCTAGAATTACATATGAGTAATCCAAATACGCATACAACACATGCTGACGAACTCCAAGTTACTAAACGAATCTCAATTCAAAGTTTAAGTGAAATTACTATTTTCCCCTCCTATCAAGATTAGCCAAACTAGGTTTTTGAATAGTCAAACTTGGTATTAAGACTCAGAATATGAATACGAACAAGTTTTGTGAAGAAAACTAAGGCCAGAAATGTCATTCAAATGGTAAAAACCGAATATCAAGATAGCGAAAAGTCGTTTCAAGTAGTCTACTTCGCGACTGATTTCCGATCCGGTGGGAAGGGTTTTGAGAAACTAGGAATAGGGTTTTGAAGATGATAGTTCAACGATTTCAGAACATATTTGAAATCCTAAAAACTCCATGTATTCAAAGAGATATCGCTAGTCAAAGTTGGATGAAAATTACGATTCGATACTTAGGAAAATTCAAACCAGCAACTTAAGGCTCGTTTTGTGAAAAATATGTTACAAATTTGAACATGACCCACAGAGGATAAAATGAAGTATTGTATACCATATTTACACAGGAGAAAACATATCTAAATTTCAGTAACTTTTGAAGAAGATACGAGGGCTAGAAAATGGGTGTTTCACCATGACATTCTTGACAGCCAAGAACACATCAAACACCACGCTCAGTTGCCATGTTCAAGCCCAATTCCAGGGGGTTTAGAGATCGAATTGGACCAAGAAATTAAAATGAAAGTTGGAGTACTACATGCATGGGATCCGTATCAACAAGAATCATGTCAAGACAACATATATCGAGAGAGTTACAGGCCCATGCACAGGGCAGGTTTTCAAACCGGAAAACTCAACATGCACGAATCAAACTTGTCAAATCTGTTTTTACAGTATAGTTTGGATGCTCTAAACGTGTTCAGTACACAAATAGGAGCATGCTCGTGCTTTTAAACGATCAAAACGAGCAAGAATCAAAGTCGTACCAAACTTTGCCCTTTTTCGGCGGCCATGGCAAAATCCGCTGATTTTCCGACCGGTTTTGGGTGCTCCAATGAATACCCATCAGTAACTGAGATGGTAGAAGGGTTCCTGGACAGCCAGAGGTCACGGGGAAGTCGCAGGGAGGAGAAGAATGGCCAAAACCAAAGAGAACACGAGCTCTGATGGTTTCGAGACGGGTTCTTAAACCCAGAGTTCGGCGACCTCGTTTCCGACGACCCAAGGGGAAAAATCCACACCCTTGGGTTCGCCAAGACCTCCGAAACACGGGAGAGCTGATTAATTTGACTGATAAAGAACGTAGGAGGAGGAATCAAACAAAACCCAAAGCTAGGATTCATGAGTATTACCTTCGATTTTGACCTCAAAATTCGATGAAATCAAAAATTGATTTGTGCGTATTGCTCGAGCGATGAGTAGGTGATGTGGTAGGAGCAGTTGTTGATTTGGAGAAAGAACAGGGGGCTGCCTTGGTGGTGGTGGTGGTTTCATGGTGGAGAAGGTGGTGGTTGGTGTTCTAGAGGGTAAGAAGATGAAGCTCATGGTGTTGGTGATGAAATTCCTTCCAATTCAGAGAGTAGGGAGGAAATAGGAGAGAATTTCTCCTCAAGAGCATATTTCACATATGCACAAGAAGAATGACATGTGGAGGTCATGCACTAGGGGGTGGAATTTGAAATTTTCCGAACTTTAGGGTGAAATTATAATTAGGGGTTCTACTTACTTTTGAAGAATTCCACTGCCACCCCGAACATTTATAGTGCTTCAAAAACGATCCCAACGACTCCCTAATATTGCAAACACTCTGAAGTTCCAACTTAAAGCTGTGAAAAACTATTTACAAATTCTCCCCCAAAGTCTTGATATTGCACTAAGAACTCTCTCGGGAATTAGGGGTGTTAAAAAAACTCGTCTCCACATGAGGTTCAGGTTTCAATTCCAGCCCCTCAAGGCTCCTGCCCTCATAATTGGGGATTATCCATTCAAGTCATCATTCTCTAGGGACGCGACACAATATGGTTTCTATTCGCTCTTATACAAAGAACACCATCTGTGTCCGGAGTTGATTTCGGGAGAGAAGGCAGATGTGGTGAAGAAAGAGTCTTATAATGCGAGGAGGAATTATGCCAACGAATTCGACAAGGTAACCTCAATGATTCCTTCTTTGAATTCGTGATAAGCATATGTGATGCTAAAGTCTTCTTGTATTATAGTGCTGCTTCAGGAGATATGCATTTGGGGATCGAATCACCGGATTCACTGACATCCTGTGGTCGAAGGACAAAGATAACATTGCTATCGAGCCTGAAATGAAAATGTCTCAATAAGTCCTGGATCATGTCTGGAACGCGCTTGCAAACTTCATTGTGTCCATTAATGAATCTGATAAGAATCCGAGGAAGAAGAAAGCTTCTGATGTGCCTTCAGCAGATGTGACTGTCCTCGGATTGTCGAGGCTAGTAAAGCGCCGAAGGAACAACCCTGCTCCAAGGAACAACCCTGCTCCAAGAGACAGAGAGTGGCGACCAGAGGAAGAGGCAACGTTGCTGACATGCGAGACCGCAACACAGAGGACTTTTTGGAGTACAACCTTGATAAGTCCTTTGCTATGAGAGAAGGTAGTAACATCGCACTTCCATTATTCTTCAGATAGTATGTCATTTTTCCATAATGCGCGTATGTATATATCACAGATAGTGAGGATTCCGTGGAGGAAGTGGAGGGCCTCACTGAAGAAGAGGCGATTGTAGAATCAAAAGCCATGGTCGAAGAAAGAGCCAGAATCAAAAAGCTGGAGGAGGAACGCCAACTCCGAGCAGCTTTGAATAAGATTCTCTAAGATCAAGAACAGCGCTCACGATCGACCGTTGGTCAAATGCAGCGCGCGCAAGAAGACTTTCAGGAGATCGTCGGCGATGAGGACGAAGAAGGTACTATTTTCCAATTTGCCTTATCTTATCAAGAACTTATCTTTCAAGCGTTAAACCATGGGGTATCTAAAAGCGAGGTTCATCGCTGGATAGTGCATCAATGCGGGGAAGCATGAGGTAAATAATTCCCTTAGAATTGCTACAATCACCTTTACCGCTTTCGAGCAATAATCATGATAACGCTTTGCACAGAATCAGGTCATGCAACATTAAAAGTAATTTATGATAATCTTCAACATTAAACTTACGCTGATATCCCATGTGAATATGGAGATGCAATTCCATATGAGTGTGGAGATCCTTTCACCATAAGCTCTTTAAGTTCCAGTAGCAGGAATACTTGGAATTAGGCTAAAATAAAGTTTTACGTTTTGGCAGAGCCGGTGGATCCATTGGTTTTAAGAAGGAACCGCATGATTCGCAGCGCTCTAGTTCGCGTTCCTAAAACCGTTCCTGAGGCTCCCAGTGCAGATGCGGTAATGGAAGACCGAGCTAGCAAGTGTACCTATCGGCAGTTCGCGTACCTGGATCCGTTCGTGAAGCTAACATCGAAGATGAGCGCATCGAATTCATTGTTGAGCAAGAGGAAGAGGAGAACCTCCAGCGGGAGCAGGAACAGACAGAAGCTGAGAATGCTGATCGAGTCATAGTTCAACAAGGGGAAATCACTTATCCTTCTGAAGTTGATTCGCGTGTCACTCGCGATGCTTTGCAAAGAGTCGACTCCCCTGTTGAAAATGCTGAGTAAACTGGGACTCATCGGGAAGTAACTGGTACTCCTTCTGAGATTCCATCAAGTTTAGCTCATGCAGCTGTCTTGCCAGTAGAGACCATTCTAGGGGAAACCGAGCAAGCTGAAGCTCATCAAGAAATGACTGCTTCTACTCATGAACCCCAGCTAAATGTCGGGTCTCAACACGCTGTGCCACCAAATTATGGGGGAAATGAGCATGGGTCAAAAGCTACTACAAGCGTGCCACATCAAAACATGGAAGATGCTCAGCCTCCAGAATGTTGGAAATATGCCCTATAGGCAATCTATTTCTTGTGACATGTGTGGATTTACTATTCATAATGTTATCGATATAGAGATATGTTAACATGAATGAAGTCCTTAGAATATAAATGTTATATTCTTAAATATTCCGAGTCGATTATATTGATAACAGGACAACCAACTATAGACTAGTATGGGGTTGGATTGATATGGATATATCATGATCCAACACATGGGTATGCATTACGGGTATTGTCATACTGGATTGGCCCACAACGAGAAGGATACATACAAGTTATGTAAAGTCAGAAGTGCTTCTCGTAGTGACAACGGTGTTGTCCTCCTTAGACTTGAAGTCACTAGATCCTCTAGTTGTGGAATATTGCATTTTGATAGCGTCAAACGCTACACTGTAACTGGGTAGCGATAAAGGCGTCTATCAGATAAAATAAAGAAGCAAGCTTAGAGATGGTAGTGGCGTAGATAGAATTTATCCCTCCCACATAACGGGAGTAGATATCCACGACCACTCGAGGGATGGTGCTCATAGAATGTCTGGACAGACTCAGATAAATCAGAATAGGATATTGATGTTTTCGGCATGGATAAGACTATTTCCAAGATCGAGAAACTATGGATTGGATATACGAGTGTGACTTGTATGTCTCGTGTCCAATCAGGGTATAGAGACAAAGGGGTGAAACAATACTTGCACAAGGTATATCGGATGACTATTTCTATTAGTTGGGTAGCATGGATGTCTTGCTAACGGCCGCTCAATGTTAGTAAATAGTTACTATTAACTAAGTAAAAACCTATGGGGTCACACTCCCTATGGATTAGACCGAACTATGGAAGTAACTAATATGATTAATTAATAAGAAGGATTAATACGCAATAGCTTGCAGACTTAGTAGGACTAATTTGCAAGAGGGACTACTCCGTACATGAGTAGGATTAGGATATGGGCTTTCATGCAGTCAATAAAGAGTTATTGGAATATATAAAGGCACTCCTAGCTTCCTTACCACACTAATGTTCATAACACATTGGGTAGGAGAGAGAGCAAGGAGAGATAGAGCAAGACCAAAGAGGAGTAAACCCCTGCTTGGTCCGCCCCTACCCCGTCGGCCAAAGAAAGAGGGTCGAATTCCTCTTTTGTGTTCGTTGCATGATCGTGATCTTCTTCCTCTTCCTCTTTCAATCCTAACTAGAACAAAGGCTTGAAGGATCCGATTTCAATCCTGGGAGTGGACTAGCCATAGAGACATGAATATTATTTCACGTGTGAAGTCTTCACGGGAGAACCCAAAGGTATGTAGATACTAATATTATTTACTGTCGTTATGTAGTCTCTTCCTGTGATCCTTGGAGGTTCTTGAGCAGGATTAAAATTTGCTATTCCGCTGCGTAACCTGCATCAAAATCTACAGTGGTATCATATCCACATGTTGTTGAGTATAACGTAGTTTATGTGTTACGATTTTGTTGTTTTACACTTTAATTATTGTTTATCGCGTAAAACGGAAAAATCAAGCATATTGATGAAATTTGTGAATATGATTCAAGCCAAATAAGATCTAATATTACATGGGATGTAAGGGTTAGTGAATTTGGATCACATAGGATGTGAAAATTTTGGATCTAGAAAACTAGGGTTTGGGCACAAGTTGGAAAAGGTGTTTTTCAAACTTGGAAAAATAACTAAACTTGGGCAACAAGGGGGAAGTTGTTTTGGAAACAACAAAACTTGGGAAACAAGGAGGAAGTTGTTTTGGAAACAACTAAACTTGGGAAACAAGGAGGAAGTTTTTATGGAAACAACTCCCAAAAGAGGTTCGCCCCCCCCCCCCTAGGGGACGGCCCCTATCCTCCTTGCCGCCCAAGAAAGCCACGGCCAAGGGGCCGGGCCTCCCTAGCGCACAGCATATCCGTGTGGGCTAGGGGTCGGCCGGCCCCAAGACGTTATGGCGGTCCTTTAGGGTTTTGGCCATGGTAATGGTGGGCCCTCTTGGACCGTTTTGACCCTAGTTCATCCATAATCAACTAAAATTGACCAAGCGCGTTAAAATTGGATTTTAACTGTTTATGTGCTTTTTGAATGGTGATTGGATATGACCTTAGGTTGTGGTTTGTTGTGGATGTTTATTTTGTGGTTTGTTTTACGGCCTGCGAGCTTATAAAATTAATGTAATAGTTAATTAGGTTTTACGGCCTGCGAGCCGGTCTTCTTCTCAACTTGTGAGATCTTTTTTATTTAGTGTAGATGCTAGCTAGTATTAGATAAAATATATGATAGTCAAGATGGAGAAGAAGAAGCCTACAGAATTAAAGAAACCGCAATATGGAGCATTCCACAAGGCTAAGGAGCATGGAACATTCCACAAGATATGGAGCATGGACCAAAAGATGGAGGCACATGGAGATGAGCTTGCTATTTTAAGGGTTAATAGATATTCTCACTGGCTTGAAAATATCTTAGTTTAGAGGCCATATCCATATCACATTTAATTTTGTTTGTGGTTGTTTATTTATTGTCTTATTATTTTATTGTTGGTGTATGGATGATGCATGTAAAATTGATAATAAGATAATTAACAACCCGGATCTTTTATTTGTGAGTTTTCCCAACTCAAAATAAGTAGATGAGTGGATATGGATCAACAAAAACAATTCAAACTAGAAAAGCAAAATCGCTCAATTTAAATATTGCGTTATGCCTTCTCGTTACTTAAACACTCATCATAATCATGATTACCAAGCTCATGCGTGCCAAAGCAGGTTAACTTGGTTTGTCATGGTGTGATACGATGGCACAAGCAAGTAATGTGCAACTGTTTAAGTGAGAGGTTGGACGCAACTAGGTGATTTTAATGGGATTATAACCTAGAGGCAACCAATTGGGATTGTCTATGGGAATAGATGAATAAGGAGTTATTTTTCCAATTGAACCAAGAGTTGCATGTGATGCAAGTGGAATTGTTCCTACCTAAATAACTAATTTTGGGTGACTTGCCAAAGTAAGCTCAAAAGATGTTAAATATTGATCTTGACCCACTAGAAAATATAATGATATTGTCCTCATTAATATAGAGGGTTATTAATCCGAGAAAAATAGTGGCTATGTTAAAAAATTTAAGTCCTTGTTTAAATATAGTCATACGTCACATTACTTTGCATAATCCATTTGTGTTGAAAATTTTATGGCATTAAACAAACAAAATTCGACTTTATGTCCTTAGGAAGGACAAGCTATCTGGAATAAATTTTCTAGACTGGTATAAAATTGAGCATTATACTCAAATGAAAGGAACAATGTTGTACATCGTAGAACATAAAGTTCTCCTCCCACCGACTATCAAGACACACTAAAAGCCTAAGTGAAAGGAACATCAAAGAATGGTTCTTTGTATGTAACTTGCCTCATGTCAACTGCCATGAACTCTGAGCTTTGGAAGCAAGATAAGAAATATGGAGGCGTATGATATGATCATACATTAAAAGAAGCTCTTTCAAAGAGCGAGCTGGACATGAAAGGCTTGAAGTGTTGCTCCACTTTTCACTCTCTTTCTTAGCACTCGTCATGGTCAAGATGGATTGAGTTCGGGCTTGCCAAAGCAAGGCGACTTGATTCATCGAGACATGACGCGACGACACAAGCTAGTAATGTGTGACTGGTGAAGCAAGAGGTGAAGCGCAACTAGGTACTTCCATAGGATTGAAAGCTTAGAGACTGTTAGTGATCTATGAGATAGATAAAGAATAATTATTTATTCTCCCAAATGGACCAAGAAATTGCATTGGATGCAATTATAGTGTTTGTTCAAAAGAGATTTACTCAATATGATTGAGAATCACTATACAAAGCACTCATAAAGGGCTAAAGGCAAAACATGATAATGGTTAATAGCAGGGGTAAAGGCAAAAGGTTTGCGCCGACCCCATGGGTAAAGCAAGCTTGTTTCTAAAACCACATTGCCTTAAAAGTCCCATAGGTGGTGTAGAGGAAGAGAAACTACCTAAAGTACCTGGAAGGAAATATAAAGGAATTATGAATTCCAAATTAGGTATTTTTGTTATAGAAATCAATATATCTCTCTCATCATCATGACTATATGATACTAGATGCGGATCTCACATTTGTATAAATGTGGAGGATCTTAAGAGATGTAGACAATTGGATAAGGAAGAAATAAACCTACACATGGGGAAATGAAGCAAGGGGTTGCTGAATTAGCTGTAGGGAATTATTTATACCTTTTTAGAATTATCCATGAATTAGAAAAATACGATTATGTCACTGCTTGGAGTAGGGACATTATCACAGTTTCTTGTTTTGACAAGAATAATCTTTTATTAAAAAAAATGGACAAATGCGGTTCCATTTATTTTTGATAAAATGCATTATTGTAATGCACTTTTTGTCTAAATGGATTGTATCATGATAATTTCATCTATAACATTAAAACCAAGAGGTTTGCGTATAATGATATGAACCTCACTTATCTTTGACATTGTTGTTTAGACAACATAAATAAGAAATACATATCTAGACTCCATGAGGATGGATTTCTGGACTCATCTTGATTATTGAATCATGTGAGACATGTAAAACTTATTTATTAGGCAAATATATAATCTTTTGGAATCATACATATTGATGTATGTAGGCCGCTAAGCACAAATGCTAAAGGTGGTTTTCAGTACTTCATCATATTTACTGATGGGATCAGAGAAATATGAATTTATGTATCTTATGAAGAAATAAATCAGAATCCTTTATAGATTTCAAGGAATTCAAGAATGAAGTAGAGAGACAGCTTGGAAAAAGTATCATGGCTCTACGATTGGATCGTGGAGTAGAATAATTAAGCCAATAGTTTTAACATCTAAAGGACTATGGGATGTGATCCCAACTCACTCTACCTAGAACACCATTATAAAATGGCGTGTGTGAGAAGAGACACCAGACCTTGTTGGACACGGTTGGGTCCATGATGTGTCAAACACAATTTCTAGTTTACTTTTAAGGATCGTGTTCTAATTACAGCAAATTTCACCCTTAACCTCGTTCCATCTAAATTAATTATGAAAAATACCATATGAGATATGGACTAGGAAGTGTCCTAGTATGTCGTTCATAAAGAATTTGGGTTATGAAGTTTATGTAAAAGGTTTACAGATAAACTTGAACCTAAATCGGATAAATGTACTATGTGGAATACCCTGAGGAAACAAAGGGTATTATGTCTACAATCCATTCAATAAAAAATTGTTTGTTGCTCGAACCACTGTGTTTCTAGGTAGAGATTGTATCTAAAAGAAATAGTGTGAGGATAGTAGAACTTGAAGGAGTTCAAGAAACACAACAGAACATTGATCCTTTTGATGGAACATGAGTAGGATCACAAGGTGTTGTCGAGAAACCTACTTAAGTAACATAAGGACTTCGTAGGTCAAGTAGGATATGTCAAGGAGCTAGAGCAATATGAATTTCTCATAACCCGGTGATATATTGCTCATAGAGATGAGCATACAACCGAAGAAGAGGCCACGAGTGGGAAATACTCTCATAAATGGCTTGGAGCCGTGAGATACGATATGGAATACATGTATTCTAACAAAGTATGGACTTTGGTGGAACCACCAGAAAGGGTAGGACCCATATGGTGCAAGTGGGTTATGAGGAAACCAACATGGATGGTAATATGATTACTTTTAAGGGACAATTGGTTGGAAAAGTTTTTCCTGTGATTTCATAGTATAGACTATGACGAAATCTTTTCCCCAATTGTGATGCTTAAATCTGTTAGCATCTTGGTTGTAGCAAACTATCTATAGATTGAGTCAAGCTTCTCGGAGTTGGATTGTTCGATTTGATGATGCAATCAAAGGAGTTTGGTTCCCTCGAAACTGAAGATGAACCTTATGTTTACAAGAAGGTTAGTGGGAGCACAGTTATATTTCTGGTCTTGTATGTAGAGACATACCAATCATTGGGAATAATGACCCTACTTGGCAATCTTATGTAGATTGATTAGGGAATTGATCTTTAATTATAGACTTAGGCGAAGCAACCTATGAATCTATGGAGATAGATCAAGATGGCTGTGCGGCTTAGGTCATAGGTGTTGAAATGGTTCAACATGTATAGAATATGGATTCTACCAATGTCATGGAATTAGTCTTTAGGAGACTAATTGTCTTTCCAATTAAATTGGGAAAGGGACTGTATGAATGAGATTCACTAGATGCGCCATGTTATGTACAAGGCCAGATGTGTCATAGGTATGACATGAAGATACCAGTCAAATCCGGGTGAGCGTCACTGGATAATTATCAAGATTATCCTTAAGTACTTGAGAAGAACTAAAGGATGAATTCTTGATATATGAAGGATAGGAAGAGTTTACTGTAAGGGGTTACAGTGATGAGAACCTCTAAATCTAACAAAGAAGATTTCATATTACAGACAAGTTTTATGTTTTGCACTAGTGGGAAGGACTGTGAGCTGGAAAGGTTTCAGGCAAGATTCAGTTGTCGATTCTATCACAGATGGCTGAGTATATTAATGCATAAGATGCACTTACTCAGAATATTCAATCTCAACAAATTGTTGATAGATGATATGTGCATATTTTCAAAGTACCAGCATATGTCTCTGTTACCTTGCGTAGTAAGGGCATGAGGGCCACGCTAGATCAATAAAGCATATGATGTAGGAGATTGACTCTAGTGCAAGTGGGATACTGTTGGAAATATTCCCTAGAGGCAATCTATTTCTTGTGACATGTGTGGATTTACTATTCATAATGTTATCGATACAGAGATATGTTAACATGAATGAAGTCCTTAAAATATAAATGTTATATAAATATTCCGAGTCGATTATATTGATTAACAGGACAATCAACTATAGACTAGTATGGGGTTGGATTGATATGGAGATATCACGATCCAAAACATGGGTATGCATTACGGGTAATGTCATAATGGATCGACCCACAACGAGAAGGCTACATACAAGTTATGTAAAGTCACAAGTGCTTCTCGTAGTGACAATGGTGTTGTCATCCTTAGACTTGAAGTCACTAGATCCTCTAGTTGTGGAATATTGTGTTATGATAGCGTTAAACTCTACACCGTACCTGGGTAGCAATAAAGGAGTCTATCGGATACAATAAAGAATCAAGCTTATAGATGGTAGTGGCGTAGATAGAATTTGTCCCACCCACATAACGACAGTAGATATCAACGGCCACTCGAGGGGTGGTGCTCATAGAATGTCTGGCCTGACTCAGATAAATCAATATAGGATATTGATGTTATCTGCATGGATGAGACTATTCCCAAGATCAAGAAACTATGGATTATATATATGAGTGTGACATTTATGTCTCGTGTCCAATCCGCGTATAGAGACAAAGGGGTGATACAATACTTGCACAAGGTATGTCGGATGACTATTTCTATTAGTTGGATAGCATGGATGTCTTGCTAGAGGCCTCTCCATGTTAGTGACTAGTTACTAACAACTAAGTAGAAACCTATGGGGTCACACTCCCTATGGATTAGACCGGACTAGGGAAGTAAATAATATGATTAATTAATACGAAGGATCAATACGCAATAGCTTGCAAACTTAGTAGGACTAATTTGAAAGAAGGGCTAATCCATACACGAGTAGGATTATGATAGGGGCTTTTATGCAGTCAATAAAGACTTATTGAACTATAAAAAGGACCTCCTAGCTTCCTTACCACACTAATGTTCATAACACATTGAGTAGGAAAGAAAAGCAAGGAGAGAGAGCAAAACCAAAGAGGGGCGAACCCCTCCTTGGTCCGCCCCTACCCCGTCGGCCAAAGAAAGAGGTTCGAGCCCCTCTTTTTTGTTCGTTGTGAGATCGTGATCTTCTTCCTCTTCCTCCTTCAATCCTAGCTAGCACAAAGGCTTGAAGGATCCGGTTTCAATCCTAGGAGTGGACTAGCAATAGAGACGTGAATACTATTTCACGTGTGAAGTCATCACAGGAGAACCCAAAGGTATGTGGATACTAGAACCATTTACTATCGTTATGAAGTCTCTTCCTGTGATCCTTGGAGGGTCTTGAGCAAGATTAAATTTTGTTATTACGCTGCGTAACCTGCATCAAAACCCTACACAGAAGCTCTAGAAACTAAAACTGATGTGGCTCGTGGGACTCAACTCAATTTTGCACCTGAGAATGTATCAGAAGTTTCACGATCCACACCAAGTTTGCTTGAGGCAAGAGATGAGAGGGGTGAGAATGCGATCACAGGTGAACTTTCTCAGAATTCGACCTCAAAGGCGAACACTCCTATGGCCGCGACTGAAGGTGTTGGTACAAGGAGTCATAGTACAAACTTGTCTATTTTTGGCAAGCTGGGTGAAGAATCCATGATGAGGCTTGATCATTCGGCCCCAATCTGGAAGCACTTCTTGCCCACAACCCTTGGGGAGCTTGGACTACAGAAGCCCTTGCGACTATTGAAACTGAGGAACATTGTATCATTCCAGAGGGATACTATGCTCAAGAATTTCTTGCTAATAAGCGACTGGTCGAAGCAGAAGCCTCTAGCAGTGATCAAGATACAACATCTTCCATTTCGATTCCCTCTCTACGAGACATACTTGAAGGCACTGGTAATGCTTGAAATAAATATGTAATTTGTATAAGCTATGTAGCTCTATTGTGGTAAGCTATGGCTGCTAATATTTTATTGTTTGAATATGCAGGCCTGAAGCAATTATCCTTAAAATTTCTCATGAAGGTACGAATTTCATATCCCAGGACATTTGCGAGAGTAATGGAAATAGCTCCAAAGGATAGGAAAGAGCAACACAACTCCAGCTACCATTTCTCTTGCGAGTGCACAATATCTCCTGGCAAGTGCCCCAGGTGTTCAACATGTATCACAGAGCCGGCTCAACCTTGACTTTCTCGTTCAGAGGTTGAAAAAGATCTGCAATTCAGTCAGGCTCAGTTTCGGTTATGAAAATTACCACTTGGAAAGCACTAAGCTTCGCGCCCAAAAGGAAGAAATTGAAAAGGCCGTGGCAGAGTTTGAAAAGGCGGCAAAGGAGCATCAGCAACACAAGAGACATCTGGATCAGTGGGCCCAAGTTTCTATAGCCTTAGGAGCTCAAGACTTGCTTTTCAAGGGATTGTTTGAAGATCTCCAGTAGTGTTTTTATGTAGTATTCCTGAGTTTCGAGCTTTGAACATTTTGCTTACGTTTCTGTTAGCTCTTGAAAGTCGTACAATGTTTTTTGAGCTTGACACACCAATTTGTATTTATCTAATCTTTGCGCAGATATCAAATTGCATTCCTTGGAATAGACAAATCTTATAATTTTGTTGCTATTTGAACAAAGGTATTCAAGCTCATATGAGTGCTATTTGAGTTGATAAGTTTTTATTAAGAAACTGTATCTCAACATATAGTTTAACCGACATATAGTCTTTTGATCGCGCATTGCTAGGCTTAATAACTGCTACTATCTAGACATATAGGATTAGAATTTGTATTACTGCAATCTAAATAGGTAAGCTTAAGTTAGCATATCGATGCCATCTGAGCACATGGGCTCATATTGAATTTCGCTAATTATATGAACAAATAAACTTTAGGCAACAATAGCTGCTATCTAGGAAGACAGACTTAATCAGAGAAATAGCTTCCATTTAAGCAGATAGATCTAGGTTCACATATGTTACCTAAGCAGATATACTTTTAGTCGAGCATGATTGCTATCTTAAACAGATAGGCTTGCGTTGAAATTTTCTGCTATCTAAACATATAGGCTTTGTCAATAATGGTTGCTATCTAGACAGATAGTCTCAGATTGAGTGTTGCTGCTATCTAGACATATAGGCTTAGTATCGCGTGTTGCTGCTATCTAGACAGATAGGCTTAGTATCGCATTTTGCTGCCATCTAGACATATAGGCTTTAATTGAGAGGCAAGCAATTGACTATGAATTATTGTAGGCAGAGCAACAAGGTAAATGAGACAAAAAAGTTGGTAAGCGATCTCTCATATGGAGAGTCATTTATCATTAATAGAATCCTCATATGTGAGGAAATTAGCAAAATACAGCATATGTTTGCAAGAAATGTTTCAAGGGTAATACTTCTTCAACCATCGCATATTGATTGAGTTGGGAATTGTTGTAGTCGCATGACATCGCAAGATCATCAATAGCCACTTCTTTTCCCTTTGTCTCTTTCTTTGAATGGGATGGCAACGGATTGCTGCACACGTCTTTAGTTGGATCGTCGATGATCAATTCACCTTCTCTCATCTTCCTATCCACCAGCCACTTCAACTTCCTGCATTCTTTCGTTGGGTGCATCACTCGGTCGTGGCACTCGTACCACTTTGGGTCCCTCAATTGCTCTCCTTTGGGTTTACTCTCGAGTGCAAGTAGGACCCCGTCTTTCCACAACTGCTTGTATAGGCTTGTTATGTCCCCTCCCCAATCGAACATGGCAATGGGGCGCTTCTTTTGGTGGAACTCGTTGTTGTTTCTGCTTTGAGAGGGATTTCACTTCAGCCTCTCGCCCTCGCTTGTAGTTCAACCTCCGAATTTTGAAACCAAAGCCCCCTGATGCTCGATCATTTGAGTATCTCAGCTTCTGCTTCTCCACGATGGGCTCGATGTTCCTGGTACAGTCAATCTATTTGGAGAAAGTAGGCATCTTCAAGTTGATTAACATACCTTTGTATTCGTCTGGCATGCCCTGGAGACGAATTTCAACAAGGCGGCTCTCGACCACCTCATCCACGCATTCCAGCGAATTGGTCCTGAACTTCTTTATGAAGGCGACACCTTCTTCATCATGCTTCTGGTGCATGCGCGACAGGTGTACTTTGGTGACCTTATCCTCAATCTGGAAGAAGTTGGTGTAGAACTTCTTAACCATGTCTTCCCAAGTTTTTGATAGAACCTTCCTCCATAGTCCTGTACCATTTCTACCCGACAAGTCCCACATATTTTGGGAACTCGTGCATTAGTAGCCGTGGGTCGATCCCGTTTGGGCCCATCATATCAACGAATCGCATTACATGCTCTTGCGCATTTTCGTTGACCTCGTCAAACTTTTCCCATTTCGGTGCCTTGTACCCGACAAGGTTAGGCCTCAGATAGATGTCACACCATATTGGTGCCTTCTTCATCATGCTTCTGGTGCATGCGCGACAGGTGTACTTTGGTGACCTTCTCCTCAATCTGGAAGAAGTTGGTGTAGAACTTCTTGACCATGTCTTCCCAAGTTTTTGATAGAACCTGCCTCCAGAGTCCTGTACCATTTCTACCCGACAAGTCCCAAATATTTTGGGAACTCGTGCATTAGTAGCCGTGGGTCGATCCCGTTTGGTCCCATCATATCAACGAATCGCATTACATGCTCTTGCGCATTTTCGTTGACCTCGTCAAACTTTTCCCATTTCGGTGCCTTGTACCCGACAAGGTTAGGCCTCAGATAGATGTCACACGATATTGGTGGTGCGCTGTCGACTTTGAGGATGACAGTGTCTGCGAGACACTGGTTCGCAAGGAAGTTATCCAAGCACCGCTCCAAGGCTGTCACATTAGCAGGCGCACTTCCTCCTGGACGATGGGGTAGCAACGAATCCAGGTATGTAGGGCATGTTAGGATCATAAGGAGCTGGAAGGGTGTAACTGGCTTGGACCCCAGTCGCATGTGATAACAGTACTGGGTATGATGGTAGGTTTCCAGTAGATGCGTGCTCAGGTTGAAAACCAGGTGCGAGTGGGGTTTCTGATGGCAA
Organism: Linanthus parryae; assembly: GCA_023055425.1. Lineage (NCBI taxonomy): Eukaryota > Viridiplantae > Streptophyta > Magnoliopsida > Ericales > Polemoniaceae > Linanthus > Linanthus parryae. The sequence goes on along the minus strand of JALGPY010000023.1, from coordinate 5,746,948 downwards.
TCTCGGCAGTTGAGGTGGAGGCCCAGAGGGAAGTGGTGGTTGCTAGTTCTGCGGGGCAGGAGCGAGCGTCGTGGTTGCTCCTGGAGGCGCAGGAGTTCCTTGGGTGGAATTATGCGCAAGACTTCCCAAAATTTCCATTATTTGAGCTATATGGGCAGATTGGGTCTGCATAGCTCTGGCTTTGCTCTGAATCGTTGCACTCAGCGCCTCCAAGCTATGATTATTTCTAGATATTGCTTGCGTTTGGACATTTGTGTTGGTGGTGATGGATGGAACCTCCCCTCTTGGTAGTCCTCCCGAGGGATACTGGTGGCCTTCGCTACGGTCGTCGTCATGAGACATGGTAGCAGAATGGTTGATTTGAGAGCTTTGAAGGTGGTTTCACATCGGGTTCACAAATGTGTACAAGAGGATCCTGTAAGGAAGATCCATGTGTACACCTGTAACGTAGAAAAAGAACAAGAACAATGCACAGAGAGATTGAGAGTGAGGGTAGGGTAAGAGTTAGCTCTTGCTAATTGTCTGAAAGAGAGACAGTATGATGATTAGCAAAAGATCCGAGAGTTGCCATAGAAGGCCTATGTTCCTATATATAGGGCATAGGATTGAACGTTACGAGGGGTTAATGCGTCCGCAAGTGACGCCTAGATATCCGCCTCGTAACGGCAGGTTTACCCGTATATATAGGGCACGTTACACGATCGTCCGTGTATTAGGGAATGTTTAAACGATCGACCGCGTATATAGGATGACACATGGTCATAAAATCTCTCAGACAGTTAACAAGGGTCGCGTGCGAGTATTGACATGGCTCGCGCGTGACAAGCCTTACTCTAGCCTCCAAGCCACTTGAACCCTACGATTCCTGCACGGTTAGTGTCGAGGGCGACCTTGTTTCACAGCCCCCATATGGATAAGTGAGAATATAAAGGTAATGATAGAGTAGTAGTGGAGTACCGTCGAATCCCCTGGATGGCTGCCACGTGGATAGTGATCAATCTACCTGGGATCCACTATCTACACCCGGTAAGCGTGTAACCTCGGCTGGGGATAATGCTGTTAAAAGATTTTCTCGCTGTAAATTATACTGTTAATGTCTGCGCAACCGAAAGATAGAAAAGGCTACCCTAAAGTAAATAAATTACAATCATTCGACATAAACACTCTATATTTATATAAAACTGTTAAGAGCTTCAGTTTTCTTGTTAAGAAATAACGATTAAATTAACTACAAACAGACCAATATCAACTAGAATGTCCTTTAAAGGCATGATTAATGACTAATACCAGATTAATTCCACAGTAACATTAAACTCATAGGGTGGTTGCTGAGAATCGTCTCCCGTATCGTCTCTCTTGTCAAGTATTTGCAAATAAAATCACTCTAAACAAACCTACATCAATCATGCTGGCCTTAAATGGACTGATTAGTTGACTGAGACCAGAAGAATTCCTGTTTAACATCATACTCCACTGGTATTTGTTGAGAATCGTCTTCCGGATCGTCTACTTGTTCGACGGATTACACCGGAGGATTGGGGCATGTTGTCTTGTTGTGTCCCAGCTCCCTGCAATTGCCACACTGCCTTCTCTTATCTTTCTTGGGACCTTTATGGCTTTTAGTGTCCGGCGGATTCGGATTTTTCACATGGACATAGGGATTTCTTCCTTCTTAATCTCTCCATTTGTACCCTGAAAAGGTTTAGAAATCATTCTCTGCATTTTTCGAATCTCATCGATCATATGATCTTTGAAGAACTTAGTTTATCGGATGAAGTACAACCCAAATGGTAATACACTTGAACATGGCTCCTCGTGGAACCCCGGAGAAAGGATCGCACATCTGGGTCATCACAGCTTATCATAACAGGTTCCTTCACTGATGGCTCGGTTAGGTAGAATTCTATGTCAGTTTTTGTCCACCTTTTGGCAATTAAAGAGGTTGGGATCCTATGTACACCCTTGCGTTTCAGAACAAACAACATGTGTTTGCAAATCATGTGCGATGTTTCCCAACGAAAACATGTGCACCAGAGACGCCTATTATTTTGAAGACATTGAACACTTTGCTGAAGCAAGCAAAGATAGGGTGGTTAGAAGTTAAGAAGGAAATGAGAATACAAATGAACACAATGATAGACTGATTGTAACCTGGTAATAAAATAAGAAGACAATAGTTCACAGACTGTAACCTTAATGGTTAAAATCAAAATTTTAATACTTAAGATAGAAGAGTTAATAGTAAGGAAATATGATAAGATTATTTAGCAATAAAAATGCAGTACACGTGTACATTGTATATAAATATGTAAATGAAAACAGATGTACATACCAGGGATTTCTTGATTTGACATTTCATCACATAGAACAAGTCCAACTTATCTTCTGGAACAGTTTTGACTTGCAACAGTCTATAGTCATCACCCTTTCGAGCTTGGATCCTACACGTATTGAAGACATTTTCGGTGAAGACCTCTGCTTCATGGGATTCGATGTTCCTGAACCCCGATGTTAACACGGGGTTTGATTGGTCAGAATGATGGTGTGCCTTACGCTCCTTGTTGCGTAGCTTGTCTATCCCGGTCGTGAATCCCTTGCAAACATTGGTCAATTTGTCCTAGAAGGACATAAAATCCTTGACAAAACTATTAATGCTCACGAATCTTGAGGTTGTTGATTGCAAGGCGAAATAATATTCCTTCAAGTATGTCTCCGCCAACATGTGTCGGTTCATATATGTGACATGGACCCTTCCTATCAGCGATGTTCCATTTGTTAACCATTGCATGCCAATCATCATGCCATTTGTTCACACCAGATAGAATTACAAATGGTTTTTGATACATGTTGGTCGTACGTTGCATCAAACACAAGTACAACACCAAATCTGAAATAATCTACCATTGATCTCCAATCACACCAGAATACACTTTCAAGCTCACAATTTTTACCAGTTTTGAACCTACAACATAATAAATATCTCTTTAGGCAACAGAAACTTGTTAAAAATTGGATACAGACTGTAACGGATTATATTATAATTTTAACATTTAAGAAAGCAATGTTAATCGGTAAGTAAAAAATAAACATACCAGATAGACATTAAAATACATAAGAAAGTAAGTTTAACAATTAAGAAAAAGATCTTACTCCTTGAACACGCCATAGTGAGTATCCTTCAAACTGTCAATGTACATCAAGGTCTGCTGCCCATCTCCTTCATTTGCATATTTCTTGGCTTGTGAAACCATTTTATTGTATAGATCCTTCTCTGTGTAACCCAATTGGCTATAACCACCGGATTGCTTGACCATCAAAAGAAAGTCTTGACAATACTTGATAACAACCTCCTTCAAAGATCTGATGTGTTCCACATCCGCCTCGCTAACCTTTTTGTGTGACCGGTGGGTGCTCGTGCATTGTAGTTCAGAAAGTTTGTGTGAGTGTCCGGGCCCAAATTTAACCACCCTAAAAGGCTCCGTAGGTGAAGTTCTTGATGTTTTTACACGAGCATTGCAAACACACCTGGTGTTTCTCGTATGCTCTCATTTCCTATCTTCTTTGTAAAGGACCTTATCGGATCGCACGCCTTGTCGAACACACACAAAGTTCCTTGACTTTATGCACTCCTTCGTTTCCGGGTCGAAATACCTGCGATTGCACCTCCTAATCCCAAAGCCAAGCGTCAACGCGTAGAGGTTGTACCAGTCGTAATTCTCAACCTCATCGGCAAAAGTCATTGTCATAACCTCTTCCGTGGTAAAAATTATACCTGCAGTCATCTTAAACTTACTATCTAGTTAACTTAATTAACTAACTTAAACATTAAGTACAAATACCTTGTATGATCTCTGCATCTGAAGCTACCAAAATAGAGTTTCTGGTGGTATCATATTCATAGTTCTCTGTAAGAGTGATGTCAAAACATTCATCTTCATCAAAGACTTCAAAATCGTATTCTTTTTCTTCTATTCTTTAAAAAGAAACATTCATCTTCGTGTGAGTTTTTTTTTTCTTCTATTCTTTAAAATCAAAAAGTGAATTGTTTTTTTGAGACATATAGCGATTGATGACTAAGCTACCGGAAAAAACTCTGAGCTAATGACTTCTATAGTACAAACTGATTTTTCTTTAGTGAAAAACCTGAAACATTAAAATGGTTTTGTTTTTAGATTTACGAGTGAGTATTTTCATTCTCGATTTATTTACAGACTTCACCAGAGTGTAGTGAAGGGGTTCTTCAGGAATGCACGAAAGATGCTGTCAACTGATGGCAAAGGTGCACGTGACACATAAGACAGCATACCCATTCAGTGAATGGAAGATTGTGAATCTTGCTGAGAAGGTTGGACTTCGTTTGATCAAGGTAGTTAACTTTTTCATTTTTCAGTATGAAGGTTATCGAAACAAAAGGGGTGACGCCGTGATGGACATAGAAGCGATGAGACTTTCCCTGTTGGACATTGCTCCACTTCCATATCTAGATAATCTCTTCCCTCTTGCAGGTTAGGGTATCTACAGTAATATATTTTAAAACAAAATTAATCCATAGAGTCGAAGTATATTTTATTTATATTCTTAGTCATTATTTAATGGTTGCGGAAAATAAAAATATAAAATCATGCAGCTGGGTTTACCTCAAAAAAAAAAAAAAAAAAAAAAAAAAAAAAAAAAAAAATCATGCAGCTGGGTCTGCTATGCTTCTTGTTGCCTAACCGATGTCCGTACAAAGGCCCATGAACACAAAAGAGAAACCCAATAAGAGAAGCCCTCGCAAAAAGCCCACTGACTTAGAGCTCCTCTCACACGGGGTAGTAGAGCGTGGGGGAGATACTTTTCCTTTGTCCTCTCCAAGAAGAAACCTTGTGCACTACACGTCCTCGTCATTCAATGCGAATGGCTCCTCAATGACATTAAAGGCACCATCTGTAGCCTATAAATTCAAGGGAGTCCTCCTCCGCCTTCTTCATCGCTTCCTCGTCAGTCCTCATAAGAAAATCTCGGCTATCTGTTTTTGTGATCTCTACCAAGGTTCTCGAACAAGGTATGATTACTTCTTCGTCTTCTATCAGAATTTTGTTGTGGTCACGCTAGGGTTTTATACGATTCGTTCATTTCGAGAGTCATGTAATCTCTTTCGATATTGTTAAAATCTGGAAATTGATGAAGAGTCAACCCTCCATTTGGTGCTGCGTCTGCGTGGTAGGATGCAGATTTTTGTGAAGACCCTGACTGGGAAGACCATCACCTTGGAGGTCGAGAGCTCTGACACCATTGACAGTGTCAAGGCTAAGATCGAGGGTAAGGAAGGGATTCCACCAGACGGGCAGAGGCTGATCTTTTTTGTGAAACAGCTAGATGATGGGAAGACTCTTGCTTACTACAATATTCAGAAGGAGTCGACCCTGCACCTTGTTCTTCGTCTTCCTGGTGGTCTTTGAGCTCTGTCTCTGTTAACATGGCTGCGTGTTTCCGTTGTTAGGGGTTGTGGTTTTGCTTTAAAACATTGGTAATGCGGCCTTCTTTATTAAGTGTTCTAGCCGTTTACTTGTGGAGTGAAATATCAACAGTTAATGGTTTGATGCCCCCTCAGGGCCGGCCTGCCCATAAGGCAGCTTAGGCAGTTGCCTAAGGCCTCTGAATTTAGAAGGCCTCAAATTGAGGGAAATTTGTTAGGTATAGTTCGGAAGTAATAGAGAAATAAGCTGCACAATTGATAACCAATTGAGGAAAATTAGGAAAATAAGTTGGAGAGATGTAATTAAGGAGAACGTGATTATGTGGTGAGACTAGAAATGGAAATGGAGAGAGGACGCTCAATTAATTAAGGAGAGAGAAAGAGTGAATTAAGGAAGGAGTTCAAGTTCAATTTTAATTTTTACTCTTCTAGAAAGACTACTACTGTAAACTTATCAATTTCCTTTATGATTCCTTTAAGAAAAGGAATAAAAAGAGCCAAGTAGAAATAAAATATATTTGTGAATCTTCTGAAGGGTTCCCATCTTCTAATCCCCTTTTGTCGAATTCTTCTGACATGTATGTACACAAGTGTTCTGTGTTCTATGCCTTACTTCTTTTTTGTCATCAAATTCAGTTGCAGTGTCTTGTGGAACAGTTTAAATTTCAAGAAATTAATTTCAAGAGGGAGTGTTCGTGTGTGTGTTCGTGTTCTTGTCGAGTCGATAACAATTGTTGCTATCACATAGCACTAGCCATAAGAAGATGAAGGCCCCTTTTGACAATTTGCCTGAGGCCTCTAAAAGTGTTAAGACGGCACTGTGCCCCCTCCTCTTCAGATCCAGTTGTTGATGTTAGGAGTGATAACATGCGGCAATGATTCCGTAGTACTGGTGGAATTGACTAGGGATTGTGTAACTTTTGCAGTTTGATATTAAATTTGTGTTGTGTTGTGAAGTGAGTAGCATCTGCATCTTATCTTTGATGATCAATGCAAAAATAACATAAGTGATTTCTTGATGTGGAGTGGAAAATGTTTGTTTTTTTACGTTAGCATTTGATGCTACCATCGTGGCAGTAAGCTTTTTAAATGCTTACTCCATTACTGCCTGTGCTATATTCTCGTATGCTCTCGGTAACAGCCTTCTCTTCCTTTTCTTGTCACATTTATTCTTAATGTGTGACCGTGAAAACTTGCACGTTCACAATCTCTCTGGCTTTGTTTTCTTTTCTTTTTTTGGCAAAAGAAGAAATATTACTAGATGAATAAGTACATCAAAAGGAGGCATACCCCCTACGAAGCAAGCAGAGCAAGCAAAACGAGATCAAAGTCAAGGCATAGAACCCAGGAAAACAAAAGCAGTAGAAACTGAAAAACCAACCAGGGATTACAACCAAAGCGCAGCCCAACCAACAAACAAGCTAACCAGCTAGAAGCGTCATTCTAGGACCAAAAGCTAATAATAAATACTTGCCAACTGTGTACAAGGAAATCCTAGAGGAAGATCCAAGTGTACACCTCTAACAGGAGATAAGAACAAGAACAAGAATTGAACACAGAGAGATTGAGGGTTGGCGTAGGGGAAAGAGCAAGTACTTGCTAACTGTTCTTGAGAGAGAGACAGTATAACAAATTGGCTAAGAGATTCAAGAAGTTGTCATAGAAGACTAACGTTCCTTTATATAGTGGAGAAGTGACCGTTATGAGGGGTTAATGGGCCCATAAATGGCGGCTTAATGTTAGCCTCATACTGGCATATAGGGCACGTTACACACTCATCCGCATAAGTAGGGGACCCTTATGAGTTCGACCGCATTTATGGGACACGTAGGCATTAAATCTCTCAGACAGTTACCAAGGGTCGCGCGCGAGCGTGTTTGTTGCTCTCGCGCGACGTCCCTTACTCTAGCCTCCAAACCATAAGTCCCTACTACTCCCGTGTGGTTAGTATCGCGGGTGACCCTGTCTCGCAACCCCATATGGATAAGCTTGAATATAAAGGTTTGATAGGGTGTATATGGAGTACCACCAGATGCGCTTGATGACTATCACGTCGACGGTGGTTGATCACCTCAGAATGCGCTATCTTCATTAATCCCCTTTTGCGCTTATACGGTGCGCGTCGTTGTGTAGACGCGCAAAACTAGCTGTGCGTGGCCCCACGCAGATCCTCGTATCAATTCGAATACTATTCGAAAACCCTAGCCCGAGAAGTAGCCATGATTGCCTAGGTCTCTGTAACATCGGACATTCTTCAATGAGGCGTGGCCGTTGCGAAGCTAATCAGATGCCATCCACATATTTTCGCCTATTTTGGAGGCAAGAATGATTCGAAATGATCTGACAGGTCGTCAATTTCGCCGGTTATCAAGATAATGTTGATTCAGCAAATGTGAGCAGTCGCGACTCTTCAGGCTTAAACCCTATATAAACCCCTTTACTGCAATAATTAGAACTTTTTCACCATCGTTACTATCACAAATTTTATGAGGAAGAGAGAATCCTCAGCAACAAGTTGAAGTCTTCGATCAGATTCTTGACAAGATCGCTCAGGCAGTTCAATCACTCAAGAAACAACAAGGTTGGTGATTCTTGTTCTTCACTTCATGTTTTGAAATCAATTAGCAATCCAATCTGGGTTTAGAGTTCATGCTCATTCTTGACATGCAACCCAATCTGGGTTTGGTGTTCTTCACCATTCATAGTGTTCTTCACCATTCATAGTGTTCTTCACTATTCTTTATACCAGAATAGGGTATTGATCTACCATTTTTGTTTTAGCACCTGTTACTTGCGTTACAGAAATGGCTGCCAAGAATTCTCAGAAGGAAGCTAGGATCTGCCCGAACTTTCCAAAAACCTATGGTGCAAGGCCCCTTACTTGGGTGGAGACGACTTCTGCCTGGAAACCATGAGGGGTACCACTTTCCAAGAACCTCCGGTGGCAGATGCCTTTCTGTTAGTGTCCGAACCGGCGAGGGATGACTGGGACTTGGTTAATGCTCAGGACGTGTAGCGACTAGGCCTCGAAGCCGGGTTGTACCCCTTCACGGATGTTCTTCTTCAATCATCCATGGAGAAGCTCGACTGGAAGGAGGATTGTACATGATTCATCCTCGACAACTATGAAGAATACGTGAGGAAAGCTGGGATATTTAACGCCGTGCGCGCGACAAAAGGACTTAGCCTCAGGCTGGACCATGACATGTTGAAGGTTCTGTTTTCGAGGTATTCCAAGAAAACCCACTCATTCCAATTCTCCACCTTCGAGGGTGGGCCAAGTCTCGAAGATACGGAGATTGTGCTGGAACTTCCCAGCATGGGAGCCGTAGACCCCTTGGCTCCTCTAGCTCCTGATGAAAAGCTCACACTCTTCAAGCACATGAAAGAGTGCATCGCTGATATGAAGAAGGCAGCGTCGAGATGGAATCCGAACACAAACATTTACGCTGACAAATATATGTCTGTTTCCCTCTGGCGCGAAGAATATCTGGTCCAAGTGGGTCATGTACTTCTGTAGGGGATTACGCGAAGCCAAAAGTTGCCCAGGAATTGGCGGAAGAGAACCCATATGCGATAATCGCCCTCAAGGGAAAAGGTGCTGCTTGGACCTTCTGTGGCTTTCTCTGCGTCTGGCTGTCGCGCTACCTTATAGACGGTCACCCACGCGATGGATTCTTTACTCACGTCCTTGCGCTAGCGCTCAATCTTTCACTTGGCCAGAAGGTAGCTTTGGGGCCCTTGGTCTTGGGTTCTTTGTATCACCGCCTGGATTTGGCTGCGACACACGTTGAGCAGTCATAATGTAGGGTTGATATCGTCTTCTTTGTCAACATCGCGTTTCTGACGATGTGGGTTTGGGAAAGGTGGCCCAAGTACGCTCCCATACCTTCGCATGTGGAGCTGGGGAACGCGCCTAATGTTGGAATAGATGCCCTAGAGGCAATCTAGTTTAGTATGAATTTGTAATTGGCTAGAAATTCATTTATTATTTATTGGATATTTAATATAATGAAGTCCTTAGATTTACAATCGTGTTGTTTATCTTAAATATTCCTAGTCAAGTATAATGATTAAATGGGACAATCATCGATAGACTAGTATGGGGTTGGATTGATATGGAGATATCACGATCCAACACATAGGTGTGCATTACGGAATGTTGCACTGGATTGACCCATTACCGAGAAGGCTACATACACGTTATGTTGAGTCACAAGTGCTTCTCGGGTACAATGGTATTGTCATCCTTAGACTTGAAGTCACTAGATATTCTAGTTGTGGATCATTGTGATCTTGGTAGCGTTAAACGCTACACCGTAACTGGGTAGTTATAAAGGCGTGTACTGGATACAATGAGAAGCAAGCTTAGAGATCGTAGTGGACGTAGAGAGGATTTGCCCCTCCCACATAACGGGAGCAAATATCCAAGGCCACTCGAAGTATAGTGCTTATAGAATGTCTGGCCAGACTCAAATAAATCAATATATGGGATATTGATATATTTGCACGAATAAGGCTATTCCATGGATCGAGAAACTAGGGATTGGATATACGAGTGTGACTTGTATGTCTCGTGTCCAATCCGGATATGGAGGCAAAGGGATGAGACAATTACTTGTACAAGGTTGTCTAGATGACTATTCTATTAGTTGGCTAGAATGGATGTTTTGCTAGAAACCGCTCCATATTAGCAAATAGTTGCTACCAACTAGATAGAACCTATGGGGTCACACGCTATATAGAGTTGTACTAGATTTGGGAATTAATTAATTGGATTAATTAATTAGAAGGATCACTTTGCAAACCCTTGCAAACTTAGTAGGGACTAATTTGCAAGGAAGGGACTAAATTGAATTCAAGTAGGACTAGAATAAGTCCTTTAGGTAGTTAACAAGGAGTTGTTGGACTATATAAAGGACCCTCCTTCCTTCCTTCCCTACACACAACTTATGCTCTAAAGAGAACATAACAAGAGTAGGAGAGAACAAAGGAGAGAGAGAGCAAGCAACAAGAGGGACGCCGCCCCCTTGCCGCCGACCACTCGTCCCCGACGCCACAAGAGGGCCGAGCCCCCTTTTGTGCCTCGTTTTGCGTGATTCCTTCACCCTCCTTTCATTCCGGGCTAGCACCAAGGAGATTGGAGATCTAGGATCAACTCTAGGCGTGGATCAACTATAGAGAACGTGACACTATTCGCGTTTGAAGTCATCAAGGAGAACCCAAAGGTGTGTTTATGATTTCTTACCTTTACTATCGTTATGCATCTAGACTTGTGATCCTTGGAGGGTTTTGCATGGTTGTTTGTTTGATTATGCTTCCGTTTGCGCGATCCATGAATCAAAACCCTACAGTGGTATCAGAGCCACAGGTCATAGAGCATAAACGTAGTTTATGTGTTACATTCTTGTTGTTTTACACCTTAATTTGTTGTTTATCGCGTAAAACAAGACAAATCAAGCATTGGATGCAATTTGTCAAAGAATTAATCATAACAAGACCCAATTATTGCATTGGATGCATGAATTGGTGAGTTTGAGAAATTTTAGGATCTTAGATCTAGGGTTTGGGCATCCTTGGGGAAGAAGGAGTTCTCCCACAACAAGGAAACAACCAAACTTGGGCTCCAAGCAAGGAGGTTGTTTTGGAAACAACCTCCACAAGGAGGTTCGGCCCCCTAGGGGACCGCCCCCTTGCTTGCCGCCCAAGCTTGGAGCCCTAAGGGGCCGGGCGGCCCTAACCCGCGGGCCTAGCTTGCGGGTTTTGGGCCGGGCCGGCCCTAGGGCTTTATGGTTCACTTTGTTTGGGCCCGGGCAATTGGATTGTTGGGCCCATGGACCGTTTTAACCCTAAAAATCCTAAAATCAATTAAAATTGACCAAGCGCGTTAAAATTGGATTTTAACTGTTTATGTGCAAATCGCATGGTGATTGGATATGGCCTTAGGATGTGGTTTGATGTGGATGTTTAATTTTGTGGTTTGGTTTTACGGCCTGCGAGCTGATCAATTAATTGTAATAATTAATCAGGGTTTTTATGGCCTGCGTGCCAATTTTTTTTTCTCAACTTGTGAGATTTATTTTATTTAGTATAGATATTAGCTAGTGCTAGATAAAGTAGATTGTTAGCCAAGATTGGAGAAAAGAAGCCCAAAGCCAAAGGAGCCACAAAAGATGGAGCATGGAGCATGGAGCACACCACATGACTATGAAGGATGGACCAAAAGATCAAGACGCATGGAGATGTGTTTGTTTAGGGTTCATAGATAATTCCATTGGCTTGGAATTATCTTAGTCTAGAAAAGGCCATATCCACATCACGTTTAATTTCTGTTTTGTGGTTGTTTATTTATTGTCTTATTATTTGTGTGGTTGGTGTATGGATGATGCATGCAATTAGGATAATAAGATAATTAGACAACCCGGATCTATTATTTGGAGTTTTGCCCAAACTCAAATAGATAGATTAGTTGATATTGATCAACAAAATAATTAAAATTAAAAAAATCCCTCAAATTTTAAAATATTGTGTTCTTGCCTTCTCGTTATTTAAACACTCATTATCATCATTATTTATCAAGTTCGTGCGTGCCAAAGCATGGCGACTTGGTTCATAATGATGGAATGCGATGGCACGTAACAATGTGCAATTGTTTAGATAAGAGGTTGAACACAACTAGGCTATTAATTTGATTAAGAAACCTAGAGGCAATCAATTGGGATTATCCATATGGATGGATAAATAAGTAGTTATTTGCCCGATTGAACCAAGAGTTGCATATGGGATGCAATTGGAATCGTTCCTACCTAAGAAGTAATCAAATTATGGGTGACTTGCCAAAGCAAGCTCATAAGGATATGAAAAAGATGGATCTTGGCCCACTAGAAAATATAAGGATATTTTTCGCATTAATATCTTGAGGGTTATTAATCCGTAGTAAAATAGTGGGAGCTATATTTAATAAACTAGCCATTATTAAATATAGTCAAAAATTCACAAATACTAAAACTTGCGTATTTTCCTTTTGTAGAATACCAAATGGCAAACAACTCATCGAGTTCACAACATTCCCTACGATCTGTCCTTGAGAAGGACAAGCTCTCTGGAACCAACTTTCTCGATTGGTACAGAAACTTGAGAATTGTTCTCAACAAGAGAAGAAGCTGTACGCAATAGAGGAGCATGTTCCAGAAGGTCCAGAGAATCAGACACCTGCTGCCTTAAAGGCGTATCAAAAGCGTGTTGATGACGCTAATGATGCGGCCTGCCTAATGCTTTGCACCATGACCTCTGAGCTTCAGAAGCAACATGAGAACATGAATGCTGTCGATATGATCGAACATCTAAAGCAGCTCTTCCAAGAGCAGGCGAGGGTAGAGAGGTATGAGGTCTCAAAGGCACTGTTCAAATGTCATCTGGCAGAAGGGAACCCGGTGGGACCCCATGTACTCCGAATGATCGGGTACTTGGAGAATCTCGCCCGGCTTGGGTTCCCGGTCGGCCAAGAGTTGGCAACCGATCTCGTGTTGCAATCGTTGCCCGAGAGTTATGGACAGTTCATTATGAACTATAACATGAACGAGATCGTTAAACCACTGCCAGATTTGCTCAACATGTTGAGGACGGCTGAACAGAGCATCAACAAGGGTAAGGGCAAGGCCATTATGATGGTGCATAAAGGAAAAGGGCAAAAAGTTTGCATCTTCCTCCAAGGGCAAAGGCAAGTCAGTTGCAAAGTCCAAGGAACAAGCCCTTAAGCCTATTGGTGCCATTGCCAAGGTCGTGACTAAGGGTGAATGTCACTACTGTAGTCAACCTGGACACTGGAGGAGGAACTGCCCAAAATATCTGGAGGACAAGAGGCTTGGAATAGTGATTCCACCACCACCAGGTATTTTTGTTGTAGATGTCAATTTAACTGTCTCTACATCATGGGTATTAGATACTGGATGTGGATCTCATATTTGTCGAAATATGCAGGATCTAAAGAGAAGTAAAAGATTGGCTAAAGGGGAGGTAGATCTGCGCGTTGGGAATGGAGCAAAGGTTGCTGCGTTGGCCATAGGCGTGTGCGAGCTATCTCTGCCTTCAGGATTAGTTTTAGAATTAAATAATTGCTATTTTGTGCCTGCTATGAGCAGAAACATTATTTCTATTTCTTGTTTGGACAAGGAAGGTTTTATTATTTCAATAAAGAACAATCGTTGTTCCTTTTATTTGAATAATATTCACTATTTTAGTGCGCAATTATTTAATGGACTTTATGTCCTTGATCTAAGCAATCCTGTCTACAACATTAATACCAAGCGGATTAAAATAAATGATTTAAATCCTGCTTATTTATGGCATTGTCTTTTAGGCCACATAAATGAGAAACGTGTATCTAGACTCCATAAGGATGGATTACTAGACTCATTTGATTTTGAATCATATGAGACATGTGAGGCTTGTTTATTGGGAAAAATGACAAAGTCCCCTTTCAATAAGAAAGGTGAGAGGACTAGTGAGCAATTGGCGCTCATACATACCAATGTGTGTGGGCCATTTGCCACGCCTGCCAGGGGTGGATATGTCTACTTCATTACATTTACTGATGATTACAGTAGATATGGATTTGTGTACCTTATGAGGGCAAAATCCGAATCCTTTGAAGTGTTCAAAGAATTCAAGAATGAAGTAGAGAAGCAACTTGGCAAAAGTATCAAGGCTCTACGATCGGATCGTGGAGGAGAATACTTAAGCCAAGAGTTTGACGACTATCTTAGAGAGTGTGGGATCGTGTCCCAACTCACTCCACCCGGAACACCACAATGGAATGGCGTGTCCGAGAGGAGGAATCGAACCCTATTGGATATGGTTCGGTCTATGATGTGTCAAACCGATCTTCCATTATCATTTTGGGGCTACGCTCTATTAAGTGCAGCTTTCACCATTAACCGTGTTCCATCTAAATCAGTCATGAAGACACCATATGAGATGTGGAGTGGGAGGCGTCCCACATTGTCGTTCATGAGGATTTGGGGCTGCGATGTTTATGTAAAACGTTTACAATCAGACAAGCTAGGGCCTAAATCGGATAAGTGTAAATTTGTGGGGTACCCTAAGGAAACTAAGGGATACTACTTCTACAATCCAACCGAGAACAAAGTGTTTGTTGCTCGGACCGGCGTGTTTCTAGAAAGAGAGTTTGTCTCTAAAGAAGCAAGTGGGAGGAATGTAGAACTTGAAGAAGTTCAAGAACCACAAATCACAAAACCGATTATGGAACATGAACAGGAATCACAAGCAGTTGTGGAGCCACCTGTTCAGGTAACACAAGAGCTTCGTAGATCTAGTAGAGTGCGCCAGGAACCCGAGAGGTACGGACTTCTCGTAACTGATTCCGGTGACACGATGCTCATAGATGATGAGCCTACTACCTATGAGGAGGCCATGAATGGCCCAGACTCGCAGAAGTGGCTTGAAGCCATGAGATCCGAGATGGAATCCATGTATACCAACAAAGTATGGACTTTGGTGGAACCACCTGATGGGGCGCGACCCATAGGGTGCAAGTGGGTCTTCAAGAAGAAGATCGACATGGATGGTAATGTGATTACCTATAAGGGCCGATTGGTGGCTAAAGGATTCAGACAGATTCATGGTATTGACTATGATGAAACCTTTTCACCAGTCGCTATGACCAAATCCATCCGAATCCTACTTGCAATTGCAGCTTACTACGACTATGAGATTTGGCAGATGGATGTCAAAACAGCATTCCTTTATGGGAATCTCCTCGAGGACGTGTATATGATACAGCCGGAGGGTTTTGAGGATCCAAAGCAAGCCAACAAAGTCTGTAAGCTGCAACGATCCATTTATGGATTGAAGCAAGCTTCTAGGAGTTGGAATCGACGTTTTGATGAAGTGGTCAAAGAGTTTGGCTTCATCAGAAACGAAGATGAGTCTTGTGTCTACAAGAAGGTTAGTGGGAGCTCTGTAGCTTTTCTGGTCTTGTATGTGGATGACATACTACTCATTGGAAACGACATTCCCATGCTGCAATCTGTGAAAGATTGGCTAGGAAAGTGTTTCTCAATGAAGGACTTAGGGGAAGCAGCCTATATACTCGGTATAAAGATCTATAGAGATAGATCTAAGAGGTTGCTAGGCCTAAGTCAAAGTACATATATTGACAAGGTGTTGAAACGGTTCAACATGCAAGATTCCAAGAAGGGATTCTTGCCCATGTCACATGGAATCACTCTTTCGAAGAGTGGATGTCCTTCCAATGAGATTGAGAAGGAACGCATGAGTAGGATTCCCTATGCCTGGCCATTGGATCTATCATGTACGCCATGTTATGTACTAGACCAGATGTGTCATATGCCTTGAGTATGACAAGCAGATACCAATCCAATCCGGGTGAGAGTCACTGGATTGCTGTCAAGAACATCCTAAAGTACTTGAGAAGAACTAAGGATGCTTTCTTGATGTTTGGCGGTGAGGAAGAGTTGCGTGTAAGGGGTTACACTGATGCAAGCTTCCAAACCGATAGAGATGACTTTAGATCACAGTCGGGATATGTGTTTTGCCTGAATGGAGCAGCGGTGAGCTGGAAGAGTTCCAAGCAAGAGACGGTAGCTGATTCTACAACAGAGGCTGAGTACATTGCTGCAAATGGCGCAGCAAAGGAGGCTGTTTGGATCAGAAAGTTTGTTTCTGAACTTTGTGTGGTCCCTAGCATTGCGGATCCAGTGGAGTTGTTTTGTCACAACACTGGGGCGATCGCGCAATCAAAGGAACCCAGATCGCACCAGAAGTCCAAGCATGTGCTCAGGAAGTTTCATCTGATTCGAGATATTATCGATAGAGGAGACGTCCGGATATGCAAGATTCCTACAGATGATAATCTGTCAGACCCGCTTACGAAGCCTCTCACGCAGTGGAAGCATGAAGGGCACACTAGGAGTATGGGCATACGAGATGCGCCAGATTGGCTCTAGTGCAAGTGGGAGACTGTTGGAATAGATGCCCTAGAGGCAATCTAGTTTAGTATGAATTTGTAATTGGCTAGAAATTCATTTATTATTTATTGGATATTTAATATAATGAAGTCCTTAGATTTACAATCGTGTTGTTTATCTTAAATATCCCTAGTCAAGTATAATGATTAAATGGGACAATCATCGATAGACTAGTATGGGGTTGGATTGATATGGAGATATCACGATCCAACACATAGGTGTGCATTACGGAATGTTGCACTGGATTGACCCATTACCGAGAAGGCTACATACACGTTATGTTGAGTCACAAGTGCTTCTCGGGTACAATGGTATTGTCATCCTTAGACTTGAAGTCACTAGATATTCTAGTTGTGGATCATTGTGATCTTGGTAGCGTTAAACGCTACACCGTAACTGGGTAGTTATAAAGGCGTGTACTGGATACAATGAGAAGCAAGCTTAGAGATCGTAGTGGACGTAGAGAGGATTTGCCCCTCCCACATAACGGGAGCAAATATCCAAGGCCACTCGAAGGATAGTGCTTATAGAATGTCTGGCCAGACTCAAATAAATCAATATATGGGATATTGATGTTATTTGCACGAATAAGGCTATTCCATGGATCGAGAAACTAGGGATTGGATATACGAGTGTGACTTGTATGTCTCGTGTCCAATCCGGATATGGAGGCAAAGGGATGAGACAATTACTTGTACAAGGTTGTCTAGATGACTATTCTATTAGTTGGCTAGAATGGATGTTTTGCTAGAAACCGCTCCATATTAGCAAATAGTTGCTACCAACTAGATAGAACCTATGGGGTCACACGCTATATAGAGTTGTACTAGATTTGGGAATTAATTAATTGGATTAATTAATCAGAAGGATCACTTTGCAAACCCTTGCAAACTTAGTAGGGACTAATTTGCAAGGAAGGACTAAAGTGAATTCTAGTAGGACTAGAATAAGTCCTTTAGGTAGTTAACAAGGAGTTGTTGGACTATATAAAGGACCCTCCTTCCTTCCTTCCCTACACACAACTTATGCTCTAAAGAGAACATAACAAGAGTAGGAGAGAACAAAGGAGAGAGAGAGCAAGCAACAAGAGGGACGCCGCCCCCTTGCCGCCGCCCACTCGTCCCCGACGCCACAAGAGGGCCGAGCCCCCTTTTGTGCCTCGTTTTGCGTGATTCCTTCACCCTCCTTTCATTCCGGGCTAGCACCAAGGAGATTGGAGATCTAGGATCAACTCTAGGCGTGGATCAACTATAGAGAACGTGACACTATTCGCGTTTGAAGTCATCAAGGAGAACCCAAAGGTGTGTTTAAGATTTCTTACCTTTACTATCGTTATGCATCTAGACTTGTGATCCTTGGAGGGTTTTGCATGGTTGTTTGTTTGATTATGCTTCCGTTTGCGCGATCCATGAATCAAAACCCTACACCTAATGCTAAGAAAGAGCTTCTATGTCCTCGAATATGTCGTTGGTATAAGACTAAGCCCGTTCAACGCCCCTTCTCCTTGGTGTGCGACGATATCAATTACTTCGAGAGGTGGATACTAAGTATGGAAACTATGTCGCCCATCTCGATAACATCGTCTTTTCATAAAAACATGTATCCAGAGGTGGATACTAAGTATAGACCTCAGCATATTTCCAAAGGAGCCAGGCGTTACGGGAAGTTTGTCAATTGGTGCAGGAGAGGGTTTTTGCCAGCTCTTCCATACATTTGTCTAATCCAGAAACTTCGAGCTATGAACTCATAACAGTTCATTATGATCCCGTTCGAGTGAGCCCCCAACTTGGCTTCGTCGTCATCGCACCCCCTTTGTGGTCTGACTCAATCACTAAAGGCTGCGACAATGAATTGCTCTACGGGAGGAGCAACAGTCTGTTGATTGCTGAGCTTCGATTTATTCAACCATCCAGGGAACGGCGAGGGAGGCGCACTCCAAATTGGGTTTATTTTTAGAACACACAGATCTGTCTCCTTGTGAGATCTCAAGCTCAACTTCAACCAAGCAAAGCCCCCGCGCTTGCGATAAAAGATTACCCATTCAAATCAAATTGCTCTCGGGACGCATCTTAGTATGGTTTTTATTCTCTACTAGATAAAGACCATCATCTGTGTGCTCAATTGATCCTTGATGAGAAGACCGTCATAGTCAAGAAGACATCTTTCAGCGCGAGGAGACAATACGCGGACAACTTCAAGCAGGTATACTTAAGCGCATTTTCTTTATGTTTCTTTATCTCTTTATAAACAATGCAGTGTCTAACTTGTCTTCTTATGATAGTGTTGTTTGAGACGATTCGCGTCTGGGGATCGCAGTGTAGGCTTCATTGACTTTTGTTGCGCGAAAAAGATCAATCCTGATGTCCCCATCACTCCAGGGATGCCAATGAAGCAAGAAGTCCAAACGCAGCCCAGAAAAGTCAACAGAAGTCAAAGTCAAAAAGTCAACGCGGGGAAGTTGCGTTCAAACGCAGGTCAAGATTTCCAGAATTTTCGAGGCGGTGGAAAAAGTCAAACTTCGGCAGAAAAGTCAAAGGCGGCCAGAATTGAGGACAGAAACGGAATTTCAGCAGAGGAATATGGAAACGTCAGCTGTATATACATCAGACACAGCAGACAGACACACAGAATCAGAGTCAGACACAGCAAAGACCAACACAGGACCTCCAGAGCAGAAGTTGGAGTATCGGAGCAGTCCCGAAAATCGTCAGATTTTCCGTTACCTGTTTGATTCTCTCCTCTTCTTTATGTTAGTTTTCAGTAGCTAGACCTTTTACCTAGGTTCTCGATGAACCTAGGTATCAGATTCGGTATTTCAGTATTTTGACTATGGATTCATGATCTGCGGATCTTAATGCAGTTTTACGGTCTACTTAGATTTCTGTCTTTGATGCTTATTTTCATGTATGAACGGAGTAGCTAGCCAGGACTACTAGAGATCTGACCTGGTGCGCGAGAGTGACCAGATAAGGTTAGGAAGAAAAAGACAGATTTTATTCCCGTATCATCATGGACCGAGAGGCGAAGTGTGTTAGGAGTAGCCTGAGCATATAGATCGACTTCTGTAGGAATCGGGTGAGACCGAGAGGAGATCTGAGGACCTCAGCAGACTTAGAACGAAATTGCAAATCTAGGTGGACCAAGAGGACCAGAAAATCTGCAGGGACGGAAAAAGGTGTATGAGACCGAGAGGAGATTACACAACTGATTATGTGGCATAAGTAGAACCAACTGCATGTTTTCATATGAAATATGGAAAACTGATGAACCCTAGGGGATCCCGGAAACCTAGGTACCCAAAACTCTATTTTTTACAGCCATACATTATTACTAGAAAATTACCAGAATCATTGTTTAATTCCAATTTTACCTCAGTACTTAGTTTAGAAAAAATCTACTTAAAATGCCTCCTTCTACTTTTTACATTTTTACTCTTTAAACCCATTTTCTGATTAAGCAGTAACACTGTCCTCGTGGGATCGATAACTCGGGGTTGAAATACGAGCCCTATATTACTTGAATCGTGCACTTGCGGTAACACATAAGAATACGTGCCATGAGATTGAAGATACGATCCAAAAGTATAATCAAGAAACTCAATGCCATTATCAGTTCCAAAGGTTTTAATAGTGGCTCCAAACTGATTTTTAAAAAGACAATAAAAGCAAGATAAGCACCAAAGGCATCAGACTTGAGCTTAAGGGATAAAATCAACAAAATCTCGTGATCATCAATGAAAATGAGATAATATTTGTAATGTTTAAAGAAAGAAAGAAGGGAAGGACCCCATACATCAGAGTGCACCAAATCAAAACGCTTAGAAGTATGAGATTTAGAGACAGTAAAAGGCAAGTTATGACATCTAGAAACTTGACAGTATGGACATAAAGTTTGAGCTGAGACCGGAGTGAATTTGAGAGGAGAAGCCAACACATTGGAGGCAGATGTAGATGGATGACCAAGTCTGAGATGCCATACATGAGATGGAGGGAGAGAATGTGAAGCTTACAGAAGAGTTGTTGGAGAAGAATCAGGAATGGAAGAAGCATGGATATGATATAGGCCATTAACACACGGTCCCTTCAAAAGAATGTGATTGGCATTGTTGTCTTGTACAACAAAACCAAGAGCATTAAAGCTAATTGTGCAGTTGTTATCAGTAGTGAATTTGGAAACTGACACAAGATTGGTGGCTATAGAAAGAGTGTGAAGTAAACTATGCAAATGAAAAGCATGAGAGTGAGTATGAAAAGTACAAGTACCAACACCTGCTATGGGCATATGCGAACCATTCCCAACCTAAAGCACATCAGAACCACCATAAGGAGTGGGAGCATGAGAGAAGACACTGGAATTGTTGGTTATGTGATGGTTGGATCCATTGTCCATCAACTAGGGAGCTCTAGGAGAAGAAGGAACATGCCCTAAAATACCATTAGCAGATGGAGATCCATGAGATTAACCAGGAGCAGCGTATGCGGCCGAGTAAACTTGAGATCTAGAATATCAAGGTGGAGGAGGCCTTGTAGAAGCAAACTTAGTGGTGTTGAATCTATAACAACAATCCAGAGCATAATCCTTTGACCTCCCACAAATTTGGCATACAACCGAGACATTGTCACCACTAAATGCTTAGGATATGATTTCCCACTAGAAGAGCCATTAGGTGATGGTTTGCCTTTAAAGTTCCCTGAGCCATTTTAAGAGCCAGTACTTTTGGAGTATGTTGGATGAAAGACAGTAATGTAGGTAGTAAAACAGGATCAATACTCTAGAAGGGGGAAGTTGAATAGAGTATGGAAACTTTTGCAACTTATGCTAAAAGAGTTGTTTCAAAGAAATTTATAGGAAGAAGTAACTGTAGGGTTTTGATTCATGGATCGCGCAACGGAAGCATAATAAAACAAACAGCCATGCAAAACCCTCCAAGGATCACAAGTCTAGATGCATAACGATAGTAAAGGTAAGAAATCATAAACACACCTTTGGGTTCTCCTTGATGACTTCAAACGCGAATAGTGTCACGTTCTCTATAGTTGATCCACGCCTAGAGTTGATCCTAGAACTCCCAAACTCCTTGGTGCTAGCCCGGAATAAGAGGAGGGTGAAGGAATCACGCAAAACGAGACAAAAGAGGGGCTTCGGCCCTCTTTTTGGCCGACGGGGTGAGGGCGGCGGCAAGGGGGTCGGGTTCGGCCTCCTTGTTGCTTGCTCTCTCTCCTTTGTTCTCTCCCACTCTTGTTATGTTCAATAATGAGCATAAGTTATAAGGAAGGAAGGAAGGAGGGTCCTTTATATAGTCCAACAACTCCTTGTTAACTACCTAAAGGACTTATTCTAGTCCAACTAGAATTCAATTTAGTCCCTTCCTTGCAAATTAGTCCCTACTAAGTTTGCAAGGGTTTGAAAAGTGATCCTTCTAATTAATTAATCCAATTAATTAATTCCCAAATCTAGTTCAACTCTATATAGCGTGTGACCCCATAGGTTCTATCTAGTTGGTAGCAACTATTTGCTAATATGGAGCGGTCTCTAGCAAAACATCCATTCTAGCCAACTAATAGAATAGTCATCTAGACAACCTTGTACAAGTAATTGTCTCATCCCTTTGCCTCCATATCCGGATTGGACACGAGACATACAAGTCACACTCGTATATCCAATCCATAGTATCTCGATCTATGGGAATAGCCTTATTCGTGCAAATAACATCAATATCCTATATATTGATTTATTTGAGTCTGGCCAGACATTCTATAAGCACTATCCCTCGAGTGGCCTAGGATATCTACTCCCGTTATGTGGGAGGGGCAAATCCTCTCTACGTCCACTACGATCTCTAAGCTTGCTTCTCATTGTATCCAGTACACGCCTTTATAACTACCCAGTCACGGTGTAGCGTTTAACGCTACCAAGATCACAATGATCCACAACTAGAATATCTAGTGACTTCAAGTCTAAGGATGACAATACCATTGCACCGCGAGAAGCGCTTGTGACTCAACATAACATGTATGTAGCCTTCTCGGAGATGGGTCAATCCAGTGCAACATTCCGTAATGCACACCTATGTGTTGGATCATGATATCTCCATATCAATCCAACCCCATACTAGTCTATAAATGATTGTCCCATTAATCATTATACTTGACTAGGGATATTTAAGATAAACAACACAATTGTAAATCTAAGGACTTCATTATATTAAATATCCAATAAATAATAAATGAATTTTCTAGCCATATACAAATTCATACTAAACTAGATTGCCTCTAGGGCATCTATTCCAACAGTAACCTTGAAATAAGTTTCAATCCTTGGAGTCAAAACAGATAACTAAGAAAAGCTGAGAGTTTTCAAGGTCTTGAAAAGCCTTTCAAACCCTTGAACTGAAACTTGTTTTGTGCACTAGATAGGCTAAGTATAGAACATCAAAATAAATGCAAGAGACACCGAGATTCCACTTGGACCTACGTCTCTACCTCAGGGATTTGATCCCTGCAATATTTCAACTCAATTCTTATTAATAAAAAGCTAAGCCCTAGATCTCAAGCACATAGAGTTCCCTTACTCTGTTACAGTTTGTGGTTCTCACTAACCTATCTAGTACCTGCTCTAGCTAACTAACTGAACAAGAATTCTCTATTGTTCACTTGAAAAAATCACAAGAATAATATGTAGCAAGTATTATCTAAATGATATACGGATATAGATCAGAAAGAATAACACTAAGAGCTGATGATGCACTTGAATATGCAGTGATCTTCTGAGAGATAGATTGAGTGAATTGAATCTCCTTCTCTGTTGCTTGTCAATCATGACAATGTTCTGAGTCTCTATGTTCGTGTATCGGTTGAAAATCTTCAGTCATTACCTCTTATGCTGCTTGTTTGAATAGCAGATCTTCAAGATCTTCTCATAAAAACTTTCCTAAAAATTAGCTGCAAACTTGACTTGTCTAACAGCCCTTCCAACGGCTAGTTTCTCAATATCTTCAAGGATATTGACTTGATCTTGTAGCTGAGTATGTTAGGAAGGTCCCGACATGTTTTCATAAGCACAGAATCAATCTATCAATCCAGTTTCATTTTCTGCAACAACACAGTTTAGGCAATTTACCCTGCAAAATAGGTAATAACTTTTTTATGCAAAATCTTGTTCAAACAGATGAATTAATGGCAGTTTAGAGCAACAAAATGATTTGTCTTTCATCATCAAAATACATATAATCGGGCATAGGGGATTGGGAATCAGATCAGGAGCATAAGCTCCCCCTAAGTTCATGATGTATACTGTGTTGTATGTTTCGAACCTTTGGAAACAGTTTCAAGGCCTTGAAACAGACAAACTGTTTCTAGCCTTTGAAACTAGCTGAACTTACAATCTCCCCCTTGATGAAAGACAAAACCACAATCTTTTTAAGGACCAAGTCTCGGCAAAAAATATTAATTAGAGCATAGCAGAGTAATCATGAAGATTTGTAAGCAAGTAAACTTTAACACAAAATATCCAAATAATCCCACTTATTGAGCTGTACATTCTACTAAAACCAGATCTCTAAGCAAGTCTAAAAAGTACCAAAATAACAAATAAACCTAATTCTCCCCCCTTTTTGACTTTCATTCAGAAAAGAATGAGAAAATTTTGGATCAGAATTTGGAAAAATTAAAAGCAAAAAAAGATTTTGAAAAGCAGAATTTTTCAAGACTTTGAAAATGAGTTCAAGGCCTTGAAAAATATATAAAGAAGAGGCATGAATTATGGGTTCTGGTATCCATCACCCTTTGGCTCTGCATATTCTTCTCCACTGTCTTCTTCATCGTCCTCATCATCTTTCTGTTCTTCTTCTTGAGCAGCTTTATCACCAGTGTCACCAATGACCTCATCATTAAACAAATCTGCTTCAGTCACTATCTCTGGAATGCTTGCCTTATTTCTCTTCTTCTTAAGATCTTTAATCAACATACCTGAGTCTGGACTTTGAGCAACATCTTGTTCCTGTTCCTCACCACCTTGTTCTTGAACACTTGTTTCCCTTTATCCACAACCCCTACAACCTCATCATGAGTAGTATGCTCACTGAATAAAGATTTGGTTGAGCCAGCTTTCTTTGACCCTTCTTCAGGTTGAAATATTTCCTCTTCCACATGGATCACATTGGTACTTTTGAAGATGCTTTCGACCATGTACCTCACTTGTTTGAATTCAGTGCAAAACTCAAGCTGATTTTCCTCAACTCATCCATATCCTTCTCCAGAATATCAAGTCTTTGTAATACCATGGAAAGGTCTTGCGCGTGAGAGGGTATGTTTGATGGAGAGGTCAAGGCTTTGGATTTAAAAAACTTCTTGGATTGAAGTTCTTCCTAGGGATGCAAACGGTTCGGTTCGGTCAGGTTTGAGGAGAAAAATCCAAACCTCGGCGGTTCGGTTTATTCTCGGTTCGGTTTGGTCTCAGTCTCGATTTTAAGCTGTTCGGTTCGGTTAAAAACGTGGTTTGTATATTAGTACATAAGAAACTTAAAATTAGATATTTAAATTAAAAATGAAAAATACATATTTTTTTTGTCCAATATTAGGGAGTAAAATATACTCAATCAAATCTACAACCGTTTTCTTGATATTCTGAGAAAGTTTTATAAAAAAAAACTCAAGCAAAAACTACATAAATGTGAACAAATTTTCAATATTTACATGAAAAAATAATAATACTATATTTTGGGTACATGCATTCTATGCAATATGGTTTAAACGGTTTATTGTGGTTTAACCGATTCGCTCCGGTTCGGTTTCTCTTTTGAATGGTTTGTGCTCGGATCGGTTTATTTCGGTCCGATTTAGGTCAGTCCGATTCAGTTTGCGGTTTTTTTTGTTTGAACTTGCACCCCTAGTTCTTCCTCAGAAAAATCCGGGTATAACTTCCAAGTACCTTCACTGGTTTTCATGACTCCAATTCTTTCAAATGCCTTCTCATCAAGCATACCAAAATCAGTGGTAACAGTCTCTACTCAGTCATTTGGAATCTCAATGTGTTGAAAGAAAGCAGATAGTAAGTTGGCATAAGGCAAAGTATGTTTCTTTCTTTGGTCTGGGAATAAAGCACGTGTTCCATTACAATTGAAGGAAGATCAATCTCATATCCATGCATGATCAAATACATAGAGTATAACACCCAATCAGTCAGCAATTCTTTGGAATTATGCTTAGGCACTACACACCTCATTAAGATGGTAAAGAATACTTTGGCGTCAACAGTTAGCACATAATGAGTTAACTCCTTAGAGGAGGTAGAGACATTTGGTAGAAAGAATTCTTCCCTAGCCAATTTCAGGGCTTCGCTCTTGTTGGGATAGTTGTCTTTTTCATACCTCTTGGGACAACCAAAAATATTGGAAAGTTCTCAGTAATCTAACTCCATGTCAACACCAACAACTTTGGTTTGAATCACTAGGTTTGCAGTTCTGATTAGCTTCATGTTC
The DNA here is from genome assembly GCA_023055425.1 of Linanthus parryae. Lineage (NCBI taxonomy): Eukaryota > Viridiplantae > Streptophyta > Magnoliopsida > Ericales > Polemoniaceae > Linanthus > Linanthus parryae. The sequence continues at coordinate 5,721,003 of JALGPY010000023.1, read as the reverse complement.
AGATAGAAAAACCTAATGAGTCTGGGATATGCAAGTTTAGGAGGGTTTAGAATTTTCCAAATAGCACTCTTTTCAACCTCTTAATAAACTACAGATTCATGGTTTTCAGGATATTAGCACTGACCATGATACATAAAGCTACTGGTCTAGAAGCAAAACATCTAACTATTGTCCTCTAGCAACATTAGAAACAAACTACTTGCTGTTAATGCCAGATTTCTTATCAGGAGACTATTGCTTCTCTTAATAGATCTGCAGTTCTTTTCCAGTGCTTTTCTCTGGTTCTTTCTCCGTGGCTTTATCTTTTCCTTCGTCTGCTTTTGTAGGCTTCTTCTTCTTCACCTTCTTAGGACTAGCAATATGTTCCTCTGGCTGTTCCTTTGGAGCAGATTGATCAGCCTTCTTTTTCTTGCTGGAAGTTGGAGTCTGATCCTTCTTAGTCTTCTTCTTTGGAGGAGAAGGAGCCCTCTCTGCCATCGGTGTTATGGAATTGGAATCATCACTGAGTGTTTAAACTTCTTCCTCCACAGTCTTCCTCTTCTTTTCAGAAACTCTCTTTGATCCTCCAGCCATCTTGATTCTATCAGAGGTTCTTCTCGTACTCATTAGGGTTTGAGGGTAAACAAGAGAGAGGCATAAGTGATACGAGAGAGAAAAGAGAAGAGATAAGTATTGAAGAGTTTGAGTTTGAAAACGAAACATTATATTTCTAAATATTTTAAGATGTGCAGAATCAGTTGAATTCAAATTTCTGTGAGTGTGTGACGTGGAAAAGGAAATAATGTAATACTAATTTTAAAAGAAATCAATTTTAAAGGTAAATACAATATTGAGCAATTATATACATAGATAACACCAAACATAGAAAGATCTAATATATTGACTAAATAGCATACAGACTTATTTTCAAGGCTTTGGAAATAATTTCAAGGGCTTGAAAAGCTACAACTGAAGCAAATATAATCAAGGCTTTGAAAATATTTTCAAGGCTTTGAAAATCAGTTCAAACTTTGAACCACATAATTCTTACCTGTAATTTATCTGATACTCCCCCTAAACCAAAACTTCTTTGTTTAGCATGTCCCATTCTAATCTCAGGGCTGAGAATCTATCCTCTGGCAGTGGTTTAGTGAAGATATCTACCAATTGCATGTTAGTAGACACAAATGCAATAGAAACATCACCTTTTTCAGCATGATCTCTGATGAAGTGATGTGTTCGATCATTGAGTGCTGAACTTGATTCTTTGTGATTGATATTGCACTGGTGTTGTCACATTTGATAGGTATTTCTCTGCAATCAAATCCAAGATCTCTCATTTGTTGAGCAATCCATAGTACTTGTGAGCAACAAGCTCCAATTTCTATGTATTCAGCTTCTACTGTTGATAGAGCTACATACTTTTGTTTCTTTAAATTCCAGCTAATCAGTGATGTTCCAAGAAATTGGAAACACCCTGATGTGCTTTTTCTATCCACTTCGTAACCTGCAAAGTCAGCATCTGAATATCCATGCAAAGAGAAATTAGATTATTTAGAATACAAAATCCCTAAGTCTTTGGTACCATTGAGATATCTGAATATTCTTCTAACAACAACCAAGTATGATTCTTTAGGATCAGCTTGAAATCTAGCACACATACAAACACTAAACATGATATATGGTCTACTTGCAATGAGATATAGCAATGATCCAATCATACCTCTGTATTCTTTTACATTAACACTCTTACCGGTTTGATCTTTGTCTAATGACAATGTAGAGCTCATAAGATTTTTTGTTACCTTGGACTGAGACATATTGTATTTGTGTAAAGAAGTCCATGGTGTAGTTTTCTGATGCAGAAAGATTCCTTTCTTCATTTGATGTATATGAGAAAAAAGTTGAGCTCTCCCATCAAACTCATTTCAAATTCCATGCTCATAAAACTTGAGAAATCCTTGCAAAGAGAATCATTAGTAGCTCCAAATAGAATATCATAAACATATACTTGAACTACAGGAATATCTTTCTCACGAGTCTTTATGAAAAGAGTTTTGTCTACTAATCCTCTTTTAAAATCATTTTCAAGTAGAAACTTTGAAAGTCTTTCAAACCAAGTCTTTGGAACTTGTTTCAACCATAAAGAGCTTTGTCAAGTTTGTAAGCATGATTTGGAAACTCATCATTTTCAAAATCAGGAGGCTGAGCAACATAAACTTCTTCTTGCAGGTATCAATTTAGAAATGCACATTTCACATCCATTTGAAAAAGTTTCATATTTTTGTGAGATGCAAATGCAAGTAACTTTCTAATTGCTTCTAACCTTGCAACAGGGGAAAATGTCTCCTCATAAACAGTACATTCTTCCTGTTTGTAGCCTTCAGCTACCAGTCTTGCTTTGTTTCTGATTACCTGATCATTCTCATCTAACTTGTTTCTGAATACCCACCTGGTACCAATGACTGACTGACCTTGAGGTGGAGTAACCAGATTCCAAACCTTGTTCCTCTCAAATTCATCGAGTTCACTTTGCATTGCAATGATCCAGTCTGCTTCTTGTAATGCTTAATTCACATTCTTAGGCTCCCTAAGAGAGACAAAAGCATTGAAAGCACATAAGCTCTTTGATTGTGATCTTGTTTGTGTACCAGTGGATGGATCATATATAATATTGTCAACTGGATGAGATAAAAAATATTTGAATCTTTTCCTTGGTGTCCATGGTTCTGGTTCTCCAGGAATCTTCTCAGGTCTTTGAGAAATTGAAGTAGTGGCTTGTTCACTATGATTCTCTTGATGTTCTTTTTCAAGGCATTGAGCCTCATTTTCAAGGCCTTGAAAATTATTCTTTTTTTCCTGCAAGCTTTCCTTGGAACCATTTGAAGGATCTGCTTCATCTTCTTACTCATGCATGTTTAAATTCAAGTCAGCAAAACTTTCACTCAAAGAACAATCATAGCTTTCATCAAAATTAACATGAATACTTTCTTCAACAAGCTTGTTTCTTTTATTATAAACTCTATAAGCTTTGCTAGTCAGTGAATAACCAAGAAAAAAAACCTTCATCATTTCTGGCATCAAACATACCAAGATTTTCCTTACCATTATTGTAGACATAACAAGTGCATCCAAAAGGTTTGAAGTAAGAGATGTTTGTCTTTCTTCCTTGAAAATCTCATAAGGAGTCTTCTTCAGGATAGGCCTAATCAATGACATGTTAAGTAAAGTATATAGGTTGCAGTGTTCACAGCTTCTGCCCAGAAGGATTTTGGCAACTTGTTCTCTAAAAGCATTGTCCTTGACATGTCTTCAAGAGTACTGTTCTTTCTTTCAACAACACCATTTTGTTGAGGAGTTCTAGGAGCAGAGAAGTTATAAGAGATGACATGCTTAGCACAAAATAAATCAAACTCAAGTTGATCAAATTCTCTACCATGATCACTTCTAATAGAAGCAATAGGCAGGTTTTTCAGTGTTTGAAGTTCTTTACAAAGTTTTGAAATTCAGAAAGAGCTTCAGATTTGTCTCTAAGAAACAACACCCAAGTAAATCTAGAGAAATCATCTACAATGACTAACCTGTACTTCTAACACTTTGGAGTTGGAGTTCGCATTGGACCATAGAGATCCATATGCAATAATTCAATGGCTCTAGTAGTACTTACAAAGTTATTTGGCTTGAATGAACTTCTTGTCAGTTTACCTTGAACACATGCTTTGCATAATTCTTCTTCCTTGAACTTGATAGGGGGTAGACCTCTTATTAGGTCTTTAGCAACTAACTTGTTCAAAGTGTGCAAGCTAATGTGTCCAAGCTTTCTGTGCCAAAGCTTTGAATCCCCTTTCAAGGCCTTGAGACACTTCATACTTTCTCCTACAAATTTGTTATTGTGCAAAGTATAAACATTGTTTAACCTTGAGGCAGTGAGGATGCAAACTCCAGATTTCACATTTTGCACCACACATTTCTCTATGTCAAAAATAACTTTGTTACCATTATCACATACCTGAGAATATGAGATACACAAAGAAAGTTGAATTTCAAGCCTCAACTATATAGACATTAGAAATATAATTTTCAGAATATGTACCAACTTTACCTATACCCAATATGTTGCTTTTGCCTTTGTCACCGAGTGTGATTGATCCTTCAGATTGCTCTTTCAGTTCTGAGGATAAAGATCTCTTGCCACTCATATGTTTGGAGCAACCACTATCCATAAACCAATTCTGCTCTTTGCTCTTGGTGACAGCCTGCAAACAGCATTCACTGCTTTACCCAGCTGTTAGACCAAGTGTAGAATTTAGATTCATATTCAGGGTCAACCATGTTAGGTGGTCTAAACCCTTTAGGAACTCAAATATGTCTAACTTGTTCTTTAAGTTGAACAGGAAAAGTGTTCATCATTATGTGAGGGTCTCTTCTTCTAAATGGACAAGTCATTCTGTTGCAGTAATGGAATTTAGGAGAAGTTATGCTTCTAGCCTTCACAAATTTGGTATTGTTCTTTCTAGGAAAATTTAGATTGTATCCAATAGGATTTTTGTGAATAGACTTTAAGCTTCCTCCAAGAATCAGGTTTAGATTGTGTTCTGAGCCAGCAAGTTTGGTAATAAATTTCTTATATTCTTGAAGTTTCTCAGCTAGAGTACTCCTTTGTTCCTCCAATTCATCAAACTGATGTCATAGAGCAACAATATTGTCACTCAAAATAGAGTTCTCAGTGACTACTTCCTTGACTTGAGGCTTCAAGGCTTTGAAACTGGTTTCTTAGGCCTTGAAATCTCTTCCAGACTTCTTCTGAGAAATTCAAGATTTGAAAAACAAGTTGCAAGTTTTCTTTTGCTTGCTCATGAACCTTTTTCTTTCAAAGTCCTGATTTCTTTCAGATAGTCCTCTTCATTTAAAAGCATTGTTCTAAGGTAGTCAGAGAGGATCTGTTGGTTATGAAATTAAACAGTTTGCCATTACCTCAATGTTCTTTGCAGAACTTTCATCATGATTGGCCATAAGGAAGAGGTTGGCATGTACTTCTTCGAATTCAAAATCACTTGAGGAATCTGAGTCACTCCAAGATGCTATCATAGCCCTATTTCTCCTGTTATGGTCTTTCTTCTAAAGGTGTTTGCTTTTCTTGCGTGGACAGTCTCTAATTAAATGTCCTGAATCACCACATTCACAAAAATCATTACTTTAGGCTTATTACCATGGTAGGAAGATTTATCTTTGTAGTCTTTGTTACTGGAGGATTTGTGTTTATCCCTGTTGAAGTCTTTATTTCCAAAGTTCTTCTTCAGCTTGAGAATTCTAGTAAAGAGTTTGGAAATTAGAGCAAAGGGATCTTCATCGTCATCTTCTTCATTTTCAAGGCTTTCAGACGGCATATTCTCCTTCGCCTTGAGAGCTAGATTCTTGACATTATCTGGCAGTTCTTCATAAACTTTATTCATGGAAATTTCATGTGTGAGCATCTTCCCTGCAAGTCATCTAGTTAGAGTGATGATAGATCTTGAGCCTCTTAGATAGCAGTAGTCTTTGGTTCCCATTTGAATTCGGGAAGGCTTCTCAAAATCTTTATGACTTTCTCTTCATTGGAAATGCTTTTTCCTAATGAATCCAGGTTGTTGACAATAACTGTGAACCTTTTGAAGATGTCTCTGATGGATTCATCTCCATTCATCTTAAACAGTTCATACTGTTTGAGAAATATGTTAATCTTTGTCTGCTTGACTTGAATGGTTCCCTCAAAGGTTACCACCAATTTGTCCCATATTTCTTTAGCAGAGTTGCAGCCTGAAATTCTGTTGAATTCATCTACACTCAAAGCAAAATACAAGAGATTCATGGCTCTATAAATTTTAGAATATTATTTTATCTCTGAAGTAGAAACTGAATCTTCTGTCTTGGGAGTTCTGATCCCATCTTTCTCTGTGTAGAATGTGTGAGGACCATTCTGTATAATAGTTCACAACTCCATATCTTGATCAATGATGAACATTTTCATCAGGGCTTTCCAGTGCACAAAGTTATCACCACAGAATAGAGGAGGTCTGTTAGCAGCTCTTCCCTGAGAGAAACCACCATACCTATAGTACTCATAATCACCAGATGGTTAAACTTATGCAGTGATACATGCTCTGATACCAGTTGAAAGACAGTAATGTAGGTAGTAAAACATGATATATACTCTAGACGGTGGGGGGGGGTGAATAGAGTATGACAACTTTTTGCAACTTATGCTAAGAGAGGTTCAAAGAAATTTATAGAAAGCAGTAAGTATTTTCAAGGCCTTGAAATAAGTTTCAAGTCCTTGGAATCAAAATAGATAACTAAGAAAAAGTTGAGAGTTTTCAAGGCCTTTAAAAGCCTTTCAAACCCTTGAACTGAAACATGTTTTGTGCAGTAGTAGGCTATGTATAGAACACCAAAATAAATGCAAGAGACACAGAGATTTATAGAGTTCAGTCCACTTGGACCTACGTCTCTACCTTAGGGATTTGATCCCTGTAGGATTTTCAACTCAATTCTTATCAATCAAAAGCTAAGCCCTGGATCTCAAGCACAAAGAGTTTTCTTACTTTGTTATAGCTTTTGGTTCTCACTAACCTATCTAGCACCTGCTGTAGCTAACTGATTCAACAAGAGTTCGCTATTGTTCGCTTGAAAAACTCGCGAGAATAAGATGTAGCAAGTGTTATCTAAATGATATACACATATAGATCAGAAAGAAGAACACTAAGAGATGATGATACAGTTGAATGTGCAGTGATCTTCTGAGAGATGCATCGAGTGAAATGAATCTCCTTCTGTGTTGCTTGTCAATCATGAGAATGTTCTGAGTCTCTATGTTCGTGTCTCTCTTGAAAATCTTCAGTCACTCCCCCTTAGGCAACTTGTTTGAATAGCAGATCTTCAAGATCTTCTCATAATAAACTTTCCTAAAAATTATATGCAAATCTTGACTTGTCTAACAGCTCTTCCAACGGCTAGTTGCTCAATATATTCAAGGATATTGACTTGATCTTGTAGCTGAGTATGTTTGGAAGATCCAGACATGTTTTCATAAGCACATAATCAATCACAGTTTAGGCAATTTACCCTGCAAAATAGGTAATAACCTTTTCCTGCAAAAACATGTTCAAACAGATGAATAAATAGTAGTTTAAAACATCAAATGATTTTTCTTTCATCATCAAAGTACATATAATCAATCATAGAGGATTGGGAATCAGATCAGGAACATAAGCTCCCCTTAAGTTCATGATGTATACTGTGTTGTATGTTTCAAACATTTGGAAACAGTTTCAAGGCCTTGAAAGAGACAAGCTGTTTCAAGCCTTTGAAACTAGCTGAACTTACATAGGATACTTAGACTAAGAAGGTTTAGCACCAAAATAAGCAGTAGCAACATCAGGCATAGAACCAGAAGTAGGAACAGAAGAACCATGGAGATTGAGTTTAGTGAAATTGCAGTCAATTTCCTCAGAAAATAGCAGTGCAGATAGTTCAGCAACAAAAACAGAAGTACTCCTGATCCTTATGTTAGATTTGAGATGATCATAATGTGGAGAAAGACCTTTAAGAATGTAGAGAACTAGGTCTTCTTCAGAAATAAAGTCATTCACTTGAGCTAGACTATCTGTAATGGACTTAATCTGAGCTAAATAAGCATCAGTAAATTGATCATGTTGTTGAATTGTAAGGAGCTGCATCTTCAACTGATGAATGTGAGAGCTAGATAGAGAAGCAAATTTCACTTCTAAAGCATGACAAATGTCATAAGCATGAGGAAGATTCAGAATTACTGGAATGACATACTGAGAAATAGAAGCTATGAGGCAGCTTTATAAATGCTGATCAATAGATCTCCATATGAGAAATTGAGGATTAGGAGTGACAGAACCTGAGTCCTCAGTTAAGAATTCAGCAGGTGCAGAGACAATCCAGTAACGAATGACAGAAGATCATTAGCTTAGAGAAGAGTAGAATTCTATGTGCGCCATGCGATGTAGTTGGTGCCATCAAGTTTAATAGCACAAGAGCACTGAGATTGCAAATTACAAACTTCAAACCTGGTGGAATCAGCTCAGCCATGATGAATTTAGAGCAAACTCGGACAAACTCAGTCAAAATACAAACAACTCGGCAAAACCCGGTTGAAGAAAGCCACAACTCGACAAAACTCGGAGGAATAGAACTATAACTCGGTAAAACTCGAGAATGAACTCAGCAGTCCAATGGAAACATCGATTAGAAAAATTGAAGCAATTGATGGCGAATCCAGATACAATGAAGGAAATTAAAGCACCTCGAAGACGTTATCAGAGCTTGGAGTGCAAAAACGGCGGTCGGAAGAACGCAGAGATCCACCGCAGCAGCAAATCAACGGCGAGAAGAACCACCGGAGAGGGAGAAGAAGGCAGCTACGAGCCTTAGAGTCTCTGATACCATGTTGAATAACCTAATCTATGGTTTTATGTTCAGAGAAAGAAGAAGAAGAAAGAGGTAGAAGATGAAGAGAATCAATTTCATTAACCGAGAAATGAGTTCACACATACACACATATAATAACTTCCTTCTCTTCACTGAAGAGGGACGATCCGTTACAAGGTTTCAGAAACTACAACAAACACCCCACACTTTATGATAAAGACATTTACTATGTAACTATATATGTTCTTAACAGTAGGGGATCGATCGAAATTAGTAGGGGATCATCAATTAGTAGGGGATCGATCCGAGTCCAGAGAGATAACGAGAGTTCAAGTATGGAGAGAGAGAGAGAGAAGGATTCACGGAGAAAGGGTAAGAGAGAGTGCTTGGCTGTGGCATCTTATCAGCTAAATGTTTGTGTGTATGAATCTTGTGTGTTTCATGTAATTGGACGGTCTGGATCAGGATCCAGACCCCACGCAAATCCATCGCCTTACCAGGCGTGGATTGTAGGCTCGGCAAAATATTCTCAAATCATTCTCCATATATGTTCTCGACTTCTTTTCCTACTTTTCCTACACGATAATAACAATTTTCCTTAATTTTCTCATTCTCTTTCATCCACAATAATTAGATAAACAACAATTTATTTTTAAATTTTGCATACTACTATTGAAGTTCCGTAAAGAAGCACCTAGGGTGGTAGCTCAAGTTGTTGAGTGTTGGTTGGAAGCCCGCGCATGAGGTCCCGAGTTCAAACTCGGTTGACTAGAGAAAAAACAAATTTTTTTAAAAAAGAGTTCAAACCCGTTTGACGACAGAAAAAACAATTTCTAAAAAAAAAGTTCCCTAAAGAAAATATACTGTTATTGGAGAAAACGTATGAAATTATTGACCTACGACATGCAAAACAGCAACTTTAGTTATAATTTGCATTTACTGAAAAAACAGTTATAATTTGCATTAACATTACCTCACTACAGGACACGTCAGAAAGAAAGAGAATGAGTGACAGATAGAAATAAGTGGAAGTAAGTGGATTCCTACATATTCTGACGTGTCATGTGATGAATTGACTAGAGCACCACGTCATATTTGCTCTTGGAGCAAGCAATAATTACTCGTATTATAGATGCCGGCTCTATACAATAAAGAAAAGCAAATGAAAAGAAAATTACTTGAAATTTTATAAGACGAAAAAGGGAAATCAATTTCCGCCCAAATTACGGGACGCAACTCGCTCGATCTTCTTACTGCCTTCGGACGATGGCGAGAGGCAGAGGCCAGAAATCGGAATCGGAAAGCGGCGGCAACGACGGTGAAGACATGGTGGTATTTGGTGGATGTAGTGGTTTGTTTGTTGCTGTGTTACTTTGGCGTTTGATTCGGCTCTTCAAGCGAAATTGGGGCCAATTGATCGGAGCTGGGTTCAACTGGACCACAATGGTGATTCTCGGTTGTGGTCGAAGGCCCAATGGGCAGCGGCGGCGGCGGTTTTGGTTTGGTGGTGGTCGTCGATGGTGGTGGCTGTGATGGAGTCCGATTGAAAAAGTAAACGGACAACTAATCTCCCTTTTACATGATTTTAGGGTATTATTTACAATAATCTGAACTATTTGGCATTATTTTAATATTTGAAAGTGTTTCTTATAATTCTATTTTCTTGAATGATGGAGGAGCACTTAAGTTGAATTGCATTTTAAATTATGGAGTACTACTATATACTATTAGTAGAGAGACTTAGTCTGCCGAAGCACTTAATAAAATGATGAACAAATGGGCCATTACTTGTCCTTCATCCTCTCTATGAAGGGTTCATACTGATTGTGATCACCATTATTACATTTTCGCAGGTTCAGATCAGAGGCCTTTCGCTGCTTTTGCGCTCTCTGTTTAAGGTACGTAATTTTTTCTGATGCTAAAGATTTTTCTTGTTGATGTTACTGCTTAATTTTAATAATTCTGATTTTTGTCAATGATGGTAAAATCAGCTAGCTACTTTGAAGGTTCATGTCCAGTAATTTTTATGTAAAAGATTAGAACTCCTCTCCTACCTAGAGTTATCAATCATCCATAGACCATAATAAATGACAGAAGAATTTACAACTGGCCCTTTCAATTAGGACAAGGGCGCCATCGTTTTGATCCACGGTCTTGTTCTCCCGTAGTTTAACTTTTCAGTTCTCTTTTTCTCCCTGTGCCACCACCATGTTTTGAGTCGACCTCTTTCGGAATCTTCCAGATTCTTTCTACATCGATTCTCCGATGAACTTTAACAAAGACACCTACCCGAATAATGTTGAGAGTCATCACCCTTGGTCAAAGCAGGAGGAAAAAATGCAACCAAGTATATTTTAGTATGTTTAGTGATTTCTTCTATTTGGCTTTTGAAACAGCAGCGACAACAACCACAAAAACCACATTCGTTGGCATGGGTGCATTCCACTGCCTCAGATTTTGAGGCCGAAAAAGTGGGCTTGTTGTTTGTGGCTCGCGAATGGCTTGTTTGTCAGGAAATCTTAATTTAGGCAAGATTTGATGCGCATTTGATTTCCTCCTATTGGTTGGTTTGTTTCCCAATTCATTTGGGGAGGTGCTATAAATAGCTGATTCCTGCATCATTCTTTGGCATCATATTGTGGAGTCTCGTAAGAAATTCTGTTGGGGATCAATTGATATCTCTTGGTATGAGTGAGAGAATCTCCAGATAGAGAGCATGTGAGTGGGACTTTTAAGCAAATTACATTTGAGAGAGAAAAAAAAAAGACAGATACTATGGATTATATTTGAGTGTAGTAAATCATCTTGTTCTATGGTCTTTGTCTGAATAAAATTCCAGTGTGTTCTAAAATAAAATAAAATGAAATTTAGTCTGACGCGCCGCACCGTGGGGCATGGAGGTAGCTGATTGCCGAATCACGTTAAAATATGTGTTTCTAATTTTCTCGCTGCTTGATTGATTATTTTTATCCGCTCCTGCTGCGTACTAGAAGAGCAGTCAAAGTCGAGTTGAGAATTTAGTAGTGATCTGGATTCGCACACAGAAAAATTGAGCTTGACCAAATTCTGGATTTAAAATTCTATCTGGAGAATGCTGTACACGAAGATCCAAGTCAAATAAATGTATCTGTATGGTTGGATTTCTTAGATCCTGCACTATTTTCAATCTCATTTTGGTCCAGAATAAGACATGTAGTTCTTTATGAACAATAAGTAACATAGCTGATGTAGTATATAGATAGGATCGTGGAGGTACCAAATGGATTTAAAGTTCAAACGAAGTTATAAGGTGCCACCAATGCCCTGACAACCCTAGGTATTATTGCGAGCTAGAGGACGATGGTCTATCATGTCATGTTTGAGACTGGAATGTGCACGAAAGGATTGTAGTTCAAGGATTAGAAACTAGATAAGTCTTGGATTCCAACACTTATTAGTTTTGTTACAAGAGTTCAACAAAAAGTGAGAAGTGTGCCATCTAAAGATTGCAGAGCTCTTGATGCCGTGGACAAGACTAATGAGACTGGAGATTGCATAGCAGAATATGGCGTGTGTGTCGAAGCGCTTGTAATTATTGACTCTACTCCAGAATATTGAATTTCCAAGCTTAAGCAGGAGGCTACAAGTCGTGGGTTCAATTTGTAGACTCAAGAGGGAGGATAAAAGTCATGAAGTGCGGTGGCTGGTGGACTTACATGGTGCCCCTTCCATCCACTGAAAATTCGTAGGACATCCACACCTAAAGAATTGCAAAGCTAGACTACTTTGAGATTGCATAAGTCATAGGCTAGTCAAAGTGCACTGAAAGAAGCACAACTAGAATCTTGTGTGTCTACTCTATTGCGACTCTTCTTCGCTTGGACATATCCAGAAAATTGAAGGCAATGTCTTGGACTCGCGGTTATATTAGATACTTCATTCCAAAGTCACTAGCCTAAATTTACAGAAAAAGAGTGATCAACTGAATTTGTCTTGTTGGCACATAGAAAATTGCAAGCCCTAAGGGGTGACAGAGATTCATATAGTCATGGTGGACTTGGCTCATGAATGAATTCTAATGGTATTACGACATTAAGAAATGGCAATGGTTGTACAACAACTATTTCCAGTTGTTCTCATTGAGGTGGAGTCTCAAGTGTGACAAGATTAGTTCGAAATTGAAAGGATATTTTTGACATGAATTTGCATTCAGGGAATAATTTATTTTCTAAAGGTGGCGATCATTTGTGGAGATGCTTGTAGGGCAAAACATGTTCACACATGTCGATCCTTTGAATGTCAAACCATTTGTTAGCCAGTCTGGAGATTGTTGGCTTTGATGCGTTTAACTTCCGTAGAAGCGAAATAAATGGGCTTGGTGTTTTTGGCTCATGAATTTAGGTAAGATGCAGTTCGGATTTGATTTCTTCGTATTGGTTGATTTGATTTACGATTCATTTGGGATGTGGAAAAGTTTTATATCAATAAGTGACATCTATATCATTGTTTTGCATCACATTGAAGAGTCTTTTTGGGCATTCCAATATGGATAATTTTATCTATCTTTCCAAGAGTGACAGAATTCGCAGCTAGGAAAAGACTTGTGACTATAACTCTCATATTAATTTGAAGAGATGATAAAAAGTAAGGAGATATACTAAGGTTTAGCTGTTAGAGTAGTAAAGCATTTTTTTCTTTTATATTCTTTGCCTCGATAAATTGCAGTCTGATTCACTGCAATGTGGAGGTAATCATTTCGAAATCACGTTTAAGTTTGGTGTTCTTATTTTTCTCACTTCTTGATTGATTATCTAAATCCGGTTCAGCCGCGCACAATGACTTTGGCCCCATGCGGATATTGCCTTTGCGGTGAATTTGTAACAAGTTGAGCAAGAATAATTAAATAAAGGTGGCTTAGTTATATGGATCATCATACATATGCATTCATCAACACACAATATATCTCTACAAAAGGGAAATAGTTGACGGCTCAATGTATTGGTTTCCCAAATTATAGTCACGGATTTCTGATAAGAATGAAGCATAAGGGAAGCGCAACAAAGGTGTATCCAATGGTTCTTAAGAACATATACAAGTTGCTACTTCATGTGTAACCACACTAACAACGAATGCGAAGTCTGGTCGAGTGCAGACCATATCATACATCAAACTTCCACTGCGCTGGCATATGTAACTCGAGACATGTACTCTTTCTCCTCGTCAATATTCCAAATCTGCTCACGATTTTGTTGTTGTACCCTTCCTGTGATAAGAAAAGCTTCTCTTCTCCATGTCCCTATAGATTTCAACTCCCATGATTCTCCGAGAAGCACCCATACGGGACCCTTTCAGCTTATGAATGTCTGTCTTATACTGAGTTGCAACCAAAATATTATCAACATACAAAACTAGATGGATGCGTGGGTCACCTTGCACTTTGTAGTACGCACAACAATCATACGGACACTTATGCTAGCCAAGCTGCAAAATATAGCTATCACATCGCTTATACCGCTGCCTCGGAGACTGCTTAAGCCCATATAAGAATTTCTTCAACTTGCACACGTACTCTTCTTTACTTGGAACTTGGAATCCATCTGGCTGACTAATGTTTATCTCTTCCTCCAACTCTCCATGTAGAAAAGTTGTTTTCACATCTAGTTGCTCAAGCTCCAAATCCTGATGTGCAACTATTGCTAGTAGCATCCTGATCGAGGTGTGCCTGACCACCGGTGAGATAATCTCGTTGTAGTCAACTCCCTCTCTCTTTGACAGAAACCTCTTGCAACAACTCTTGCCTTATACTTGACAACCTCTGCAGCTGTCATTCCTTCCTTTCTGAAAACCCACTTGCAAGTGATTACCTTCCAACCTGCTGACAGTTTTACAAGCTCCCAGTCTCGTCTAGCTAAGTCACTCTCTCTTCTCCCGTTACGGCAATCCACTGTGCTGACTCATTTCCTGAAACTGCGGCTTTGTAAGTGGACGGCTCATCCTCCACCATATCGTCAACCCTCAATCTTGCTGGAGGCTTTATAACTCTTTTTAGTTGTTTTACAGCAATACTATGCTGTATAGTTTCCTCCGTTGGTGCATCCTCATACTCTCCCGCTTCTTGCTCTTCAGTAACTGGCGGTGGCAGCGATTTAGGCGCCTAATCATCTTCGGGTTCGAATTGCATCTCCGTAGTGACAACTGCAATCTCTACCTCATCGGTGATCCCCTTCTTAGTTCTTAGCATAGAACTCTCATCAAAGACTACACTTCAGCGAGGTATAATCTTTTTGTCAGATCCTGTACCCCTTCACACCTGTTCCATAGCCAATAATACTCCTACCTTCTTTGCTCTTTGCTCTTGGCTCTAGCTGTGGATTTATGACCATCATTCATAATATATGTGAAGATTTTGGGTGATTATGTGGAAATCTCTCAATCACAGCTCTAGGAGGTTGTAATCTACACCTTAATTACAACTGTAATTAAAGGATCGGATTCATCAGTCACCTAGTCAACTTTTTCCTTATTTGTAGATATTGATTTATTCTTTTTAGGATCAGATTGATTGTATAGCATTAATACTGCAGATATGTCTATGCTAGGCACTCTATAAATAGAGTTGTAACCTCAGGTTCTAGAGTATCACAAAAAGGAGATTTTTTCCCAAATCACACTAGCTTACCCCCATCTACATGGTAATAAGAGGTGCAGCCAAGGACCCCTAGATTTGAGTAATCTGCATCTTTTCCGGTCCACACCTTAAAAGGTGTCTTGAAACCGATGTCGGTGTCCAGGGTCCAATTTGTGAGATAACAAGCTGTTGAGATTGCCTTTGCCCAGAAACACCTAGCAAGACCTGCATTCGAGAGCATACACCGTGTCTTAACTAAAAGTTTCTGAAAAGTCCTCTCTCCTACACCATCCTGTTATCGCGTGTGCCGAACTGTGTGATGGCGAGCAATACCCTGATTCTTGCAAAAATCATTAAACTCAGATGAACAGAATTCCAAACCATTGTTCGTGCGCAGCCTTTTGAACTTCTTCCTGACTTGATGCTCTACTAGTGTCTTCCACTCCTTGAATTTGCCGAACGCTTCACTCTTGTGTTTCATTATGAATATCCGAGTCATCCTGGAATAACCATCAATGATAGATAAAAAATGCATCTCACCGCCCAACGACTCAATGCGAGAGGACCCATCAGTTTGAATGGATGTAATCCAAAGTACCCTTGGTTCGATGAACTGTTTTGAGAACTTGCTGCGCTGTAGCTTCCCAAACACACACTGCTCGCAAAACTCAAGGCTCTTGGGCTTGTGCCCTGCGAGAAGATCATTCTTCGAGAGTATCCGCATCCCACGTTCACTCATATGACCGAGTCTTATGTGGCATAATTTAGTCCTGGAATAATCATCAATGATATTTAAAAAATGCATCTCACCGCCCAACGACTCAATGCGAGAGGACCCATCAGTTTGAATGGATGTAATCCAAAGTACCCTTGGTTCGATGAACTGTTTTGAGAACTTGCTGCGCTGTAGCTTCCCAAACACACACTGCTCGCAAAACTCAAGGCTCTTGGGCTTGTGCCCTGCGAGAAGATCATTCTCCGAGAGTATCCGCATCCCACATTCACTCATATGACCGAGTCTTATGTGGCATAATTTAGTCCTGGAATAATCATCAATGATATTTAAAAAATGCATCTCACCGCCCAACGACTCAATGCGAGAGGACCCATCAGTTTGAATGGATGTAATCCAAAGTACCCTTGGTTCGATGAACTGTTTTGAGAACTTGCTGCGCTGTAGCTTCCCAAACACACACTGCTCGCAAAACTCAAGGCTCTTGGGCTTGTGCCCTGCGAGAAGATCATTCTTCGAGAGTATCCGCATCCCACGTTCACTCATATGACCGAGTCTTATGTGGCATAATTTAGTCCTGGAATAATCATCAATGATATTTAAAAAATGCATCTCACCGCCCAACGACTCAATGCGAGAGGACCCATCAGTTTGAATGGATGTAATCCAAAGTACCCTTGGTTCGATGAACTGTTTTGAGAACTTGCTGCGCTGTAGCTTCCCAAACACACACTGCTCGCAAAACTCAAGGCTCTTGGGCTTGTGCCCTGCGAGAAGATCATTCTTCGAGAGTATCCGCATCCCACGTTCACTCATATGACCGAGTCTTATGTGGCATAATTTAGTCCTGGAATAATCATCAATGATATTTAAAAAATGCATCTCACCGCCCAACGACTCAATGCGAGAGGACCCATCAGTTTGAATGGATGTAATCCAAAGTACCCTTGGTTCGATGAACTGTTTTGAGAACTTGCTGCGCTGTAGCTTCCCAAACACACACTGCTCGCAAAACTCAAGGCTCTTGGGCTTGTGCCCTGCGAGAAGATCATTCTTCGAGAGTATCCGCATCCCACGTTCACTCATATGACCGAGTCTTATGTGGCATAATTTAGTCCTGGAATAATCATCAATGATATTTAAAAAATGCATCTCACCGCCCAACGACTCAATGCGAGAGGACCCATCAGTTTGAATGGATGTAATCCAAAGTACCCTTGGTTCGATGAACTGTTTTGAGAACTTGCTGCGCTGTAGCTTCCCAAACACACACTGCTCGCAAAACTCAATGGGCTTGTGCCCTGCTAGAAGATCATTCTTCGAGAGTATCTGCATCCCACGTTCACTCATATGACCGAGGCTTATGTGGCATAATTTAGTTTGATCAGAGTCTGAATCTCGGCTGAAGCAACTCCTACAGGCTGTTGAACCTTGTAGTGCATACAATATTCCATTCTTGACTCCCTTGAGGTTCACATCAGAACCTTTGCAGACATGTAGATCTCCACCGTCACCCTTGAAATTGTAACTCTTGCTGTTGAGAAGACTCAAAGATATCAATCACTTGTAATAAGCGACACATGCCTGTCGTCCTTTAATGTGCAAATCTTCCCCTTGTGTCTTGAACATGATGGAATGGCTTCCAATCACCTTACATACAGCTCTCTTTGCCATAAAACACTACCCCCATCTGCATGGCTATATGTCAAAATTTCAAAAATAGCTCCTCGTTCAGACAAATATGATAGGAAGCCCCAGAGTCAAGAAACCACACATCATATTGATGCGTGAGATTATCTGCTAGCAAAAAAGTAATCTTTCGAATGACATTCAAATACTGCTGCAGATCCGGTGTTCTGTTCATGTTGCTCTCTTTTTGGGACAATGTCTCTTCCAATGCCCCTTTTCCTTGCAAAGGCACAAATATCCTTCGGTAACTTGGAGCTTGAGAACTTGTTCTTGCTCTTCTTACCCTTCTTGCTTCCCGTTGCCATCAATCCGGAAGCTTGATCTTTTGTACCTATGTATGCGGCCTTATGCCGCAATTTCCTAGTATGGAGAGAAGATCTCGCCTCTTCTAGAGTTATGCTATCTTTACCAACAATGAAAGACTAAGTTCTCATATTATGGAGGTAACGACACCAACAGAATAAGGGCTGCATCTATCATTCACCTTTTCCTCATTATTACGCAATACATGATAGTGTTCAATTGATCTAGGTGTTCTCTAAGATGCATACCTTCATAAATCCGCAGACTGAAAAGACGTTGCTTTAGCGTTAACTTGTTGCTGAGCGACTTCCTCAGGTAGAGACTCTCCAACTCCAACCATAGAGCAGCCGCGTGATCCTGATCTACGACTTCGCTGATCACGTGGTCCACGAGGCACAACATAATCGTTGAGTGCGCCTTTTCCTCTATCAATAGATACTCAGCTGCTGATGGATCTATGCCCTTCTTGTATGCTGCCAACGGCAACCAGATGCCTTGATGCTTCAACAAAACGCGCATCTTGATCTGCAAAAGACTGAAGTTGTTCCTCCCGGTATATATGTCGATCTCCAAAATGAAACCAGACATCGTTCTTGGTGGAAATTCGTAACCCTACACTATGATACCTGTTTGTTGTAACAAATGCACAATCAAGAACGAATAAACAAACGTAGACAAAGATCTAGCATAGTTTGGGAAAGGACTCCTTTAACTACGTCCACGACGAAGCAAGAACCCTTTATTTATGAGAGAAACCAATTATGCAGACCATGCCTCTATAAGAGACCAATAGGTGCCTCTTATTGTGCCCTAAGATTCCAAAACCAACAAAGAAACAAGTCAAAACCTGTTCAGTCGCCTCTGTGATCGTGCAATCACGACCCTCTGATTGTGCAATCACGGCCTGATCGTGAGTTAACAAAGGGGCTTTTTCTGATCTTGCGACCAAACTTAAGGAAATTTCTCAGGATTCTGATCGTACGATCAGCCCTATTGCTGAGTTAGAGAACTTGATTTGAAGACACAATTCTAACAGAAATCAAGCGGTTATAACTGGTGAAGAAGATGTCCATGAGAAGCAGTATTCTTGAGGTAATGAAGCAAGCACTTTGGAGCATTCCAATGAGTTTGCATAGGGGCAGGCATGTATTGAGACAACTTGCTTCCTGCATGTGCAATACCAGGCCGTATGATAGGAAGGTATTACATGGCGCCTATTAGACCCCAATATGGAGTAGGATTGACAGGAGTTCAATCTTCTAGGAGAAGCTAAGTTGAGACTCTGATGGGGATGAACGTTTGTCTTATTCCTTCCATCTTGAAGTACTGAAACAAGTCTGTAACTGTTGGTTTTTTAATGGAGAGAGCATAAAGAAAAGTCTAACACATAATATGATTGGGGCTGTAAACTCTGATATCGTTAGTTGATCATGGAGGAACTTATTTATACAGAAAAACATAATAAAAAAAGCATGAAAAGAGCAACAAATTCTGCTGCTGTTGAGCAACAAAAAAATCCTTAAAATCCGCAAAAGAATAGGTCAAAATCAAGAGACTTTAACCACTTCAAATCAACAGCTCCAGGGGCAATATTCAACACTCCCTCTTGTCTCAAGAGCTGCAAAATTTTATTTAGAAAATAATAGTAAACATAAGGTTTGACATGGCTTAGAGAGCATGAGTCAGTGACTTGGATATAGTTATGTTCATGCGCATAATTGTAGGGTATGAGTTTTGAGTGGAGTTAAAATAACTCCTCTCATGGTTGGATTGTGTGTCAACGGAGGAACTTCATATGCTATATCTCTACACTGATCATTAGCATCAATAGGCTTTCATGCGGACAACCCACATTTGATAGTTCGTCGCATCAAACATTGGTGGTGCTATTGGATTTGACGAAGCTTCTGAACTCATTGTGAACTGGTTAGAGGCTTTTTCAGTTTTGACAATGATAAGAAGAGATTTAAAGGGCAGCGGTTACTCTTACAACCTCACAGGTCTCTTAAGATCTTGATGCTCTATAAACTGTGATATCATTCATTGATCATGAAAGTACTTATTTATACAGCAAAAACATAATAAAAGAGTATGAAAAGTGCAACAAATCTGCTGTTGAGCAACAAAAAATCCCTAAAAATCAGCAAAAGACTAGATCAAATTCAAGAGACCTTGACCACTTCGAATTAGCAGTTCAAGCAACAATATTCAACAGTAATAAATTAATGATGCGGAAGAAATATGCCACTAGGAGTTCAAATGGCTGCACCTCTGAGAAAGAACTGAAGGTGCTTGGGATCCTTGATGGAATACACTGTACAGGGGAAGCAAAGCTTCATGTAATCAATTAGTCATTAATGAGAACATAAAAGTGACGTGGCCACAAGTAAATGAGCAATAAAATAAAACACTTACAATTAACGAACCCAAGAGATAGAATGAACTTATTGAGATCTTGAAACGTGGTGCTTGCTTTAGACCATAAAGAGATCATCGGAGGTGACATACATGAGATGACAAGATGCATCCATAAATCCAGGAGGTTATCCTTTTTTGAGAGACTTACATGGAGGAATGCATTTTTAACCTTCAGTTGGTTAATGGACCACAATCTACACAAGGTTAAAAGTCAAGACAAATCGAATGGTGGTGGGTTTAATAGCTGCGCTGAACGTCTCATGATAGTCTACACCAAGCTGTTGATAGTAAAATAAGAGCTTGAATTGAGCAACACTTCCATGAGGATGTCACCTTACCTTGACGGCTTCAAACCACAATTGCACGATTATCGCAGTTGTAATATTTTTGATAAATAAATACCGGGATTTATTGATCTCACAGGGACTATTGTCTCTTAGCTTATGATCAATAAATTTTAACAAGTGTAAGAGATCTAAAAATTTAAGAATTGTTTATGCAAATTGCTAATCAAAAAATAAAGGAAATTAAAGAATTGTTCGTACGAATGAATGGGGAAACTTGGACTCCTATGGGTCTCTTGGGAATTCTCGCTTATGAATATGCTAACTGAAATAACAATTATTAGCTAGTCTAAGTCGCATTCAATTACGTACATAGCTCTTGCTCTGCATACGCCATGGCTCAAAGTTGGGTTACGGGCTGCCGGTCTTCAAGTCCCTAGATTTCACCGAGATTAATCACACATCTACTCTAACCCATCCTATAGTAATAGGCTCCGACTATTTACTCTACAAGAACCTAAAAGTATCCCTAGTTGATCAAATCAAGAACAATTGAACATGAAGCACAAAGAAAGATATACATAATAACTAGAGAATCCAATTAGACGAATAGCATGAATCAAGTTAGTGCATTAAACAAATTGGATAATTAATCCTAGATCACCCCATAGGGCTTTGGCTATGAAGTTTAGCTACTCCTGATACTAATAAATCCATAGGAATTATTAATGTTCATGATACAGGATAGAGAGAAACAAAATAGAATAAAACTCGGGTTGGTTCCTTGATTTCTTGCAAATCCACTGCGTCTTGAAGTTCCTCACGCACTAGCCTTTCTTTCGTCTCTTCCCAAGCATGTATGATCCCAACTTTTCTCCCATGTTGTCCTTAAATAGGTTGGAACATATATCCAATCACTCTTTTCAAATTTCCCAATGCACCATCCAATTTATACAAATTTGGCCATTCTGCATCATGACGCACTCTCAACACTTAGAAAATTTCCCACGACTTTCAAAGTTTTATGTTTCTGGAACCACCTGCACGTCATAATGCACATATCTGCGTTGTGAAGCACAATTCTGCACCTAGAAAAATATTGAGCTCTTTCAAAGGCAAGTTACTGTAATACCATGCAAGTCATGACACAGGTCGGAATCTGCATTCTTCACTTCTTTTCGATCCCGAATTTTTCAATAATTGCATTTGGCTCGCCTTACATTTTCTCGAGCCTCTTTTCTTGACCTTTGAGCTTCCAATCAACGTCATTATGGCCTCCAATAGTCCTGCAACACCTAAGCTTCCATTTTCATCACAACATGAATACACCGAGAGATCATACAAGAAAAGAATTGTCCAAAATAGTATGATAGATCTCGTAAATCATGTAATTCACCTCATGTACGAAACATTTAATGTCTAACCGGATAGTAAGCAAAAAGCACAAATATCCCAAAAAATACTCGTAAGTCAAGTAATAACGAAACATATTCTAACTCCCATTCCGGAGTTATCAAAGACCTCCACATTTAAGCTTTGCTCGCCCCGAGAAAGGATCATCACCACATAAATTCATAATATTTCAATAGGAGGGATGCCATGTACCTTATTCGGGATTCAGCGCGGCCACCACGAGGAAATTTGCTAAACCAGTACGACTCTCCCAAAGCGTGTAACTCAGTCCAAATACCTTATCTTGGAGAGCGACATGGCCACCACGAGGGAATTTTCTTAACCAGTACGACTCTCCCAAAGCTTGGAGCTCAGTCCGATGACCTTATCCGGGAGAGCGACATGGTCACCACAAGGGAATTTAACTGTAACCAGTGTTCTTATACCAAGGCACGGAGTTTAGTCAGAAGACCTTATCCGGGAGTACAACGGCTTGGCCACCCAAAGGGTGTTGTGCTTGAGCCTGAGGGCATTCTCATCCACTAATGGAGCTGGACCACAGGCCTTATCCAGGGATTTAGGTGCATTCCGGGCATGGGCATTTTCCAATCATTCAACATTTGCATACATGCCCATAAAACCACCGCCAAGTATCAATACCAAGCCATGCGCATCGCATCCATTAGCCAAGCTAATAGTATCTAACAATTATGAAACCAGAACACATAACCCATAAGCATCGCATCCAAAGGCCCTTGTGCTTCCTCTCTTTGTTTCTCGTCTAAATTCAATTTCTTCAAAAATGTTGTGGCTGAGTTGAGATTATTGCATGTGCTACGAAGTGGAGAGTTAAGGCTTGATGTTGAGGAATTTCCCTTCCGTTGTGAAAGATTCCTTGCCTAGTACAAGCGAGCCAGCGAAATAGCTGAAGACAAAGTATCTGGTCTATTGGCTCACACATTTATTTGTTCGGATGGCTCCTTGAGTCCACTAATAAAATACTGACTTGGCTTGCATGTGGCAAGGGTCTAGCCTTGACGAGCAACTTCTCGAAGCTTGACTGATACTCTTGCACTGTCCTTGTTTCCTGCAATGTGGTAAGCTCTTAAAAGAGATCCATGAATTTATTTGGAATGTGACTAGAGACAAGGCCTTTTGAAGTCTCCCACGTGATTACTGTAGCCTCTTGCTTCAGTAGTTGGTAAGATGACTTTGCATCACCCTCAAGATGAAAAGATGCAAGGGACTCTCGACCCGGCGTTCACGTGACGTGCAGCTCAAAGAACTGATCAACCCCACATAACTAGCTAGTTAGGTCGACTTCTCCTGCATAACGAGGGAAATATATCTTCATGGTTTTGGGTACAAAGGAACTTAAAGAATGGGTCTACTGGGAACCTATACTATTAGGATTACCTAAGAATAAAAGACTATGTGCTGGAATAGCGCAGGAGTGAACTCTAGTTATATAAAAGCATATCATGTATTTTGTCACAGATTTATGAATCTGGGGTTTTCTAGTATTATTCTCTTTTTGTGGGGTTCTAATGTGAATCGAAAATTCACTAGCAGCGCAATAATATTCCAAACACCGTTGGAGCCTAGATTTCTAATGGGAAAACTAGGAAAAAGCCTGTAGAAAAAGAAACCAGAGTATATAACTCTTAACTGAAATTTTATTCTCCAATAATCTGCCTCTTACTTCTTCATACATCCATATAAATAGGGAGTACAAAATAGCATTTACTGACTACATGTACTAGGCAGTCAACTCATAATTTCCTAGACAGTCAAACTCATTTACTCTTCTAAATCCCAACAAAAACTCTTAGGTTTCCTGGACTCATAGAAACTTCCAGACTTTATCTCTTAATTGCATCAGATTCCCCTCGCTGGAAAGAACTCGTCCTCGAGGTTCATTTCTTCGACTCATCTTCTGCTTCCTCCAAATCAGATGGGGCATAATACGGATAGAGATCTGCAACATTGAATGTAGAATCAATGCCCAAATGAGATGGCAAATCAACCTCATAAGCATTCTGTCCAATTTTCTTGATAACACGGAATGGCCCGATCTTCTTTTTGCTCAGTTTTGAGTAAGTTCCAGCAGGATACCTCTCCTTCCGTAAATAAACCATCACCATGTCTCCTTCTTTGAAATCAAGAGCTCTTCTTCTCCGATCACCGTATTCTTTATATTTGGCATTTGACTCTTCAATCTTATTTCTGATCTCATCATGTAACTCTTTCATTTTCTCAGCCATGCTCTGCCCTCTTGCATTGATCTTGGCAACATGTGGGATTGGCGACAAATCATGAAAATGATTTGGTTGCCTCCCATAAACAACTTCAAAGGGACTCATTCCAGTAGTGCGATTTTTGGAGTAATTGTACGCAAATTCTGCTTGTGCGACAATCGCTTCCCATTGCTTGGGGTTATCTCCAACTAGACAACGTAACAAATTTCCCAAACTTCTATTTACCACTTCAGTTTGTCCATCACTTTGTGGATGATATGAGCTGCTATACTGCAGTTTAGTGCCAAGCTTTTTCCACAAAGTCCTCCAAAAGTGAGATAAGAATTTCGAATCTCTATCTGAGGTGATTGACTTTGGCACTCCATGTAAGCGCACAATTTCTCGAAAATAGAGATTAGCTATATGCGACGCATCCATGGTCTTTTTGCAGCAAATAAAATGCGCCATTTTCGAAAATCTGTCAACCACAACAAAAATAGAGTCCATACCTCTTTGAGTTCTCGGCAGCCCCAAAATGAAGTCCATGCTCACGTCTTCCCAAGGTGCAGCCGGGACTGGTAATGGAGTGTATAGGCCTGCATTTTGAACTCTTCCTTTCGACTCTTGGCAAATCCGGCATCTTTTCACGAACTTTTGCACATCACTTCTCATTTTAGGCCAGAAGTACTTATGCTCCACCATTGCAAAGGTTTTGTCTTGTCCAAAATGTCCTCCTAACCCCCCACCATGCATATCTTGAATGATCTTTTGTCGCAAAGAACAATATGGAACACACAATTGGTTGCCTTTGAAAAAGAATCCTTCATGAATTGAGAATGGGCCTTGTGAACCATGAGAACATTCTGCCAAAATAGAGCCAAAGAATGGGTCGGTAGGATACAAATCCTTGAAGGAGTCAAAGCCAACAATTGTTGTAGCCATGGTGTTAAGTAATAATGTCTTCCTGCTTAGTGCATCAGCGACTTTGTTTTGAACTCCAGATTTGTGCCTTATGGTAAAGGTAAATAATTGGAGAAATGAGAACCATTTTGCGTGCCTTTGATTTACCTTCTTCTGGCTGTTCACATACTTCAAAGCTTCGTGATCTGAAAATAGCACAAACTCCTTGGAAATTAAGTAATGTTGCCAATGCTTAAGCGCCCTGATTATTGCATAAAACTCCTTGTCATAAGTGCTGTAACGCTGCCTTGTATCATTGAGTTTCTCACTGTAGAAAGAAACTGGTCTTCCTTCTTGACTCAAAACAGCCCCAACTCCAACTCCCGAAGCATCACATTCAATTTCGAATACTTTATCGAAGTCTGGCAGTGCCAAAATAGGAGCTGAAGATAATCTCTTCTTGATTTGTTCCATACTCTCTGCCGCATCTTTAGTCCACTCAAATTTGCCCTTCTTCATGCAATCAGTCACCGGAGCCATAATCGCACTGAAATTCTTTATAAAACGCCTATAAAATGTGGCCAGACCATGAAAACTGCGTACCTCCCCAATAGTCTTTGGTGTCGGCCAGCTTCTTATCGCTTCAACTTTGCTCTCGTCCACCTTTATTCCTTCTGCACTAATAACAAAACCCAGAAACAACAAAGAATCGGTTAGGAAGTGACATTTCTTCAAGTTAACGAATAACTTCTCCTTATGCAAGACTTCCAACACTTCTCGAATGTGCTGTAAATGTGCCTCTTTGGATGGGCTGTATATTAGGATATCGTCGAAGTAGACCACGACGAACTTCCCAATAAATTGCTTCAGAACTTGATTCATCAAACGCATAAAAGTACTTGGTGCATTTGACAAACCAAAGGGCATTACCATCCATTCATACAACCCTTCCTTAGTTTTGAACGCCGTCTTCCATTCATCACCTTCTCGAATTCTGATTTGATGGTAGCCACTTCTGAGATCAATTTTGGAAAAGACCTTTGCCCCATGTAGCATGTCTAGCATGTCATCCAAGCGAGGTATGGGAAACCGATACTTCACTGTAATCTTGTTAATAGCTCTACTATCAACGCACATCCTCCACGTACCATCTTTCTTTGGGGTTAAGAGTGCAGGCACAGCACAAGGACTCATTGATTCTCTAATGAACCCCTTTTTCAGTAACTCCTCAACTTGCCTCTGTAATTCGTCATGCTCCCTTGGATTCATCCGATAGTGAGGTAAGCTTGGAAGACTAGCTCCCGGTATCAAATCAATATGATGTTGAATACTCCTTTTTGGTGGCAGCCCACTAGGCAATTCATCGGGAATCACAACCTTGAATTCCTCTAACAAGAGCTTTACTTCATCTGAATTAAGTTGATGCTCAACTCCAGAATCCTTCAATACAAGAGCATAGGAGACTTGATTGTCTTCAAGTTCCCGCTGGAATTCCTGAAATGACAAATAAACAGCCTTCTCCTCCTTGGATTTAAGAAAATCTTCATCTTTTATTGGAGCAAGTATAACTTTGTTACCTTGGTGACGGAATATGTAGAGATTCTTCTCGCCGAGATGAACCGTCTTCCTATCAAATTGCCAAGGACGACCCAGCAGCAAATGACAAGCTTCCATGTCTACGACATCACATAAAACTTTATCCTTATAGTTCTTACCAATAGAGAAAGGAACCCAGCATTGGTCTTTCACCTTAACTTCTCCTCCTTTCTTGAACCAAGCAATCTGATATGGTTCGGGATGTGGTTGAACTTCAAGTTTCAGCTTCTTCACCATCTCCTTGGATACAAGATTCTCGCAGCTACCACCATCAATAATGACATTACAAAGTCTTCCGTGAGATGAACATCTAGTTTTAAAGATGTTATTTCGCTGCCCATTATCGTCACTAACTTTCGATGTCAACATGGCTCGCCTAACCACAAGACTAGGCAAATTTTGGTCCGCTTGTGTGACCTCATCCTCCGTAAAGCCGAATAACCCATCTTCAGAGTTGTCATCATTGTGCCATGATTCTTCATTTTCTTCATCACCTTGTTCCTCAACAAGTAAGTTTGAAGATAATTTGCGACACTCGGAGGATTTGTGACCTTCCTTGTTGCACTTGTAGCATATAATTCTATTAGCACTAAATTGAGATGATGTCCTGCCGTCTTTGGTGGCTGCTCCTCTTCCACGACCTTGGGCACGACCTTGAAACTTGGCGGTTGTTGAATCTTTTTCAGCAAAGTCCTTCCCTCGAACAACATCTCCTTGACTTGGACCTTTGGCAGGTTGATAAGGACGGCTTCCAGCAGATTGTTGGGATTCTACCTTCGTTGCCAATTGCACTGTATGGGCTAACGTCCAACAAGGTTGCAGCTCCACCAAATTTTTGATAGTTGGTCTCAACCCCATTAGGTAACGGTTGATAACCTGCACTTCCGATTCAGCTAGTTGCACCCGCGTTCTGAACTTATAAAACTCATTAGTATACTCTCGGACGGAACGATTTCCTTGGCGAAGGGATTGATATTGCTGAAATAAGAGCCCTTCATAATTTAGAGGAAGAAACTGTCCACGGATTAACCTCTGCATCTTTTGCCAAGTCTGAACTCGTCCCTTTCCAGATTGAACTCTCATCATTTGAGTTTGTTCCCACCAAGAGGATGCATATCCCTTCAGCTTGATGGCCACCAACTTCACCTTCTTGTTTTCTGCAATATCAAGATATGCAAATATCCTTTCTACTGCATTAATCCAGTCCAAGACTTCTTCTGGCGACTCTTCTCCAGTGAAATCTGGAATCTCTACTTTAACTCGCGAATCATGATCGCGACCAAAGTTGTTATGGCGCCTCACTTGTCCAGCCGGTGGTAGAGCATCATCATCGTCATCCGATACATCTTCCACATTGGCTTGTTGCTGCTGATATCTTCCTACTGCAGGGGGACCTCTGACATTTGCACGTTGGTAAACGCGTGCTGGCTGATCATTCTGTCTCCCAACGGTAGCACCTGGGGGCTGGAAAATTCCGGCTTGATCCAACCTCGTGATAAGTTGAGCAAGCTGCTGTTGCAAGTTCTCAATGTCTTCTTTCGTTGCCATATTTGCATTATTTCCATCTGTAGCCATTGATCCGCAGAATCACAGATCTCAAGTTTGGCTCTGATACCACTTAATGTGAATCGAAAATTCACTAGCAGCGCGATAATACTCCAAACACCGTTGGAGCCTAGATTTCTAATGGGAAAACTAGGAAAAAGCCTGTAGAAAAAGAAACCAGAGTATATAACTCTTAACTGAAATTTTATTCTCCAATAATCTGCCTCTTACTTCTTCATACATCCATATAAATAGGGAGTACAAAATAGCATTTACTGACTACATGTACTAGGCAGTCAACTCATAATTTCCTAGACAGTCAAACTCATTTACTCTTCTAAATCCCAACAAAAACTCTTAGGTTTCCTGGACTCTATAGAAACTTCCAGACTTTATCTCTTAATTGCATCAGGTTCACGATGTAACAAGACATAAACTGAAACTTCTCTCGTGAGATTCAGCTTTTTAAAAGGTAGAAACCTATCTTGGAAGATTCAGGCCTCTTAAAAGGCAACCAAGTTGCAGAAGAAGAGATATGCTTGGTTTAAGAAAATGTGCAGAGCAAAAACTCTATTCCTGCTGGGGTTTTAAGTATTGGAGGCTTGGGTTTTGAGGATTCAACCCGTGGCGCCTACCGATCTCTCTTCGCTGCAGGAGTGCGCGAGAGACTAGCTCGAAGCCACACTTTTATGTCGTTGTTTCTATTAGCTGCAGGAGTGCGCAAGAAACTAGCATTATCTATTGTATTCCTCTCGTAGCTTCCGTTATTATTTTGGTTTCTTCTCATATCAGAGAATAGTTTAATGATTATAGCATAATATATAGTTATCTCCTAGCTGTTTGCATCATCTAGTGAAGAACTAGATGTGGTGTTCTTATTGGAGTCATGACTGCATTGACATTTTTTTTTGGTAAACAAAGAAACTAAACAAAACTAACACAAAATTTGTCTGACACTGCCAACACCCTGGCTGTCAGCTACTAAAGTCAAACTACAATAAGTAGGAGCCACCAGCATAACCTGATTCTGAGAATTAGGATTACAAAACTTAGCCAAACAATCAGCCAGCTGATTAGCTTCCCTCCAAACCTGCTTCACACTGCTGCTTGTTGCATCCAGAAGCTCCTTAATCCCCTGAAGCATTACCCAGAAAATGGAACATGCACCACCATTTTGTATAAGTTGAACAGCCTCCCCTGAATCTGATCCAATGACTGCACCATAACCACCATTTTGTTGCAGAAGCTTCACTCCTACATAGATTGCCCAAATTTCTGCATTTAGCACAGAGACTTCACCCAGAAACTGATGGTATCCCCATATCCAATCTCCATTCTGATCCCTGCACACAGCACCTATAGCCGTCCCTTGAGTTCCAGCTTCTGCACAAACATTAACTTTGAAATGATGTTCCATAGGTCTACTCCAGCTTACCCAAATAGCTTTCTGAAACACCTTCATCACATCCAACCCCAGAATACATTCCATCTGTTTTGCATGATATTAAATAATCTTCTTAGCATCAGTAGGGAACTGAAAGGTCTCCTCATGCAGCTTCTTATTATGCCATAGCCAAATACAAGAAACAGCAGCAAAAAATAATATTTGCCAAGAAATATTTGCAGAATTACCCCAGTCTTTTTGCTTAATATTTTGATCAACCCAAGCATCCAACTCCAGATTAAAAAACTATCTCCATACCTGGCTTCTGACTAACAACTTCCAGATATGAGTTGCCCAGGAACAATCCCTAATTGCATGCAATGTGTTCTCACACACATGATCACAAAGCAGACATTTAGAGGAAGTGATAATACCTCTATGAGCCTTCATATACTGAGTACACAGTCTATCATGCTTGATCAGCCAAGCTAGAGTTCTCCATCTTTGAGGTCCCTTAATCTTCCAAATTTCCCTCCAATTTTTAAAATTTCCATCAGCCTCATCAGACTTAGTCAACACCTTATAAGCAGAAGCCACAGTGTATTGTCCATTACCTGAACCCATCCAGACTTCCTTATCAACAACATTTTCATCATTGTCAACTACAACACTTTTTAGGAGTTCAATCATAGCTTCCATCACTACCCCTTCCAACATATCCCATCTCCACCCATAACTAGAATCCCAATAGTCAGCCACAATCATTTGTAACATGGAATCTGCAACTTCCCCACTAGCAAAGTCAATTAACTTAAATTGACCTAGCCAGGAGTCTAGCCAAAAAAGAGTGCTTCTACCATTACCTACTCTTTTACCAATACCACTCTTAACAGCTTTGATTGCTGCAAAAAGGTGCTTCCACACTCTTGAGTGGTGAGCTCTTGGAGTTTGGTTTCCATATTTCTGCACAAAAATTTTAGCACAAAGAGTATTTTCTGTCCTTGATCTCCAGCTGGTTTTACCAAGCATAGCAAGATTAAAAGAAGCAAGATTCTTAAACCCTAAACCACCCTTATCTTTAGCTTTTCTGGCTGTTTCCCATCCAACTAGAGGGAACTTACTTTCCTCAATACTGCCACCCCATAAAAATTTCTTGCACACCTTATCCATCTCATTTATGACAGTTTGAGGGAGCAAGGTAGACTGCATTGCATAGCAGGGGAGGGCTTGCAAAACAGTCTTAATAATTGTTACCCTACCTGCAAGAGAGAATTGACTAGCCATCCAACCACTCAGTTTCATCCTCACCTTATCCACCAAAAATTGAAAAGTGGCTACATTACACTTCTTATGAATCAAAGGCATGCCCAAGTGAGTCCCCAAATTCTCAGTGAGACTAATCCCCATAACTTGACTCAACTTGGCAGCTCTAGCTCTACTGACCCCAGTATACACAAAGAGTTTTGACTTATCAAAATTAATTTTCTGACCTGTATCAGCACAAAAGTCAAGAAGGACCCTCTTCATTCTCCTAACTTGTTTTGTAGTAGCTTCTCCAAATAAAAGCAAGTCATCTGCAAAAAATAGGTGAGTTACAGCCTGTCCACCTCTAGCACAACACACCCCTTTCCATCTTCCCAGAGTCACATCAGCTTCAATCTTCTAAGCCAAGATTTCCATAGTAAGTAAAAAGAGGTAGGGAGATATAGGATCTCCTTGCCTCACCCCCCTTTCAGGCTTAATCCATCTCTGCTTTTCACCATTCCAAATAACACTAAATCTTGTAGAAGTAACAGAATCCATTATAAGACTAACCCAGTTAGAAGGCAGGCCAATCTGAAGTAGAATACCATGGATCAGCTCCCATTTGACCTTGTCATAAGCCTTGGCAAGGTCAATTTTTATAGCAATACCACCCTTCTTACTTTTCATGTGGTTAAGAGTATGTAACACCTCTTGAGCTATTAGGATGTTATCACATCCATGTCTACCAGGAAGGAAGCTGAATTGAGCTGGATGTACGAGTCTTTGCAGAATTGGTCTCAATCTATGAGTTAGCAATTTGGTAATGAGCTTTAGAGTCACATTGCAAAGACTTATTGGCCTAAATTGACCAAAAGATTCAGGTTTCTCCAACTTAGGTATCAATACTTGAAGAGTGTCATTAATACCCTGAGGCAACTTACCTTGAAGAACAGCTTCCTGAACCATTTTTACAAGAGATTTGCCAACAGAACTCCATTAGTGTTGGTAGAAGTATGGAATAACCCCATCCACTCCTGGACTCTTGTAACTTCCCATAGAAAACAGCACCTTATGAATTCTCAACCTTTGGCTGTAATAAATTCTCAACCTTTGGAGTAATTAACACCCCACCTTGCCAGACAAAATTATGCAACTGAGGTTGAGAGTCAGCATAAAGAGCTTCAAAATGAAGTGACACCCCCTCTTTCAGAGCTATCACATCATCACACCACTCCATACCATCCAACTTTAAGATAGTAATCTTGTTTCTCTTTCTCCTTACCACAGTTGTAAGGTGAAAGTATCTAGAATTCTTATCCCCCAACAAAACTTTGTCAACTCTAGATTTCTGAAACCAAAAAAGTTCCTCTTGAGCTAACACCCTATTGAACTGATCCTGTAACTCCACCTCCAAATTCTTAAGAAAGGCACAATCTCTATTAGCCAAGGCTTTCTGAATATCCAGTAATCTAGCAGCCAAAATCTTCTTTCTACTAAAGATATTACCAAAATAACTAAAGTTCCACTCCTTCATCTTTTAAGGAATGTCACTTATAGCTTCAACAATAGGTAAATCCTCTTTCCAATTGTGTTGAACCAGCTCAGTAAAGCTATTCTCAGTGAACCAAGCCAGTTCCATTCTGAAAGGTTGAGGGTACATTAATCTACATTTCTAGGAGGGTACATTATGAGCAGAGGGTGATGATGAAATTCACCCTAAATAAGTGTTTAACCCCAGCTTCAGGGTACATTAATCTCCATTTCTAGTTACACAAAGCCCTGTCCAGCCTTTGCTTAATATTAGCTCTACCTTCTTGTGAATTGGACCAGGTAAACCTGGGTCCTTCAAAACCCATGTCCACCAATTTACAGGAGTTAATGCAGTCAATCATTCTCTCAGCCCTCTGTGAATGAACAGAATTACCACCCTTCTTCTCAGCAGAAGAGACCACCTGATTGAAGTCCCCAGCTACAAGCCATGGGAGATCATGAATCTTGGCTAATTCAGACAGATAATGCCACAAATCCTCCCTAAAATAAGGATCTGGACTAGCATACAATGCAGAAAACAACCAACTATCTTCATTTATTCTCTTAACAAGACCAGTAATTACCTGATTAGTCTTTAAGATAACTTCCACCTCCACCACTCCACTGTTCCAAAACAGCCAAATACCCCAGAAAAACTCTGAGCTTCCACCACAGAGACTTGGTCAAAGTTTGTCCTTCTACAAATTCTTTCAGCTACCTTACTAGCAACCCTTGGCTCCACAAGAACCAACATGTCAGGACTTGTCATCCTACAGAGCTCAACAACAGCCCCAATTGTCTCCTTATTCCCTACTCCTCTGCAGTTCCAAGACAGAATCCGCATTGGGCTTCGGCTGATTGAACCCCCCGACGAATCCACCGGCCAAACCCTTTCCACTATTCGAATCAGTATCCGCTCCGAGAGTGGGAGAGAGAGTCTCATCTCTATGAATCCCTCCAGATCCAGCGGAGAATCGAAGGATTTCTGCAGGGAAAATTCCACCACGTCCACCCCCGGACCCGTTACTGTATTGACTGGTTGGTGCCACCCACTGCCGATTATTATTTCCACCTCGTCGTGAAGAAGTTGCTTCTCCAGAACCCCTGTTTGCCGGAGCCATCCGTCCATCTTTGCTCTGCCTTCCCAAACTCTGACTCCGATCGAAAGTAACTCTTTTTGAATCAATTTCCTCCAATGGCCGACGGAAATTAGGGTTTTCACAATCCTTCTTCCCCAAACCCAACTTCAAACGATTTAAAATTCCCGAAATATTGTTGACTTTCTCCTTACCACGTGTCCCGCCCTTATTGGTGCCTAAAGAGCCAGTGACAGGGCGAGAGTGGGCCTCAAAACCCTTATTCACATCCTTCTGCATACCCTTGAGAAATGATTCCCTACATTCCGGAGCATCATCAACCAGATCCGCAAGTGCACTAAATTTCGAATGAAGGGCTTGGATCTCAGCAAGGAGTTCATCAGCCAACTCCTCACCATGATGCGAGTTCAGCTCAGTACTCACACCCTGATTCAACGAGTTAACTCGGTCCTGCAGTCCTGGATTGCCTTTTGAATCGTTCCTTCTCCTGCTCCGGCGAGGTTTTGGGACCATCCACTCACCAAACTCAGGCCGCACCACCTCAGTTGCCGCCGGCGCGTCGACCTTACCTTCCTCCTCCATAGCCCCAGAACCTTCCCCTGGTGGTTTCAGCGACGGACATTGCCCTTTCCGGTGACCAAACGTTCCACACCGGAAACAAATTAGAGAGAGTCCTTCATATTCAATGAGGAATTCCTTACTGTTTACCCAAATTGCCGGTAGTAGCTTCTCCGCCAGGTTAACCTCGACACAGATCCGAGCATATTTCCCTCTCGCCGCTGCAAGTGTGGTTAGATCCACCTTTATCGATCGGCCGAACACCATCCCAATCTCCATTAGAGCTTCCTCATCAAAGTACTCAATCGACGTACCTTTCACCCTGATCCAGATCGACATCTGCTTGGTCATCTCTGCATACGGATCGAAATGGGGGATCCATTTCTGAACTAACAGGTACTGCCCAGAATCATCCATGGACCATTCAATAGAACCCTCTCATAATCTTCTTTGCAATAGAATCGAACACAATAGTATACATTCACTAAATCCGTTAATTCGAATCCCCTAAACAATTTCCATTGAGCAGTAAGTCGGTCATGAAGATACCTGAAGTCCGGCGACCGTCCCATAACCTTGACTATTAGTGCTCGGCTCCATGGCCTATGTAACTTGCGGAGAGCAGAGCCTTCAATCCGAATGTTAATTCGACCATCTTCTAGCGTTTCACGGATCATCTTCACCTTCGGTGCAGTCTCCAACTCACCAGGAGAATAGTCTTCCTCCATATAGATCCCAATCAGAGGTCGGACTAGGGTTTCGGCGAACTTCCGATTCCCAGAATCCTCATCCGAGCTTCCCCCGTTCGACACAAAACGGCGCTTAAAGTTGATCTGACTTCGTCTGAGACTGTCCTCCATTCCGGCGTCAATTACCGGAGACGGAAACGGCGACGGAAATTGCTTGTTAACCTCGTGCTGTTCTTCAGTTTCCATGAGAGCAAATTTCAAAAACTCAGAGAGAAAATCTTAGAGAGAGAAAGTCTAGAGAGAGAAACATTTTTCCAAATTCTTATGACTGCATTGACATTAGACTTCACTTGGGACTTGTAGATTGCTAGATAGCCATGAAGCTTCCAAAACTTTTCTCCAGTGTGCCCTGTATCATCACAATGGCTACATGACAGCTTAGATTTGGTATTGTGCCTATAACCAGATTATGGCCTTGTTGGACATAATTAGCTTCATGAGCTTCAGCCCCAGCTATAGACATCATAGCCACGTTTGGATTAGGTAAAACTCCATGATAACTCTTGTTAAGAGCAATTTGATTCTCATATTGCACAACTTTAGAGAAAGCATGGTTAAGGGAGGGACTAGGCTCCATGAGAAGGATTTGTTCCCTGACTGCAGAATATTGATCATTCAGCCCCATCATAACTTCATAGTTCTTTCTTCTTCTTGAAATTCAGAAAATGCAGTCATATAACCACAAGTACAACTTGGAAAACACTTATAGTTTATCAATAATTCCCATAGAGTCGTGAGTTTGGTGTAGTACACTGTTACACTCACATAATCCTACTTGAGATTAGAAATCATGGTAGATAATTGGTATATTCTGGAAGAAATCTCTCCAAGAGATCAATTCATGTTTCTCTGGAAGATGTTCTACAGACAACACTGGCAGCTATTTCTGGAGAGATGGAATTTAGGAGCTATGAAATCACCATGTTGTCACGTTGTCTCCAGATTTTGGCGTGCTCTGATCCAGGATCAGGTTTTGGTCCAATCTTGGCATCAAGAGCAACATTCATGGATCGTTTCCGTGGATGATAATTGGGACCATTTAAGATCTGAGAGACTAACATGTGTCCTGAATTATCAGAGGTAGAGAGAAAATGAGTAGATGAAGAATTGATACCTCCATTCACATCGATGTCGAGGTTGCCTGCCGTTTGTTGTGGCGGTAGAGCCATTTCAGAAACCAATCAATTGGAGAAGAATTAGTGACCCATAAATAAAGCAGGTCACTGATAAAGTCAGCAAAAGCTGGAGAATTCGAAACCGTCGATTCAGCAACCTTGAAACGGGTATTTTTTTTGTCTAAAAAACCCGGGTCTTTCAATTGTTAATTATTGAATAAAGAACTAGAATAAGGAAAGAAAATATGAGGAAACATATAATTCTAATCTTGTCCTTCCTAACCTCCCCGTGCCGTGGAACAAGGTAATGACTAGTTATACATTATGTTTGGAATCTTGAAATCCCAGGATTAGTGAACCGGAAGATCAAAATAAGCAAAGAATAGAAGAACAGAAGAAAGAGGATTCACAGAGAAGATTGGAGAAGAAGAAATTTCAATCGTTCATTTCTTATCTTCATACAATAACACGAGGCTATAAGGCCACTGCTCTAACAGTCGGTAAAGAGTGACCAATTAACTTTGGCGATCTGGTCCTTTCTCGTGTTGAGTTCTTCCAACATCTCCATGATAACCTGGAGCCTTTTTGATTGCACTTCAGAAACCTTCTTTAAGCTATCAACCTTATATCCATGCCGGATACCACATTGGTACGAACACCAGCTTAGGAGATATGTTGGCTGAATGTGAATGAATTGGAAAGGAAGACTACTTGGCTCTATTGAGGAAGCCAATACCTCAGTCGACATTTAAGTCACAGTTTCGAGTTTAAGACATCGTGTTTATTCATCTCTAGAATCATCATTTATAGGTGATGGATTACAATGAGATCCGTAAGAAATATCTAAGAACAAACAAAATAGGAAAAGGAGATGTAACAACCTACTTACTCCTTGTTCTACAAAAGAGTAAAAGGACCAAATCTACTGCCTATTTTCCTGGAGCTGATAACAGCATAACACTAATTCAACTAGGAAAATAAGACCGTTACAATCAATCATATTTATTTCTTCAACCTTTTCATCGATCCTTTTCCGGCAATTGAACATATGATTCTCGAATTCAGTCCGCTTTTATGTAGGCAAGCTGAAAACCCAGTTACTGATTTTCACTCTCTTCTCACTTTTATCATCCTCACCAACAAAATATATGGTAAAAGAGGATGTGATTACTCCAATGTAGTAGCAGTGGGTTTATGAACATGAGTTAGAAAGGAGAAAAGGATTGAGGTGCTTAGAGAGAAGTTGCAAGTAGCTTTTTTATGGCTGACACAAACACGAGGGCATCTCAGGGGTATTAAGCCCGTCTGGTCATTGCCTTAAAATTTATCTCAATCGTTGTTTTTTGAGAGAACCGTTACATTCTAACTTGAACTATTGTACACATGTAAGTTAATTTTGAAATATAGTCTGAATATGGAATAATTAATTATCTTTTCCTTCGAGCTTTTTGTATAAACTTACGATCTGAGAGGCAATGAGAGAATTGAATTGTATTATTTCAGCATACCCTTCATGTGATTGCATATACTGTATTTATACAGTAGCTACCACTAGCAAAAAGCTAACCACTTCTAACTAACTACTCGACTAATAACACTGGCAGTCCTTGTAGTTTACAATTTTGACAAATACATCCTTCTTGTTAGTATTCTCCCTCAATCTAACCTGGTCTTTCTGAGTTCTTCTAATGATTGTGAAACATTTGCAAAGACTGAAATGTAACCACATTTAGTTGTGGCAACACACCTTGAATTGTAGAGATTGGTAAGGCTTTAGTGAAGGAATCAGCTAGCTCAAGTACAGAAGCTACATGAGCTACTTGTAGCTTTTTTGCCACTAGCCTTCTCTTATAAAATGAAACTCAATTTCAATGTGCTTACTTCTTGCACGAACACATGATTTTTTTTTCAAGGACGAAAAACATGATTGGAACTGAGTAGAATTGTAGAAATGTTGTCACAGAGAAGCAATGGTGGCTGAGAAGAATGAATATTCAAATATTGAAGAATATAGCAGATCGATTTTAACTCAGCTGTTGTTGAAGTCAAGACTTGGTTGGAATTGAAGGCCAGCATTAATTGTACCCTTAACTTATCTAAGGATCTTTTAATACTGGAGAAATCACACTGTCTTGGAGCATGTAGATTTTGGCACACCTTGTTAACAACAAACTGTGTATCTAGCCTGATCACTGTGAGATATTGCAGAGGTCCAACTACACTTTTGTATCAAAGACCAAGTATGTTGATTCTGCAATGCTTCAAATTCATTTGTCATTGCTTTGTATCAATGAGGTCTCGTTCATGCCTCAACATTGGTTTTGGTTCACTGTTAAGAAGCTGATTGGTTATACCAGTTTGACAAACATGTGTCTGATATTTGTGATTATGCTTGTAAATCCCTTTCTGTGATATGGTTGTCATGGACTAGAAGATGAACATGAAGGATAAGGAGAGGACTGTGATGAATGTTTGTCAAATGGGATAGGTGATTGCATTGCAACTGAGAGTGTGGAATGTGTAGAAGATAATTGATTAGGAAACTCAGTAGAAGAATTGGACAGTGTGGGAGATGCAGCATCATGTGAATTTGAAGATGAAGATAACTGATGAGGTTGATGTTAAAGGAAAAATGGGTCGAAATTGAAGCCAAGAAGAAATGTACGAAGGAGATTCGAAAGAAGATGGAGAAAGTGTGGATGAGGAAGTCTTGGAATGAAATGGGAACACATGTTCAAAGAATCTGACATGTCTAGCGATGTAGATTTTGGAGGTAGTTGTATCTAGACATTTGTAACCTTTTGTATGAGGACAGTAACCCAAGAACACACGAGAACTTGATCTAGGTTCTAACTTGTGTTTAGTATATGGTCTTGGCCAAGGGAAACACTAACAACTAAAGACTTTTAGCTGAGAGTAGTCAGGTGTTCGACTGAATGATTTTTTATAAGATGAGACATGATTGAGTGTAGGTTTTGGAATGCTATAAATGAGAAAGTTGGCTGTCACCATTGCTTCTAGCCAGAATTTAATTGGCATAGAAGCAAGAAAAAGAAGGGCTCAAGAAGTTTCTACCAGATGTCTATGTCTCTTCTCTACTCTCCCATTTTGTTCATGTGTACGAGGACATGATGTCTGATGCAAGAGTCCCTTGGTGCTGAAGATATAGACCAAACTGAGTGTTAATGAGCTCAATACCGTTGTTTGTTCTAATGATGTTTACTGCAGTAGAAAAATGAGTATGAACATATGCAGTAAAATTTAGATATGCTGAATAAGCTTGGATCTTTATTGAGTAAATGATAGATCCAACGATATCTGGAAAAGTCGTCTATGAGTAAAATGTAGTACTTGTACTTTGAACAAGATTCAACAGGAGAAGGACCCCAGATGTCTGAATGCACTAGATCAAAGGGGTGTTTAACAGTTGAATGAGATACAAGAAATTGCGCCTTAGAAATTTCACAAGAAGTACATAGTGAATTACAAGTACTAGATGACAAATGTAGCTTTGATTTCAGATGTGCAAGAACAAGTGCAGAAGGATGTCCAAGTCTTCGATGCCACAGTGTAGAAGGAGATGAAGAAGAAGAAGCCACTGCAGCAGAAACAATATATAGATTGTGAGATGTAGAAGAAGAATGTGAAATAGAAGATAAAGAAGGAGAGTGTCTAACCATGTTTTTGGTAACACATATAAGCCATTTTCACAGTGGCTCTGATAGAATATATGATTGTGTGTCAAATCCCTGATTGGAAGTCCTTAGAAGAAAAAGTAATAGAACGTTGATTGTCATGAGTGAACTGAGACACAAATAAGAGATTAGATGCAATGGGTGGAACAAGACGTTATGCAAAGAGAAATCGCCGTGAGGGAGAGGTAAGACGCCATCACCAAGATGATTGACAGGAATATTAGTACTCCATGATTCCCAGAATAAGGTGTAGTATGCAAGATAGTAGGATCATTAGTCACATGAGCATTTGCTCCAGTATCAAACAGCCAAGAAGTGCCACCTGAATTATCAACATTAGATAAATGTTGTTGTTGCTGATTATTAAAACTCGAGTGAAATGATGGTTGAGGAGCTGCATAGTAATAGGCCTGATAGTTTAAAGAAGTACTTCTCGGAGTGGGTACTTTCTTGCTCCTGTGGTTGGTGATATTTGTTCTGTACCAGCAGTCTAAGGCAATATGCTTAGTATGGCCACAAATTTGACATGTTGTGTCTGAATTGAAAGATGGAGGTCTAAAACCAATGTTGAAATTGCCACGGTTGGGGGGTGAAATTATTGTTCCACCTTCCATTGCCTCTGCCAAATCCAGAAGAAGAGCCATGCATATTGTGTCTACCATTATTAAATTGTCCCCCTCTAGGCACAAAACCACATCCACGACCTTGAGAAGGCCTGTATGTCACGTATGCAGTGTGCAGATCATGTGTTTGTGGTAATGTCTCAGTGACATTTGTGCTTGAAGATGCATTTGATGTACTGGCATTCGCATTGAGATGCAATTCCTCCGAGAGTAATAGGGCAGATAGCTCATTCACAGCAATAGGAGTTGTTCTCAGACGAATATTAGCCTTGACAACATCATACATAGCCTTGAGCACATACAGTACCAAATCTTCATCACTTACAAGTTTTTAAACTTGCAGAAGCTAATAAATGAGATTTTTAACGAAATCTAGGTCATAGTTGTCAAATCGGGATTCAAATAGTGAATCGAAATTGACCTTCACCGAATCGTAAATCGAATCGAATCGTGAATCGTAAAGATTCAGCTTGCAATATTTTTATGTAGATATAATAAAATATTTCATAAAGTTATACCATTATTGAACAAATTATTAATATTTATACAAAACGAAGGCTCAAATTATTGGAAACTCGCATCCACAACTAGTGATTAGTAGTTTCACACATCTTAAAGATTAAGAATTGTCTAGATGTATATAGGCATGTGGCGCAAGGAACTAGATGATGCTAAGGAGATTGAAATTAAGAAAACTATTAGCCTTGGACTTGAGAAAATGCACTAGTAATTTGAAACAAATGCATGTTATAAACAAACATAAATGTAGGAAGTACCATTTCTTAGACTGATACTGCAGCTCAATTAGACCTTCAGACGAATCGAAGTTGAATCGTAGAATCGGTCTGAATCGCAACTGAATCGTAAGATTCGGACCCTCGAATCGGGATTCAAATAATTTTTTGTCCATTAAAGATTCACTAAGGGATTCGCATCGTTTCATGGGTGAATCGAATCGAATCGTAGGATACGAATCGTGAATCGTAAGATTTTGACAACTATGATCTAGGTATTCAAGCATGGTTTTAGAACTTTTCTGAAGACTACATAGTTCTAGTTTTAGTTGATGAATATGTGATCTTGACAAAGAGCAAGAAGCGACCAAATCTCATGAGCAGTATTGAGATGCAAGATTAACGGAAGTATGAATGGCGAGGTAGATGCACTTTGACAGGTTTTCAGATGCTGATCTATAGTACACCAGGAGAGAAACTCAGGATCAGGAAAGTGAATACCAGACTCGCCGGAGCAGGTCGCCGGAGGCGGAGAAGATATCATCTGCTTGTATAACGAGTTGGCTTGAAGAACCACTTCAATCTGAGCTCGCCACAACATATTATTGGAGTTGTCGAGCTTCAATTGCTCTAGAGATTTGAGACCCGAGATCAAGAGCAGTAATCCAGCCAGCTGAGACACCGTCATGATGAACTCGGAAAAACTCGGCACAACAATAGCTAGATGACTCAGAAAGAGCAAAACTCGGCCTTCGAACTCGACCTCAACTCAGAAGACAAGAATTGATAGCGCAGAATCTCGTGCTGAGAGATTCAAGACAGAATCAAAAGAAGAAGCGTCATGAATTGAAAAGAAGAGATATTTGGAGACTGCAGAAGCGAGCGCCGGAAGAACCTAGAAGGACGTCGCCGGAAACAACGAGAAATGGAGGATCAGAGATAGGCATCGAGCCGGATCTGATACCATGTAGAAACTAACATGAGAGGGAAAGAGAGAATTGAATTGTATTATTTCAGCGTACTTTTCATGTGATTACATATACTACAGCAGCTACTATGGATGGCAGTACGGCCCGATACGATTCAAAATCCGAGCAATCCGAGCCCAACGGATCAGCTCCGAATCCAATCCAATTTAAAATGGGTCGGATTTGGATTTGGAAAACAAGATCCGGTCGGGTTCGGATCCGGGTCTGGATCAGAGTACAGATCCATTGGGGATCCAGTCCGATCCAACTTAATAATGTTTTATAAAAAAACTCCGGTACTTTGTTTATTTACAATTTAGGATACATATGTGAACTCCTATTTTTCCTCCACACTTTCATTTCCACAAAATCACATCACAAACAACTTGTGAGCATAGACTTGGAGCAGGACTTTCGTATTTTTTTGTTGAATTGTTGGTACTGGATCATTGGGGCTGATTGTATGTTCGCATTATTTTTTTGTTTTTTGCTTTTTGTCACAAACCCGACCCGGATCTGACCGGGTCACATATTTAATGGATCCGCGGATCGGATTTAGCTAACTCAAACCCGATCCGATCTGATCCGAAGAACTGATTTGGACCGGATCCAGAAAGGGTTGATCCGATCCGAATCCGACATGTTGCCATCCCTAGTAGCTACTACTAACAACCATATAACCACTTCTAACTAACTACTTGACAAATAACATTGGCAGTCCTTGTAGTTTTACAATCATGACCAATACGTCCATCTTGTTAATACTTTATTTTATCTGGGTTTACGGTTTTGATCATAAATAGCTTTCTTTTATGAATACTTTTATTATGTGGTGGTTCATATTTTACTTTTCAGAATAATTTATGTGGTTTTTATTAACTGATGAAATAAACATTTTTGAAATAAATGATCTTACCATTCCATATTTATTTCTCTAGTCTCAGATTCTTACTGTCCTACCCCAATGATGTTTTCGTGTTGATATAGTAAGGTGGAGCTTCCACATATTTCTCAGTATTACTGACTGCTTGATATTGGCCTCATGCAGGGTTAATCTGTTCTGAGAAGTTTCAAGCAAGGGTGAAAAAATACAATCATGGTTTTGACTATACTTCTTACCCTTCTTATGAAAGTTGGTCAGTACTTGGTAGAACCAATTGCTCATCGGCTAGGTTATCTTTTTCATTACAACAAAAAAGTCGAGAATTTTCGGAAGCAAGCTGAACAACTGAACAGTAAGAGAGATAGCATGCAACAGCGTGTAAATGCAGCCACGAGGAACGGAGAGGAAATCCTGATAGATGTCAGCAAATGGTTAGAAAATGCCGATGAAGTACTTTCTGAGGCAGAAGAGTTGGATGTTGAACTAAAATTGAAGGGGAGATGCTTCAATGTGTTGTGTCCTGATTTCAACTCAAGATACAAGCTCGGTAAAATAGCAACAAAGAAGACGGAAGCTATTAAAGAGCTTCATGTCAATGCAGACTTTGGAACTATAGCTGTCTCTGTACCCCCTGGTTTGAACTCAACATACAAGCTCAGTAAAATAGCAACGGAGAAGATGGAAGCTATTAAAGATCTTCAAGTCAATGCAGA
The DNA here is from genome assembly GCA_023055425.1 of Linanthus parryae. Classification (NCBI taxonomy): domain Eukaryota; kingdom Viridiplantae; phylum Streptophyta; class Magnoliopsida; order Ericales; family Polemoniaceae; genus Linanthus; species Linanthus parryae. The sequence continues at coordinate 5,677,590 of JALGPY010000023.1, read as the reverse complement.
CTTTGAAACTATAGCTGTCTCTGTACCCCCTGGTTTCAATTCAGGACACGAGCTCAGTAAAATAGCAACGAAGAAGATGGAAGCTATTAAAGAGCTTCAAGTCAATGCAGACTTTGGAACTATAGCTGTCTCTGTACCCCCTCCAATTACAGACCTCATTTTGAAGAATGATTTGGTGACCTTCGACTCCAGCGAATCAACTATTTATCAGATCCTGGAGGCATTGCAAGATGATAACTGCTATGTGATAGGGGTTCATGGAATGGGAGGTATAGGCAAAACAACTATTGTGAAAGAGGTTGGGAGGAGAGCTAAGGAGTTCAACCTATTTGGTATGGTTGTGATGGCTGAAGTCTCTCAGACTCCAGATTTGAGAAGGATTCAAGGTCAAATAGCTGACACGCTTGGTCTGCATTTTAAAGAAGAGACTGAAACAGGGAGAGCAGGTCAACTGTTTAAAAGACTGAAGTCTGAGAAAAATATCATTGTAATACTCGATGACATCTGGACGGCCATTAACCTTGAAGCAATAGGAATACCTCGAGGTGAGGAGCACATGGGATGTAAAATCATACTCACCACACGGCGGTTATGTGCTTGTACTGATATGGGAAACAATGTGAAAACAATCCCTTTAAGCTTTTTATCTATACAAGAATCGTTGGCTTTGTTCAAGAAGTATTCAGGAACTGTAACAGATAGCCAGGAAGTCAGTGGTTTAGCTATGGAAGTTGCTAAAGAGTGCGAAGGCCTGCCTTTGGCACTGGTGACTGTTGGAAGGGCGTTACGAGAAAAGGATGTGAGGGAGTGGAAAGTAGCACTCAAACGTCTTCAAATGTCTAAGTCAGTCGGTATTGACGACACGGGGAGCTGTCTTTTTTCATGTCTGAAATTGAGTTACGAGTACCTAAGAAGCGAAGAAGTCAAAGAGTTTTTCCTGATTTGCTCTCTATTTCCTGAAGATCATGATATACAAATTGAAGATCTGGCAAGATTTGGACTGGGAAAACGTTTGTTTAGTGATATGGATACAATGGATGAAGCAAGGACCCGAAGCCATGAAATAACAAAGTACCTTCAAGCTTGTTGCTTGTTGCTGGACAGCGACAAGGATGGGTGCGTCAAAATGCACGATATGGTCCGTGACCTTGCGATATCTATTTCTTGCAGAGGAGATAAAATGTTCTTAGTAAAAGCTGGCGTTGGTCTAACGGAATGGCCCAATAAGGACAGGTTTGAAGACTACATATGTGTATCCCTGATGAGAAATGACATAAAAAAACTCCCTGCAACACTGAAGTGCCCTAAATTGCAAGTCCTTTTGGGGGGAAATGAGGGATTCGAGGAGTTTCCTGATTCTTTCTTAAGGGGAATGACGGAGATTGAAGTGTTGGATTTGAGTGAAAGGGTGGGCATTCGCTCATTACTTCCCTAAGGCTACATCCACTTCGAGCAGCTCACTGCACTCCAGATTTCTTCTCTCCCTTTCTTCCCTAGCTAATCCTGTTTCGTCAGTATTCCCAAGCATATTGAGCCTTCCTAGTTCATTCACAGTGCTGGTAAACCTTCGAACTTTGCACTTAGAGCGCTGTAAGTTAGGCGACATGTCTATTTTGGGAACCCTTAAAAAGCTCGAGGTTCTTAGTTTCTATGGTTCTGATTTGGGGTTGTTGCCCAAGGAAATAGGGGAGCTTTGTAATTTGAAGCTGCTGGATCTATCCTTTTGCCAGTGTCTTGAGACGATTCCAGCAAACGTGATATCACGTCTCTCTGGACTAGAAGAACTATATATGGGAGGTGGCTTTCGTAAGTGGGCCATTAAAGGCACAAAAGAAGAAAAAACCAATGCCTGCCTATCTGAACTGAAATCATTGCTAAGCTTAGCCATCTTGTGTGTAGAGCTAGATAACATAGCATGTTTTCCCAGCGACCTTCATCTTCATAGATTGCTTAAGTTCGAGATAAGTATTAATGATGAGTCGATCAGATTTTATCCCGACTCAAAAAGCTTGCACATCAGAGAAATCTCGACATCTATACCGAATGAGGTCAAGAACAATTTTCAGTCACTTGAGCAGATGACATTGTTTTGTTTGAAAGAAGACTGTCTTATTCCAGGCATTGATTCCTGGGGTTTAAACAGCCTGAAATATCTAAAGCTAAGTGCCTGTCAAGAGATGACTTCTCTTATTCGCACAAAAGAACATAGTCCAGAAGTTGTGTTTGCAGCTCTGGAGGAGTTGCACCTTAAGTATATGGACAGATTGATGCACGTATCCTTTGATCGACTTCCACCAGCTTCATTTGGGAAATTACGAGTTCTCAAAATTCGTTCATGTTCTGGAGATTTCCTTTCACAATTTATTTTCTGGTTTGTTAACATGTTACCAAGTCTGGAAGAACTCGAAGTAGGATGGTGTTCAAAGGTTAACTGCATATTTTCTGGAAAAGAACATATCCCGCTGTCTACTCTTAAAATGTTGCATCTAGACTCTTTGCCCCAACTGTATACCATATGGGCCCACAGGTGTCCGTTTAAGAGTTTTCTGAACTTGACATCTGTAGAAATTACAGAGTGCAGATCATTGCGTATTCTCTTTCCTCACTCTATTGCCCAAAGTTTATTAAACTTGGAAACTCTCAAGATACAAGCTTGTTCGAAATTGCTGGAAATTGTTGAAAGAGAAAAAGATGGTGGTATTCAAACTGTCAGTTTCCCAAACCTTAAAGTTGCTCACGTGAAAGGTTGTCCGTCCCTGAAGGCATTATTCTCGGTGGCCACAGCCCAAAGTCTTGGGCAGCTAAAAGACCTAATCATAAGCAATTGTGACCAATTGATGGAGGTTATAAGCACAGACAGCAGCGAGGAAAGGGCAAACACTGATGAGATTTTGTTACCTGGAGTAAGTAGCTTCCGCATTACAAATTTGCCAATGCTGAAGAGCATTTGTTCAAAAAACCATATTCTTAATCTGCCAGCCTTGAGAGAGCTGGTTGTGGAGCAGTGTCCCGTTTTCAGAACCTTGGCTGCTGATACCTCAAATTGTGGAATATATTCTACTTCCAAAGTGCTGAAAGTACAGCTAGATGGGAGAATGCTGTCTGCTATAACCATTAGGAAATTTTTTGCTGAAAGAAGGTATGAACACTCACCTACTCGTTTCATCAACCAATATTTTCATTATGGAAAAAAAAAAATCAAAATAATTTGCATACTGGAATTTGTTGAAATAGCAGTCAGTATCACCATTACATATGTCTACAGTAAAATTCTTAACCAGTCATGAACCTGCACTGTTACACGGGTGCCTTGTCTTAATTTTGGATTAATATAGTATTTTAATCTTGCAGCCTCGCCATGCAAACACACAAAAAGGTTTTTGATTATATTGCTTCTGTTCAATATGCCAATAAGCATCATGTATTCATATTTGTTTCAATACTCTCTTCTTTCGGATTTATAGGCAACGGATTTTTCTTTATGTTTTTTTTGGAGAATGTAAGGGTTTTTAACTTGAGAAAGAAAAATATGTGTAGTATTACAATGTAAGAACTGATTATTAAAGAAAATGTAAATTATTTGTAAATTTGAAATGCCATCCTAACATAAAATGGGATAATTCATAGTTCTCATCCAACAGTCTAAACAAGAACATGTATCTAAAATAATCAAGGTTAAATTGCACAGGAGGTACCCATAGTTTGAAAAAAGAATGGATTAGGTACCCATAGTTTCAATTTCAGCCCTCACGGTCCCAAACTTTGAAAATCCAAGCAATCAGGTACCCAACCCAAACTTCCGTCCATTTTTTTTATGGAATCGTATAAGGAGACTATAATACTCTCTCAATCTCACATAAAGTTTGTAAAATTATAATAGTTACCTTCAAATATAAAATCTATACAGAAATACCAGAATTTTATTTTTTTATTTTTTTCCAGTCATGAAAATGAAATATATACTCACTTAAAGTATGTGTTATTAAAATTAGGAATAGCTCTCCAGGATTGAGGGTAAAGGGATATTTGTAATTAAAAAAAAACACTTAAGTGAATATATTTTTCATTTTCATGACAACGGAAAAAAATTTAAAACAAATTGTGGTATTTTTGTATAGAGTTTATATTTGACGATAAAAGTTATAATTTTACAAACTTTTGTGTGTGTGATTAAGAGGGTATTATAGTCTTCTTATACAGGCCCATCAAAATAATTGGAGGGTTGGGTACTTGATTGCATGAATTTTCAGAGTTTAGGATCGTGAGCGCTGAAATTGAAACTATGGGTACCTAATCCATGGTATTTTCAAACTATGGGTACCTCCGGTGCAATTTAGCCAATACACCATATAACTTTAAACATAAATATGGGAGGATTCATCACAAATTCTAAGTTATCAACCATACTTGGTCTAAATTTAAGTTTTATGAGTAACTTGCGTAATACAAAATAATTTAATTAGTATTTGGTACTCCGTAATAAAAGAGAATCTAATTAGTTGGGTATATGTTTTTATTTGATTGTCATCACAAGTTGAGTTTCTTATCGTTCCAATTTGTATGAAGATGAGACAACCAGAATATCGATTTCATTGTCTTTAACTAATCAGTTTATCTTCCCTTTCAGTTAACGAAAAAGTGCAAGGTCGGTGTGGCATCCAATGTCAGAAACTCTACGACATAAAGAAATAATCTGGCAATGAACTGGTAGATGGGATATTACTATGAATTAGTGGTCTGATTTGATCGATGATGCTATCGGGAAGAAAGAACTGAAAGTTGGCCCAATATATCGCGTCTATGCAATCCTCCGACCAAGGCTCTAGAAATTTATCAATCTACGATAGAATTCGTATGAAACATTTTTTTTACACTTCTATAATTTTTAGTAATATTCCACTTTGTTATGACACATTAACCTCATTGTAGTGTTGTCAAGGATTTTTGTTGATGTGATTTTCTGCCAGTGTTCAAATTATGTATGCAACCGGTTGTTTTCTCTGCAGTATATACAGCGGACTTCATTTGTGTTCAATGCTACCCACAGGTTGGGGGTAACCTTTCTTTTGTAAACTGTAGCTTTTCATTTAAGGGAGAAGGCTATAACAGCCCAAATACAAACTAGAAAGATTACATCCATGTCTCTGTAGGCTCTGAAAATAACTGAATCTGCATCCTTTGCTCTGTAATGAGCAGCAAAATTCAGATCCCTACCTGAATTTTGATAGAAGCACAATCCTGCAAAATTGCATCAAGGTCCCATAAGTGTTGTACTGCATTTGATTCGAGAGCATCACCAGTAGCTTTGAGTCTGACAGAATTTGAATCCTCTTGAATCCTTTCCTTTTTGCAAGCATCATAGCATTTCTTATTACCATTGCTTCTAGTATAACAGCTTTCGAAATAAAGGGGACTGGATACAAGAATTACCCTACCACAGTGTTCAAGCTCTTCTTGGCAACCACCCCAATACCTCCTTTGCACAGCTTCACATCAGTTGCAGCATCTTTAAAGAAGGCAACCTCATACTTTTCAAAATCTTTCTCATCAACGGATATGTCCCTCTTGCAACAGAATTTTCGATTCGAGTCCGTGTTCCTCTCAAAATAGTCATAAAACTTCGCTATTTCTTTTGAGGTTACTTGCATAGGATCCCACCTTATCAATTTAATACTGTCACTTCTTGCCAACCAGAGCTCCCAGCATATTTGGGCAAATATTCTCCTTAAAATCTGCTTCTTTTCTTGGTTTTCCACTGTATCTTCAAAAGCCAACCACCACTCTTTCATAGTGTTTGCCATTAACATATTGGACATGAAAGAAAGTGGTAATAGTTTCCACACATGAGAAGCAAAAATACAATCCCTTAGAACATGGATATCAGTTTCCACATTTTTACCACATGCTGCACATATTTCATCACCTTCCACCCTTTCTTATCCAGGTTAGCAGCCACCGGTACTTCCATTTAGGGCTTTCCACAAGGAAAAAAATTATTTTAGGAGTTCCAGGTATACGACATAAACAATTCCACTTTATTTTTTCTCTAGGACCAGCTCTGTTGTGAAGCCCAATTGTTATGCAGAATTGACTGTGAATGAGTCATTACCAGTGAACTGCCAGATGATTTATCTTTGAAAGAGTCTGAGCCCACCGGAATTGAAAGAATTACTCTTGCTTCTTCTTCCAAGAATATATTTTTAATCAGATCCATCTTCCATTGTCTTGCATTGTGGTCAATAAAATCCGAGACTTTCGCTACTCCAAAGCCACATTTGTTGGGGTTCTAACAAGAAAGTTGTCTTTTATAGGTAGCCGAGGATCCCTCCATGTATCAATGCTCTTACCGTTCCCAATGGACCACCTCTAGCCTAGCTTAATGATTTTCCTCCAAACCCACGAACAACCATGAGGGGCCTTTGCTTGCTAGAATGAATTGTTTGGGAAGAATTTAGCTTTGGAAACCTTCTTGAAAAGCGAATGCCCCCCCCCCCCCCCCCCCCCCAAAAAAAATACCCAGCCTCAAAGCTTGCTTTCAGATGAGATCCATGAAAGTGGGAGAAATCTTCCGTGCTTTATTTTCAATAATCACAATGGTTAAATAGACTAATTACACACACTACACTCTTATTACAAACATAGTCCTCAACTAAGTTAGGTACTATAAAAAACGTCCTACGACTATTACTCCCCCGCAGTCGAAACTGTAGGCAGGCCAACACTGAGACTGGAACGAAAGCGCTGGAACAAGGGCCGAGGAAGACCCTTGGTGAAGATGTCGGCATACTGATAATCTGCTGGAATGTGTAACACGCGAAGCTGACCCAAACAAACCTTCTCACGAACGAAGTGTAGATCAATCTCAACATGCTTAGTGCGCTGATGCTGAACAGGATTACCGGAGAGATAGACAGCACTCACATTGTCGCAATAGACGATGGTCGCCCGAGGCGGGGTGACGCGAAGCTGAAGAAGCAAATTCCGAACCCAGCAGAGTTCGGAGACGGCGTTAGCAACACCGCGATACTCAGCCTCAGCACTAGAACGAGATACGGTGGCCTGTCGCTTGGACGACCAACTGAGAAGATTGTCTCCATAGAAGACACAGTAACCAGAAGTGGAGCGGCGCGTGTCCGGAAAACCAGCCCAATCGGCGTCAGTGTAGGCGGTGAGGGAATCAGTAGCGGAGGCAGAGAGCCGAAGACCATACTCAAGTGTCCCACTGATGTAGCGCAACATACGCTTCAGGGCATGAAAGTGCGGCTCACGAGGATCATGCATGAAGAGACATATCTGCTGAACGGCAAACTGGATGTCTGGTCGAGTGAACGTGAGGTACTGCAAGGCCCCAGCAAGGCTGCGATATAGGGTAGGATCAGCAACCGGTGGGCCAGATGTAGTTGTGATTTTACTCCCTACCTCAACAGGTGTGGCAGTAGACTTACAGGTTGACATAGAGGCACGACGAAGAATGTCGGTCGCATACTGATGCTGAGACAGGAACAGGCCAGACGAATCACGAGTGACAGCGATGCCCAGAAAATGATGCAGATGGCCCAGGCCAGTCATAGCAAACTCTCCAGAGAGCTGGGAGACAATCTGATCCAAGACAACCGGAGATGACCCAGTGATGACGATATCATCCACATAGAGCAAGAGGTAGACGATGTCCGAGCCACGACTGTAGACGAAGAGAGACTCATCACATGAGCAACCATAGAAACCGATAGTCTGCGTGAGGACGGTGGCAAATCGCTGAAACCAAGCACGGGGAGCCTGCTTCAGACCATATAAGGATTTGCGTAACGGCAAACAAAGTCAGGATGGCGTGTGTCGCGGTAGCCAGGGGCTGATGCATGTATACCGTCTCAGAGAGATCACCGTGAAGGAAAGCGTTCTTGACATCCAGCTGACGGATAGGCCAAGAGCGGGTGACGGCGATGCTGAGAACTGTACGGATGGTGGTCGGTTTGACAACCGAGCTGAAAGTCTCCTCACAATCGATCCAACCATCTGGGACTTCCCATTAGCTACCAATCGCGCCTTATAGCGCTGCAGACTGCCATCAGCGCGAAACTTGTGACGAAAGAGCCACATAGATCGCAGAACATTAGCCCCTGCCGGGCGAGGAACCAGATCCCAAGCGTGGTTCGTAACCATAGCTCCAAACTCATCATCCATGGCCGCTTTCCAGTGAGGATCCGACAAGGCTAGGATGGGGGATTTGGGAAGGGGCGAGATGGGGTCTGGTGGCTGGGCCGCTAAAGTGAGACGGGTGACTGGTTTAACTATGCCATGCATGGATCTGGTGGTCATCTGAGGAGAAAGATAGGGAGGAGAAGTGTCCACTGGGCTCGGTGTGGGTGACTCAGGGGGGTCAGGTAACACAGGCACAGAGGGTACAGGCGGAGGGCGAGTGGACACAGACCTACGGACGTAGTGCTGAGGAAAAGGTTCCACAAGGGTCCTGGACGAGGAAAGCTGTGTGGGTGCCCTAGTAGGTGTGGGTGGTGATGTGGATTCCCTAAGAGGGGTGGGTGAGGGTGTGTGTGCCACAGGGTTATGAGCACGATGAGTGAAATGGGGAGACGGAAGACTGTCATCGGGATCAGACGTCTTGTGGACAGTTGGGGACACAGACCCAGGAGTGGAGAAAGGAAACACCGTCTCATCAAAGGTGACATGACGGGAAGTGTGAACCCGACCGGTACTCAAGTCTAGACACCTGTACCCACGATGATTAAGAGGGTACCCCAGAAAAACACATCGAACAGAGCGTGGTGCAAGCTTGTTAGGTGAGGTGGCAGAGAGGTTCGGGTAACACAAGCATCCGAACGTGCGGAGATGCTCATAGGATGGTGAGCGATGGTAGAGGGCAACAGTAGGAATATTTTTGCCAAGGACTTTTGTGGGAAGAATGTTATGAAGGTATACAGCAGTCAGAAGAGACTCAACCCAGAAAGAGGCTGGAAGGGAGGCCTGAGCTAGGAGGGCACGACTGATGTCATTGATTCGACGAATCATGCGTTCAGCTTTACCATTTTGAGATGACGTCTGAGGACACGCAAACCGGAAGACAAGTCCATGATTAATGGCGTGAGAGTGAAAAGAGCCATTATCGAATTCTCCACCAAGGTCACATTGAAAAGTTTTGATGGGTCGCTTGAACTGAGTTTGTACGAAGGTAGTGAATTGTTTAAATTTTGATATCCCTTCGCTTTTCTGTTTAAGTGGGAAAACCCAGAGAAAATGGGTATAGTCATCTAATAGGAGTAGGTAGTATTTGTAGTGCGATTTGCTTAAGACCGGAGATGTCCATAAATCACTGTGAACAATGTCAAATGGACTAGAAGTAGAAGTATATGGTGAAAAAGGCAAACGCACGTGTTTACTAATTTGACAAGCATGACAAAGAGCTTCTGAATTAGGCCTACTACAAGAAATGAAATGACTACTACGAAGCGAATCTAAAACTAGACGCCTGGGATGACCAAGGCGGTTGTGCCAAACGGAAGCAGGAAGAGCGGCAAAAGAGACCGCAGACGACGGTGGTGGGACAGACTGGAATGGATAGAGATCACCCGAATTGTTGCTCCTCTGTAAAAGAGCTCCCGATCGTAGGTCCTTTACAGAAAAACCAAAAGGGTCAAACTCAACGGAAACATTGTTGTCAGTAGTGAATTGACGAACAGAAACTAGGATTTTGATAACGTTTGGGGTGAGTAAGACATTTCTAAGGTGAAGGGAGCGGGAGTTGGTGGTAAGGGTGTGATTGCCGGATCCTTTCACTGGAATGCTAGAGCCGTTTCCCACAAGTATGTTAGGAAAAGGACAAGATGACGAGAGAGAGGAGAGTATACCTGACTGCGGAGTGAGATGAGCAGATGCGCCGGAATCAAGATACCAAGTCTGATCCGGAACGTGGAGTGTCATGCCAGAGAACGGAGATCCCAAATCAGTAGCAGTCGGCTAGGCAGAATCGGCTGTGAGGCCCTGCTGAGAAGGTCCTGGACCAAGAATACCTGACGTAACTGTAGGCGGAGAGGGTCCTGACTGTGTCCATCCCGGTGCTGGGGAATATAGGCACGGTGGAGCAGTCGTGGATGATGGGGCAGGACACCACACCCAGCTACCGTGAGGAGAGGCAGGTGGGGCAGGGTGTTGTTGTGGGCGTTCACGATCTTTTCGGCCAAACTGATGACGCTTACTATGGCCTCGATCTACTTGGAGAGGAGTAGCAGTGTGCTTGACGGTTGACATGGATGACCACAAAAAGGAGCACATCAAAAAAAAATATATAATAATAATAATTGGTCTGATCACTGCCAATAATTGGAGCCCACAAATAAGCCCACAAAGCAAATTTGAATTAGGGAAAAGGACACAAAACCACGTCAACAATGAACAGTGGTTCGGCAATAGGCAGATCCGTCAAGTTGTTCGGTGTTGTCGGACCAAAGTGGAGAAGATGACCCGAAGCAGGGAAGGAACATAGGCGGAGAGGAGAGGCGATGGCAGATGAGAGGGGGATCAAACCACTAGGGCGGCGGCTGCTCCGGCGGTGCACGGGAGGTAGATGTGCGACGGCGGCGATGGCGCTCTCTTGGCTGAAACCGACGGCAATGATCTTTCGGTGTTCTTAACCAACCTGAAGACCGATTCCCAAGACCCTTCGTAGGAGAGGAAGGACAGTTCACCGATTGAGCCGCTTGAGCAGCGGGGAAATCAACGGCGTGAGAGAGGGCTGCTTCTGGCGGTGAAATCGACGGCAGAGTAGAGGCGACCAGAACGGGAAAGGAGACCGGCGATTCTGGCGGCGATGAGGTCGTCGATTAGGGCCCAGTGAGCAAGCAATCGTTCTTCTCGGAGAACGATGGCGATGGGGAAGCGGAAGCAGAGGTGGACGACGATGACCCCAGCAACGAGGACGACGACGACGGTGGGAAACAGACGTGTCGCAGTCAGAGGTACTGATCGGAGAAATCAGAGGTAAGAGAAGGGCTCTGATACCATGAAAGTGGGAGAAATCTTCCGTGCTTTATTTTCAATAATCACAATGGTTAAATAGACTAATTACACACACTACACTCTAATTACAAACATAGTCCTCAACTAAGTGAGGTACTATAAAAAACATCCTACGACTATTAATCCAAACTAAAAGAATACAAGTCTTTGAAGCCCATACCTCCTAACTTCTTCCCTTGGCAAAGAAAATCCCAGTGTTTCCAGTGAATTCTTATATTATCCTGTCCATTGCTACCTCCACCAAAATTTAGCAGCATGAGCTTCAAATCTCTGTACAACTTCTTGAAGAGGAGAAAATTGGACATTGTGTATATCGCTAGTGCATTAAGAGGTAACTTTATAAGAACTTCTCTTCATGCAGGACTTAAAAATTTCACCTTCCAACTTGCCAGTTTGCTTGAGATTTTCTCCTTGAGATAATTTAAAAGTTTGCTGCTTTGATTTCTCAATAAATGCTGGAACTCCCAAATAATGGCAGTCGTTAAAGCTCTTGTGAATGCCCAGGTAATATTGGATGTTGTCACTAATGATTTTTCTTGTACTTAGCACTGTGACTTGCTCCTATTGGCAGATTGACTTGATGCTTCTTCATAAAGCTTGAGAACTTTATTAATGGCACTGCAGTCGGTGATTGTTGCCCTGCAAAATAAGATGGAATCGTCAGCAAACTTAAAAATGACTTATTGAAGGGCTATTTCTAGAAAGTTTAACTCCTGACATCCACTTATTTTCTTCAAATTTATCTCCTCAAAGTTGCAGAGAGTCCTTCTGCACATATTACAAATGAAAGAGGAGATAAGGGATTACCCTGCCTTATCCCCCTACTTGGATGAATGCTCTCCCGTAACTGGCCGTTAATTATGATTCTGAAGCTCACAGTAGCACAATCTAATCATTGACTTCATGACCCAGCTTTGTCTTCTTCATGATCTTCTCCAAGTAGCACCATCTATGATCTAACCCTGTCAAACGTTCTCAGCTATCTACCTTTATAGCCATCCATCCCGTTCTCCCACTTCTTCTGTTCGTGATGTTATGCAACACCTCATTTGTGATTAAAGTGTTATCAGAGGTTAACCTTTATTTTGATGAAGGCACTCTGATTAAATAAATATAAACTATAATGACTATTAGAATATAAACTATAAGGACTAAGAGTGTAAAAAGAGAAAAATTATGTTGTAGATGGAGGGAAATTTAGTTAGCTGAAGGTGTGATGGTTTTGCTATAAATTCTGATGTAATCACTCCTTCTGTAATTCAATTGATTGAAACTGAGTTAGAACTAGGGATGGCAATGGATCGGATTCGGATCGGATCCACCTATATCCATATCGGAATCCGATCAAAATAAGTGGATCCATATTCGATCCAAATCCGACCGGATCCTAAACAGATTCGATCGAATTCGGACCGGATTTAATTTGCAATATCCGTATTCGATCCGACAATCCAAATCTCCAAAAACGGATCTGATTCGGATCCAGATTCGGATCCTGAGCATTTTTTTACTTCTCATTAAAAAACGCAACAAATTCAGAAAAATACATAAAAAGAGTCACCCCACAAAAAAAAAATCTGCCTACAAAAGTAAAAATATAGTAAAAATATTTTACCAATATGGAAAACGTAAATCTACCAAAAAATATAAGCAAGCCATTCAAAGGTTTAAGGCACCAATAATGTCTAAAATTGTCTACAAATTCAATCAAAACAACACTAAAATTGGCCATAACCATAGTAGAATATTTTCTTAAGGCCTGGAAACATAATGTGTAGTGATTTGTGTAATGTGTTTATATATATGTAGTTACAAACGTAATTTTTTATAACGCTAAGGGTATTTTCGTAAAACTATGTGTGTTCGGATCCTTTCGGATCGGATATCCATCGGATATCCTAATATATTCGGATCGAATCCGGATATGGATCGGATTTTGATATTTAATATCCATATCCGATCGGATACGGATTCGGACTTGATCCATTCGGATCGAATCACTCGGATTTCGGATCGGATCAAACCGCATTGCCATCCCTAGTTAGAACAAAGCTTTCTATAAGCTATCAAGTTTATAGAAACAAGATGAAAGGGAGCTCCTCAAATTGATGCAATCCTCAAATAAAACATCAAGTTTGGTCAATTTAGAGAAGTGAGATGGATAGATTGATGATATATATATATATACACACACACACACCAGTTCACAATATGAGCATTAAATAAGCATTTTTCTTTGCCATGTTGGCTTTCAAAGAGTTGCTGATGTCTGTTAGATGAATGAATGTTAAGAGAAGATTAGAAGACCTTTATCCAGTTCTGAAACAGAGGGACTCTTCATTAATTCCTAGGAATTTGAACTGGTGAAATCATGATGATTATGAGGTTCTAGTTAATTACACATATCACCTTTTCCCTTATAAATCCTTGATCTGATCCAGATTAGAGTAGTGACTTTCAAGGGAAAATTTGGATAGTGATTAGAGTTCTTTTGTTTTTCAAAGATGGAATCTCCTGCTAATGTTGCAGGTGGTGAAACTAAATTGATAAAACACTACAGCAGCTCGCGCAAGATACTGCTCGTCGGAGAAGGACATTTTTCCTTTGCTGCTTGCTTAGCTAAGGCATTTGGCACTGGCTCTAACATGGTTGCTACCTCTCTCGACTCGGAATGTATGGCTTCAACTCATTCCCTTCTTGTTGTAATGACTACGAAGTCTTCCATTTTTATCTTTGACAAATCCTATTTTATAATTTAAATCCTAATGTATGTCATTTACTGACTCTATGAAAACAAAGCTGACCTGATGATGAAGCACCCCAGTGCTCGCGATAACTTGAAGATATTGCGAGAGCTGGGATGCACCATTTTGCATGAAGTTCATGCCAAGACCATCAGCCGTGACAATCGCCTCAAGTGGAAATCTTTCGATATAATAGTTTTCAATTTCCCTCATGCAGGATTCGTTTTCAAAGAACACTCAATTGACCAAATCATGTGAGTTTTTTCTAAACGTATTCCTTAAGTCAAAACTATGAATTGTATTATTGATAGCTACTGAAATAAAACTGAGCTAGCTAATGACTTCTATAGTCCAACTTCTTTTTCTATAGTCAAAACTGCAACATTAAAAAGTGATATTTTCTTAAGATTTACAAGTTATTATTGTCATTCTCGATTATGATTCTTCTTGATTTAAGGTGTTATGATTTCCAGGCTTCACCAGAGTGTAGTGAAGGGGTTCTTCAGGAATGCACGAAAGATGCTGTTAACTGATGGCGAGGTGCATGTGACACATAAGACAGCATACCCATTCAGTGAATGGAAGATTGTGAATCTTGCTGAGGAGGTTGGCCTTCATTTGCTCAAAGAAGTTTGCTTTGTCATATTTCAATACGAAGGTTATCGAAACAAAAGGGGTGACGGTGATAGAAGCGATGAGTCTTTTCCTGTTGGACAATGCTCCACTTTTATGTTTGCTAATGCTCTCTCTGACACCTTTATTTGCTTTCTTTTATAACTGTGCCTCCACATCCGGGTGAATTTGATGTTTAAATGAAAAATATGATGGAAGCTTGCGATGTAGTAACAGTACATTTGAACATGCTCTTTGGATTGTTAACCTTTTATTATGTAGCATTACAGATTACAATTTTCTAAAATGCCTTGATCTTGTGGAAATTTGGAAAATTTCTCCCAATCTATTATATTAATGATTCTAATACCTTTATGTCAAGCTCAAAAAATCAAGAAAACGAAATAAATCCTTGATGGGTGTTGAGTGATTTGGGGCTGTAAATGGCATGGACTGATGGAATGAATATGTTGAGAATGTTGTGAATCCGAAAAAGATTTTTTTTTTTTTTTTTTTTTTTTTTTTTTTTTTTTTTTTAAGAATAAAACTGCTTCCATTAATGTAAACAGCGTTAAGGAGGAGGAACTAGCCCATTGGGGCTCAAATGACTGACGTAAAGTTTCCAGCGATGCTTAGACAGTCCGCTATGGATTTTTTTCCTTTGTTGCGTCTCACAACATTCTAAATTACTTCCTCAATTTAATTGGGATTATGTCTTTTTGTTTATGTAACACTGACACCACTGATATTTTGATCTAACTACAGGATAGTTATAGTGGTAAGCAAGCTATCAGAGAAAACTACCAAAATTTGGAAATTGGATTTCTAAAACACCAAAATATGAATGTTGGCTTCAAAAGTACCATTCAAAACCACGAGGTTTCATAACTAATATTTTAATAAACAGGTTAAATTTGAAACCTGAAGTCATATATAAGGTTTCTTTGCCTGAAATCTCATTTTGAACTCGATGTTTCTCAAAACACCATATTTTGGGGTTGGTCTACAGTGCGTCCGCCAATAGGGCGGACGTCAGCTAATTTGTCCGCTAGCGCGGGCCCCGTCACTACGAGACAAAAAGTTTACCCGGTATAGCAGGTCACTAGGGTTTGTAGATAACATTGTTAGATTAGTAGATAGCACTAGAAAACAATTGTAATCTTTCTGCTGCAGAAACTGCCCAGAAAGATAACAGCACAAGATCTAAAGATAACCAGAAGCATAAACTAGATAACAAAAGCCTACAAAGTAGATAACATCCGTTCTAAGTGATGGATCTTCACGAGTAATTCCATCCTAAAACCAGCAAACATAAGTCCTAATTGCCTTTCCATGACATATTCGTTGATTGAGACCAATAGAAGTCCCCTTTGTCATCAAATTCAACTGGTATCTCTCGTTAATCATCTTCCGCATCGATTTCTTCTTCGTAGGAGTCCACGGGAGGATTGGGACATGTAGTCCTGTTGTGTCCAAGCTCCTTGCAATTACCGCACCGTCTGCGCTTGTCCTGCTTGGGTCCTTTTGGGTGTTTCGTGTCCGGTGGGTTCGGATTCTTCACGTGGCTGTAGGGATTATCTTCTTTCTTCACAACTCCGTGGGTACCCTCTTCAGATTGAGTACACATTCTCGTCATAGTTCTGATTCCATCGGCCATGTGATCCTTCCAATACTTATAATTTGCAAAAGATCTACAACCCAAAGAGGTGTACAATGTCACCTGGCTCTTCATGGCACCCCGACGAGAAGCTTGGACGGCTGGGTCGTCACACGACTTCTGAATAGGCTCCTTCATCGAAGGCTCGGTTGCGTAGAATTTCTTATCCGTTTTTACCCACCTATCAGCAATTAAATTTGTAGGGATCCTATTAACACCCTTCTCTTTCAGAACAAGAATCATATGTTTGCAGATCATCTTCGATGTCTCAAACTTAAAGCAAGTGCAGCAAAGACCGCGATTAGATCGTGTACACTGAACAATTTGCTGCAGCAGTAGAGAAGATAATGTTAAAAAGCGGGAGAACAATAATCACATGAAAGATAACATTCATTTCAAAATGTATGTAGGAAACTACAGAGAATTACCATAAACGAATAGACAACAGTTTCAAAGGATTAGAAAACCCTTGTAAATACGCAGACATTTATTTGATATTTAGGCATCAAAAGTACTACGTGTGTACACTACACTACAAACTAATATCAATTAGTACATGAAGGGAGAAATATGCGTACCACACTGTGCTTTATTTCACCTCTCATCACGTAGAATTGATCAACCTTTGATTCTTCAATGGGAATAACCTTCGTTACTCTGTAATCCTCTGCCATCTCAGCTTGATGCTTGAACTTGAGGAAGATATTATTTGTGAATACCTCAGCTGCATGCTTCTCTAGCTTCCTGAACCTCGTTGTACATATCGGGTCCGATTGGTCAGATTTTAAGTGTTCCTCCCTCTCATTTTTTCGTAGCTTTCCTAACCCAGTCATTAAACCCCTGCAAAGGTCGACCAACTTATCCATATAGGACACAAAATCCTTGAAAAAACTGTTTACGCTCTCGCACCTCGAGGTTGTTGTTTGTCCGGCAAAGAAGAAGAATTTCAGGTATGTCTCTGCCCACATGTGCCTAGCCAAGTAGGTTACTTGGATCCAATGGTTATGAGAGAGGTCCCATCTTTCTACCATGGCCTGCCAATCTTCAAACCAAAAATTCTCGGGTTTCCTACTATGCATACATTTCTTAAAATCAGAAATGAATGCGGCACCCTTCTTCAGCTTTCCTTCAGCATTCCGACAAAGATGCCAAGAACACAAACGATGTTTTGCATGTGGGAAAATTTTTTGAATGGCACTTTTCATGGCTAAATCACCATCCGTAATAACCGACACGGGCATCTTATTCTCCATTGCCTCCATCAAACAACTCAAGACCCACTCATATGTTTCTTTTTTCTCGTCATGAACAACCACAAAGGCAAAAACTGTATTTTGAAAGTGATTGTTCACCCCAGATAAAATTACTAAGGGTTTTCGATACATGTTTGCTTTGTATGTTGCATTGAAAATAAGTACATCCCCAAACCTTTTGTAATCTTCCTGTGATCTCCTGTCACACCAAAATAAACTTTGAAGTTCTTGGTTGCTCCCCAATATGAACCTAAAAAACAAAAATAATATACAGAAAGCATTATTAAAGATTTAGAAAATTTTTATAAAGGAACAGAACAATCTGATAGCATGTAAGAAAACATTCTTACAAAAGATAACAATTGTAAGCAAAAGATAGCAATTCTAATGTGTGAACATAATATCAACAGTGTAGAAAACATTTTTAGAGTAATAGATAATACTCTTACCTTTTGAAAACACCATGATGGCTTTTTTCCAGACTATCAATGAACTTCAGAGTCTGTTGGCCATCTCCTTCATTGGAATATAATTTGTCCAGAGAAGCCATTTTGTTATACATATCCTTCTGTGTGTAAGGGACGTTGGCATAGCCTCCGGATTGTTTTACCATCAAAAGGAAGCCTTGACAGTACTTTATGCCCACCTCCTTCAATGATCTGATGTGTTCGATATCTGACTCGGTCACCTTTCTGTGAGACCGGTGCATGCTCCTGCACTGTGGATCAGAAAGTGTGTGAGAATGTTCTGGTTGAAAATAATCCACTGTAAACGGCTCCGTAGGTGAAGTTCTTTTAATTCTTATTCGAGCTTTGCAGAGGCACCGAGTGTTTCTAGTATGCTCCCTCTTCCGATTTTCTTTGTATTTCCACTTATCAGATCGGACACCTTGTCGCGCACATACAAAGATCCTAGACTTTGTGAGCTCCTTCGTTTCCGGATCAAAATACCTTCTATTACACCTTCTTATCCCAAAACCCAGCATCAAGGCATAAAGGTTGTACCAGTCAAAAGCCTCAATCTCACTGGCAAAAGTCATTGCCTCCACCTGTTCCTTGGTGTATATTACTCCTGTAGGCAGGGAAGTTGTTATTTTTATCCAAGCAGTTAAAAAGATTAACAACAAGCTTACTATTACGTACCGGGTTTCAGATCACCATTTGGAGCAATGACAAAGGAGGCTCTTGTTTCATCGTCATCATCCTCATATGGCTCTGTAAGAGAGAAATCGTATCCTTCATCGTCATCCATGGCTTCGAAATCGTATTCGTCTTCTTCATAATCATGAGGCAAAGAACACAAAGCTTTACCTTTGCCATAATAGCCACTTTCTCTAACTTCTCTCGAATTCATCTGGAAGTTTGTTTCTATCCTTCCCTGCTCACCATTACAATTCAAATAAGAAGACTTCAACAAACAAAAAAATAGAATTGCCTCATTTGGAACATATTTTTAATGATGGCAATGTGAATAAAATAAGAAGTTACTAAACATAGTACTAAACATCTGTAAAGGCAACTTCCTTTACATTTATTGTACCTAAAATAATAAATATTTCAACTACCAATCCATTAGTTATACAAGAGAGAAATGTCTGAGGGTCAGATTACAATTGTAGACATGCAGGTAACAATTTCAAAGCCTCAGATTATACGAAACTTTAATGGAGTTAGGTGGTAGTTGTCCAAGAGGGCCTGATGAAATTCTGAACACATTAATTGAACTACCCCAACCATATCATTAATTTATCCACCACATACCACACTAGCTCGCTATGTGGTGGATCTTGAGCACCTCAAAAAGGTGAACTGGGCTGCAACATGGCTTCATCACTTCCAAGAACAGCAAATCAAGGTGCAGAAAGGGAAAAGCATCCGCGGCGGGGGATGTATTTTGATCCCAATGGTAAAGATTACTAAAACTGTTTTCAGATACTTATTAATGTTGTTTAAAAGCTTACTGTTTTCTTCCTTCACCTTACAATTGTTTTCACTGTTTATGTAGCTTCTGTATTTAGAGAAATTCTGCCCAAAGCTGCTGAAAAATCCTGATGGGTGTGAGAACCAGGATGCTAGTCCGAGGCTTCAATTTTGGACCACTGAACTTGTTGCAGATAGATGGAAGTTTGTGCAACAAAACCCATATGTAAGTATCTACTGAAAGTTTACAATTGTTATCAATCTGTTGAAATAGTTAACTTTGAAGTAATTGAATGTTTCTGCTTTTGTTGGTAATATAGTTGAAGCTTAGGAGACTCGAGGAGCCTGTCAAGGAGGAAAAAATCTACGAGAAGTTTGTGCAACAAAACCCAGAACTTCAAACCAAAGATGTTGAAAAAATCTTTGAGAAACTTTTCGAAAAAATTTCCATGAAGCAGCTGGCAGCGGAATTGCACAGTTTGATCAAGTCTGAAGGAGAAAAGGAAGGTGAGGAAAAAAGAAATGTTGAGAAGGAGAAGGAGAAGGGGAAGGAGAAGGAGAAGGAGAAGGAGATGGGTAAGGATGAGGAGGGAGAGAGCGAGGAGGAAGAGAAAGAAGAAAAGTTTAAAACTCCCATTCAAAAGAGGAGAAAACTGGAGGAAGAGGAGGTCAACAGTCCCAGTGGGCGAACAAACCAAGACACACAGGTACGCAAACAAACATTTGTTTACTATTTCATTAAAGGTGTTCTGTAAACACTTACAAATGTTGTCTCTGCTGTTATCATTTTAGGTGGCTTCAAATTTACCACCAAAGCCCTTTCTCGTGTCTGGTTCTCCGAAGCTACGAGGGAATCTAGTGGGAAATGAATGGGGAAAGGCTCTTCACATTATCAGACGGTCTCCTCGGGGTCATGGTAGGGCCTTGAAGAAGAGGCCGTCAGCTGGATTTACCTACCTTCCCCAAATGCCCACCGGTGACGAGTGTTTTCTTCACTACTACCTCACGTACAAGTACGAGAAAGAATACAGCTTGCAGGACGCTAAAATTCCTAGCGAACTATATACGTAAGTTTTATTTAAGACACATTAGCGTTCAAGTAAAACTTAAATGTTTTAAAACATTAGTGATACTTATTTACATTTCATGCAGTGAGGAGGTTGTGAGAATAGGGAAGATTACTACTCTGTCAAGGGGAAGCTCGTGGCGACTCCGCCAAGGTGAATGGTTCGACAACGACGTAAGTATTTTGCTCTCGGTATTGAAGAATGTTATCAAACCCATGAAAAAGTTTTCTTGTGACTGTGAAGTCATAAAATTGACTTTTTAATCACTCAGGTCATTGATGGGTACCTCATGTATCTTCATGAAAAAGAGAAGAACCGGCCATACGAAGATAAAAAGAGGATCTGGTACCTGAGCTGCGAGTATTCCGTAAGTTTCCCCCCTCTTCATTTTGATAATTTCATTATATTTAGACTTTTTTTTCCATATGGTATAATGAGTTGTTATTCTCTTTCAGTTGGTGGATAAAGAAAGACCTGGGCTGAAGTTGCACGATGCATTTTGTGGCGACTGGAGGGAAATGGGCTATGTAAGTGATTTCATTACAGTGGTGTTCTCTGTCTTTACAATTTCTTTCCAGAAATATAACTTTGTTATCTAGGAGGTCACTGATTTTTTTCACTCTAATTTGTTTTATCATAAAATTAGATTGTTGTGCCTTTGAATGTAAAGAACTCCCACTGGCTGATGATGGTCATCAGTTTTGTGGATTCGGAGATTTACATTCTAGACTCTCTGTCCGGGCATGGCTACAGAGAGGAACACATTAAGGCCAAGGTCAGAAGCATGCACACCGTCCTCTCTCGTCACGCTGAGTACACAGAAGACATTACCAAATGGTTAATTTGGTATATGAATGATGATGTGCATCAACAGCCAAATGGGTAAAGTTTCTTAGGCTTTACAATTGTTTTCCCATAGTTTGACGTTTTTATTTCTCTGTTTACTCATGTTTTCCAGACTAAACTTCACAGGTGTGATTGTGGTCCCTTCATGTGCTTCTTCATGACGCACCTCAAGGAGTTGGTTCCGAATCCTCGCAAAGATCTCAGAGTCAACATGGACTATGTGAGAATCTGGATTGCAAATGAGATGGCGGATTCAATATACAACGTCCTTAATGAAGAGGTCCTTGACGGGGTGAAGGAGTTGAAGAAGAAGGAGGAACACCTCCGGGAATGGGCATTCTTGTATAGGAAAATTCCTTCAGTGACCTGGTCATCACCCAATGCCCTGAAGAGGAAGGCGGCAAAGACGAAGAAGAAAACGGCAAAAGTATGAATCTAATTAATTATTTGTTGTCATGTCTGAAACAATGTTTGATTTGTTATGTTTGTTTGAACATTTGTAGTATTCTGGTTTGGTGGGGAGGTTATGATCATTTTGATTGTTGTGTTTGGTTTGAATGTCATTTGGATTGTGTTTTGTTGATCTTTTTATCAGAGATTTTTATCTTGTAGAACTTCTGGTTATGTAACAAGTTTTATCTGGGCATTTATAGCCTACTAACTCTCAACTACCAGTTCTCATTTAGTGAAAGACCAAGGAACCCATCTACCCACATTAAATTCATAAATGCACATTGTGTACCTTACAAATGTTTTCCTTACTTATATAATTGTTATCCTCTGCCGTTAATAATGTTATCTGGGCATTTATTGCCAACTAACTCCCAACCACCAAGTTTCTTCTTTTATTTCTAGCTCACCAACCACTTCAAATACATACACCTACCCATTCACTCCCATTCAGAGATTATTTTCTTCTCTCACCCTTACCTCTTCTATTCTTCCTTCCCTCAACAATGTCTCAACATAGTTTCAACTCTACAACCACACAACACAACACTCCCACTAAAGCTCAAGCCTACACCATAACACGCAAGTTATGGTGTAGGCTTGAGCTTTGTTATTGTAGCCGTAACCCGCTTATTCAAACCGCACATACGCCAAAAAACGATGGACGCAACTTGAACCAAAGGTATAGGTCGTCAATGCAAGTATATCTGCTGGGAAGACGAGTTTCTCAACACGTGTTTTGCTCAAGAACTCCCAAAACAGCAGGAGATAGTAACTACAATCCGTAAGAGACTCGAGAAAGCCGAGAAGGTTTCGAAAACTTAACTATACCTATGTGAAATTATTCTATTTAGGCCATTTAGTCATTTGTATCGTATTACTTTCAAATTAAGCTAACTTTTGCTGATCGTTGATCGTTTAACTTAGATTTTTTGGTTTCACTGATCTTTTATCAATGATTGTTATCTTCTTTTGTCTACTGGTTATCTGGTTTTTGTCATTTGTTTTCTGCTCTTGTATTAATATTCTCTTATTGTTATCTTTCTGGAAAAATTGTTTTCGTATGCCTTATAAATGTTATCTAGGTCAAAAAAGATTCCCTCCTGGGACCACATTTTTTGTCCGCTAGCGGGTATTTTCGTAATAACCGGGAAGTACCGGCTGAGCCGGTTACTTCCGGACGCACTGAAGTTTTTGCCCATATTTTGGTATTTTTTGGGAAAACTCCCATTTTATGGTATTATTTAGTACTCCAAAAATTCGTATTTTGGTTCATATCTAGATCCTCCTAAAATTTCTGCTTCCACCCCTGACCATGTGTTGCTCCCGTCACCTAGTACATGTGTAGATTATTTTCTAAAGGGTAAAAGACAACAACCGCCCTTTTAATATGATGAAAATACACTTTGGTCCTTTGACGTTTGAATAATTCCACTTTGCACTCTTATAGGTGACAAAACCCAAAGTATTTATTGAAAAGACGATATTACTGTAGACAAACAAAATTTGCGGCCAATAAAATGGTGTCATGTGTTTATTATCGCCTAATTAAAAAGTGGGATAAAATAGCACTCGCTACTAAATTACTACCCTAAATATATATATATATATCTAATAGAGGACTAAATTACTCGGTCATCCTACGACAAAGTTCTTCGTACTCAAGGAAAAGATCATGCAACTTGCGAGGGAAGGAAAGATCGTCTTGGAAGAAGAAGCCGATGCAGCGGCAACACATAAGACATCTATCCCCGGCAACGGCGCCAAAAACTTGACACAATTTCTTACGTGTATACGCAAGTGCACGGTCGAATTAATAAAGAGTGAGTATTGAAACTCAGGTTTTCGAACCCACAAGGACAGATAGTAGGTTTATTGTTAATTAGAGATTAAATCTAAAGAGTGTAATTGAAATAACAGAAAGAAAGTTGTTTATTTGAGAAGTTGTCACCCCCGATCAAGTGACTGTATTAAACTAACTAGAATACTATAATTTTTTGTAGTTTTTGAATTAAACAACGTTTATCAAATATGGAGATGACTAGGCAATCGATGGTCCCCAGGGCTTTTAGCAATTTCCGAATTACGCTTGAGACACTCTAGTTATGTCTAATTATACTGGGTTACGCTCATCACGCTCTTCTGTCGATATCCCATGAATCTGCGTTTCAGTTAACTTTGGGTCCTGTCGGTCCCCCTCCGTCTACTGTTACGTTCTAGCTGGCTTGCTAGGCTCGCTCACCGGGTCCTATCGGTCCACCGTTTTCACTAGGTTCTAGCCAATCCCAACCGAAACAACCACCACTTGGTTAGTCAAGTTCTTATCTCCTTTCAGTCTCAAAGAACTACAAGATTACTCACTATGCTCATCAACATGTCTCGATTAGTTCACTGTCGTGCAACTATCTCAACAACTAGTACACTACGGGTGATCAAGCCAAGTATACTAAGAATAAAGCACAAGAACATATGAGATAACTAGAACATCAACTAGAATTAAGCATAAACGTGAATCAAGTCATCAGTCCGAAAAAGACTAATCAAAACTCTAGTTCTCCATCAATTGTCTAGCAAATAAAACTACTCAAATATTCTTAAAATAAATGCTAACAAGTTCATAGTAACAAGAAAAGATAGGAGGGATAGTCAAACTCGTGACGAAATTCGCGTTCCGGCGATTCCGGCGTCGTTCTTCATGCCCCTCATACTCTCTAGCGTTCCTCCATCTTCCCTAGCAGCCTCCCGCCTGTTCTTAGGTCTAAGAATCCGTTCTCAAGGGTCTGGGGACGTTTTTTAATGATATTTGGCCGAAATTTCACTTCAGCCCCTCCAGTTTGTAATTCTCGGACTGAACTGTAAGCTGATCTTGCGCGGGCCATTTCTCTCTCATCCGGAATCGTATTTGGGCCTACCATATATCGTTGGAAAGCCCTGGATGTCTACTTTCCAATGATGCAGGCCTTGATCCAGAATTATTTGTATATTTTTCTGAGCATCGAAAAGAGTGCAGGATGGTCATGAGTGACTTTTTTCAACTTTTCTTCGTCTTTGCGTCTTCTTTTCTCCTCTTCATCTAGCTCCATACCAAGAATATTCAAGCCTCTCATAAGCTCCATTTCATATATTTTACCTGAGATACACAACACTAAACAAGCCGTGCAATTATCATCGCAAATATGAGAGAAAACATGCACAAATAAGCTAGAAACATAACTTTTGACTCTTAGGCTTATAAGTCATCAATTTCACATATTAGTGCACATATAAAATATAAATTATGTGAAATAAGCCTAATAAAGAAAAGGAATGAATATAATAATAAATCCTAACAGAGAGTTATCAATCACTTGCGACACTACAACCTTTGAAGAGGATGAAGAAGAAGTAGAAACACCCTCTTCACCTAAGCACTGCGAAAAGACAACTTTCCAAGGTTGCGGCAACGCTGCCGTTGTGTTCACCGATGAAGATTTATTATTGGGTCGCAAGAACCATAACTGACCTTTGTTCATCAGCGGGTATACACGCGAGCAAAATGTTAACATGATCTTTGTAGACGGAGGATCAGCCGTTAACCTCATGCCACTCGCAACATTGAAGGAGTTGGGGATAACTACAGAAGAATTGTCACCTAGTCGTATACTTATCCAGAGATTCAACCAAGGAGGACAAAGAGCAATGGGGGAAATATCTCTAGATCTTGTCACCGGCGATATGGTTTCAAGAGTTTATTTTAGCGTCATCGAAGCAAAAACCTCCTACAAAATTCTTCTCGGACGGCCATGGATTCATGAGAATGGCGTTGTACCGTCAACGCTTCACCAATGCCTAAAATATTGTAGAAATGGTGTCGTGGAGAAAATTGTTGATGGTGAAAATCCTTTCGCTAAAGCTGAGTCCTATTTTGCCGATGCAAAGGTTTACTCAGCACAAATTATCCTTCGAGAAATTGAACCCGTGAAAACATATAAATTCACTCCTCACAAAGAAAAAGTTTTGACAAAGGATATCACGAAGCGCGAGGAAGAAAAGGAGGTTGGAGTAGCCGCGAGAAACAGTGAGACGATGCCGGCTGAAACAGAGGAGACCAAGAAAGCTATTCCTGTCTTGCGCTATAAGGCACGAAAGAGCAAGGACCCGACACTAAAGGATTTGAACTTGCCTCTTACAAACATGGAAAAGGTTAAAGTTGAATCCACCATCGAAGGTTTTGTTAGACCGAAAGAAGGCCCAAAGGCGGAGCATGGAGAATGGCCATCAAAGAGGACCATAGAAGGTTTTGATCCAAATGCCTACAAGCTTATGGAAAAAGCTGGATATAAGCCACATGAATTCCCTTCCGCAGGAACACTTCCTACGGAGACATATGATCCAACTTTGACAACAAAGAATTTGAATCCAAAGGGGCATATGAAACTCGCACCTCGCATAGGTTTGGGATACACACCACCATCTCCCGCGAAAATCTACGTCAAGAAGGCGGATACTCACTACATCACGGAAGAAAGTGAACTTCTAACTAGTAAAAGAAATCCATCCTTCTTTGATCGCCTTGGGAGGAGTGATACACGACCATCGGTCTTCAATCGACTTGGAGATCCGAAAGTCTCAAGCATCCAAGAAACTTTGCGAAAGCCCATTCATGAAAGGTTGGGTATACAAAGAAGTGTTCGAATGAAGGCTTGCCAGAAAGATAAGCATAACTCTTATCTACCTGCTGATGTCAAAGATATAAAGAGCACGATCCCATCTCGGATGAAAAGGCGCACAATGATTGTCGTTGATGTTTCTATGCGATTAAAAGTCAAATAACAAACTATCATCGACACTGGGACCCCAACAAAGTTAAATGGAGTCCCTTTCGATGAGGAAAGTGTTGGTTCATCATTTCACATCACGATTGTGGAAGATAAGATACAAGTGGAGGAAGATGCCGAAAAAGCTCCTCCGAAACTTGAGGAAGGCGTAAGATCCACGGTGGATGAGCTTAAAGGAGTCAACTTGGGGACAACAGAAGATCCGCGACCAACATATGTAAGCGCCATACTCACTCCGGAGGAAGAGCAATTGTATGTTGGTCTCGTAAAGGAGTACAAGGACATGTTTGCTTGGAGCTATAAAGAAATGCCTGGGCTAGACCCGAAGGTTGTCGTACATCACTTAGTAGTCTAGCATGGTGCTAGGCCTGTTACACAAGCTCAAAGACGCTTTCGACCGGAGCTCATCCCTAAAATAGAAGAAGAGGTAAACAAGTTGATCGAAGCAGGATTCATTCGAGAAGTCAAGTACCCAACATGGATATCAAGCATCGTCCCCGTCAAGAAGAAGAATGAGAAAACAAGGGTTTGTGTCGACTTCCGAGATCTCAATGGCGCATGTCCCAAAGACGACTTTCCGCTGCCCATAACCGAACTCATAGTGGATGCAACCACGAGCCACGAGACGTAATCATTTATGGACGGATCTTCGGGATACAATCAAATCCGCATGTCCCCAAAGGATGAGGAATTGATGGCGTTTCGCAAACCCAAAGGGATTTACTGTTATAAGGTGATGCCATTTGGTCTAAAGAATGCTGGAGCAACATATCAAAGATCCATGCAGAAGATTTTCGATGACATGCTCCACAAAAACGGCGAGTGCTACGTTGATGACCTAGTGGCCAAGACAAGGGCAAGGAGAGATCATCTTCAAGATTTGAAGAGTGTGTTTGATCGACTTTGACGTTATCAATTGAAGATGAACCCGCTAAAATGTGCTCGGTTTCATTGTTCGCCATCGGGGAATTGAAATCGATCAGGCCAAAATTGAAGCTATTCTTAAGATGCCGGAGCCTCGAACCATCCACGACCTTAAAAGTCTCCAAGGGAGACTTGCATACCTCTGGCGTTTCATTTCCAAATTAGTTGGGAGATTTCAACCGTTCAATCGGCTCATGAAGAAGGGTGTACCGTTCGAGTGGGATGAAGCTTGCAGAAATGCTTTCAATAGCATCAAGGCTTACTTGATGAAGCCTCCTGTGTTGGCAGCCCCTATCCCAGAAAAGCCTTTGATCCTATACATTACAGCCCAAGAACGATTTGTTGGAGCCTTCCTTGCCCAGGAGAATGCCGAAGGGAAAGAGAACGCTTTGTACTACCTCAGTAGAATGATGACTCAATGCGAACTCAACTATTCTCCAATAGAAAAAATGTGTTTGGCCTTAGTGTACGCAATTCAAAAGTTGCGGCATTACTTTCAAGCTCACACGGTGCATCTCGTCTCCAAAGCAAACCCGGTTAAGCACATAATGTCAAAATTGGTGTTATCTGACCGACTCGCGAGGTGGTCTCTACTTCTGCAGGAATTTGAGATCGTCTACGTTCCACAAAAGAACATCAAAGGGCAAGCCTTAGTGGACTTTCTAGCTGACCATCCAATACCGGCCGAATGGGAGCTATCGGAAGATTTTCCCGATGAAGATATCTTCTTTATCGAGGAAAGCAAGCCATGGAAGATGTACTTTGATAGGGCATCACATCGCAATGGAGCGGGGGCAGGAGTAGTATATGTTTCTCCTGAAGGTGACGTACTTCCATACGCCTTCACTTTAACACAGAACTGCTCAAATAATGAAGCCGAGTACCAAGCGATCATATTGGGTTTTGAGATGGCTATTGAAGAAAAGCACCACAAACTCCATGTGTATGGAGACTCCCAGCTAGTCATCAACCAGATCCTCGGAGTTTATGAGGTTAAGAAGACGGAATTATTACCTTCCTACAACTATGCCACTCGAATGATAGCATGGCTAGGAGGGGTAGTCCTACAACATTTTCCAAGAAGAGAGAATAACCAAGCTGACGCACTAGCCAAACTCGATTCCAACTTGACACTTCCGGATGCCGAAACTAGGGTCCCCATATGTCAAAAGTTGGTGGTTCCTCCATTATTTGATGATGACTTTCAAATCGACCAAGATTATAATGTGGTCTCGGTCTTAGAGATTGAGGAAGAAGATTGGCACACACCTCTAATCGAGTTTCCAAAGGAAGGAAAATTGCCCGACGATCCACGTAGAAAGACAGACATAAAGCGCCGCGCTGCACGCTTTATATTCTACAATGATACTCTCTATCGGCGCTCATTCGAAGGGGTTTTCTTGCGCTGCTTGGGAGAAAGGAAAAGCCATGCAAGCCCTTGAAGAAGCTCACTCAGGAATATGCGGGGCTCACCAATCAGGTCCAAAACTCCACTGTCGAATAAAGAGGATGGGATACTATTGGCCTACCATGGTCAAATATTGCATGGATAATGCCAAAAGATGTCAACCATGTCAATTCCATGCAAACTTCATTCATCAGGCACCCGAGCCTCTCCATCCCACCGTAGCATCTTGGCCTTTCGAGGCATGGGGACTTGATGCTATAGGACCGTTAACGAAATCTTCTGGTGGACACTTGTACATTCTCGCTGCGACCGATTACTTCTCTAAGTGGGCTGAAATTGTACCATTAAAGGAGGTGAAGAAGGAAACGGTTGTGAAATTCATTCGCAACAACATCATCTACCGCTACGGCGTGCCTCGCTACATCATCACGGATAACGGGAAGCCTTTTCAGAATAGCCTAAGAGGAACCTATGTGAGCAATTTGGCTTTAAACAACATAACTCCTCCATGTACAATGCCCCAACAAACGGTGTCGCCGAAGCATTCAACGAGACTCTTGGAAACTTGTTAAAGAAAGTGGTCTCCAAGTCCAAGCGAGATTGGCATCAAAGAATTGGAGAAGCTCTTTGGGCGTATCGTACGACCTTTCGCACAGCTACACATTCTACTCCCTATGCCTTGATGTATGGAGTTGAAGCGGTACTTCCTCTCGAACGCCAAATTCCGTCACTTAGCATTGCTATTCAAGAAGATCTCACTCGGGAAGACAATGCACGCTTGCGCCTTGAAGAGTTAGAAGAACTTGATGAGAAACGGCTCGAAGCACTACAACGCCTAGAATGTTATCAAGCTCGTATGACGAAAGCATTCAACAAGAAGGTCCGAGTACAATCCTTTCAACAAGGGGACCTGGTACTTGCAGTGAGAAGACCCATCATCACCACTCATCGGACCGGGAACAAGTTCACTTCCAAGTGGGATGGTCCATATGTTATACAGGAAGTCTACACTAATGGTGCTTACAAGATCGTTGCAGAAGATTGCTTGAGAATTGGTCCCGTAAATGGGAAATTCTTGAAGCGGTATTATCCTTGAAGACCCATCAGCACCACAACTCCTTTTAGTATGAGTATAAACTGCTTCACAGCTCTTGCACGAGCATAAACCGCACCACTGCTCCTTTAGTACGAGCATAAACTGCTTTACAACTCCTAAGGCATGAGCATAAACCGCTTCCCTACTCCTTGAACACAAGAGTATAAACTGTGAACGCAACCCAATTGAACTACGTTCGACTTGATCCTCAAAAGGGTACGTAGGAAACTTGAGGCATCGCCTTGAGTGCATTCGTAACTACCAAAAACAACCCATTCTCCAATGAAGCAGAAGCGTTGGATGTGATAGGATTTCCTTGCTTGAACGCGCTTCATGGGGGTTCCTTTTCTTGGACGCGGTACCTTGCTTCAACAATCTTCATAGCGGTTCCTTGCTTGAACGCGCTTCATGGCGGTTCCTTTGCTTGGACACGGTACCTTGCTTCAACAATCTTCATAGCGGCTCCTTTGCTTGGACGGGCTTCATGGAGGTTCCTTCGTTTGAACGAGCTTCATGACGGTTCCCTCACTTGGACGAGGTTCTTCGCTTGAACGGACTTCATGACGATTCCTTCACTTGGACGCGGTTTCTTCGCTTGAACGGACTTCATGACGGTTCCTTCACTTGGACGCGGTTCCTTCGCTTGAACGGGCTTCATGCCTTTTCCTTCGTTTGAATGCACTTCATGGCGGTTCCTTTGCTTGGACGCGTTACCTTGCTTCAACAATCTTCATAGCGGCTCCTTTGCTTGGACGGGCTTCATGGAAGTTCCTTTGCTTGAATGGGCTTCATGGAGGTTCCTTTGTTTGAACGAGCTTCATGGAGGTTCCCTCACTTGGACAAGGTTCTTCGCTTGAACGGAATTCATGACGATTCCTTCACTTGGACGCGGTTTCTTCACTTGAACGGACCGAGTCGTTGAACATTATGAACACCCTCGCGAAGATGCAGGTGCCCGACCCATTGAACACTGCGAAAACCATTGTGAAGATACAGGTGTCGTACCGAGTCGTTGAACATTATGAACACCCTCCCGAAGATGCAGGTGCCAGACCGAGCTGTTGAACACTACGGACACCCTTGCGAAGATGCAGGTGCCGGATCGAGCCGTTAAACACCGTGCAAAATTCCCGCTGAGAAGCACGAACCAAGTAATAGACCAGTGCAAGGGCTTTGGAAGAAGACCTGAGAAAATGTGACCAAAGAAAAAGCACAAACGACAAACAAAACAGCTGAACAAAGATTATCGAATAGACAAGCATCAAATAGACTTATAGAGCAAAATATCTACACACATATATGTGAATGCACATATCATGTTGCCATAAAAGGGTCAGGCCAGCTTGTTGTTATGTCGAATATCTTAAAAAAAAATAGTGATGTGCTCAATAAAATTTGAAAAAAAAAATGAATAATGAGAAAGTTTGAAAGAATCAAACCTGTTTCACCGGTAGGTTTTGAATACCTCCTCAACTTGCTAGCGCGGCTATTCGCAGCCATTTTAAAAGTACGATTAGAGGATATCACAAAAAGAAAAGGAAAAAAAAAGATCAAACAAGAAAGCACGTTTAACTTTCACATGTATACCTGTGTGTATGAGGAAAATTTGCCGCAGCTGGGGCAACCCTTCAGTGGCAGAGGATCTTAGTCTCTCGCTCAAGTTGATAGCTTGAAATTGAGGCATGATCCCTTAAAACAGAGTCTGTTCGCAAGCTCGAATCGAAGAAACGTCTTTGTGCGCACATGAGATCAAGCAACAATCCAGTGAGCTCCGCCACAATTGAAGTGACTTGCCACGGCAGTAACAATAGATTGAAAAGTGGCGGCGAATCTGGGCAAGGGCATAGTAAAACCTGCGGTGGAAATAGCTATGAAGGTCACTGCAGCAAAAAAAGGTGATCCGACAATTGAGATTGCAGTTGAGGGGTTGACGTCTTTTGCAAACCGTAGTAGGCAAAAGAAACAACAACAAGGCAGCGGCAAATTGGACATATAGTCTTCTTCTAGAGGACGGTAGCTTCGTTCCCTGAACACGAAAGGGCAGTGGCTTTGTCGCTTCAACCCTGACGAATAAATACAAAATTCGATCGTCTACTTATGAATATGCAAGCTCAATACATGCAAAAGTCTATCGAATCATGCACGGTACGAACCCTTGCATATCAATGATGAATGGTATGTGCACATGTTAGTGCAAAAGTTTCTAAGGAATGCATGCATCCATGAAACAAACTGACCTACAACGTGAGAGAAAAACAAAGGATGAAGCAAGCCCCTTTGTATAGTCTTGTTCTCAAGGTTTTTTTTTGGACCAGTAGCGGCATTGAAAGAAATAATGAAGCAACAACAACAACAAGGCGGCGTAATAATTGTGCGAAGGAGAACTTGGCAAAGGAAAGCAGCCACCACGCAGCAGCGGAAACCATACATCAAAAATAACAAAGCCCGCAGCAACAGGGACAAATAAAGCTAGCTCGACTATCTCGCATCGCGACTGGATGCTCTATTTCACCTGTCGTCCAACGAGGAGCAAAACTCAGGCGGAGATGGCGGAAACAAACGCTGTAGTTGTTGTTCGACGTGTCAAACACAGAAATTAGAAAAGAAACTGCCTAAACAAAGCACCCGGGGCTTAATGAATCATATACTCAATCAGTTTCTTCCTGCAAGGAGAAACAAATTAATTAGAAGAGGAGGGTGCTACTACTGAGTGCAAGAACAAAAGAATAAGCAGTTCGTAAAAGAAAAAAAGCATAAAAACCACGATCATTGCTTCTAAACGAAGTTCACCCTCTCTTTTATAGACTAGCTGAGGCGGCTAAAACCCTAAATTGGGTCAAAGTGGGCTTCAGTTGGTGGGTTAGGGCTTTGATGGAAGCTTCTACCATTTTATCAAATTCGTTCCTCACACGAGGAATGTTGATGTGGTGCAGTTACACCGACAATCAAGTTGCATGGCAAGCAATTTTACAGTGAAATTGATATCCTCAATCACGCTAAAAATTAAGTTCAAGTTGTTTAATTTTCGAGAATTGTCCGCCAACAAGCTCAAGAGCCTGCAGACAAGTCTCGAGGGGGCATTTGTAGACACACAAAATTTCCGGCCAATAAAATGGTGTAATATGTTTATTATCGACTAATTAAAAAGTTGGATAAAATAGCACTCGCTACAAAATTACTACCCTAAATATATATATATATATATATATATATATATATATATATATATATATATTTAATAGAGGACTAAATTGTAAATGAGACAAACCTTATTTACAAGCAAGGACTGCTTATGGCGATACCACGTCACTACATGACATGGTTACAACTCAGCAAGTAAGGCCAATCAAATAGTGCCACTTTTCAAAATAACGCAGCTATCAAGATTAGCAAGTTAGGCAAATCACATTGCGTCACTTGTCGAATTGATCCAGAAAATAAATAAATAATTTTTATTATTTATTTTCTACCTAGGCCAACAAGTCGGCCCATGCCTATATAAAGGGGCCATCCCTAGGCATATGGACACACAATTACATCTTGCAAGAAGGAGAGAGCTCTGAAGATCAAGCTTTTCAAGCCCCGACGAGTTCATCCATCATCAAGATCATCATCATCAAGCTCTTCGAAGTTCTGCATCAAGTCCCTCGAAGATCATCATCGAGTTCTTCAAGCCGTTGAAGATCTTCATCCGCGTTCTTCAAGACACTCGAAGATCTTCAAGCCGTTCTTCGTGTTCTTCAAGGCGTTCATCGAGTTCGTCATCAACATCGAAGATATTCATCCGTCTGATCCGAGATCAAGCCTCTAAAGCCCTCGTTCGGCATTTGTGTTCTTCGAGACCTTCATCGCGTTCTTCGTCAAAATCGAAGGCCGCTCATCCGTTCGATCCGAGATCAAGCTGCGAAGCCCTCGTTCAACGTTTCAGGAGAAGAATCAGGGGATTTAATTTCTGTTTAGAAATTTATTATCTGAGATTTTAATCCACTTCATCAAATAATCAATAAAATATCTGTTTCACCTTTCTGGCATTTGTTTCCATTTGCATAAATTTGTGTGTACAATTACCCCTATTCAAGCAAATTTACACCATTGTAAATTCCCTTCCTTTCCATCTCTCATCACTTCTAACTCTAGCTGTCTTCCCCAAACCACCCACCATCTCCACTGGCGCCTCCACCGCCGGAAACCATCACCGCCTTCGCCCAAGACACAAACCCTCGAATTGGTGTTGCTGGTCGATTAGGTCTGGACTGACCTGGGTAACAAATCCAACGGGAAGAGCAAGAAGACGATCGAAAGAGGGAGGATGAATGATGCCAGTGGCGTCTCCGATTTTGTTCATGGGTTTGAATCGGCGGATGGTTTTGGTATGGCTTAGTACTGGTAGGTTTGAAATTCAATGGTGTTGACAATACTTAACCAGGTTCGATCTATAGAAGTAATCGCACGTGATCGAGAGAAGAATGGAAGAAGAAAAATAGGGAGAAAGGGGATCTGATAAGTTCTTCAAAATTGATACTAAAGATGAAATACAAAAGCTTTTATATAGACTATCCTAAATTAACCAATTAACAATAATAAGATGACTCGGGGTAACTAAATGTACTTATATCAAAACTACGTCGTTTCACTTTGTGATAAAACCTGTTATCTCTAATAAAGGGTTTTTGGGTTTCACTCCAATTGGTTCATGGGTTTACCTTGGCCGGAGGTGGTGGTTGGATTTTGGCCCAGATCAACTCATCAACGGAAGAAGTGAAAGAAACCAGAGAGGTTTCTATAAAATATTCAAAGAAAACGCAGAGAAACGGCACACTAATGAGTGTCGAATACATGATTAGGGTTTAGAGGAGAAGATAAATACACAAAGTTGAACGGTCATATTCTGAACCGTTGGATGAAATGTATCTCTGAGCAGATACATTGAATTTGATGGATAAGAACATACCATCTTTTAGAGAATTACAAATAGACCACAAAACTTTAATGTAATTGTAGAAATGGAGGTTAAGTTCTGGAAACCATAGCGAAGCAACATCACTTTGTCTGCAGCTCCTTTTTGCACCTTTTCTTTGTGTTGATTGCAATTTCATCCTTCTTTTGTTAATACCCTTTCTCAAAATCATGGCGGAGGAGACATGAGTTTGGTTTTGATGTTCTGGAATGCAGGGAAATGGAGGCCTTTGGTGAAAATATCGCCAAGCTGATCTGCAGAAGACACAAAATTAACCAGTAATTCTTTCCTAAGAAATTTTTCTCTTATGAAATGATAATCTAAACCAATGTGCTTTGATTTAGCATGCATAACCGGATTGTAAGACATAGAAATTGCAGATTGATTGTCACATAAAATAAGAGGAGAGTTAAGAAAAATATGGAGATCTTTGAACAACATTTTGAACCAAGAGATTTCTGCAGCAAGAGAGGCAAGAGATCTGTATTCTGCTTCTGTAGATGATCTGGAGACAGTGGGTTGTTTTTTGAACCCAGTGAATTGGATTTGTGCCAAGAAAAACAACAAATCCACTTATACTTCTTCTATCAGATGGGTTACCAGCCCAGTTTGCATCAGAATAGCCATGAAGATTGAGATCACTGTGTTGATACAAAATGCCATGAGTGGAGGTACCTTGGAGATACCTGATTATTCTCTTGGCACCTATCATATGTAAGTGTGTTGGAGTGTGCATAAATTGGAACAAGTAATTGACAAAAAAGGCTATATCAGGTCTAGTAAAGGTGAGGTATTGTAATGCTCCAAGAGGTTGTCTAAAAGGAGTTGGATCATCAAGCAAATCACCGTCATTCATATGATATTTCACTCCAAATGCAGTAGGAGTGGTGCAAGGTTTGCTGTGATGAATATTATGCTTTTGCAAAAGATCAGTAATATACTTCTGTTGGTGCACAAAAAATTCATTTTTGCTTCTTTGAATCTGCAGAACCAGAAAGTATGTAAGAGGACCAAGATTGGTCATTTCAAATTCAGTGCCCAACTTAGTAACAAGGGTTTTGAGATAAATGTGATAATTTCCAGTCAAAATGATGTCATCCACATATAATTAAAGAATGGTGATGCCAGTGTTGGATGATTTTACAACCCTTTACAAAAAGAGAAGAGTCAGCACCAGAGGCATTGAAACCAGGAGATAGTAAGAAACTGGTAAATCTTTCAAACCAGGCTGTAGGAGCCTGTTTGAGCCCATAGATAGATTATGAAGTTTTCACACATGATTGGGATAAAGAGGGTGTTTGAAACCAGGTGGTTGTATCAAGTAAATATTTTCTTTTAAGTAGCCATGTAAGAAGGCCTTTTTGACATCCAATTGTTGTAAAGGCCAATTGAAATGAGCAACAAGAGCCAAAATTGTTCTAATAGTGGCATGTTTGACCACTGGACTGAAGGTCTCTTCAGAGTCAATCCTTGGGGTTTGATGAAAACCCTTAGAAACTAATCTAGCTTTGTATCTAGATATTGTGCCATTTGGATTATATTTTGTCCCGAAGACCCATTGATTCACCATAATATTTGCATTGTGAGGAGGTTCAACTAGGGTTCGGGTATGTTGTTTTGTGAGGCTTTGAAACTCATCAGTCATAGCACCAAGCCACTCAGAGTGTTTCTTGACCTCATTGAAGCAAGTAGAGTCAGGCAAGTAAAGAGAAGATGAGAAGTTACCAGAGGTGGTTTTAAATCCCACTATCTTTTTCTTGACCATACCAGACTTACTCCTTGTCTGCATTGGGTGCCCTGAAGTTGGTAATTGTGATGAACCACATGGAGGTGCCGTGCCAGAGGTAGTAGTGTCACTAGATGGTTGCACCACTTCAGGTTCAGCAGAACCTTCCAGATTTGGAGGAGGCCCAAAAACAGAAGACATGTTCTCATTTGAAGAGTCAGGTGTAGTATTGTTCTATTTAGAATCACCAGCATTAGTGATAGTATCATGTTGTTGCTCAGTATGGGGTGAAGTGCCATCAAGAGTGTATCAGTTCTCATCAGTTTGACCTCAAGAGTTAAAGGAAGCAAAGTCAAAGTAGGACGAATCAGAAATTTTAGATTCAGATATATGTGAAGAGGATGGAGTAGCATCATTACTCTCGAAGGGAAATAAAGATTCATCAAACAGTACATATATATCTACTTATGAAGAATTTTCTTTGTTCCTTATCATAGCAAAGATAGCATTTATAACTAGTTGTATATCCAAGAAAAACACATTGTTTTGTTTTGGATCAAGTTTTGAACTATTACAATGTCTTAAGTAGGGATAGCAAGCACATCCAGATACTTTGAACTTAGAATAATCAGGTGTCTTGTTGTAAAGAATATTCCAAGGTGATTTATTGCTAGTGTTTTTGATTGGAATACAGTTGATTAAATAAACAGCATCAGCAACAGCATGATACCAAAAATAGTTTGGAAGAGAAGCATGTTGAAGAAGAGTGAGTGCAGTTTCAACGATGTGTCTTTGTTTTCTTTCAGACCACCATTTTGTAGTGGAGTGTGAGGATAGGATTTTTGGTGCACTAGACCATGAGAAGCAAGAAAAATTTGAAAAAAAAAATAAGTGTATCCATCACCTCCATCTGATTTGAGAATTTTAATGGATTTATCTAATTGTTTTTCAATTTCTAGTTTAAACTTGGGAAATAGAGTAGATAAATCAAATAAGCATGCATAGAAAACAACCATGTAAACCTAGAATAATCATCTATGAATAACACATAATACTTATAACTATTCAAAGACTTAGTACTAGGAGGACTCCTAACATCACTGTGACTAAGAGCTAAAGGATCAGAAGTATGAGAAGTAGAGGACTTATAGGGAAGCTTGGACATTTTTCCCTCTAAACAGTGTTCACATAAATCAGCTGAAGAAATATCAGATAAGTGCAAGTCTTTACAAGAAGAAGAACTGGTAATAAATATAAGTTTCATAATATCTTCATCTGGGTGTCCAATCTAGCATGCCAAATTGGAGACTTCACATGCTTTCCTAGATAGGCATTCTTGACAGTCTTGACATAAGAGGAGATAGGAGCAGAGAAAGGATTTGTGTAAATGGGATAAATCCCATTTTCACTCAGTTCTTGGTAAAGGATTTTCCCATTTTGTTTGTCCTGAATATTATAAAAAGTAGCATCAAAATGAAAAGAACAGTTTTGTTATTTGCATAACGGATAAACAGATAGAAGATTGGTAGTAAATTGGGCACATGAAGAGTATTGTTCAATTTGAAAGAATAAGAAGGGGTGTTTAAATAAGCAATACCATAGCTGGTAATAGGTAGGGTTTGACCATTCCCAACAGAAAATTGATCAATCCCTTGTTATGCTTCATTCATGGTCAAATTTCCAAAGTCAGAGGTCGTATGGTTGCTAGCACCAGAGTCAAATAACCAACAGTTGTTGGGAGAAATTGGTTGATTTGTGAAAATGGTAGCATTCATAGAAGTGGTTGAGCAGGGGTTTATTACCTTGATAGGCATAGTCCATCCTATGCGAACAATCTAAAGCAGAGTGATAGTCATACCCACATATCTGACAAGTGATTGGGGCTTGAGACTTGGAGACTATGTTGTTAGAAATGTTCTGAAAAACAAGAGTTATTGTCATAGCCAGAATTATTTCCATAACCAGAGTTGTTGTAGTTATTTCCATAATAGGTTGTCAAATTTGACCTACCCTTGGGGGTTTGGCCACCTCTTGAGTAGCCAAATATGCCCCCTCTAGGGTTACTATACCCTTGATTACCCATTGTGGACCCTCCACGTCCAGAATTGGGATTGGGGTTTTAGGTATCGGAGTTGTAGGTTCTACCCCCTGAATTACGACCACGTCTACCACGAGTGGTTTGTGGTGCAATTTGAGAAACAAACGCAGTAGCAATAATATCAGAGGCCACAAAAACTTGAGATTCTAACATTTTTTCTTCTGCCTTAAGCAGGACATGAAGTTCTTCAATAGAAATATGGGTAGAATGACTACAAAAGGCGGATCTAAAAGAGTTATACTCTGGTGGGAGACCATTTAGAACATATAAAACCATGTCTTCATCATCAATAGTCACAACAGCAATAGACAGTTTATCTCTTAGGGTTTTCATTTTTTGCATGTAAATATCAATACCATCGCTTTTCTTTTTCATAGTTTGAAGATCATATTTCAGCTGCGGTATATTGGAGCGAGTGAGAGAGGCATACCGATTTGAAGAGCTATCCAAACAGCTTGAGAGGTTTGCTTACCGATCACCTAAATCAGAGCGTCTCGAGTCAAGGTTGTAGTGATGAGAGTGAGCACAGCCTGATCTAGAGTAACCCAAACGTCATACGCCGGATTTTTTACTGTGAAGGCTTCGGTGGCGTCAGCAATGAATTCCGACGGATATGCAATTGAACAATCAACATACCCAAACAACCATTGGGTTTTTAGCATAGAGGAAACTTGATATTTCCACAAAATATAGTTGGAACTATCTAATTTGAAGGGAACCAATCAGATTTAATAAGAGATAAAAAGGGTTTGTGGATGTAGGTATTGCGGTTGATAGAGCCATGGCTCTGATACCATGAAAGAAACTAGAGAGGTTTCTACAAAATATTCAAAGAAAACGCATAGAAGAACTGTAAGAAACAGAGAATTTCATTGATCGTGAAACGACACACTAATGAGTGTCGAATACATGATTAGGGTTTAGAGGAGAAGATAAATACACAAAGCTGAACGTTCATATTCTGAACCGTTCGATGAAGTGTATCTCTCAACAGATACATTGAATCTGATGGATAAGAACATACCATCTTTTAGAGAATTACAAATAGACCACAAAACTTTAATGTAATTGTAGAACTGGAGGTTAAGTTCTGGATACCATAACGCATCAACATCACTTTTTCTTAAGCTCCTTTTCCCCCTTTTATGTGTTTTTATTGCAGTTTCATCCTTATTTTGTTAATAAGAATCCCGATACGATTGGCGAATCAATGGATTCAGGTTAGTGTTTTCAAACTTCGTTTTCGATTTCTTAGTGTCTATGCACTGGTTTTTGTTTGTCTCTGCACATATTTGTAGGGTTTTGATTCATGGATGTGCAACGGAAATAATAATTAGCCATGCAAAACCCTCCAAGGATCACAAGTCAAGAGACACAACGATGGTAAAGAAAGAAATCAATAAACACACCTTAGGGTTCTCCTTTGATGATTTCAAACGCGAATTGTGTCACGTTCTCTATAGTTGATCCACGCCTAGAGTTAATTTCTAGATCTCCCACTCCTTGGTGCTAGCCCGGAAAGAGGTAGAGTAAGAAGAATCACGCAAAACGATACCAAACCAAGGAGGTTCGGCCTTCTTGGGGCCAACGGGGACGGGCGGCGGCAAAGGGAGGGGCGGCGGATCCTTCCTTACTTGCTTGCTCTCTCCTTTTGTTCTCTCCCACTCAAGTTATGATCTAATGAATCATAAGTGTGGGAAGGAAGGAAGGAAGGTCCTTTATATAGTCCAACAAATCCTTGTCAACTACCTAAAGGACTTATTCTAGTCCTACTATAATTCAATTTAGTCCCTTCCTTGCAAATTAGTCCCTACTAAGTTTGCAAGGTTTTGAAAAGTGATCCTTCTAATTAATTAATCCAATTAATTAATTCCCAAATCTAGTTCAACTCTATCTAGCGTGTGACCCCATAGGTTCTATCTAGTTGGTAGCAACTACTTGCTAACATGGAGCGGTTTCTAGCAAAACATCCATTCTAGCCAACTAATAGAATAGTCATCTTGAAACCCTTTGTACAAGTAATTGTCTCATCCCTTTGTCTCTATATCTGGATTGGACATGAGACATAAAAGTCACACTCGTATATCCAATCCACAGTTTCTCGATCCATGGGAATAGCCTTATTCGTGCAAATAACATCAATATCCCATATTGATTTATTTGAGTCTGGCCAGACATTCTATAAGCACTATCCCTCGAGTGGCCTAGGATATTTGCTCCCGTTATGTGGGAGGGACAAATTCTATCTACGTCCACTACGATCTCTAAGCTTGCTTCTTATTGTATCCGGTACACGCCTTTATAACTACCCAGTTACGGTGTAGCGTTTAACGCTACCAAAATCACAATAATCCACAACTAGAATATCTAGTGACTTCAAGTCTAAGGATGACAATACCATTGCACCGCGAGAAGCGCTTGTGACTCAATATAACATGTATGTAGCCTTCTCGGAGATGGATCAATCCAGTGCGCCATTACCCCTAATGCACACCTATGTGTTGGATCATGATATCTCCATATCAATCCAACCCCATACTAGTCTATAGATGATTGTCCCATTAATCATTTTACTGGACTAGGGATATTTAAGATAAACAACACAATTGTAAATCTAAGGACTTCATTATATTAAATATCCAATAAATAATAAATGAATTTCTAACCATAAATAAATTCATACTAAACTAGATTGCCTCTAACATTTTTATCGAAGGTGGGCATTTTATTTCTGGTATGGAAATAAGCGCCCTTTAGTAGCTACTTTTGTTGATATCCAAGAGTTGATGGAAAGGAAAAAGGAAATAATCCAGCACATCTACAGTGAGTTCAACTCATGTGCTGACTAGCTTGCAAAATGTGGAGCTAAAGGGGTGATAGGGGTCACTGTTCGGGAGAAACCAGATGAAGATTTGAAGCTCATAAAGATATTGTTGGCCCTAGGATGATTAGGAATGTGGAACAGAGCGATGGTAGTTTTTAAGTTGTTTGTTTCGGTTTGCTTTATAGTATTTGTACTTAAACATGATGACATTGTAATCTAATTTTCATTTGAAGCGAAACAATAAAGTGAAGAACGATCTAGGTTTTGGTTACTGTTTAAAGTGAAGAACGATCTAGGTTCGGGTTACTGTTGGTGTTTCTAGGTTCATATTGTCACTAGGGATGGCAATATGGTCTGATCCGATTTGTGATCCGAGCGATTTGGGTCGACTAGGTCGGATCCGAATCCGATCCAATTGAAAATGGATCGGATTTGGATCTGGAAAGCCAAATCCGATCGGATTTGGATCTGGATTTGGATCTAAGGGCAGATCCACTAGGTTCCGACCCGATCCGATCCGACGTATATGTGTGCTTTAATAATATATTCATATTACCTCCCCACTTTCACTTCAAAGAAGAATACAATTGTAATTCCAACCTACAAAGCTATTTATGTTGTGTTTTAGGCTTCATAACTTGCGAACATGCCTTAGCGTATGAAATAGTGTTTATTTCTTATGTTATTTTTTTATTTTATTGCGAACCCAAGTCGGATCCGATCCGAATCCGATCCGACCACGTATTATATGAATCTACGGATCGGATTTGGATCAGCTGGATGAAACCCGATCCGATCTGATCCGAATCCGGTGATGATCCGAACGGATCTGGATCGAATCTGGATCCCATTTCTCCTAGTCGGATCAGGATCGGATCTAGCCTGATCCGATCCGGATCCGACCCGTTGCCATCCCTAATTGTCACCGGTTCTTCACTTTTTGATATTCATAGATTCAAAGTTATGTTCTTGATGTTCTTGATGATTCATGAACATTAAACATGTGTTAAAAATAGGGGCAATATGGTCCGAAATATTATGTCACCAACTTTCTTAATGAAATATGGTCGAAGGGTGCTGAGTGTTCACAAAATATTCCGTTTCAGGGGTGCAAAGTGAAATTATTCATACATCAGGGGATCAAAATGTATTTTCATCATATTATAGGGGTGGTTATTTTCTTTTACCCTTTTCTGAATTATAAATAAAGACAAGAAAAAAAATTCGGTATAATTTTTGCTCGTTCGAAGTATTGATGCCTGAAACATCCTACCAGCTAAATAAACCGTGCGAGTCTTTGTCAAATGGAGTGTTTTCCATAAATAGATGTATTGCATGTTTCCTTCCCCCTCCGATCTCTGAACTTCCAACTGTGTATGATGGCGTTTGATGATACATTATACGTATCGAAAATAAAGAAATCGATAGATTAGATGAAAAAATTGAGAGAGAATACGACGATTTAGACGAGAGTGAGAAATGATATTAATCATAGACTTAACGTGCCAATCTCGGATTATTAATTAAATAAATAACTTACATAAATAAATATTAAATAATTGATAATATTGATACGGGCGACCCGTATCATCTCTCCCACCCTTAAAAACCACCTTACCCTCAAGGTGGATGTCGCAAAATCCTCCATCTTCCTTCCCGGATCAAATTGTCGACGAATGGTCTTGGAAAAATCTTCTAGGATTCCCAATCTGGAAAAACGGAAGCCAGTATCGGGTTCGGGAGGTCGAAAAACACTAAAAAAGAGTACGAGTCTTAAAATATTGGAGTAGCGGCTCAAAAATGAGCCAATAATAAGTTCACGACTCACTTTGAGCCAAGGTGGAGCCGGCGGCTTGAAGTGATCCGGAAGGAAGCCGAAATTGAGCCAAGTCGAGCTCC
The DNA here is from genome assembly GCA_023055425.1 of Linanthus parryae. Taxonomy (NCBI): domain Eukaryota; kingdom Viridiplantae; phylum Streptophyta; class Magnoliopsida; order Ericales; family Polemoniaceae; genus Linanthus; species Linanthus parryae. The sequence continues at coordinate 5,634,265 of JALGPY010000023.1, read as the reverse complement.
AATAGTTGGCTAGATCGAGCCATGTTTTTAAAGAAAACAAAACTAGATAGATGTGTGAGCAACACCAGATCTATCATCTCATTTTATGCACTAATGGACCCTTTCAACTTCTGAATGGCTGTATTATTCTGAGCTGCAATCATAATATCATCAACATACAAAACTAGATAGATGTGTGCGCCACCCTGCACTATGTAGTACACACATCAATCATCCGGATTGCTTAAGCTCATATAAGGGTTCTTCAACTTGCACACGTGATTTTCTTAACCTGGAACTTGGAATCCATTTGGCTAGCTCATGTATATGTCTTCCTCCAATTCTTCATGTAGAAAAGTTGTTTTCACATCTAGTTGCTCAAGCTCCAAATCATGATGTGCAACTATTGCTAGTAGCATTCCGATCGAGGTGTGCTTGACCACGGTGATAAATTCTCGTTGTAGTCAACACCTCTCCTTCAGACTGAAACCTCTAATAACCACTCTGCTTTATACTTGACGCCCTTCGCAGGTGTAATTCCTTCATTCTTTCTGAAAACCCACTTGCAAGTAATTACTTTCCGACGTGCTGACAATTCTACAAGCTATCATGTCTTATTTTTGTGAAGTGCCCTCAATCTCTCCTCCAATTGCGGCAATCCACTATGTTGACTCGCTTCCAGATATTGCAGCCTTATAGATGGACGGTTTCTCCTCCACCTCCTCGACCACCTGCAATGCATAACTCATCACACCTTCAACCATGTATCTCCTTGTAGGCTTTATAACTCCTCTTCTTTAACATGCATCCATACTCTTATGTTCGAATTCCTCTGGTGGTGCATCGTCAAACTCTTCTGCTTCTTGCTCTACATAACTGGTGGTGGAATCTTGGGCGCCTGGTCACCCTTAGGTACCTCCACATATTCTTAATCATCAACAGCTTCTGTCTCCACCTTATCGGTGACCTTAGTTTTCAGCACCGAACTATCATCAAATACTACACTTCTGCTACGTGTAATATTATTGTCCGACTAGATCTTGTACCTCTTTACACCTATTCCATAGCCCATGAATACTTCCTTCTTTATTCCTGGCTCTGGTTTATCCTCATTCACATGGTAATGAGAGGTACAACCCTAAGACCCACAGATTCGAGTGGTCTGCAGCTTTTCCGGTCCACATCTCAAAAGGTTTTTTTACAACCAATACCTGTGTATGGGCTCCGATTTATCAGATAACAAGCTGTCAAAACTGGCTATCCTCATAAATGCCTAGTAAGAGCTGCATTCGAAAGCATACATTGTGTCTCCACTAAATGCCTAGTAAGAACTGCATTTTCTATTGTGTGATTGTTGTGTTTTGTGATGGCGAGCAATACTCTGATCCTTGCAGAATTCGTCAAACTCAGATGAACAAATTCCAACGCATTGTATGTGCGCAACCTCTTGACCTTCTTCCCTACTTGATTCTCTACTAGTGTCTTCCACTCCTTGAATTTGCCAAACACTTCACTGTTGTGCTTCATTATGAATATCCAAGCCATCATGGAATAATCATAAACGATACTTAGAAAATACCTGTGATCGCCCAACGACTTAACGTGAGAGGGACGCCAGCAATCAGAATGGATGTAATTTAAAGTACCCATGGTTCGATGAACTATTGTGGGAACTGCAATGATGTAACTTCCCAAATATACAATGCTCACAAAACTCCAGTCTTTTGGGCATGTGCACTATGAGAAGATCATTATTCTAGAGTATCTGCATCCCATGTTCACACGTATGACCATATGCCATAGTTTGGTTTGATAAAAGCCTCAAATCTCGGCTGAAGCAACTCCTACAGAACATGTTTACCCTCATGCGTCCTGAACCTCATGAATCGCTTCTGATAAAAGACACTACCTACATCTGCACGGCTATACGTCGTAAACAACTCCTTTTTTGGAAAAAAAAATTGTATGAAGCTCTAGTGTCAAGAAACCACACATCGGATTGATGTGTGAGATTGTCTGCTAGCACAACGTAATTGTCTTCCGAAGAGTTATCACGTTCAACTACCGCAGCAGAGCCATTTTGATCATGTTGATTTATTTCGAGGCAATATATATTCCAGTTCCTCTTTTCCTTGCACAAGGCACAAATATCTTTGACTCGACATCCTTTTCGATACAGGACAAACTACGGGAACTCTTCTTTATCAGGGATTGAGTAAAAATGGGTTATACCCCCATTGAATCTTTTCCTTTAAATCTTTATATCATGCGTATGTTAGTAATAAAGTAGATGTTCAGACTTGGCATGATCGTCTAGGACATCCCTCTGAAAATGTTTTGCATAAAATTGTACCCTAATCAGTTATTACTACTAGCGAAAATAAAGGACTTTGTCACTCTTGCTTGGAAGGTAAAATGCATCGCTTGCCGTACTCTCATTCTAGTTCAAAACCTGATGAACCTTAATACTTGTTACATAGTGATGTATGGGGGCCTTCTAGATCTAAGTCTTATCATGGTTTTCTCTAAAATGTTCTCTTTATTGACGACTATTCCAAATGTACGTGGGTTTTTCCATTACACACCAAGTCAGAAGTACCCAATGTTTTCTCTCTTTTTAAACTAAAAATTGAAAAATTATTTAAGCATCATATCCGCATTCTTCGTACTGATGGTGGTGGAGAATAAACTTCTTACATTTTTTCACAGTTTCTTAATAAAGAAAGAATTACCCATCAAAAGTCGTGCCCTCACACACCGCAACAAAATGGCGTTGCGAAAAGAAAGCACCGTCATATTATGGAAACTGCCGTGACTATGCTCAAGAGAGCTTCCTTACCCATTCTTTTATGGTTTCACGCCGTAACTGCTGCTGTTTTTCTCATCAATTGCATGCCTAGTCGTAACACTCAAAACAAATCACCCTTTGAATTAATTTTCGGCACTCCACCTGATTACTCGCATCTTAAAATATTTGGTTGTGCATGCTTTCCGTACTTCTGTCCTTATGCTACATCGAAACTTGACGCTAAAACTAAAATGTGCGCCTTTATTAGCTATGCGGATGAATATAAAGGTTACTTGTGTTTAGACAAAAACACGAATCGTATATATACTAGTCGTGATTTTGTATTTGACGAAACGTGTTTTCCTTATGCTATTGGTTCTCACTCTACTGTGAACTTTCCCATTTCAGGTACAACAGTACCAGCATCTTCCACGAATCCAGACACTTCGGTGCCACATGGAGTCACTTCGGCACCACTTTTTTTTGGTGACCAACCACCACCTAGTAGTGCTCAGATGCCTCTGTCCCACAGCCCATCGATGATGAGCTGGCCTAACCCGGGTGCGGATGACCCGACTTCTGCTGATCCAGTGCAGCCACCCGGCGAATAGAACCCCACTGCCCCTGATACTACACCAGACCCAGCAGCTACTACGATCTCCGGCTCTGGCGCGACACCTTCAACCAAAGCTGAGTTGTCTCCAACATTGGCCCCAGCTGAGATGGAACCTCCCTAGTCCAATCCAACTCACACTCATCCTATGCAAACCCAGAGTAAATCTGGAATCAGCAAAAAAAAAGTCTGGTTTTTCTGCTATCACTACTTTACAAGATCCCACTTCTTACACTGAGGCTAGCATACACTCTCAGTGGCGTTCCGCCATGACTGACGAGTACACTAGCCTCACACAACAAAACACATGGACTTTGGTACCTCCACTACCAAATGCAAACGTATAAGGAAATTTTTGGGTCTTTCGCACCAAATACAATCCCAACGACACTATTTCTCGTTATAAAGCACGTCTTGTTGCTCAGGGGTTTCACCAAAACCCTGGCATTGATTACGATGAGATTTTTACCCTAGTTGTTAAACACTCTACATTTCGTATTATTTTAGTACTTGCTGCAAATTTCAACTGGCCTTTACAACAAGTAGACGTAAAAAATGACTTTCTTCACAGCACTCTACGTGAAACTGTTTATGTGAGACAACCACCAGGATTTAAAGACCTTCAATTTCTTCATTACGTTTGCAAACTCAACAAGTCCATATATGGCTTAAAACAAGCTCCCCGATCTTGGTTCGAAGCTTCACCTCTTATCTTTCTACACTTGGCTTTGTCTCATCCTATGCTGACTACTCTCTCTTTATTCGACACTCTAACGGCAAAAGCACTAGTCTTCTTTTAATTGTTGATGACATCATCTTAACAGGAAACAATAACACTTTTATTGCTCATCTTATTCGCAAATTAAATGCAGAATTTTCTATGACTAATTTGGTCCGTTGACTTATTTCTTAGGTCTTGAAATCAAAAGGACCAAAGACGGAATTTCCATTCACCAAGCCAAATATATATCTAGTTTGTTATCTCGCTTTAACTGCATTTAGTGAAGTCGATTGGGCTGGTAACCCAACCGACCGTCGCAGCACCTCCGGCTTTGTTGTCTTTTTGGGCCACAATCCGATTCATTGGGGTGCTAAGAAAACAAGCAACAGTGGCTCGATCTTCCACTGAAGCCGAATGTCGCGCTCTTGCCTCCACCGCTGCTGAACTAGCTTGGCTAAAAAATGTATTTTGTGATTTACACCTTTTCATTTCTCAAAAACCAATACTTTGGTGCGACAACTTATCCACTATTGCCATCACTGTCAATCCTATTTTACATGCTCGCACCAACTACATAGAAATAGACTATCACTATATTCGTGAAAAAGTTTTAACTAACGACTTGTCTATTTCTTTTGTGAACAGTTCGGACCAACTCGCCGATATCTTCACCAAGGGACTCCCAACGCATCAATTTCAAGAACTCAAGCACAAACTAATGGTGCACCCCGCCCCATTAGTTTGAGGGGGAGTATTAAATCATATACATCAGCCCAACACCTTGGGCCGCTCACTATGGATCAAAGCCCAAGCAAAGAGCCACCTCAGCTCTCAGCCCATGACTAGAATGATAAGCTTTCCACACTTTGAAGGATCTGCTTTATACTCGGAGGAGCTTCATCTCAGGACTAGAGTGCAAATAAATCTTTTCAAATCTTTTTACAACCATTAGATCACATCCAACGGTCAAAGATATTACAGAATATTGTATATATTAATTGTATCGGTAAATGAATGAAATCATCGAGAATTCTCTGAATCTCTCTCGCTTCTTCCCGAGACATCTCCGATCATCTTCTCCGATACTTTCATCGGAAATTGCTTGAAACCATTCGGTTTCTTACAATACTCTTATTCAACGTGCAAATCTAGCTAGCGCACCAACATCACGCAAGTGATAACAGTAAGGGTTCAAACAGTACCGGTCTATCTCTCCCACTTTTGATCACTCCTTTCACATAAAAGTGTCACTTTTAGCCGAGCTGAAACCAAACTGCGCACAATACTATGGTCCTTTGTACTCTCTATGGTAAATATTATTATTTTCTCTGTACAAAGACCAAATATGGAGCATTACAACCAAACTGCGCACAACTATGGTCCTTATATATATATATATATATATATATATATTCACTTCTCAATTTGTGTTTGTCTGGACTTGATGAACTTATACGCTATCAACAGTGATTTGACAAAGAAATGGGTCCTTGATGGCATATACGTGTTACATTTTTGCATCCAAAACAGCTGACATCTGTCAATTGGAAGGGGGGTCTCGATAGGTTATTGTAACTACCAATTGCTACTCCTGAGAAAACGTTAGTTGATGATTTATGCGTCACAAACTCACATTGAGTGATATAACACTTGTCTTCATCATTGTGTTTTCTTCTTTGGACTAGTTCAACTTGCGTTTCCCAATTGCTTCCATGTCATTAAAGAAGAAACAAACCCCACCATTGGTCAATTACTATTAAATTGGTGACTTTTGGACAAAAGCTACGTCTCTTAAATATAGGTAAAAGAAAATAAAAAACGCCAATTATTCATATTCCTGCTTATGGGTTGACAAGACATTTTTACTCTCAAGTTTTCATATTCCGCCTTGTTCACAATTCCCAGAAAACAACAGTAATTATTTTATTTTATTTTTGAGAATAAAACCACAGTAGTTATAACAGACGCATTCACACACTCGCTCTTAGACAGCCACGAGCACGGCAAAAAGGATACAGTACCCGATCTTTCCAGGCTTCAAGCTCAAATAAAGATTTTTGATCTGTTATCAAATTTATGGAAAATTTAGGACAACCATAAGAACCAGATGGTTAATTGCTGAAATATTTAAAAAAATATATCCATAACCCCATCAGATGTTATTGTTCAACCACAATTTACACAGTTGGTGGACGTAGTGACAGTGCACAATTTTGTAGGCTGTGATCATGAGCATCAGGGGCGGAGCCAGCCCGCAGCACGGGTAGACACGTGCCCCACCCAAAATTTTTTAAAAATACAATTTTCTACAATTTTATTATTTGATTTATGAAAAGTGCAAATAGTGTCCTTGCTAAAATTATATAGTGCCTTAGGTAATTTGATTATCTTACAAGAGTATTTCGAAAACCTGACTCCGCCCCTGATGACCATAATACTTATGGTAGACTAAATGTTTTATAGTATGTCACAGGTGACAGTCTCTTCCATGGATTGCATCATGGAAGACTTTAGCTTATGTTTAATAAATATTGTTTTCGCACCTGGGGGTGCGATCACGTAGTATGACGTCTTTTTACCGAGATGACTTCAACCTCCTGTAGAGTCGATCACAACTTCTTCTTCTAGTGTGTTAGTGTATTTGAATTTTTTTAAGAATTACATCAAATCTTACATCTAACCGGGTTCGAACTTGGTACATTATACAGGGGTTTATAATGCTTACCACTGAGCTAGCACTCATTTGAAGTGTATTTGAATCTCGAAAAATGATATGAAAAGTAAATGAATTGGTACTCCCTTACTTTATATTATTTGGTAGTAAAATAAAGTTCACTAGAAAACAAATTATTATATTTTATTATACTAAAATTACACTCACACAATTTAATTTTTCTAAATATTATCACTATTTTAGAACATGCACAGAGGTCCCGAGATAGACCCGCATATTATTAAAAGATAGTCGGATTCTCAACACGTAAAACTCTGAAAGGGAGGGGGGACAAAAGACCCGACCAACTATTATATGGAATATACGTCATGGATCCACAACCTCTCCTCGAACAGCTTGAATAACCATCATAGAATCTCCAAACACACAGTCAGCTTAGATACAATGTTGATAACTCCTCTTAGGGGTTATCTTTATTAGTGAATTACCTACAATTTTGTGAGACTTTTGACCTATTTAGGTGTCTAACCGTGCGGAATTATGCTTAATTTGTGAAAATGAGCTTTGTGCGGTTTATTGCTGGTCCGAGTGTTTCTGTGCGTATTGTGATGTTATTTGTCGAATATAATCGCTTAAGATGGTTGTTCTTGTGTTCTTAATAAGAACATATTCTTCTGGTTGCAGGAGGCATGAAACGAACTTCATAAACAACAGAAGCTCAAGCGGACTCAAGAGGAGTAAAGTGGGAGATGCCAAAAGTGATCAGTGTGCACTCTTTTGAAGATATTTGGAGTTTTGCAAGGAACTTTGGAGTGGGACCGATAAATCCTTGTGCCTCAGATTCTTGGTGTGAAGAGCTTATCTAGCCTCTTCTAGGTTATTGTATATTTCCCACCAATGAAAGATTTCACGAAACCCTCGTACGATAGAGGAAGCAACACCAACATAATTAATTTCGCATCCTCGCCACTTACTTTCTCATTACTATTACGCAACTCAAGCATAATAGTGTTTAGAACGTCTAAGTGATCATTGATTTGCGTACCTTCATACATGCGCGGACTCAATAATCGCTGCTTCAGCATCCACTTGTTGGTGAGCGGCTTTGTCATGTAGAGGCTCTCCAAGTTCAACCATAAAGCAGTCGTCGTCTCCTAATCTGTGACTGCGGGATCACGTCATCCATACATGTTCGTTGCGTGCGCCTTCTCCTCCGTTTTTATATATGTCGGAGTGGTTGTATCCACGTTGCCCTTGTTGGACGCATGGAAGCCATAGATCGTCGTGTTTCAACAACACCATCATCTTAGTCTGCCACAGAATGAAACAGTTCCTCCCACTGAGCTTCTCGATCTTCATTGAAGAACCTAACATTGTTCCTCTCAAAACCCTAACCCAAATCTCTTACACCAGTTTGTTAAGACATGGGTATAAACAAAAAGCGATGAACGAAAACAAAGAACGACAGACAAGAATTAACGTGGTTCACTAGTTTTGATACTACCTACCTCCACGGCCAAAATCTGATGTTCATTGAGAGAAATCACTCAATTACAACCACACTACTGAAAAGCCACGAACCTAACATCTCTCTCTCTCTCTCTCTCTCTCTGTATATATATATATATATATATATAAGATACTGACTTGTGTGTCAAGAAATATCAAGGAAAAATACCAAAATCGATTAGGAAACAAACAGCTGGTCCAGCTCCACTGCCTTTCGCACCAAAGGCTTGATGCTTTCGCACGAATCGTTCGTGCGAATTCTAATCCCTTAAGAGCGAAAGAGCACTGTGTCTCTGCCTTCCTTCATTTCCTCTTTGATGCTTCGCACGATGCTTGCTAAGCATTTGATCATTCCCAATAGTTCCCATGGACAAACAAGGTGTGTAAGAACGCTGATTTCAATGGTTTATAATGCTTAATCACCATGAATGTTGAGCATAAATGCCGCCAAACGGGGAGTCAGTCGCTTCGATTCTGTCAGCAATTGCTACAACTGCATAATCCCATTAGTGAATTCGAGATTGACTTGGTAATCACAAACCTATGAACATCGGGAAAGAATTAATGAAGGTGGCTGTGTCTCTACTTTCGTCGTCAGTTGTCGGCGATGTGAGTATGAATGGACGAGAAAAAGAGAGGACAGAGAGATATATAATATTAGAAGTGGAGGAGGAAAAAAAATCCGCTGAATTTTCATTTGATTGTAAGCTTGATTTGGGCGGAAATTTTTCATTCAGTTTGATTTTAAATATTTTTCTTTCACTATTTCCTTTGATTTCTTTCACTTCCGATCACAAATAATTTTCCATTTTTTTCCTTTCTTTACTTTTCTAATTTCTTTTCATTTTCCAAATTCCAAGTATAGTTCTGCATTTCTAATAGCCCATTTAGTAGTGTTTTTGCTTTTTGAAACACTGCTTTAGCATTTCATGCGTTCGATAAATTATTATGCATCAAACCTATGACAGCAACTATTACTATAACTTTTAAACCATTTCCATAATAATAGATACATTAATAACATTATTTATTCTATCATATTGATTTTGTCATTAGAGACTTCCAATAACTCTAAAACACTAGTAATTACCAGACACAAAATGCTAAAAGTGCATTTTCACATCAGGGCGTATATCAAGTTTACTAAACACGTATTTTTCATGTGAACGTTCAGAGCAACCTTCTCATTTTACTTCATGGACAACAACTTTCTAGAACGTAATAACATTCCGAAACTAGCCAGAAATCACTCACCACTTAACATAACCATTAACCACATTGGATGATGGCGTACCCTCGAATTAACAGTTGATGTTTGAATTGTGATTTATTTTTATTTTTTTGCCTTCCCTTGTGTTAGGACTAAAAAAATTTATGAGGAACATGGATCACTATGTATAAATCAATATTGATTTATCTAAGGATTCATGGATACCTTTCAGCCTTTCTTGTCTATTTATCCTACATAAAGTCATAAACAATGTCTTCGATCATCTTCAAACAAAATATTAACAAATGTGTACTTCACCTATTATTTGTCTCTATCGTATAGAAATTGCAAGACTTCTCTATCATGATTCTTAAAACTAAGACCACACAAACGTTTCATATACCAAATAATTCTTAAAACTGAAAACTGCGCAAGTATTACTGTTCCGAGCCACAATATTATCAACTTCTTAGGACTTTCCAATCCTCCATCATTGCCATCACATTTCAACTTCCTCTCTCCAATTCATTTTGTCTATTGTAATCTCAAGATATTTTCCTTCCACTTGCCAATTTTATGTGATGAGTGGGCCAACAAGCTATCACAAGTGTTCGTCTAATGAGCTCATAAAAAGCTTACATCACCCCCATCCATTTCTAGAAGACAGTATTTTTGGGTTTGGATGAAATAATATGACTACAGACTAATCCTCTCCCTGCGTCGAAATAGTCGTAGTAGAAATTGACCTTTCGATCAAGTTCTCTTCCATATGCAAAACCTAGGGTTCAGTTGCAAATCCTCGTACTTATGAATAAAGAGCCCTACCATGTATTGTTTCAAACCACATTTGAAAAATTGCGCAATTTGAGTTGTTATGTTAGAATAAATTGGATTTCGGCTTAGTCAACATTGTTTTAAAATGCATGTGTATGTTTTTGTTTCCAAAGATGATTCAACTTTCAAATTCTTGTGCTTGAGGTTGCTGGCTTGAAGGAAACAAATGACACAAATTCTGAACAAAACCTAGGCTAGTACGCTAACTTTATTCTATTTGATTCGTCTTAAAGTATCATCATTCTCTCAATCACGCTTTCTATATTAATCTCAAGTATTCAGAAACATTTGTTCCTACTCTATATGTCAACAATTTTGGGAAGGAAGAATTCATAAGCCACTCGTTTGGGCGGGCCATGTTCTGGTTCATCCAATTGATATATAAAAAAAAAAAAAAGGTGTTAGTTCAGTGGTTAAAAAATTGTAACCCCTCCATTAGGTCATGGGTTCGAACCCCACAATTCTCAACAAAAATTATGTAAGAATAATACACTCTAAATACTATATCCGAACTCCTCAAAAACCTCACGTTATGATGCGTTAGTGCATGCTTGTGAGCTTGAATTTTATTCGGTTTTTATTTAAATATGTCATTTTAATTTAATTCTATTTGTTACACTGTTTCGCAATGTCGATTAAATGTTGCTTTGGACCACTAATCTGCAAATAAGAAATCTCCAATTTTGCAGATTCTCACATTCTGCAGATTGCGAACTCATACCAAATATTGTTAGAAATTTCAGCTATTTTAGATTTTCAAGTAGATTATTTTCTCATATAATTTTCGGGTGATTATTTAGGTTTTCAGTTGATACTAAACATGCGTTTATTGAGTCTATCAGTTATAAGCGACTCTCGCTTCAATAGTAAGAGCAAATGGTATAGGGCGAGCTCCACGAGAAAATATCGTTGCAGACATGAAAGCAGTTCCGGTTAGAACGCAAAAGTAGAAGAAGAACCAAGGGTAGTCTACACCTTATTATGAGCGGAACATGTTTTTAAAGAAAACAAAACTAGATAGATGTGTGAGCAACACCAGATCTATCATCTCATTTTATGCACTAATGGACCCTTTCAACTTCTGAATGGCTGTATTATTCTGAGCTGCAATCATAATATCATCAACATACAAAACTAGATAGATGTGTGCGCCACCCTGCACTATGTAGTACACACATCAATCATCCGGATTGCTTAAGCTCATATAAGGGTTCTTCAACTTGCACACGTGATTTTCTTTACCTGGAACTTGGAATCCATTTGGCTAGCTCATGTATATGTCTTCCTCCAATTCTTCATGTAGAAAAGTTGTTTTCACATCTAGTTGCTCAAGCTCCAAATCATGATGTGCAACTATTGCTAGTAGCATTCCGATCGAGGTGTGCTTGACCACGGTGATAAATTCTCGTTGTAGTCAACACCTCTCCTTCAGACTGAAACCTCTAATAACCACTCTGCTTTATACTTGACGCCCTTCGCAGGTGTAATTCCTTCATTCTTTCTGAAAACCCACTTGCAAGTAATTACTTTCCGACGTGCTGACAATTCTACAAGCTATCATGTCTTGTTTTTGTGTAGTGCCCTCAATCTCTCCTCCAATTGCGGCAATCCACTATGTTGACTCGCTTCCGGATATTGCAGCCTTATAGATGGACGGTTTCTCCTCCACCTCCTCGGCCACCTGCAATGCATAACTCATCACACCTTCAACCATGTATCTCCTTGTAGGCTTTATAACTCCTCTTCTTTAACATGCATCCATACTCTTATGTTCGAATTCCTCTGGTGGTGCATCGTCAAACTCTTCTGCTTCTTGCTCTACATAACTGGTGGTGGAATCTTGGGCGCCTGGTCACCCTTAGGTACCTCCACATATTCTTAATCATCAACAGCTTCTGTCTCCACCTTATCGGTGACCTTAGTTTTCAGCACCGAACTATCATCAAATACTACACTTCTGCGACGTGTAATATTATTGTCCGACTAGATCTTGTACCTCTTTACACCTATTCCATAGCCCATGAATACTTCCTTCTTTATTCCTGGCTCTGGTTTATCCTCATTCACATGGTAATGAGAGGTACAACCCTAAGACCCACAAATTCGAGTGGTCTGCAGCTTTTCCGGTCCACATCTCAAAAGGTTTTTTACAACCAATACCTGTGTATGGGCTCCGATTTATCAGATAACAAGCTGTCAAAACTGGCTATCCTCATAAATGCCTAGTAAGAACTGCATTCGAAAGCATACATTGTGCCTCCACTAAAAAAGTCTTAATTCTCTTGGCTACACCATTTTCTATTGTGTGATTGTTGTGTTTTGTGATGGCGAGCAATACTCTGATCCTTGCAGAATTCGTCAAACTCAGATGAACAAATTCCAACGCATTGTATGTGCGCAACCTCTTGACCTTCTTCCCTACTTGATTCTCTACTAGTGTCTTCCACTCCTTGAATTTGCCAAACACTTCACTGTTGTGCTTCATTATGAATATCCAAGCCATCATGGAATAATCATAAACGATACTTAGAAAATACCTGTGATCGCCCAACGACTTAACGTGAGAGGGACGCCAGCAATCAGAATGGATGTAATTTAAAGTACCCATGGTTCGATGAACTATTGTGGGAACTGCAATGATGTAACTTCCCAAATATACAATGCTCACAAAACTCCAGTCTTTTGGGCATGTGCACTACAAGAAGATCATTATTCTAGAGTATCTGCATCCCATGTTCACACGTATGACCATATGCCATAGTTTGGTTTGATAAAAGCCTCAAATCTCGGCTGAAGCAACTCCTACAGAACATGTTTACCCTCATGCGTCCTGAACCTCATGAATCGCTTCTGATAAAAGACACTACCTACATCTGCACGGCTATACGTCGTAAACAACTCCTTTTTTGGAAAAAAAAATTGTATGAAGCTCTAGTGTCAAGAAACCACACATCGGATTGATGTGTGAGATTGTCTGCTAGCACAACGTAATTGTCTTCCGAAGAGTTATCACGTTCAACTACCGCAGCAGAGCCATTTTGATCATGTTGATTTATTTCGAGGCAATATATATTCCAGTTCCTCTTTTCCTTGCACAAGGCACAAATATCCTTAGGTAACTCGAAGCCTGAGAACTTCTTCTTGCTCTTCTTACCTTTTTGGTTCTTGTTGCCATAGTTGTTGAGTACGCCTTCTCCTCCAATAGATACTCAGATGATGATGGACCTATACCCATCTTGTCTGCCGCCAACGGCAACCAGATGCCTTGCTGCTTCAACAAAGCGCGCATCTTGATCTGCCACTGGCTAAAGCAGTTTCTCCCTGTGAATTAGTCGATCTTCATGGTCGATCCAGACTTCATTCTTGGTGAAAGTTCGTAAGCCTGCACTCTGATACCAGCTTGTTGTAAATATGTTCAATCAAGAACAAATAAGCAAAATTTGAAGACAAAGATTTAGCATGGTTCTCTATCGGAAGTCGTTAACTATGTCCACGACGAAGCAAGAACACTTTTATTTCTAAGAGAAACCAGTTACACAGACCTTACCTCAGTAAGCGACCAGTACGTGCCCTTATAGTTCCCTAGGGTTCCAAAACGAACGAGGAAACAACCAAATTGCCTCCTTCATACCTCATGATCGCACGATCAAGGCATATAAGAAAACTTCCAAGGATTCTGATTGCACGATCAACCTTTGTGCTGACTTAAAGACCTTGATTATTCAAGGAACAAATCCAACGGTTGGAATTGTGAACTTTCGGCTTCCATCTCAATTACCTGTTCATATCGTTAACAAGTTCAGGTACACGCAGAAGGTAGAGATGTTGAAACATTGCCATTTAGTCGACATGTTGAAGATTAAAATTCAACATTATTTGAAGTACCTATTTGAATTAAGGAAAAGATCTCAAGTTTCTTAACGAAACCCGAGGTCGTGCAACCAAGGGCAACACATTACTCGTAGTAGCCTAAATGATGTTCGAATATAGTCACAAGAACCGTGCAACCAAGGGCAACACATTATTCGTAGCAGCCTAAATGACTTTTGACTATAGTCACAAGAACCGTACTAATTTAGCCAGAATCGTCTTAAGGATCAAACTTGATGTTTTTGCTATTAACGGTAATATGTAAATCATTTTTCTTATCGAGATTTGTAAATCATTGTTTTAGTATGACACTGCAGTTGAATTCCTTCAGTTGATTTGTTTGTAGAATATTCTAGATTACTAGAAAATTTTGTTAGCCTTTGTTGCCATTTTTTATAATTTCTGTATTTTAAAGTTTTATGCTATCTGAATAGCACGGTACGTATTTAGCCACTACTTTCTTTTCACTTATTGTTCAATAAAATTGCTAATTTCTCCAATTCAAAATCCTTATCTTTTCAGAGATAGATTATCCCTGGTCATTTTCCTGTTGCTTCAACAAGCGATTTCTTCCTCGTACCCATCAATGTATCACACGAGCCACACAATTGTATAGAATCTTACACAAGTGTCTAACTCGCATGCTCAGCGGAACACCACGTCACTAACTACTTTGCTCCGCTTGTTTACTGCCCTAGTTACAAATTTCGAACCACAAAGAAATTAGGACAAGCAAAAAAAAGGTGGATCCTTTGGCAAAGAGTGGTAGTTCACCAAGGAACATATTCTTTGCTTCAAAGTACCCAAAATAAGAAAAAGCTTTTATGTGCCTTCCTTGGCAACACAAATTACGTAATCAAACCACACACACAAAACCCACTATTATAATAGTAAGTGCTACAGTACAACTCTTAGATCTTTTTCAAAAGAGAGTTATTATTGATAAATTGACAAAGGAAGAGACTCACAAAGATCCCCCACACCCAATAAATAATCAACACCCACAAAGACCCAGAAGTGCAGTATAAGCCAACACAACAAATCAACCAACCAACAACCATTGCCTAACTCTCCCATCTCTTTCTCTTGCAAACCTCACCATCAATGGCGTAAAGCAATGCCCACATAACCCTCTTGCGTGCAGGAAACACACCAATCAAAAGGGTGAATTGAAGGGGACCCAGAATCCAAATTTTCATAAGAACAAGTGTCTCATATAGAATCTTCTTCAAACCACAGTCAGTCATCACTCTGTCTGCAGACAGAGAGAGAAAACAGAGCAAAAACAGAGCAAAACAGAGCAAAAACAGAGCAAAACAGAGCAAAACAGAGCAAAAACAGAGTCTCTCTGTCTCTGTGATTGATTTTCTGTGATTGGCTCTGTATAAATTAATGTGTATGAGGAAAGGGGAGGAGGGAGGAAGAAGCAAACCTGGGGAAAGCAGGAGAGCTGACGTTGGAGGGGATCTTCGATTGCATCCATGAAATCAAATCTGCTCTGGCTTTCGCTAGGATGAGCGAATCGGCTTATCGTGTCGACACCACTTCGCGGCTCGCTCAATGGCGGATCGACAACTTGGCTTCTTGCACCTACCGCAAGTCCGATCCTTTCAAGATCGGAAAGTGGAATTGGTAATTTCTCTTTCCCACACCCCATCACCACTTCTGCCGATTTTCTAGCTCTGTTTCGTTTGTTTGGTCTCAAGAAAAAAATAATAATAATAATCATGGGTTAAGGACTTTGTTTATGTTTAGATGATTGCCCAAAAATGAAAACACTAGTTTCTAATCATGGGTTAAGAATTTAATTGGGAGCGATCGTCTTGTCCTAAACACAGTTAATTTCACTGCCTTTCACTTTCTAGTGTCTACTCTCCATTTTCACCTCCCTGAATTTTTAGCTTTGTTTCCTTTGTTTGGTCCCAAGAAAACAAGGCGGAATCTTGATTTCCCAGAAAACCCCGGGAAATATTTTGTTTGGATAATTACCCAGAAATGAAAAACTAATTTATAATTATGGGTTAAGGATGAAATTGGGTGCGATCGACTTCTCTTAACACAGTTAATTTCACTGTATATTCTCCAATTTCATCTCCCAGGAGTTTTAGCTCCGTTTCGTTCGTTTGGTTTCCTAAAAAGAAAAGAGGGGGGGATCTTGATTTCCCAGAAAACCCCGGGAAATTGAAGCCTTGTTTATGTTTTGGATAATTACCCAAAAATGAAAAACTAATTTCTAATTACGCGTTAAGAATGAAATTGGGTGCGATCGTCTTCTCCTAAACATAGTTAATTTCACTGTCTAGTCTCCGTTTAGGTGATTTGCTTTTTGTGTGTTTGTGTGTGTCTTATGATGCGTTTTTTTCTTTTTGGGGGCTGAAGGCATTTGGCTGTAGAGAAGAACAAGACCTTGTCAGTTAAGTTGTACCCAGAAGTATCGAATTTAACCAGAGATCATCCTCCAATCGCTTCCTTCATCATCCGCGTGGTCAGCTCGGTTGGAGATCGCAAGTCTTTGGTTCACCCAGGTAAAAAAAATATATATATATCATAGTATTCTGTAATCTGTATGATTATAATGAGCGAGTTATGGTGTTACAAACTCCTGTATTTGCGGATTTATTACGTCTCTGTGGCAGATTTAAGTCCAGACACTAACTGCTAGCATACCCTAAAAAAGAAGGCTTAGCATTGCTGATTTGATTTCATACCCTTATTACCGGTGATTTGGAGATTAAAGGGAAAAAGAAAAAGGAGCCGGTCGGCTGACTTACCCTTAATAATAATAACATTTGTAAGAGCATCTCCAACAGCAAAACGTTACTTGGATTAAATTTGTTCTAGTCTTACATTTTACTCCAGCACAATATGTGTAGTTAACAACCAGCATTATTTTATTGTTTTCTAATTTTCATCATTAAACAATCAACAGTTCTTGACTAAAATTATAATTTTTCACCATGAATAATGGTCTTCAGTTTTGTCCAAGATTTAAGCCTGGTGGATATTTGCTCCACCTTTACACCAGTCGTTGGAGCTGGCTTTTCCGCAAAACTATCATAAATTTAGGAAAAAGTCTTTCTACATTTGTTGGAGAGGCTCTAAGAGGAGAAAACCCCAGTTTCTGAACCTAACATCTATTAACCGAGTACAGCAAATTTCGTTAGTCGGAGAAATTTGGCAATAAAATAGAACAGCTGAACTCATTTAACGTTTCGGGATTGGTCATGAAAGCTTTAAGAAGTGCAGTACAAAATAAACCATCCCTGTCCAAGTCTTAGAACCTACTAGTACATTTCGGAGGGAAATTGGGTCACTTCTTGTCAAGTTTTCTGGCCCCAACACAAATGATGCTCAATATCTCATTAATGCATATACTGTGAATCAATGATGCAAGCTTACATTGTTGTTCCCAAACACAAACTTCATGGAAACAATTAGGCTGAACTTACTCCGAGCTTACAGCGTTTTCTATTTTTTCAATTGTGCAAAGTAGAGTTCCAGACTGCCAGTTTCAGATGAAATAATTTATTAACCGCAGCTAAAATGTTTTAATGCAGTAATCACAGAAAAGCAGATCAAGAATAACGACGATTTCGTCTGGTCACTTGAGGTTCCTTTAACTGGGAAGTTCATTATCGACGTAGAATTCATTGACTTGAAGATTGCACCTTCAGACGTATGCTTTTATCTTACAGTTTTTATTTACAGCAAATGTTCTCTGAGTATCCACTAAAAAAAAAGACAAATGACAGTAAACCTGTATCTAAAGTTTGACACTCGTGACACTCAACCTCCAGCATTTCCAATTTCATAGAAAACCTCCCGCGGACTTTTCATTTTGAGACAAATAGCCTTCAATCATTAACATGGTTAGATTAAATAAACGAAATGACCACACGTGATGGGTAGTACAGTAGTAAATTTTCTTAATTTAATCTAACCTGATTGGAGGCTATTTGTCTCGAAATAAAATGTGCAGTGGTTTTTTCTTTTTTGAAATTGGAAGTGTTGGAGGTTTAATGTCACGTGTCAAACTGCATACAAGTTTAGTGTCATTTGTCCAATAAAATATTAAAAGAACTGAAAACCGGTTATAATAATACGCAATTCGTTTATAACAAGCAGGGAGGAGACCCATACTCTATCTGGGCTGAAGGAGCCACAGAGAAGCAATCGAATGCGACCGCCCTCTCATCGCTCGGCAAAATGTTAGCAGAGAGCATCCACACCGACATCGTCATCAACGCCGCCCAAGGCAGCATCGGGGCCCACCGCGCGGTCCTCGCCTCGCGGTCCCCAGTCTTCCGCAGCATGTTCTCGCACGACCTGAAAGAGAAGGAATTATCCACTGTTGACATCTGCGACATGTCAATCGAATCCTGCCAAGCTTTTCTCAACTACATTTATGGAAACATAAACCACCAAGAGTTTCTCACTCACCGATTAGCCCTTCTCCGAGCAGCTGACAAGTACGATATATTGGACTTGAAGGAAGCTTGCCATAAAAGCCTACTTGAAGATATTGATACCAAGAACGTGCTTGAGAGGCTCCAAAATGCTTATCTGTTTGAGTTGCCGGAGCTCAAGAGTAGTTGCCTGAAATATCTTGTGAAATTCGGTAAGATATTTGATATTCGCGATGATTTTAGCTCCTTCATGCAGTGTGCGGATAGGGAGCTAATTGCTGAGGTGTTTCATGAAGTTCTTGCTGCGTGGAAAGGCTTCTGAATACCGTCTGCCACCCGAATTGGGATCAATATTCTTTGTGATGTCCATGAAAAAAAATGGGTTTGTTAGTATTTGTGCAGAAAAATGTAACTTGGGAAGTGCATTCTTTTGTTTGTAAGATGTGTAATCTTTCGTGTACTTGTACAAATATTGATTTCACAGAAACAGATGCTAGTACCAAAGATTGAATATAGTTGTTGATTTCATCGCGATGGAAATGTAAATAACATTGTATGTCGGACCTATTGGTGTAAGATATCAACAAAAAATCTATTGATCGAGTTGGTTTTTCCTTTATTATTTGAAGTTATTTCTTTGGTATTGCGAGCTTGAGCAAAGGATAAATATATGGATGGAGGAATACTCAATCCTATGCAGTCCTAGTCGCATAGGATTGAGTATGGATATTGATGGAGGATCTATTCTACAACTTTAGGGGTTAATTATTCCGAGCAATGAAATATTTTCTAGTACAATATTGGAACAACCTTGTAACCAATTCCTACAGAAAAGAACTAAAAAATTATGACTCGTCACAGTCTGCTACGAAAAACTGATAGGAAAGGAAGACCAAGATGACAAAAACGGTACCTCCATTAACAAGATTTTTTCAGAAAGTGGTTCATTGTATGCCCCTATGAAGCCACGATCAAGAGAGAAATTTGAAATAAGAAGTGGGATTTCAGAAAACTGTTGAGGGTGAGGAAAACCACACCTCCATTGCTCAGAAAACAAGAGAAATCTAACCTTGAAGAATCAACACTGAAGTTACTACTCCCGGCTTGAATTTAGTAGTCCTTTTCATTCAAATATAACGAGTTTGGCCATTTGTTTCCACAGGAGAGAGAGAGAGAGAAAGAGAGATTTGAAACCTCTTGAAGCTCCTACAGGTTTTAACAAGAATATGGAGGGAATATTATTGGTATCAAATTAGCATCAGAAAGGCAAAAAGAATGTACCAACGGTATCCCAATTTTTTGGGTTTTGTTCAGCTTCCGTACCTAACTTCTAAAACTTGCACCTTGAGATACTTGCTTTCGCTTTATGTTAGAATTGATTACCTCATGTGGCGGTGTTATAGATTTTGGGTTTATTTCATGATCACTGGTCACAAGTAAATAAGTGATCACTAATGTAATGTGACATATCCTTGAGAAGCAGGGAATTTAAAATGGCCTGAAGCGCTGCAGAGCCAGCGAAACATGGTGGTGCACAGTTATTGGTACTTGAGCACCACTTGATGCTGTTTTAGATCACTGGAAAATATCTCCCTCTGCCGGAAAATAGTAGAGTTTTGAATTTTCCTTTGGGCTTCTAGGATGATGGTTAGTTTTGTTAAGTAGGCTTTTCATTCATTGGACACCAAGAACAAAAAAACTTCAAATTCATTCTCTTATGGGGTGATGGTATTGTAAATATTCTTTAAGTTGTTTTATTTCATCATGTTCACTGTAAGTAGATTTTCAGTTTCGTATCTTCATTGGGGGCTGTTTGGATGAGCTAAAATAAGTTAAAGATTGAGCTTAAAAGCTCATTTAATCTGTATTGTTTGGATCTTTGGATGAAGGAGATTATTGCTAAAAAAAATTGAATTTCACTTTCTTTACGATCCAGAATTTCCCATAAAGAATCTGGAAATCACCCAATAGATCCGGAATTTCCCAAAAAATTGAAAATTCCCAAAAAAAAATCCGGTTTCTGCCCAAAAATTCGGAATTTGGAAATCCGGATTTGTTCGGGTTTGGAGAGGTTTGACCGAAAAATTTCGTATTATTGACCAATCATCTACCTCTCGATTTCCTCTCATCCAAACAGGCCCATTATAAGGATTGTATGTTGCCTTCCTTACGGAACCCAAGTTGTCTGTAATCATGTTTTAGGCGCAGTTAGGTTATCCAGAAAGAAAATAAGGTTATCCAGAAAGACTTCATCTGCAACAACCTCCAATGAATTTAACATATCTCAATAGTACTAATACTAATTAATTGCATCTCATGATTTGTTACAGTTTTATGTGTCAAGACTGAACCATATTATTGATGAAAAGCACTAGAAATCAGGCAAGTGTGACTGATTAAAGTTATTCTATCTCGTACGTTTTATCTCAACAGATAATAATGCATATACTTGCCTTTATTTCTCACCATTTTCATCCTTATCTTCAGATTCTGGTAAACTGATATTTGAATTTCAAACAATCCATCTAATATAGAATAAAATAACAGGCTAAACATGAATTGATATTAATAAACTTCCATTCATTCTACGGTATAAAAATAAATAACAGGTTAAACATGAATTGATACTAATAAACTTCCATTCATTCCACTAGATAATAAAAACTTAAAACTTCTACAAACTGATTAAACTACAATGGACATAAGAGATACAACTGATCATATATACCCAGATACCAAAATAAGAGCAAAGAGCTTGAGGACAATTTAAGTGGTCCAACAGCAATCCCAGACTGAAACGGAGATTGAACTAACAACACCTAGTACGGAGGAGGAGCTGGAAAGCCTAAGAAGGGTCTTGTTCCAGAGTAAGATGATGATGATGAGTGAATTGTGTCCTTAGCCTTGTGAAATCCTTCCTTGAAGACCCCAAAACCAAACAAGAAACCAATCACAATCACAACTCCTATGATGCAGATGCACAGCATGCATATCCTGCTACTGCAACACATGATTCTACTCCAACTTCAACCGAAAAATCGACAATCCGCTGAGATTTGTGGCTAATAGAGAGAGAGAGAGAGAGAGAGAGTTATGAAGATATCTTCTGAGAGGGTTTGTATAGAATTGGGGAAGAAATAGAGGAGTGCAAGGGTTGATGAAGTTTCTCAAAACTTGGCCAACAGAAAGTTGAAGTTGTCACTCTACGCTATCATTCCTTTTTAGTTGGTGGTGTGATAGAGATGAGTAACAGAAAGCTACATTTATCTACCAAAACAGAAAATATCAAATGCGCTGGTTACACTACCAAAAATTATGTTGGCTTTATCTTAAAGTAGGCAGGTTTGGTCCCCAAAGATTTCAGTTTGTACTTTGTAGTTTGGATATGAAAGTTAAACACTCGAAATTTGAAATCCAGAACTTGAATGCTTTATTCAGATACAATGATTTTGAATTTGAATCTCCCTGGATACTCCCCCAATCAAACAAACATACTAATAAAACAAACATACTTATCACCTAGAATGCTATGTGCATAAAGTTAGCACCTTTTCTTTGGTTGCGTAAAGTTTAAATAAAAGAAAGTTTTGCAGTTGGGCAAACACAATTTTATCTACAAAAAATAG
The DNA here is from genome assembly GCA_023055425.1 of Linanthus parryae. Lineage (NCBI taxonomy): Eukaryota > Viridiplantae > Streptophyta > Magnoliopsida > Ericales > Polemoniaceae > Linanthus > Linanthus parryae. The sequence goes on along the minus strand of JALGPY010000023.1, from coordinate 5,612,035 downwards.
ATTTCATTTCATTTTCTCAATAAAATATGGATCTTAGATGCAAAATGACAACTTGACCACATCCCTCTGTGAACCGACTATTTTCCAGTAGAGATAATCTATCAAGCTTCTTCTTCCCAGTATAGACACAAGTTCAATAAAAGGAAGAACGTGGTCACGGCTATGATCAGGAAGGGGTTAGGTCCATCTATACATATATTGTCATTCGGAAAAGCTTTCTTGATAAAACAGAAAGTAAGTAACTATAATATATACTATAATGATAATATCTCTAACAAACCATAGTCATTAATAGTTGTCCTGAGCATTGTTTTATTAAAACCGGACCTAACCTGCCGGCAGGGGCGGATCCAGGAATAATGTTGCAGTGAGGGCTAAAACGAACATTTAAAACAAAATATGCATATGACCTGAATTTGGTAAAGTTGAGTGAGGGCTAATCTATAACTTTTATAGGGTAGAACTGAAAAAATTAACAACAATAGTTGTAATTTCAATTCTCAAAACTTGAATGGGCTATAACCCTCACTGGTCACCATATACGTCCACTCTTAACTGCCGATTTCACTGGTCAGACTGGGAACAGAAGCCAAAAATGGGCCCTCATGTCCGGATCGAGTCTGCCAATTTTGTACAGAACTAGACCGCAACGATCACATCCTGATTCATTTACTAAAGAGCTATTATTGATGCAGTGACTGTCACGCACAAACCCTGCGTGTAACCTCTGCGCTAGACAGGAACGTTGATTATAAATGTGCATTTTTGTATACTATTCCTAAGTACTAAAATTATATTATCACAAATAATCAGACAATTAAGTGATCTTAAACTTGTATTCTTACTTTGAATACTTATAGTGATCTATTATGTTAACTTAACAAAATAATACTATCAATTATACTCTCATTGTTTTAAATTTGATTTCTACCATTACTTCCACATTACACTTTATTTCGTGTAAACTGAACTGTACTAATCGTATATGTATTTTATATACAATAAATTACCATCTAATTGAGCCAACAACCAAACTGGTTAGACCAGTGTTGGACCAGAGAACCGACAGACCTGTGTTTTTCCAGTTCGACTTCCAGTCACGGTTTTAAAAACTATAGTTCTAAGGTATGAATGGGTAGGTGCCTGTATTCTCTATTTAGGCACATTATAAACAGAGTCATGTAAATATAAGTTGAAGATATCTACAGGCCCTCATGAAATAGGAATTTGTAAACCTTAGAACTTATATGAGTGGCAGAAATCTTTATCAGCAGACATGAATCTACTTACACGGAGCTCCAACTAGAATTGAACCAGAGAGAGAGAGAGACTTACACGGCGTATGTATCCGGAGGAAACGGTCGCTGGGAGGAGAAGAAGATATAGTTAATTGGTGATTTGTAATGACAGGGTATCAGACGTTATTCAAATCCATAATATTAAGCTAATTAAAACTGCGAGCTTGGTTTGGTTTAACCTAAATCCAAGCTCTCCATGATGTACCTAAACAATGGATTTGGGACTAAATCGAGACCTGAGCCAGATCTGGGCCCATCCCTATATGAGCTCAGAACAACCCTTTAACAGTGAGCTTGCTAATAGCAGATGCTTATGAGTTCTGACACTGAGTTAAGACAAACTATAGTCCTGTACTGATTTGAAATAGAGGGTCTATAGTAATTCAAACAACACAAAATGAGAGCATTGTTAAGTGATTAGAATTCCATCAGTAGTTGTTCCTCCTAGTTCTGTTCAAGGGTTGTTTGAGGACAGAAACACCAAAAATGTAATAAAGCAAAACAAGAAAGGAAGGAACTTATAAAGATCCACAACTCTTTTTCCTAGAATACTTGCACACTTCAAACAAATCTAAAAAGGATTCGAATTTATCATTGAGTTTCACTTTTTTGTATGTATAATATAGAGCCACAGTACCTGTGTTTTAGATTGTCAAATAATCCAGATACCAGGAAGTTATTCTCACCAGTATGATGCATACTTTGTTACACACTGTTTGGAATTTTTAACTCCAGGACACAATACCTGCAACGAGACACAATGAAGACGCACTCTTATCTGACAGATTGTAAAATTGTCCTCTCCCGGACTTCTCTATTCATTAACTGTATATACAATTAACTAATACACTAATAATTACACTTTAGTCCTTAAACTAAGTATGCTATCGCTATTACACCCCGCAGTCGGAGCGGGAGAATTATGAATGTTCAGACTGGAGCGAAACCTTTCAAATAAGTGGCGAGGCAGACCTTTGGTGAAGATATCTGCATACTGAAAATCAACGGGTATGTGAAGAACCCGAAGTCGGCCGAGACGAACTTTTTCCTGGACAAAGTGAAGGTCAATCGCGATATGTTTCGTGTGTTGATGCTGAACGGGATTTCCCGATAAGTATACTGCACTAACATTGTCACGATAGCAGAGGGATACCTTCGGAGGACGAACCTTGAGCTCGAGAAGAAGATTCCGAAGCCAACATAGCTCAGCAACAGCGTTGGCAACGCCACGGTACTCGGCCTCAGCACTAGAGCGAGAGACAGTAGCCTGCCGTTTGGATGACCAGCTGAGAAGGTTATCTCCGAAGAAAGTAGAGAAACCAAAGGTCCGAGCGAAGCGTATCCGGGCAGCCAGCCCAATCTGCATCTGAATATGCCATGAGACCTGCAGAGGTAGCAGCAGAGATGTGGAACCCGAGATCAAGAGTGCCACTCACATAACGAAGCACGCGTTTCAACGCGCGAAAATGATGCTCTCGAGGATCATGCATGAAGGGGCAGATCCGCTGAACGGCATAGGAGATGTCACGACGTGTAAAAGTGAGGTACTGAAGAGCACCAGCTAAGTTGCGGTAGAGAGTGGGATCATCAACCGGAGGACCTGAACCAGCGGTGAGTTTGGAGCCAGTCTCAACCGGAGCGCTAACGGGCTTACAGCCCAGCATGGAAGCACGATGTAGGATCTCAGAGGCATACTGACGCTGTGAGAGAACCATAACAGAAGTAGTCCGAGTGACAGCAATACCCAGAAAATGATGTAGATGTCCAAGATCGGTCATAGCAAACTCAGTCGAAAGCTGAGAGATAACCCGCTGCACAACTGTAGGAGAGGACCCTGTAATGATGATATCGTCAACGTAGAGGAGTAGGTAGACAATATATGATCCCTGATTGTAGACAAACAGAGACTCATCACATCTACAAATGGAGAATCCCACAGAGTCGGTGAGTAAAGCAGCAAAGCGCTGAAACCAAGCACGAGGTGCTTGCTTCAGCCCATACAGGGACTTACGTAACCGGCAGGCAGACATGATTCGGATGACGGGGATCCCGATAGCCCGGTGGCTGATGCATATACACAACCTCATCAAGATCACCATGTAGGAACGCATTCTTGACATCCAACTGACGAATGGGCCAACCATGCGAGACAGCAATAGTGAGAACAGTGTGGATGCTGGCCGGTTTGACCACAGCGCTAAAAGTCTCATCACAATCAACCCCCACTAACTGAGACTTTCCATTTGCCACTAGACGAGCCTTGTACCGCTGAAGAGTACCATCGGCCCGAAACTTGTGACGAAATATCTAAAGAGCCCGAAGAATGTTTGCTCCAGACTGGCGAGGAACCAACTCCCAAGTCTGATTCGTGATCATGGCCTCAAACTCATCATCCATTGCAGCTTTCCAGTGTGGGTCCGAAAGGCCAGTCACATGGGATTTGGGCAAGGGAGACAAAGTGGAGGGAGATTGAGCATGAAGAGTGAGACGGGAGATGGGTTTATGGATACCGTGCTGGGCTCGGGTTCTCATCTGAGGAGAAAGGGGTAAAACTGGTGGGTTAGGAGATTCTGGTGCTGGCGAAAGCGGGGAGACCGTGACAGGTGGGGAGGCAGGAGGCTGAGGAGGAGCCTGAGGTAGAGGAGCCTGAGGTGGCGTCGAGGCAGCAGGAGGAGGTGCGGTCGGGCGACGAGTGTAGTAAAGAGGGAAGGGTGGGGTTAGCCGAGAGCGAGCAGAGGGGTCGTGAGTATGACCGGACAGAACTATAGGAGGAAGACCATCGTCGGGGTCAGAGACAGTATGCCCGGGAAGTGACACGGAACCAGGTGTGACAAACGGGAAGACATGCTCATCAAACGTAACATGATGAGAGATGTGAATGCGACCAGTAGAGATGTGACGACACCGATAACCACGAAAGCTCGAAGGGTAACCAAGAAACACGCATGGACCGAGGGGCAAGCTTGTGGGGAGACATAGCAGCCAGATTAGTGTAACACAAACACCCATAGGTACGATGATGATCGTATGTGGGAAGACGATGATAGAGAATGGTGGTAGGAATACCACAATTGAGAGCTTTGGTGGGGAGAATGTTATGGAGATAGACAGCAGTGAGAACAGACTCAACCCAGAAGCGAGGAGACATGGAGGCCTGAGAGAGAAGGGTACAAGATATGTCATTGATACGACGTATCATACGTTCGGCCTTGCCGTTTTGAGAAGACGTTTGCGGACAAGCAAATCGAAAAACAAGGCCACTGGACTTGGCGAACTCATGAAACACAGAGTTATCGAATTCGCCCCCAAGGTCGCATTGAGAACTCTTGATGTCACGAGAAAGCTGGGTATGCACATACGTGTGGAATTGTTTGAAGTGAGTGAAAGCATCCGATTTGAGTTTTAAAGGAAAACCCCATAGAAAATGTGACTAATCATCAAGTACGAGAAGATAATACTTGAAATTAGATTTGCTAGAACCAGGGGATGTCCAAATATCACTATGAATAATGTCAAAAGGATCCACAGTACAAGATAGGGCAAAGGGAAGTCTAACGTGTTTGCCGAGTTGGCATGCATGACACAATCTAGTATGCTCAGATTTAGTACAAGAAATGAAATGACTAGAGCTAAGTTGATCTAAGACGTGACGACCCGAATGTCCAAGACGGTTGCGCCACACAGGGGCTGGAAGAATGGCAAGAGACTGGACTGGAGAGGGGGACGGGGTGGAAATAAGAGGATATAGGTCCCCTGAACTATTGCTCCGAAGTAAAAGGGTCCCCGAGTGAAGATCCTTCACAGAAAAGTCAGTCGGGTCAAACTCGATAGAGACATTATTATCAATAGTGAACTGTCGGACAGAGACAAGATTTTTAATAATATTTGGAGCAAGGACATTTTTGAGGTTTAGGGGACGAGCTAGGGTAGTAATAGTCTGCTGACCGGAACCGCACACTAGAATTTGCATCCCATTACCGACCATCATATTAGAAATTGGAGAACTCGATGAGACAGAGGAGGGGTACCTGTCTGAGATGTGATATGAGAGGAGGCCCCAGAGTCCATGTACCAAGTATTATCCGGAGCATTAAATGTCATGCCAACAAGTTCCGAACTCAAAGCAGTAACAGAGGGAAACGAACCCGCAGTGGCAGCAAGAACATGTGGACGCAGTGGACGCTGGGCAGGTACTGGACAAAGAATACCTGACGTAGGTGCAGGCTGAAAGGGTTCTGACTGTGTCCATCCCGGTGCCGGGGGATATGGGCATTGTGGGGCAGCCGAGAATGAAGAGGCGGGACACCACACCCAACTGCCATGAGGAGAGGCCAGTGAGATTTTGTGTTGCTGAGCTCGACCCTGTCCTTTCCGAGAATTCTGACAATGGCCACGGTGACTGTGACGACGCTGTGATTGTTGTGTCGTTGCCGAAAGGGGAGCAGTGGGGGTGCGAGGTTGAGACATTGCTACCCACAAATGATTGTTAGCCCCACTAGTAGAACGTGAGTAGTGGGATGTACACAAATAAAAAACAATCAAGTGGAGCCCAAATCAACAAACCAACAATCGGATCACAGCCCCAAAATAACACAAGCTGAGAATTGGCCAAAGACAAGTCAATTAAATAATCGAATGTCAATGCTAATAATTGAGGCTTTGTTGTCTTGCGAAGGATACCAAACCCAAGAAGACTAAAACAAACCAAAAATGGTTACTGTGCTAACCGGGAAGACAACAGAGGGTGGATTGCAGATGACGGCGAACACAAGGAAGGGACAAGTCACGCCAGTTGCTTCCAGAGACGCAGCGAAGAGAGGAATTGCAGATGACGATCGATCTGGAAAAACAAACAGACCCAGAAATGCGAGTCGCTGATTTGCGGCTGTTGACTCGGCTGTAGAAGACGTCGACAGTGAACAAATCGTAGGAGGGAGAGAGCACCGACTGCGAGGCTCGACCGGTGGTGGAGGCCTGAGGCGAAGGCAACCGCACAAACAAGGTCGGACACACGATGTCTGCTAGGGCGATGATCGGGCAGGACTCGCCGGCTTAAGAGGACAGCGTCGCAGGTGGGCGACGGAGAGAGAGAGCGGAAGCAAGGTCGGAGCAGGCTGCAGGAGGCGGCGACGGCGGCGGCAGTTGCACGGAAGAAGGCGTGCGGTGGCCGCGGCAGTGTCTAGGGTTGCTCTGATACCATGACAGATTGTGAAATTGTCCCCTCCCGGACTTCTCTATTCATTAGTTGTATATACAAACTAAAACACTAATAATTACACTTTAGTCCTTAAACTAAGTATGTTGTCGCTATTATTATCTAGTATACTTGATAATGGAAGGAACCCAATAATTTAATAAATAGAAGGACGAAAAATTTAACCTTTAGAAAAAGGATAACAACGAAGCAACCCTGTCCTTTGTATAGCTTAAGTGTGAATAAAGTACAATCCACTTCAGATTCCCAACGAAGTAGTACCAAAGGCACATTTGGCGAAAAAATGGAACCTATTGCAAAATTTGTGTTTGCAATAGGTTCCATTTTTTTTTGCCACATGTGCCTTTGGTACTTTTCCAATACTACAAGAGGCATACATCACTTAAATGCAGTCTTCCATATATATCATCTCCTGCATATGAAGATTAGCTGCCTGGTGAGCTAACTGCACAACCATGGCCTCGTCAAAGAATTTGCTGATGTTCACATCTTCGCTCATTCCCTTTCTCCGCCTAGTCTTAACGACAAACTCGCGTGCCAAGTGCTGAATGGGTGCAGGCTCAAGAGGTCTCAACACTATACTCCTGTCAAGCGGATCACCAGGTACTATAGCCCAATGATCAAACACTGAGCTACAATACGCTTGTCCCTTTGTCCAACATTTCAATTCAGTCTCAAACCCAAATGATTCAATCACAGGTAAAAATGCCTTCACAATGTAAACTGGAGTTCCAGGTTGCGGCGTCTCAGCAGTGATGTATCCTCGCCTTCGTGACAACATTTTGCAGATATCAGTGACCCATTTAACAGTTGTTTGTATCTCCACATAATATACAGGTTCCATAAGCCGCGGGGTCGCCATAAGAAAAGAAGAATAAGCCACACGCCGAGCTGTTGGAATGATCTGACCACTGCATCTATGCAATGTATCAGGTGAAATCCTTGCATCAACTATTCTGAATCTAACATTTCTGATTGGCTCATCGCAGAGTGGACCTTCTCTAGCACCCCACTGAAATCCTTGAACAATTGAATCCTTGACAGAATTCAACAAAGCCTTATCAACCTCAAATGAAAGAGTATCATCCAGTAAAATGTTGGGTCCTTGCTTATCAGGCCCAAAAGCCCAGATGCTGCGCGAAGAAAGCAAGTCCCAGTCATATTTCGTGTGGAAAAACTCGCCAATCTTGCGTCGTGGCCAATCAAGACTTACAACACTATTCTCAATGTCCTCGGCTATTCCTTTCTCCAATGGTTCTGAAATCATGGTTATTTGGTTCCTCTTGTTAGGCGTTTCCGCAAAACACTTAACTGAAGAAGAGTCCACCACTGTCTCAGAGAAGGAGACAACAGGATCCGCAACCTTGACTTCCACTTCTGAGAAAAGCTCCCTAAGGTCTTTCATTATAGAGTCTAGATACAACTCTCCGGTGCCGAGAATAATGTGTTCTCCTGACTCCTCAACTTTAGTAATGGCTAGAGGGTAGCTCTTACTGATCTTCCTAAGACCCTCGACCATTTTCGGTAGTTCGCTCGGATTTAAAGGCTCAACAGCTAGCTTCACCACTGGAAGACAATTGAATTGAAGAGGACGGAATATGAACACATCTGAACCACCTATCACATTACAAATTGTGGCAGTTTTCATTATAGAAGCGTCAACACCTTCAATAAGAACCCAAGAACCAGGGGATGCCTTGCTAATGGGTATCCGATAACGGCCTTGGTAAATCCATAAATTTTTTACTTCTCTTACCGTCACGTCTTCCTCGTCGTAAGGTGAATAACCTTCACCCAAGACACGAACAGTTTGCCCAGCATGTATTTCACCACTATAAACTCTTCCAAAGACATCAAAGGCACCGTCGCCGGGTTTTGGGTACAGTTTGACCGCGTTGACCATCAGAGGACCAGAAGAATCGCAGACCTCCATGGCCTTGCGGATAGAAGAATCCTTAGGGCCAGTATAGATTTGTTCAACCTTGCTCGTCGCAGCGTCTTTTGGAGAAGGAATGTGGTGCACTAACATGTCAGTAAAGCCAGTTGCAGATCCGAAAGCTGAATTACACGCTAGCCTAAGCAAAGACCTAACATTCAACTGGTAAGCTGCGCTGCTGAGAGTGACACCCAGCTCTCCAAGAGTTTCCATCACACTCTCCATATTTTCACCGATTACCTGGCTATATAATTTGTAAAGTGGTTCCAACACAAACTGTACAAAAGACCTCTCCGCTCCAGTACCGCGTCGTTTCCCTCTAAAAACCCTAGCATCAGAATCGAAATAGAAATCTCCCCAGAGACGCGATGCAAGTTTATTAGCGTCGAATGGTATACCATGGAGTTTCACATAGAGATTAGCAAACGATTGCAAAGTGAAACACCATCCTGCAGTGGCACTTGCAAAGCAAACATTCCCTGCAGCTGGGTCCATGACCTGTGTATTCCCCACTGTTGACGACGCAGCGGCGATGAGGTCATTGATTACTTGGATTATGTGCCGAAGTTTATAGTAAGCATCCTTGGGCGGCACCTTCAACTCGGTAATCAGCCTGTCCATTTTATTGATAACAACCACAATAGCAAGACCATCTCGAACAGCATGACGAATAGCCCTCTCTGTATTAACCATCACACCTTCAACAGCATCAACAACTAACACAACACCATCGCACACTCTAAGGGCGGTGGTCATCTCGTCGGAGAAGTTAACATGCCCCGGCGTGTCAATGATGTTGCAAAGGTAGGATTTCGATCTGCTATCTTCGAGCACGAGCGACATTGGAATCGCCTTGATTGATATTTTCCTCTCTTGCTCATCTACCCGAGTATCCGTACATCTCATATGCCTCTCGCGATTTCGATCAAAAGTGGAGATATTGTGAGTCTGTTCTACCAACATATCCATAAAAAGGGTCTTGCCATGGTGCAAGTGACCGACTAATGCCACATTGCGGATTAACAAAGGGTTTGACATAAGCCCTAAAAGGAATTGGGTAGATACACAATCGGGTGAATTTGAATTTTCGAATCCCAAATCTAAGTTAGAGTCTTTTACCGGTTTAATTATTGGATGTTCTAGGGTTTGCTCGTCCTCATCCATAACTAGGGTTTCTACTCCTTCCCCAAAAATCTCTTCAGGCGTTGGATAATACTTCTTATCCTCGGTAACTACTACCCGATTGTCCACCATATCGACATCGGTGGTGGAATCGCTCTCGCCGCCATCACAGTCGAGTTCTGACCCAATGTAGTTACCGAATTCGTCATACAAGGTATCATCCATGGTTGGTTTTATCAATTTTAGTACAGAAGAGTGCAGTTGTCCACACAAAATAATCAATTTTGACAGAAAAAAAAATAATGAATTAATTTCAGAAACAAAAACACTACGGAGATATAGAGAAGAGCCAGTACCAGTAAGATATGTGAGCCTCACTTTCTTCTTGTTGTTCTTCGCTTGATGATCTCTCTGAAGGGTTTCAGAGTTCAAACAATGTGCGTTTGAGTTTTTATAGGTTTTCACAACCGCCTGATATTAGTTTCTTAATATTATCAAAATAACCTTTGAGTCTTATCATATTTCAAAATCCCCCCTAATTGTGTGCCACATTACAGCAACCCCCAAGGTAAAGTCCAATTTACTGTATAGTTGTAGTCTCCGCAAACATCAATTTACCGCTTACGGATTGAAACTCACAGTTGCCTAAATACCTGTGAAGTTTAGCGGGAAAGTTTGCTTTTTCTTTAGAATAAAGTTTGCATGTTAATAGAAGTTGAGTGATGGGGGCATTTGTGCAACGCACGTTAAGCTTCATCATAGATGAGTTCAGGGGCGGAGCTAAGAGCATCTCCAACCATTTTTTCCATTTTTTCTTCCATTCTTCATTTTTGGTGGAGAAAAATGGAGCAGCCTCCAACCATTCTACCTTCATTTATCCATTTTTGGAGGAAGAATGGAGATTTTAGTCTCCAACCAATACAACCAAATTTTACTCCAAATCATAAAATAATACATATCTCTCCATTTATGGAGAATGGAGATTTTAGTTTCCAATGGTTAACACCAAAATTTCTTCAACAAATTATTAATGCTAGTTTCAACATAACTTTTAGCAATTTAATTTCAATACGATAATCTAAATTACAAATTTAATTAAAGCATACATCAAATTATTAAAATTTCACACAATACATCTCATTCACCATCATTTTCTGTCTGATCACGTATATCCCACAAGTGTGCAACGAGTCTTCTTCGTAGCTCATGAGGCTCACCCTCATTTATCAAATCTCGATGGCGACCAAGGAAATCCATGAATGTTGTCCTATTATATTCTCTGGAAAGCACAACAGGAGGCACCGAAGATGAAATTTCGTAGTCTAGGTTAGTGGACTGTTTCTCATCATGAAAAGTGTAACCATTCAGATATTGATCGCGCTCTTGTTCCACTATCATGTTATTCATTATGATGCACGGTAGCATAATTTAATGTAAATCATCTTTATCCCAAAAACAAGCTCCTCCTCTTACGATTGCAAATCGAGCCTGAAGGACCCCATGGTTCAAGTTACATATGGGACTTCTTAGGTGGAGGAAGTCCGAAATAAATTATCATTTCATGTGCTTTCTTAGAATCGTTTTCGATATTTTTATTTTTAACCATGTATTTCATTTTCATGTAATGTCTTTATGTTTTTGTTTTTGTAATATTTTTATTTAGTAATATTTTTATGTCTTCAAGTTTTTATTTTAATGTTCTGTCGGAAAATGTTAATTTTTATTTTTATTTATAAGTAAATAGAATGAATATAAACTTATATTATTATTTTTATTCGTAATAGTTAACATTTATCAATATATCATACTTTTACCAATAATATATATGTTTTAAGTCACTAATATACACAGTTAGAGTTAAATTATTCATTTACAAGCTAATCGATGAAATGGAATTTTTTTTTGGAGAAATGGAGGATGGTTGGAGATGAACATCTCCACCTCCAAATAAATGGAGAAAAAATAGAGAATGAAGAAATTGAGATATTTTGGTCAAACATGGTTGGAGGCCTAAAAACAATCTCCATTCTTTTGGAGAAATAGAGAAATGGAGATTTGAGGTTGGAGACTAAAATCTTCAAAAAAATCACCAAATATGGAGAAATTGAGGATGGTTGTAGATGCTCTAAGAAGGGGCACGAGGGGTCATGTGCCCCCCCCCCCCCCCCCCCCTCATTTTTTAAAACTACAAGAGTATCCCCTGTTTTACTATAGTTATTACTTTGTGCCCTTATACGAAATACAAAAGTCCACCCTCCCACAAGTGTATGAGACATGTGCCCCTTATATTCACTGGGAACCCTCAAAAAAAATATCGTACCGCATAAGTTTTCTAAAATATAAAAACTACCCAATATATAAATAGAAGATGCTACGAATGAAATTAAAGCTTCTCTGAATTTGAATGTGAGTGCTCCAATATTTCTAATCAAGTTATTCCAACCATGGTTATGAGATTGTATATAATCCACCATCTATTGGAACTTTCTATTGACACTTTACATCGAAAATACGTCTTTTATCTTCAATGGAATTAACGAAGAAGTAGGGCCGGCAAAATGGGAATTGAGACGCCGACCTGTCACGAAGTTATAGGTTTCGGGTCTAGTCATATGGGTTTGGGTCGTAAACAGGTCGACACGATTGAACACGACGCTTAACAGGTCAAATGTGGGTAGACTCGCAAAACCCAATTAGAAAACGTGTAACCCGCTTTTAAAACAAGTCACCCGTTTACATTTAAACCCAACACGACACGTTTTAACCCACATATAAAAGTTGATATATTTTATAATATATAGCTAATATACTTGACATTGAGTCAAACCCTCTTAAGGGTGGCCCTAGTTTATTTTAATAAAAAGTCTACGGTAAGTGTACAACTCTTTAGTCTCTCACGATCGTTTTCGCCCTTACTAACCTTCAACTCTCTGCCGGTTGCAATTGAGCTTCATCCTAAAGGAATGACCATTAATCAATTTTTAATAAATTTACGATTTAAACAGTTCAAAAATTTAGAGAGTTGTTGCTACTGTCGTTCCATCTTCATTAGGGGTGTGTTGTTGAGTCGCAGCTGCTACACGGAATGTGGTGAAGGTGTGAAGCTATCATCTGAAATACTAATGTGTTCTTAGTCAACTTTATTTCAGAAAATTTGTTTAGTTAGAACTTGATGGAAAATGCAATTAATATTTTATTATTTTTATTTTGAAATTTAATTTTTAGTCTTAAATACTTGATGTATGATTTTGCATATTTTTCAATTAATAATATATTATTTTTATTTTTTGAGTGTTTATATTAGTTTTCACATGTTTTCATTTGTGTACTCATATTATACGTACATGTAGCTTACATTACGTAGTAATTTTTTTATGACTGTGTGAAATAAACGGGTTACACAACAGTTGTACCGATTGAACCGTAGATCCCACCGATTAAACATGAGTAATGCTACATGGACATAATTTTAGACATAAACAAAGACATAATTTCTAAATATAATAAAATTAATTCCTACTATTGAAATATTAAACCCATTCTAAAAAAAAGAAGAAATATTAAATCCTTTATAAAAATTGACACATAATCAAAATTATTAAAAGTAAAAATTATGTCCAAAATTCAGTCCCTTTAGAATTATTCCTTAAACATTATATCAATGGACTGGGTCCGGTATTTAGAACTTCGGTATGGGCCGCAGGGCTAATCTTAGGGCTACTTGATCGAATGCATTGGGCTGCAACACGGCTCGTTTGACTGAAATGGAGGGAAACATTTCCCGCCATTTATCCTTTCTACTTTCACTAAGGTCAGCAGAACCAGTAGCAGCAATTGAACCGGCGCTCTTCGATTCGCTTCTTCGACAGAGAACTTACCCAAATCCCACAGCGACGAATGGAGATCGTCCGATCCAAGAGGAGATCCGTCGCCACCGAGAACGACGCCGTCACTCCCCTCCCTCTCTATCGCTCCGCTCCACCCCTCGAAGTCAGGCTCGAAGACTTCGAACTCTTCGCAATTGACCGTCTCCGAGGCAAGTTTCTCTCGTCTATTAGTCAATTTACCCCTAAATGCTGCGGCAGTTAGGTTTTTGTACCGTGAAGTTTGCGTTTCCTTTCTAACGGGTTTTCCTCGATTTCATCGATTTGATGTGGGTCGATGCAGTTTTGAAAGGGATATCTGATTACCTGGCTATATAATTATTGAAGGGTTTGATTTGATTATTGAAGGGTTTGATTTGATTATTGAAGTTTGCGTTTCCTTTCGCAATTGACCGTCTCCGAGGCAAGTTTTCTTGCAGAGTGACACCCAGCTCTGCAAGAGTTTCCATCACACTCTCCATATTTTCACCGATTACCTGGCTATATAATTTGTACAGTGGTTCCAACACAAACTGGACAAAAGACCTCTCTGATCGAGTAGCCGGTCGTTTCACTCTAAAAACCCTAGCATCAGAATCGAAGTAGAAATCTCCCCAGAGACGCGATGCAAGTTTATTAGCGTCGAATGGTATACCATGGAGTTTCACATAGAGATTAGCAAACGATTGCAAAGTGAAACACCATCCTGCAGTGACACTTGCAAAGCAAACATTCCCTGCAGCTGGGTCAATGACCTGTGTATTCCCCACTGTTGACGACGCAGCGGCGATGAGGTCATTGATTACTTGGATTATGTGCCGAAGTTTATAGTAAGCATCCTTGGGCGGCACCTTCAACTCGGTAATCAGCCTGTCCATTTTATTGATAACAACCACAATAGCAAGACCATCTCGAACAGCATGACGAATAGCCCTCTCTGTGTTAACCATCACACCTTCCACAGCATCAACAACTAATACGACACCGTCGCACACTCTAAGTGCGGCGGTCATCTCGTCGGAGAAGTTAACATGCCCCGGCGTGTCAATGATGTTGCAAAGGTAGGATTTCGATCTGCTATCTTCGAGCACGAACGACATTGGAATCGCCTTGATTGATATTTTCCTCTCTTGCTCATCTACCCGAGTATCTGTATATCTCATATGCCTCTCGCGATTTCGATCAAAAGTGGAGATATTGTGAGTCTGTTCTACCAACATATCCATGAAAAGGGTCTTGCCATGGTGCAAGTGACCGACTAATGCCACATTGCGGATTAACAAAGGGTTTGACATAAGCCCTAAAAGGAATTGGGTAGATACACAATTGGGTGAATTTGAATTTTCGAATCCCAAATCTAAGTTAGAGTCTTTTACCGGTTTAATTATTGGATGTTCTAGGGTTTGCTCGTCCTCATCCATAACTAGGGTTTCTACTCCTTCCCCAAAAACCTCTTCAGGCGTTAAATAATACTTCTTAACCTCAGCAACTACTACCCGATTGTCCACCATATCGACATCGGTGGTGGAATCGCTCTCGCCGCCATCAGAGTCGAGCTCGGACCCAATGTAGTTACCGAATTCATCATACAAGGTATCATCCATGGTGGGTTTTATCAATTTTAGTACAGAAGATTGCAGTTGTCCACACAAAATAATCAATTTTTGACAGGAAAAATAATGAATTAATTTCAGAAAAAAGAAACACTACAAAGAGAGGGAAGACCCAGTACCAGTAAGATCTGTGACCCTTTTCTTCTTCTTCTTCTTCTTCGCTTGATGATCTCTCTGGTTCAGAGTTCAACCAATGTGCGTTTGAGTTGTTTTTATAGGTTTTCACAACCGCCTCAGCATTAGTTTCTTAATATTCTCAAAATGACCTTTAAATCTTATCATATTTCAAAATCTCCCTAATTGTGTGCCAGATTACAGCAACCCCCAAGGTAATGTCCAATTTACGTAGTCTCCGCAAACATCAATTTACCGCTTACGGATTGGTGTTAAAGTACAAGGACTATTTTGCTATTATCAGAATTACAAAGTATAGGGTTCATTATGTAAATATTAAGAAATAGTTTGTTACAGTATAGTTGCTTAAAAACCGTATAATTGTGTGGTTATTGTGTAATGAATATCCAGTTGTTCATCGTCTATTCTCTCTCTTCTCTCTCCTCTGTTCTTCATTCCCAGATTTGTTCACATGGTATCAGAGCCATCGATCTCTGCAAATTAGGTCATCACTTCGTCTTCTCTTCCATCGAATCTTCAGTTTTTCAGCAACAACTTCCATCATTTGATCTCAATCAAGCTTGATTCTACCAACTATGGTGTATGGCGTTTGCAATGTGAAAGTGCCCTAGCTGCGAGTACACTTTTCGATCGAGTCCTCACCTCGTCTTCTCCAACTGCTGAAATTGTTGATTCTTCAGGTATTCGAATTGTTAATCCTTTATACACTCAGTGGATTACAGAGGATTCGTATCTTCGGAGTTGTCTTCTTGCTACTCTTACGCCTGTTGTTCTAGTTCAAGTCAAGAATGCTCGTACTGCGTTTGATTTGTGGACTTTTCTTGAGAATAGATTCACTAAGCTTAGTGCGTCAGAAGTGTATAATTTGCGTTCTGTTCTTCACAATCTCAAGAAATCTCCAACACAAATTGTTCAAGAATTTCTTATTTCACTTAAGAACATCACTGATCAATTGGCAATGGCTGGCTCTCCGGTTGATAAATCAGATGTTGTGTTTTAGTCCTTACAAGGTCTTCCAGTTGAGTTTAATCCTATCAAACCAGTTATTAGAAATTTGCCTCTCTCTTTGGAAATTGATGAGATTCATGCTAGGATTCTCTCTGAATCAATACATTTGGATATTGAACACAAGTCTGCTCTCTCTAAGGTTGCACCTCCACTTGCTATGGTGGATAATAGCTCCTTCTATCACTACAAGCCTCCTGCTAAAGAAGATGTGGAACAACAAGTTTCACTCCTCTTCTACTAGTGTGCCTTCTGCTCCAAAACAGTTTGGGACTCACAAGTCTCATGAATCTTCTTCTTGGACTTCTAGGAACAAGTCCCCTGGTATGGTTACTTGCCAGATTTGCAATAAGGATGGCCATACTGCACTTACTTGTTGGCACCGGTTCAAAGAAGGTTATCAACCCCGGGCTTTGTGTACTACTTCTACTAGCTCATCAAGAACACCTTGGATCTTTGATTCTGGTGCTACAGATCATCTCACAAGCAATATCCAGGCTCTTTCCAATTATGATTCATCTTCTCAACACATATCTTTGGCAGATGGATCTACTACTCATGCCACACAAAGGGGGATGGAATTTTACCTACTCCTCGTGGTAATCTTCTTCTTAATAATATGCTCTTAGTTCCCTCCTTGTCTCATAACCTGATATATGTTCAAAAACTTGCTCAAGACAATCATTGTAGACTTATTTTTAATGAATCCTCTGTTGTGATCCAGGACAAGACTACTTCTCAAGAAACTTTTAAAGGTCCCGTCTCAAATGTACTCTACAGCTTTCTTCCTTTCTCTCTTACTTGTTCAACTAGTAAGTCTCCTTCTTTGGCTTTTCATGCTTCTTCTTCTTTTTGGCATGCTAGGCTAGGTCATCCCTCATCTGATATCTAAAGATCTCACAACTAAATACTCAGTTGCCACTTCTCTTATTGATCATTGCTCAGCTTGTTCTCTTGCTAAGCCTCATAAGCTCTCTTTCACACTCACAAAACAAAGGTCCACATCTGCTCTAGCTATTTTACACTTGGATGTGTGGGGTCCAAGCCCTGTTGTGTCTTCTTCTGGCTACAAATATTATTTTCTTATTATAGATGACTACACAAGATACTCTTGGATTTACCCTATGACATTGAAGTCAGAAGTTTTTCCAATTTTTCAAACCTTTCTTAATCAAGTTCAAAATCAGTTTTCTGCAAAAGTTAGTCAAGTCCATATTGTCATAACTGATGGGGGGAAAGAGTTTGACAATAAATGCTTTCATGAGTTGTTACAATCAAAAGGCATCTTATATCGCAAGACTTGTCCTTACACTCCAGAGCACAATGGTGTTGTGGAGAAAAAGAATAGGCATGTCTGTGAAACTATGAGGACATTACTAGATCATGCATCTGTTCCTCAAGTTTTCTGGGTGGAAGCAGCCATCACCTTAGTCTATCTTATTAAAGACTACATCTTTCCACTTTAAATTTTGTTTCCCCATATGAGCTGTTGTTTTCCTCCACCCCTACCTATTCTCATTTAAAAGTCTTTGGGTGTTTATGTTACCCTTGGACTAAACCCTACTCTTCCAATAAATTAGATATGAAATCTGTTGTGTGTATCTTCTTAGGGTACAATTACCCTATTGGCTACAAATGTCTTGATCCTATAACTGGCAAAGTTTATCTCTCCAGACATGTTAAGTTACAAGAAACTATTTTCCCCTTTTCCACTGTTGTGTTAGCTACAAAGAAGTCTTGTCCACCCTCTCCACCTACTCTATCTCCTATATCTCCTATTATTTCTTTATCTGGTTCCACACCAGATGACAACCCTGCACCCTCTTTTGATGTTTCTTCTGACCACTCTGCACCATCTTTTAATGCTTCTTCAGACATCCCTGCACCTCCATTTAATGCTCCTGTTTCTTCTGCTTCGGAGCTGTCATCCTCTACTTCCGCTGCACCATTACCATCACCTACTCCACCTTTACCACCTACCTCTCAACACCATATGATCACCAGGTCCAAATCAGGTATCTCCAAGCCTAGACACCCCTTTAGTCTTACAGCTGAGTCCATTTCTTCCTCAGAAACTGAGCCTAAAACTTTCAAACAAGCTCTCCAAGACCCCAAATGGTACAAAGCTATGCAAGAGGAGTTTGCTGCTCTTCAACATCAGGGTACTTGGACTCTTGTTCCAAACTCTTCTTCTCTCAATTTAGTAGGATGCATGTGGGTATTCAGAATCAAGAGACACTCAGATGGAACAGTGGCTAGATATAAGGCAAGATTAGTGGCTAAGGGTTTTAATCAGATTGAGGGTGTTGATTACCAAGAAACCTTTAGTCCAGTTGTCAAGATTCAGACTATAAGACTTGTCTTGTAACTTGCTTGTCAATTTGATTGGTCTCTCAGAAAATTTGATGTTACAAATGCCTTCCTTCATGGTCCTCTAATGGAAACTGTGTTTATGATGCAACCTCCTGTTTTTTAAGACAATCTTCATCTAACAGTTGTGTGTATGCTTCATAAAGCTTTGTATGGATTAAAACAGGCTCCAAGAGCCTGGTATCAGATGCTACACCAATTTCTTCTAGCTCAAGACTATTCCACTTCTCCTACTGATACCTCACTGTTTCATAGACATCACCATGGTAAGATCAGCATCTTACTTGTGTGGATGACCTAATTCTAACAAGAAATGATGAGGTTTTCAATGCTTCTCTTGTTACCAAAATGGGTGATGCTTTCTCCATTAAAGATTTGGGTCATCTTTCTCATTTTCTGGGTATGACTTTCACAAGATCTTCTTCTGGTTTTTTGCTCTCTCAAACTACTTACACAAAAGAAATTCTACACAAGTCTGGTTTCTTAGAGTGCAAAACTGTTGCAACTCCCATGTCTCTTAAAGTAGACACTTGTCCAGATATTACACCTCTCTCTGATCCTACAAATTACAGAAGTCTTATAGGATCACTACAGTATCTCACCGCTACTAGACCAGATCTTACCTATGCAGTCAATTGTGCTTGTCAGAAAATGCATTCTCCCACAATGGTAGATTTAAAAGCAGTCCACAGAATATTGAGATATGTGAAGCACACCATTGATCTTGGTCTCAGATTTATCAAAGGTCCTCTTCATCTCCTGGCCTTCTCTGATTCTGATTGGGCTGGTGATTACTTAGATAGAAAGTCAGTTTATGGGAGCTGGATTTATCTTGGCAATAATCTTCTTTCTTGGAGCTCAAATAAACAAGCTACTGTCTCCAGGTCTTCAACAGAAGCTGAGTTTAGGGCTTTGGGATCAACTGCTTCTGAATTTTTGTGGCTTAAGATTTTTCTCACTGAGCTACACATTCCTCTTGTTCAAGCTCCATTATTGTACTGTGACAATGTGTCTGCTCTCAAGCTCTCTCTTAATCAAGTTCGTCATAGCAAGACCAAGCACATGGAGCTTGACTGCTACTTTGTCAGGGACAGAGTTCAGAAGAAAGAACTTCAGGTTGATCACATTCCCTCTGAATTTCAACTTGCTGATTTCTTTACAAAACCCCTTACAGCAGCTAGATTTCAATTCTTGAGGTCCAAACTTGCTGCTATTGTCTCTGTCCAAGCTTCAGTATCCTCTTGTGTTACTTGACTCTCCTTCAGCTTGAGGGGGGATGTTAAAGTACAAGGACTATTTTTCTATTATCAGTATTACAAAGTATAGGGTTCATTCTGTAAATATTAAGAAATAGTTTGTTACAGTATAGTTGCTTAAAAAACCGTGTAATTGTGTGGTTATTGTGTAATGAAAATCCACCTGTTCATCTTCTATTCTCCCTCTTCTCTCTCCTCTGTTCTTCATTCCCAGATTTTTTCACAATTGGAACTCACAGTTGCCTAAATACTTACCCGGTGAAGTTGAACGACAAAGTTTGCTCTCTTTTTTTTTTGAATAAAGTTTGCTTGTTTCATTAGAAAATGATGGAAAATACTAGTCATTTCTTATTCAATTTTAATTTAAAAAGTTTATTTAATTAGAACATGATGGAAAATGCAATTAATATTTTATTATTAAAATTTAATGATTAGTTTTTAGAACTTGACGTTGATTTTGCACATTTTTCCGAACAGCATGACGAACAGCATGACGAATAGCCCTCTCTGTGTTAACCATCACACCTTCCACAGCATCAACAACTAACACAACACCATCGCACACTCTAAGGGCGGCGGTCATCTCGTCGGAGAAGTTAACATGCCCCGGCGTGTCAATGATGTTGCAAAGGTAGGATTTCGAGCTGCTATCTTCGAGGACGAGCGACACGGGAACCGCCTTGATTGACATTTTCCTCTCTTGCTCATCTACCCGAGTATCCGTATACCTCATATGCCTCTTGCGATTTCGATCGAAAGTGGAGATATTGTGAGTCTGTTCCACCAACATATCCATGAAAAGGGTCTTGCCATGGTGCAAGTGACCGACTAATGCCACATTGAGGATTAACATAGGGTTTAACATAAGCCCTAAAAGGAACTGAGTAGACACACAAGTGGATGAATTTGAATTTTTAAAACTCAAATCAATGTAAGCGTCTTTTACGGGTTTAATTATTGGTTGTTCTAGGGTTTTCTCGTCCTCATCCATAACTAGGGTTTCTACATCCTTCCGCAAAAACCACTTTGGACGTTGGATAATACTTCTTATCCTCGGTAACTACTACCCGATTGTCCACCATATCGACATCGGTGGTGGAATTGCTCTCGCCGCCATCAGAGTCGAGCTCGGACCCGTTGTAGTTACCGAATTCATCATACAAGGTATCATCCATGGTGGGTTTTATCAATTTTAGTACAGATGCAGTTGTCCACACAAAATAATCAATTTTGATAGGAAAAATAATGAATTAATTTCAGAAAAAAGAAACACTACAAAGAGAGGGAAGACCCGGTACCAGTAAGATCTGTGACCCTTCTCTTCTTCTTCTTCTTCTTCTTCTTCTTCTTCTTCTTCTTCTTCTTCTTCTTCTTCTTCTTCTTCTTCGCTTGATGATCTCTCTGAACGTGTTCAGAGTTCAACCAATGTGCGTTTGAGTTTTTATAGGTTTTCACAACCGCCTCAGTATTAGTTTCTTAATATTCTCAAAATTACCTATGAATCAATATATACTATTTGAGAATGAGTTTCTATGAGAGATTGCCACGTGACATTGCATTTTAAATATTGTTGAATTTAATATGAAGTTGAAAATTAAAAATGAATTTGAAATTTAAAATTGGCGCCGAAGTTAAATTTAAAATTCCAAATTGGGTATATACATATGGAAATTAGAAACTTCATCTCCATACTAGAATGATATAATTTAATATGAAGTTGAAAATTAAAAATGAATTTGAAATTTAAAATTGGCGCCGAAGTTAAATTCCAAATTCCAAATTGGGTATATACATATGGAAATGAAAAACTTCATCTCCATACTAGAATGATATAAAAATGTCTAGATTGGAATTTGTATAGATTGACTGCAATTGAATTACAAATGAAAATAGGAGACTTCCAAAACACACATAACGGACATGGCTTAAACAGTTAAAAATTGAATTAGGGTACTTAAAAATGGAATACATACTTCAAAATTTACACTGTAAAAATAGAAATGATTGATTTACTATTAATAATTTTCAAAATGAATTTTAAGTTTCCTAAATAATTATTAATAGGTTAAGAGAGTTAAAATATAAATTGGAACATAAACCATAACTCCTAAATGAAGGGTCATTTTGAAGGGAAAAATGCAGATGGAGGTGAGTGCCCCTTCCTTGCTCTTTTGCTTTATTCTATATTCTGTTACTCTTTAGTCTTTACTGTTGCATATCATAAATAAATTGTATAACTCATATGGTTACCAATTTTTTTTTTATACATTTGATTCCCACCTAGAAAACAATTTTATTTGGCCAAGAATCCACGAGGGATCAGTGGTTCATGTCATAGTTGTCTCTTCGTAAATCAATGTTCTCAGTATTTTTTTATTGTTGTAAATTTGTTCATTACAAATCGCACGATAAGTAGAGGTTGAGATTTGTATGATAAGTTTTTTTTTTTTTTTTTTTTTGAGAAATTGTTTTGTCGTCATCGGGGCTTGAACCCGTGACCTCATGCAGGGGCTTCCAACGCTCTACCACTTGAGCTACCACCCTGGCTGTTGTATGATAAAGTTTCAAATGTTAGATATAACATTATACGTTTATGTCAATATTATTATTTTTTGTCATGTTACTATATATAAATGATTTATACAAAATATTTTCTATCGATTGATCCGCTCATGGTCAATTTACATTCTCTTCTTCTTACTATAGGGGTGGAGTGTGATATTGGCACTACAACGTAGATGGTATGAAGTTTGAAGATCAGTACTAACTAATGTAGCAAGAAGATGAGGCTCTGTCTATTACATTTTCTCAAATCTCAATTTGTAAAAAAAAAGCCGGTCTTTCAAACTCTTTCTTCTCATTAACATCAATTCATTTCTTTACAAAAAAAAGTTCTCATAAAATAAATAATGCATGAAATATTGAATAAGTAATTGTTATATGTTATGATTGTTTTTCTGTCACGTTGTCGTAAGAGTATTACTATTACATCTTCCCGAGATGCCCTCCTCACTCCACCATATATTGATTCCATAAGTTTGGGTATGCCTCTGCAAATGTGTGCATTTGTATTTTATTTGTAGTTCGTTTTAATTTTTTGTATTGATTTAGTGGCCATGTTTGGCTAAGCTAGATTTTATGATAGATTAATGAAAATTTAAAAAATAATCTGAACCGTTTGGATGAGTGAGATAGATTTTAGGATTTTTTGGACTACCCGGATCCGGGTACTTTAAAAGCCGGATCCGGTTATTTTAAAAATATTTTTCGTTGCCCAACCACATAACCGGATCCGGGTAGAGACTAACCGGATCCGGATAGGACCCGGCCGAACACAAATTAACCAACTAGGAAGTGACACGTAAGCGAACCACCAATCAGGATCCGGGTCGGACCCATCAGGATCCAGGTAGGACCCATCAGGATCCTGGTCGGACCCAACAGGATCCGGGTTGTGCCCAACAGGATCCGTCTTCTTCTACAAAAATCCGATTTTTTTACTAGGTTTTTGATAATCTATCTATCTATTAATCTAGCTTACCCAAACGAGGCCAGTATCTTATTCAAGAAACACTTATTGATCTTCAATATAAATAATGTTCTCAATTTACTTAGTTCCAAGTTAATAAGTTAGAAACGGTGTCTACCAATGTAACAAGCCATATACAAAGTTTATAAGATAAAAAATAAATTTTAGAGCATCAAGCTCCATTTTTTCATATTTTTTGAGAGAACAAAGCTCTAACTTCCATGTTCGAAAAGATACATTGATATGCAATACTCAAGTTTTTAACCTTTTGATGAGAAAGAGAAAAAGAAGATGATAGATTATTTAAGATAGAAAACAAGTTATAGTTATCAAAACCTAGCAATTTACCCTATTTAAAAGTTATAATTTTTGCTCTATGTATATTACTTTGCGAGTTTATAGTGTTTCAAAAAAGTAATTTACATTTTTTATCACAACATATCTATATTGTTTAAAGAAATAAGAAAAATAAGTACATGGACATGGATTGTGTGATTGTTCCATATTACATAGTAGCGTACAATTGTACCTTATTAATGAACTAACTTTCACAGAGGTCATGTTCCCGTGCATCGCACGGGTTAAAAACTAGTCTTATCATATTTCAAAATCTCCCCTAATTGTGTGCCAGATTACAGCAACCCCCAGGTAAAGTCCAATATACTGTACAAGTGCAATCCCCGCAAGCATCAATTTACAGCTTAGGGATTTTTTTTTTAGAAAACAGCTTAGGGATTGAAACTCACAATTGCTTAAATACTTACCTATGATGTTTAGCGGGAAAATTTGCTTTTTTTTTTTTAGAATAAAGTTTGCATGTTAATAGAAGTTGAATGATGGGGGCACATGTACAACGCGCGTTAAGCTTCATCATAGATGAGTCCAGGGGCAGAGCTAAGAGCATCTCCAACAATTTTTTCCATTTTTTCCTCCATTCTTCATTTTTGGTGGGAAAAAATGGAGCAGCCTCCAACCATTCTATCTCCATTTCTCCATTTTTGGAGGAATAATGGAGATTTTAGTCTCCAACCAATACAACCAAAAGTTACTCCAAATCATAAAATAATGCATATCTTAATTTCTCCATTTATGGAGAATGGAGATTTCTGTCTCCAATGGTTAACACCAAATTTTCTTCAAAAAATTATTAATGCTAGTTTCAACATAACTTTTAGCAATTTAATTTCAATACGATAATCTAAATCACAAATTTAATTAAAGCATACATCAAATTATTAAAATTTCACACAATACATCTCATCACCATCATTTTTTGTTTGATCACGCATATCCCACAAGTGTGCAACGAGTCTTCTTCGTAGCTCATGAGGCTCACCCTCGTTTATCAAATCTCGATGGCGAACAAGGAAATCCATGAATGTTGTCCTATTATATTCTCTGGAAAGCACAACAGGAGGCACCGAAGATGAAATTTCGTAGTCTAGGTTAGTGGACTGTTGCTCATCATTAAAAGTGTAACCATTCAAATATTGATCGCGCTCTTGTTCCACTATCATTTTATTCATTATGATGCACGGTAGCATAATTTGATGTGACTCATCTTTATCCCAAAAACGAGCTCCTCCGATTGAAAATCGAGCCTGAAGGACCCCATGGTTCAAGTTACATATGCGACTTCTTAGGTGGAGGAAGTCTGAAATAAATTATCATTTCATGTGCTTTCTTAGAATCGTTTTCGATATTTTTATTTTTTACCATGTATTTCATTTTCATGTAATGTCTTTATGTTTATGTTTTTGTAATATTTTTATTTAGTAATATTTTTACGTCTTCACGTTTTTATTTTAATGTTTTGTCGGAAAATGTTAATTTTTATTTTTATTTTAAGTAAATAGAATGAATATAAACTTATATTATTATTATTTTTAATAGTTAACAATTATCAATATATCATACTTTTACCAATAATATATATGTTTTAAGTCACTAATATACACAATTAGAGTTAAATTATTCATTGTACACGCTAATCAATGAAATGGAATTTTTTTTGGAGAAATGGATGATGGTTGGAGATGAACATCTCCACCTCCAAATAAATGGAGAAAAAATAGAGAATGAAGAAATTGAGATATTTTGGTCAAACATGGTTGGAGGCCTAAAAAAATCTCCATTCTTTTGGAGAAATAGAGAAATGGAGATTTGAGGTTGGAGACTAAAATCTTCAAAAAAATCACCAAATATGGAGAAATGGAGGATGGTTGGAGATGCTCTAAGAAGGGGCACGAGGGGTCATGTGCCCCCCCCCCTCTAAACTTACCAGAGTATCCCCTGTTTTACTATAGTTATTACTTTGTGCCTTTATACGAAATACAAAAGTCCACCCTCCCCCAAGTGTATGAGACATGTGCCCCTTATATTCACTGGGAACCCTCAAAAAAAATAATCGTACCGCATAAGTTTTCTAAAATATAAAAACTACCCAATAAATAAATAGAAGATGCTACGAATGAAATTAAAGCTTCTCTAAATTTGAATGTGAGTGCTCCAATATTTCTAATCAAGTTATTCCAAGCATGGTTATGAGATTGTATATAATCCACCATCTATTGGAACTTTCTATTGACACTTTACATCGAAAAGACGTCTTTTATCTTCAATGGAATTAACGAAGAAGTAGGGCAGGAAAAATGGGAATTGAGACGCCGACCTGTCACGAAGTTATAGGTTTCGGGTCTAGTCATATGGGTTTGGGTCGTAAACAGGTCGACACGATTGAACACGGCGCTTAACATGTCGGATGTGGGTAGACTCGCAAAACCCAATTAAAAAACGTGTAACCTGCTTATTAAACAAGTCACCCGTTTACATTTAAACCCAACACGACATGTTTTAACCCACATATAAAAATTGATATATTTTATAATATATAGCTAATATACTTGACATTGAGTCAAACCCTCTAAAGGGTGGCCCTAGTTTATTCTAATAAAAAGTCTACGGTAAGTGTACAACTTTTTAATCTCTCACGATCTTTTTCGCCCTTACTAACCTTAAACTCTCTGCCGGTTGCGATTCAGCTTCATCCTAAAGGAATGACCATTAATCAATTTTTAATAAATTGACGATTTACACAGTTCGAAAATTAAAGAGTTGTTGCTACCGTCGTTCCATCTTCATTAGGGGTGTGTTGTTGAGTCGGAGCTGCTACACGAAATGTGGTGAAGGTGTGAAGCTATCATATGAAATACTAATGTGTTCTTAGTCAACTTTATTTCAGAAAATTTGTTTAGTTAGAACTTGATGGAAAATGCATTTAATATTTTATTATTTTTGTTTTGAAATTTAATTTTTAGTCTTAAATAATTTTTTTTGAGTAATTGCTACATGATAACTGAAGTAATCTTAAATACTTGATGTATGATTTTGCATATTTTTCAATTAATAATGTATTATTTTGTTTTTCGAGTGTTTATATTAGTTTTCACATGTTTTCATTTGTGTACTCGTATTATATGTACATGTAGCTTACACTACGTAGTAATTTTTTTATGATTGTGTGAAATAAACAGGTTACACAACAAGTAACCCGTTTATTATATAGGTCGGGTTAAGGTTCATAGTAGTTGACACGTTTAATATATGTGTCAGGTTAGGGTTATCCTATATGAGTCTCGGCACGAATATGACCCGACACGAACAAGACTCGTGACACGGATTGCTGCCCCTATCTCCTTCGCATCCCTCACCCCGTTTGTTGTGGCTGTGCGGTCGGGGACTGAGCATATCGACGTCAATGGGAAGGCGGCTTCAGGCTTCGTTGGGTTTTGGAAACGGCGATTTGGCGACTATGTGCACAAAGTTTCTCCAACTCTAGTTTCGTATATCTACCAACCCTAACCCAAAATTTCTTCATCTTGTTCTTCTTCGATATTCTCTCCATTCCAATTTCTGAAATTTCACAACCACATTATCAATCAATGAGTTTGTGGATGGTATTGATAAAAAAAATTCCATGATTGAGTTAGTAATGGGTACTGTGAAGAAAAATTGATTAACTATGTTTTCTATGTTTAATTGATTTTTTTTTTAATACCAAAAGCGAATCCATATTTGATTAACAAAAGATGGGGCTAGTTTCCCAGAATTTTAGACAAGAACATATTAACACATTAACAGAATCCGCAGTCCAAACTGTTAACAATGTAATGGTGCTACTACTATTGACATATTGCTGCAATCCTCCTCCAGTGTTCTTCAATCCCATTACTCAAAGGCCCAAGCATTCTCCCTGCATACCTCTTCCTCTTCCTCAGGAGTGAAGTCATTCTTGATGTTGACGGTTTTGCGAATCTCCTCAAGTGTCTTTCCCTTGATCATGTCCGCGACAGTCTGGCAAGTCAAGTCAAGAAGCCTCTTGATTTTAGATAGTTGGCAGCCAGAATGAGATCGAACAAATTCCCATGATCACCCTTGACGAACTCAGCATCAAAGCTCTTGAGTTCCTCCTCCTGACTCTTGTCTTCAGCCTTGGCCGACTCAACATGCTTCTTGCAGTACTCGATCACCTTGGCCAGAATCTGGCTGGTGACGTTGGGGAGAGGGATGACGTTGTCGGTGCAGTCCTCTTCACGTGCTTGACTCCAGAGCCACCGCTTCCTCGACCTCGAAGGTCTCGCCGTCGGAGCTCTTGAAGACGATCATCTTTGTGTCGGAAGACATGGCTTTGTGGATCGAAAACCTAACCCTAGGAGAGGGAAAGCAATAGAGAGAAAGAAGGCGATAGATCAATTTGCAAACCCTTGGCGTTTGTGATATTGCGACTTTATATGTTTAATTGATTCACTATAGATTTTCTTGATTCTTGAATTAGAAATTAGAAATTGTTTATTCACAATTATTGAATGCAATATGATTTAATTGACTTTATGTTTTCTTTATTTATAGAGATGTTGAGATTCTTCCCAATGACACCGGAGGCGTTTGATGCTACAAATGAAATTAACGCTTCTCCGATATGAATAAGAGTGCTCCAATGTTTCTAATCAAGCTATTCCAAACATGGATGAGATTGTATCGTCAAGTTTTCTGAACATGAATGAGAATCCACACCTATTAAAACTTTCTATTGAGACTTTACATCGAGAAAGACGTATTTTGTCTCCAATGGAATTAACGAAGAAGTAGGGCCGGCGAAATGGGTATTGACACGCCGACCTAACACAAACACGACACGAAATTATACGGTCTGGATTTAGTCATATGGGTCATATGGGTTTGGGTCGTAGACATGTCGACACGATTGAACACGACGCTTAATGGGTCGGATGTGGGTAGAAACGCCAAATCAAATTACAACACACGTAACGCGCTTTTTAAACAAGTCACTCGTTTACATTTAAACCAAACACGACACCTTTTAACCTGCCTTAAAGCTTAATATATCTTATAATATATAGCTAATAGTTACCATAGTTTATTCTAATACAAAGTCTACGGAAAGTCTACAACTCTTCAGTCTCTCTCGATCCTTTTTGCCCTTACTCACCTTAAACTCTCTGCTTATTGCGATTCAACTTCATCCTAAAAGAATGGCCATTAATCAAATTTTAATAAATTTATGGTTTAAACAGTTATTCCATCTTCATTAGGGGTGTGTTGTTGAGTCGGAGCTGCTACATGGAATGTGGTGAAGGTGTGAAGCTATCATCTGAAATACTAATGTGTTCTTAGTCAACTTTATTTCATAAAATTTGTTTAGTTAGATCTTGATGGAAATTGCAATTAATATTTTATTATTTTTGTTTTGAAATTTAATTTTTAGTCTTAAATACTTGATGTATGATTTTGCAAATTTTTCAATTAATAATGTATTATTTTTGTTTTTTGAGTCTTTATATTAGTTTTCACGTGTTTTCATTTGTGTAATCGTATTATATGTACATGTAGCTTACACTACGTAGTAATTGTTTTTATGATTGTGTGAAATAAAAGGGTTACACAACAAGTAACTCGTTTATTATATAGGTCGGGTTAAGGTTCATAGTAGTTGACACGTTTAATATATGTGTCAGGTTAGGGTTATCCTATATGGGTCTCGGCACGAATATGACCAGACACGAACACGACTCGTGACACGGATTGTCGCCCCTATCTCCTTCGCATCCCTCACCCCGTTTGTTGTGGCTGTGCGGTCGGGGACTGAGCATATCGACGTCAATGGGAACGCGGCTTCAGGCTTCGTCGGGTTTTGGAAACGGCGATTTGGCGACTATGTGCACGAAGTTTCTCCAGCTCTAGTTTCGTATATCTACCAACCCTGACCCAAAATTTCTTCATCTCGTTCTTCTTCGATATTCTCTCCATTCCAATTTCTGAAATTTCACAACCACAATATCAATCAATGAGTTTGTGGATGGTATTGGTAAAAAAAAATCCATGATTGAGTTAGTAATGTGTACTGTGAAGAAAAATTGATTCACTATGTTTTCTATGTTTAATTGATTTTTTTTAATACCAAAAGCGAATCCATATAGATTAACAAAAGATGGGGCTAGTTTCCCAGAATTTTAGACAAGAATAGATTAAACACATTAAAAGAATCCGCAGTTCAAACTGTTACCAATGTAATGGTGCTACTACTATTGACATATTGCTGCAATCCTCCTCCAGTGTTCTTCAATCCCATTACTCAAAGGCCTAAGCATTCTCCTTGCATACCTCTTCCTCTTCCTCTGGGGTGAAGTCATTATTGATGTTGAAGGTTTTGCGAATCTCCTCAAGTGTCTTTCCCTTGATCATGTCTGCGACAGTCCGGCAAGTCAAGTCAAGAAGCCTCTTAATTTTAGATAGTTAGCAGCCAGAATGAGATCGAACAAATTCCCATGATCAGCCTTGACGAACTGAGCATCAAAGCTCTTGAGTTCCTCCTCCTGACTCTTATCCTCATCCTTGGCCGACTCAACATGCTTTTTGCAGTACTCGATCACCTTGTCCAGAATCTGGCTGGTGACGTTGGGGAGAGGGATGACGTTGTCGGCGCAGTCCTCTTCGATCATGTGCTTGATGGTCTGCGACTCTAGAGCCGCCGCCTCCTCGACCTCGAAGGTCTCGCCGTCGGAGCTCTTGAAGACGATCATCTTTGCGTCGGAAGACATGGCTTTGTGGATCGGAAACCTAACCCTCGGAGAGAGAAAGCAATAGAGAGAGAGAAGCCGATAGAGCAATTTGCAAACCCTTGGCGTTTGTGATATTGCGACTTTATATGTTTAATTGATTCACTATAGATTTTCTTGATTCTTTAATTAGAAATTAGAAATTGTTTATTCACAATTCTTGAATGGAATATCATTGAATTGACTTTATGTTTTCTTTATTTATAGAGATGTTGAGATTCTTCCCAATGACACCGGAGGCGTTTGATGCTACAAATGAATTAACGCTTCTCCGATATGAATAAGAGTGCTCCAATGTTTCTAATCAAGCTATTCCAAACATGGATGAGATTGTATCGTCAAGTTTTCTGAACATGAATGAGAATCCACACCTATTAAAACTTTCTATTGAGACTTTACATCGAGAAAGACGTATTTTGTCTCCAATGGAATTAACGAAGAAGTAGGGCCGGCGAAATGGGTATTGACACGCCGACCTAACACAAACACGACACGAAATTATACGGTCCGGATTTAGTCATATGGGTTTGGGTCGTAGACATGTCGACACGATTGAACACGGCGCTTAATGGGTCGGATGTGGGTAGAAACGCAAAATCAAATTACAACACACGTAAGGCGCTTTTTAAACAAGTCACTCGTTTACATTTAAACCAAACACGACACGTTTTAACCTGCACTTAAAGCTTAATATATCTTATAATATATAGCTAATAGTTACCATAGTTTATTCTTATACAAAGTCTACGGAAAGTATACAACTCTTCAGTCTCTCTCGATCCTTTTTGCCCTTACTCACCTTAAACTCTCTGCTTATTGCGATTCAACTTCATCCTAAAAAAATGGCCATTAATCAAATTTTAATAAATTTATGGTTTAAACAGTTATTCCCTCTTCATTAGGGGTGTATTGATGAGTCGGAGCTGCTACACGGAATGTGGTGAAGGTGTGAAGCTATCATATGAAATACTAATGTGTTCTTAGTCAACTTTATTTCATAAAATTTGTTTAGTTAGAACATGATGGAAAATGCAATTAATATTTTATTATTTTTGTTTTGAAATTTAATTTTTAGTCTTAAATACTTGATGTATGATTTTGCAAATTTTTCAATTAATAATGTATTATTTTGGTATTTAGAGTGTTTTTATTAGTTTTCACATGTTTTCATTTGTGCACTCGTATTATATGTACATGTAGCTTACACTACGTAG
Organism: Linanthus parryae; assembly: GCA_023055425.1. NCBI lineage: Eukaryota > Viridiplantae > Streptophyta > Magnoliopsida > Ericales > Polemoniaceae > Linanthus > Linanthus parryae. The sequence goes on along the minus strand of JALGPY010000023.1, from coordinate 5,580,343 downwards.
TAATTTTTTTATGATTGTGTGAAATAAAAGGGTTACACAACAAGTAACCAGTTTATTATATAGGTCGGGTTAAGGTTCATTTTAGTTGACACGTTTAATATATGTGTCAGGTTAGGGTTATCCTATATGGGTCTCGGCACGAATATGACCCGACACGAACACGACTCGTGACACGGATTGCGGCCCCTATCTCCTTCGCATCCCTCACCCCGTTTGTTGTGGCTGTGCGGTCGGGGACTGAGCATATCGACGTCACTGGGAAGGCGGCTTCAGGCTTCGTCGGGTTTTGGAAACGGCGATTTGGCGACTATGTGCACAAAGTTTCTCTTGCTCTAGTTTCGTATATCTACCAACCCTAACTCAAAATTTCTTCATCTTGTTCTTCTTCGATATTCTCTTCATTCCAATTTTTGAAATTTCACAACCACATTATCAATCAATGAGTTTGTGGATGGTATAGGTAAAAAGATTCCATGATTGAGTTAGTAATGGGTACGATGAAGAAAAATTGATTCACTATGTTTTCTATGTTTAATTGATTTTTTTTAATACCAAAAGCGAATCCATATTTGATTAACAAAAGATGGGGCTAGTTTCCTTGAATTTTAGACAAGAACAGATTAAACACATTAACGGTATCCGCAGTCCAAACTGTGAACAATGTAATGGTGCTACTACTGTAGACATATTGCTGCAATCCTCCTCCAGTGTTCTTCAATCCCGTTACTCAAAGGCTCAAGCATTCTCCCTACATACCTCTTCCTCTTCCTCTGGGGTGAAGTCATTCTTGATGTTGAAGGTTTTGCGAATCTCCACAAGTGTCTTTCCCTTGATCATGTCCGCGACAGTCTGGCAAGTCAAGTCAAGAAGCCTCTTGACTTTATATAGTTAGCAGCCAGAATGAGATCGAACAAATTCCCATGATCATCCTTGACGAACTCAGCATCAAAGCTCTTGAGTTCCTCCTCCTGACTCTTGTCCTCAGCCTTGGCCGACTCAACATGCTTCTTGCAGTACTCGATCACCTTGGCCAGAATCTGGCTGGTGACGTTGGGGAGAGGGATGACGTTGTCAACGCATTCCTCTTCGATCCTGTGCTTGATGGTCTGCGACTCCAGAGCCACGCCTCCTCCACCTCGAAGGTCTCGCCGTCGGAGTTCTTGAAGACGACCATCTTTGCGTCGGAAGACTTGGCTTTGTGGATCGGAAACCTAACCCTAGGAGAGAGAAAGCAATAGAGAGAGAGAGAGAGAAGGCGATAGAGCAATCAAACCCTTGACGTTTGTGATATTGCGATTTTCTATGTTTAATTGATTCACTATAGATTTTCTTGATTCTTGAATTAGAAATTAGAAATTGTTTATTCACAATTCTTGAATGCAATATGAGTGAATTGACTTTATGTTTTCTTTATTTATAGAGATGTTGAGATTCTTCCCAATTACACCAGAGGCGTATTATGCTACAAATGAAATTAACGCTTCTCCGAATATGCATAATAGTGCTCCAATGTTTCTAATCAAGCTATTCCAAACATGGACGAGATTGTATCGTCAAGTTTTCTGAACATGAATGAGAATCCACACATATTAAAACTTTCTATTGAGACTTTACATCGAGAAAGACTTATTTTGTCTTCAAAGGAATTAACGAAGAAGTAGGGTCGGCGAAATGGGTATTGACACGCCGACCTAACACAAACACGACACGAAATTATACGGTCCGGATTTAGTCATACGGGTTTGGGTCGTAGACATGTCGACACGATTGAACACGACGCTTAATGGGTCGGATGTGGGTAGAATCGCAAAATCAAACTACAACACACGTAACGCGCTTTTTAAACAAGTCATTCGTTTACATTTAAACAAAACACGACACGTTTTAACCTGCACTTAAAGCTTAATATATCTTTTAAGATATAGCTAATAGTTACCATAGTTTATTTTTATACAAAGTCAACGGAAAGTCTACAACTCTTCAGTCTCTCTCGATCCTTTTTGCCCTTACTCACCTTAAACTCTCTGCTTCTTGCGATTCAACTTCATCCTAATCGAATGGCCATTAATCAAATTTTAATAAATTTATGGTTTAAACAGCTATTCCATCTTCATTAGGGGTGTGTTTTTTAGTCGGAGCTGCTACACGGAATGTGGTGAAGGTGTGAAGCTATCATCTGAAATACTAATGTGTTCTTCGTCAACTTTATTTCAGAAAATTTGTTAAGTTAGAACTTGATGGAAAATGCAATTAATATTTTATTATTTTTGTTTTGAAATTTAATTTTTAGACTTGATGTATGATTTAGCAAATTTTTCAATTAATAATGTATTATTTTTGTTTTTTGAGTGTTTATATTAGTTTTCACATGTTTTCATTTGTGTACTCGTATTATATGTACATGTAGCTTACACTACGTAGTAATTGTTTTTATGATTGTGTGAAATAAAAGGGTTACACAACAAGTAACCCATTTATTATATAGGTCGGGTTAAGGTTCATAGTAGTTGACACGTTTAATATATGTGTCAGGTTAGGGTTATCCTATATGGGTCTCGGCACGAATATGACCCGACACGAACACGACACGTGACACGGATTGTCGCCCCTATCTCCTTCGCATCCCTCACCCCGCTTGTTGTGGCTGTGCGGTCGGGGACTGAGCATATCGACGTCAATGGGAAGGCGGCTTCAGGCTTCGTCGGGTTTTGGAAACGGCGATTTGGCGACTATGTGCACGAAGTTTCTCCAACTCTAGTTTCGTATTTCTACCAACCCTAACCCAAAATTTCTTCATCTTGTTCTTCTTCGATATTCTCTCCATTCCAATTTCTGAAATTTCACAACCACAATATCAATCAATGAGTTTATGGATGGTATTGGTAAAAAAATTTCATGATTGAGTTAGTAATGGGTATTGTGAAGAAAAATTGATTCACTATGTTTTCTATGTTTAATTGATTTTTTTTAATACCAAAAGCGAATCCATATAGATTAACAAAAGATGGGGCTAGTTTCCCAGAATTTTAGACAAGAATAGATTAAACACATTAACAGAATCCGCAGTTAAAACTGTTACCAATGTAATGGTGCTACTACTATTAACATATTGCTGCAATCCTCCTCCAGTGTTCTTCAATCCCATTACTCAAAGGCCCAAGCATTCTCCTTGCATACCTCTTCCTCTTCCTCTGGGGTGAAGTCATTATTGATGTTGAAGGTTTTGCAAATCTCCTCAAGTGTCTTTCCCTTGATCATGTCTGCGACAGTCCGGCAAGTCAAGTCAAGAAGCCTCTTGATTTTAGATAGTTAGCAGCCAGAATGAGATCGAACAAATTCCCATGATCAGCCTTGACGAACTGAGCATCAAAGCTCTTGAGTTCCTCCTCCTGACTCTTATCCTCATCCTTGGCCGACTCAACATTCTTCTTGCAGTACTCGATCACCTTGGCCAGAATCTGGCTTGTGACGTTGGGGAGAGGGATGACGTTGTCGGCGCAGTCCTCTTCGATCATGTGCTTGATGTTCTGCGACTCTAGAGCCGCCGCCTCCTTGACCTCGAAGGTCTTGCCGTCGGAGCTCTTGACGACGATCATCTTTGCGTCGGAAGACATGGCTTTGTGGTTCGGAAACCTAACCCTCGGAGAGAGAAAGCAATAGAGAGAGAGAAGCCGATAGAGCAATTTGCAAACCCTTGGCGTTTGTGATATTGCGACTTTATATGTTTAATTGATTCACTATAGATTTTCTTGATTCTTTAATTAGAAATTAGAAATTGTTTATTCACAATTCTTGAATGGAATATCATTGAATTGACTTTATGTTTTCTTTATTTATAGAGATGTTGAGATTCTTTCCACTGACACCGGAGGCGTTTGATGCTACAAATGAATTAACGCTTCTCCGATATGAATAAGAGTGCAGCAATGTTTCTAATCAAGCTATTCCAAACATGGATGAGATTGTATCGTCAAGTTTTCTGAACATGAATGAGAATCCACACCTATTAAAACTTTCTATTGAGACTTTACATCGAGAAAGACGTATTTTGTCTCCAATGGAATTAACGAAGAAGTAGGGCCGGCGAAATGGGTATTGACACGCCGACCTAACACAAACACGACACGAAATTATACGGTCCGGATTTAGTCATATGGGTTTGGGTCGTAGACATGTCGACACGATTGAACACGGCGCTTAATGGGTCGGATGTGGGTAGAAACGCAAAATCAAATTACAACACACGTAAGGCGCTTTTTAAACAAGTCACTCGTTTACATTTAAACCAAACACGACACGTTTTAACCTGCACTTAAAGCTTAATATATCTTATAATATATAGCTAATAGTTACCATAGTTTATTCTTATACAAAGTCTACGGAAAGTATACAACTCTTCAGCCTCTCTCGATCCTTTTTGCCCTTACTCACCTTAAACTCTCTGCTTATTGCGATTCAACTTCATCCTAAAAGAATGGCCATTAATCAAATTTTAATAAATTTATGGTTTAAACAGTTATTCCATCTTCATTAGGAGTGTATTGTTGAGTCGGAGCTGCTACACGGAATGTGGTGAAGGTGTGAAGCTATCATCTGAAATACTAATGTGTTCTTAGTCAACTTTATTTCAGAAAATTTGTTTAGTTAGAACTTGATGGAAAATGCAATTAATATTTTATTATTTTTGTTTTGAAATTTAATGTTTAGTCTTAAATACTTGATGTATGATTTTGCAAATTTTTTAATTAATAATGTATTATTTTTGTTTTTAGAGTGTTTATATTAGTTTTCACATGTTTTCATTTGTGCACTCGTATTATATGTACATGTAGCTTACACTACGTAGTAATTTTCTTATGATTGTTTGAAATAAAAGGGTTACACAACAAGTAACCCGTTTATTATATAGGTCGCGTTAAGGTTCATTTTAGTTGACACGTTTAATATATGTGTCAGGTTAGGGTTATCCTATATGGGTCTCGGCACGAATATGACCCCACACGAACACGACTCGTGACACGGATTGCCGCCCCTATCTCCTTCGCATCCCTCACCCTGTTTGTTGTGGATGTGCGGTCGGGGACTGAGCATATCGACGTCAATGGGAAGGCGGCTTCAGGCTTCGTCGGGTTTTGGAAACGGCGATTTGGTGACTATGTGCACGAAGTTTCTCCAGCTCTAGTTTCGTATATCTACCAACCCTAACCCAAAATTTCTTCATCTTGTTCTTCTTCGATATTCTCTCCATTCCAATTTTTGAAATTTCACAACCACATTATCAATCAATGAGTTTGTGGATGGTATTGGTAAAAAAATTCCATGATTGAGTTAGTAATGGGTACTGTGAAGAAAAATTGATTCACTATGTTTTCTATGATTAATTGATTTTTTTTATACCAAAAGCGAATCCATATTTGATTAACAAAAGATGGGGCTAGTTTCCCTGAATTTGAGACAAGAACAGATTAAACACATTAACAGTATCCGCAGTCCAAACTGTGAACAATGTAATGGTGCTACTACTATAGACATATTGCTGCAATCCTCCTCTAGTGTTCTTCAATCCCATTACTCAAAGGCCCAAGCATTCTCCCTGCATACCTCTTCCTCTACCTCTGGGGTGAAGTCATTCTTGATGTTGAAGGTTTTGCGAATCTCCTCAAGTGTCTTTCCCTTGATCATGTCCGCGACAGTCTGGCAAGTCAAGTCAAGAAGCCTCTTGACTTTAGATAGTTAGCAGCCAGAATGAGATCGAACAAATTCCCATGATCAGCCTTGACGAAATCAGCATCAAAGCTCTTGAGTTCCTCCTCCTGACTCTTGTCCTCAGCCTTGGCCGACTCAACATGCTTCTTGCAGTACTCGATCACCTTGGCCAGAATCTGGCTGGTGACGTTGGGGAGTGGGATGACGTTGTCGACGCAGTCCTCTTCGATCCTGTGCTTGATGGTCTGCGACTCCAGAGCCACGCCTCCTCCACCTCGAAGGTCTCGCCGTCGGAGTTCTTGAAGACGATCATCTTTGCGTCGGAAGACATGGCTTTGTGGATCGGAAACCTAACCCTAGGAGAGAGAAAGCAATAGAGAGAGAGAAGGCGATAGAGCAATTTGCAAACCCTTGACATTTGTGATATTGCTATTTTCTATGTTTAATTGATTCACTATAGATTTTCTTGATTCTTGAATTAGAAATTGTTTATTCACAATTCTTGAATGCAATATGAGTGAATTGTCTTTATGTTTTCTTTATTTATAGAGATGTTGAGATTCTTCCCACTGACACCGGAGGCGTATTATGCTACAAAAGAAATTAACGCTTCTCCAAATATGCATAATAGTGCTCCAATGTTTCTAATCAAGCTATTCCAAACATGGACGAGATTGTATCGTCAAGTTTTCTGAACATGAATGAGAATCCACACATATTAAAACTTTCTATTGAGACTTTACATCGAGAAAGACGTATTTTGTCTTCAAAGGAATTAACGAAGAAGTAGGGTCGGCGAAATGTGTATTGACACGCCGACCTAACACAAACACGACACGAAATTATACGGTCCAGATTTAGTCATATGGGTTTGGGTCGTAGACATGTCGACACGATTGAACACGACGCTTAATGGGTCGGATGTGGGTAGAATCGCAAAATCAAATTACAACACACGTAACGCGCTTTTTAAACAAGTCATTCGTTTACATTTAAACCAAACACGACACGTTTTAACCTGCACTTAAAGCTTAATATATCTTATAAGATATAGCTAATAGTTACCATAGTTAATTCTTATACAAAGTCTACGGGAAGTCTACAACTCTTCAGTCTCTCTCGATCCTTTTTGCCCTTAATCACCTTAAACTCTCTGCTTATTGCGATTCAACTTCATCCTAAAAGAATGGCCATTAATCAAATTTTAATAAATTTATGTTTTAAACAGCTATTCCATCTTCATTAGGGGTGTGTTTTTTAGTCGGAGCTGATACACGGAATGTGGTGAAGAAGTGAAGCTATCATCTGAAATACTAATGTGTTCTTAGTCAACTTTATTTCAGAAAACTTGTTTAGTTAGAACTTGATGGAATATGCAATTAATATTTTATTATTTTTGTTTTGAAATCTAATTTTTAGTCTTAAATACTTGATGTATGATTTTGCAAATTTTTCAATTAATAATGTATTATTTTTGTTTTTTGAGTGTTTATATTAGTTTTCACATGTTTTCATTTGTGTAATCGTATTATATGTAAATGTAGCTTACACTACGTAGTAATTTTTTTTATGATTGTGTGAAATAAAAGGGTTACACAAGTAACCCGTTTATTATATAGGTCGGGTTAAGGTTCATAGTAGTTGACACGTTTAATATATGTGTCAGGTTAGGGTTATCTTATATGGGTCTCGGCACGAATATGACCCGACACGAACACGACTCGTGACACGGATTGCCTCCCCTATCTCCTTCGCATCCCTCACCCCGTTTGTTGTGGCTGTGCGGTCGGGGACTGAGCTTATCGACGTCAATGGGAAGGCGGCTTCAGGCTTCGTCGGGTTTTGGAAACGGCGATTTGACGACTATGTGCACGAAGTTTATCCAGCTCTAGTTTTGTATATCTACCAACCCTAACCCAAAATTTCTTCATCTTGTTCTTCTTCGATATTCTCTCCATTCCAATTTTTGAAATTTCACAACCAAATTATCAATCAACGAGTTTGTGGATCGTATTGGTAAAAAAATTCCATGATTGAGTTAGTAATGGGTACTGTGAAGAAAAATTGATTCACTATGTTTTCTATGTTTAATTGATTTTTTTTTTTAATACCAAAAGTGAATCCATATTTGATTAACAAAAGATGGGGCTAGTTTCCCAGAATTTTAGACAAGAACAGATTAAACACATTAACAGAATCCGCAGTCCAAACTGTTACCAATGTAATGGTGCTACTACTATTGACATATTGCTGCAATCCTCCTCGAGTGTTCTTCAATCGCATTACTCAAAGGCCCAAGCATTCTCCCTGCACACCTCTTCCTCTTCCTCAGGGGTGAAGTCATTCTTGATGTTGAAGGTTTTGCGAGCTCCTCAAGTGTCTTTCCCTTGATCATGTCCGCGACAGTCTGGCAAGTCAAGTCAAGAAGCCTCCTGATGTTTAGATAGTTAGCAGCCAGAATGAGATCGAACAAATTCGCATGATAAGCCTTGACGAACTCAGCATCAAAGCTCTAGAGTTCCTCCTCCTGACTCTTGTCCTCAGCCTTGACTCAACATGCTTCTTGCAGTACCCGATCACCTTGGCCAGAATCTGGCTGGTGACGTTGAGGAGAGAGATGACGTTGTCGGCGCAGTCCTCTTTGATCCTGTGCTTGCTGGTCTGCGACTCCAGAGCCACCGCCTCCTCCACCTCAAAGGTGTCGCCGTCAGAGCTCTTGAAGACGATCATCTTTGCGTCGGAATACATGGCTTTGTGGATCGGAAACCTAACCCTAGGAGAGAGAAAGCAATATAGAGAGAGAGAAGGCGGTATAGCAATTTGAAACCCTTGGCGTTTGTGATATTGCGATTTTCTATGTTTAATTGATTCACTATAGATTTTCTTGATTCTTGAATTAGAAATTACAAATTGTTTATTCACAATTCTTGAATGCAATATGAGTGAATTGACTTTATGTTTTCTTTATTTATAGAGATGTTGAGATTCTTCCCGATGACACCGGAGGCGTTTGATGCTACAAATGAAATAACGCTTCTCCGAATATGAACTAGAGTGCTCCAATATTTCTAATCAAGCTATTCCAAACATGAATGAGAATCCACACCTATTAAAACTTTCTATTGAGACTTTACATCGAGAAAGACGTATTTTGTCTTCAAAGGAATTAACGAAGAAGCAGGGTCGGCGAAATGGGTATTGACACGCCGACCTAACACAAACACGACACGAAATTATACGGTCCGGATTTATTCATATGGGTTTGGGTCGTAGACATGTCGACACGATTGAACACGACGCTTAATGGGTCGGATGTGGGTAGAATCGCAAAATCATATTACAACACACGTAACGCGCTTTTTAAACAAGTCATTCGTTTACATTTAAACCAAACACGACACGTTTTAACCTGCACTTAAAGCTTAATATATCTTATAAGATATAGCTAATAGTTACCATAGTTTATTCTTATACAAAGTCTACGGAAAGTCTACAACGCTTCAGTCTCTCTCGATCCTTTTTGCCCTTACTCACCTTAAACTCTCTGCTTATTGCGATTCAACTTCATCCTAAAAGAATGGCCATTAATCAAATTTTAATAAATTTATGGTTTAAACAGTTATTCCATCTTCATTAGGAGTGTATTGTTGAGTCGGAGCTGCTACACGGAATGTGGTGAAGGTGTGAAGCTATCATCTGAAATACTAATGTGTTCTTAGTCAACTTTATTTCAGAAAATTTGTTTAGTTAGAACTTGATGGAAAATGCAATTAATATTTTATTATTTTTGTTTTGAAATTTAATGTTTAGTCTTAAATACTTGATGTATGATTTTGCAAATTTTTTAATTAATAATGTATTATTTTTGTTTTTAGAGTGTTTATATTAGTTTTCACATGTTTTCATTTGTGCACTCGTATTATATGTACATGTAGCTTACACTACGTAGTAATTTTCTTATGATTGTTTGAAATAAAAGGGTTACACAACAAGTAACCCGTTTATTATATAGGTCGCATTAAGGTTCATTTTAGTTGACACGTTTAATATATGTGTCAGGTTAGGGTTATCCTATATGGGTCTCGGCACGAATATGACCCCACACGAACACGACTCGTGACACGGATTGCCGCCCCTATCTCCTTCGCATCCCTCACCCTGTTTGTTGTGGCTGTGCGGTCGGGGACTGAGCATATCGACATCAATGGGAAGGCGGCTTCAGGCTTCGTCGGGTTTTGGAAACGGCGATTTAGTGACTATGTGCACGAAGTTTCTCCAGCTCTAGTTTCGTATATCTACCAACCCTAACCCAAAATTTCTTCATCTTGTTCTTCTTCGATATTCTCTCCATTCCAATTTTTGAAATTTCACAACCACATTATCAATCAATGAGTTTGTGGATGGTATTGGTAAAAAAATTCCATGATTGAGTTAGTAATGGGTACTGTGAAGAAAAATTAATTCACTATGTTTTCTATGTTTAATTGATTTTTTTTATACCAAAAGCGAATCCATATTTGATTAACAAAAGATGGGGCTAGTTTCCCTGAATTTGAGACAAGAACAGATTAAACACATTAACAGTATCCGCAGTCCAAACTGTGAACAATGTAATGGTGCTACTACTATAGACATATTGCTGCAATCCTCCTCCAGTGTTCTTCAATCCCATTACTCAAAGGCCCAAGCATTCTCCCTGCATACCTCTTCCTCTACCTCTGGGGTGAAGTCATTCTTGGTGTTGAAGGTTTTGCGAATCTCCTCAAGTGTCTTTCCCTTGATCATGTCCGCGACAGTCTGGCAAGTCAAGTCAAGAAGCCTCTTGACTTTAGATAGTTAGCAGCCAGAATGAGATCGAACAAATTCCCATGATCAGCCTTGACGAAATCAGCATCAAAGCTCTTGAGTTCCTCCTCCTGACTCTTGTCCTCAGCCTTGGCCGACTCAACATGCTTCTTGCAGTACTCGATCACCTTGGCCAGAATCTGGCTGGTGACGTTGGGGAGTGGGATGACGTTGTCGACGCAGTCCTCTTCGATCCTGTGCTTGATGGTCTGCGACTCCAGAGCCACGCCTCCTCCACCTCGAAGGTCTCGCCGTCGGAGTTCTTGAAGACGATCATCTTTGCGTCGGAAGACATGGCTTTGTGGATCGGAAACCTAACCCTAGGAGAGAGAAAGCAATAGAGAGATAGAAGGCGATAGAGCAATTTGCAAACCCTTGACATTTGTGATATTGCTATTTTCTATGTTTAATTGATTCACTATAGATTTTCTTGATTCTTGAATTAGAAATTAGAAATTGTTTATTCACAATTCTTGAATGCAATATGAGTGAATTGTCTTTATGTTTTCTTTATTTATAGAGATGTTGAGATTCTTCCCACTGACACCGGAGGCGTATTATGCTACAAAAGAAATTAACGCTTCTCCAAATATGCATAATAGTGCTCCAATGTTTCTAATCAAGCTATTCCAAACATGGACGAGATTGTATCGTCAAGTTTTCTGAACATGAATGAGAATCCACACATATTAAAACTTTCTATTGAGACTTTACATCGATAAAGACGTATTTTGTCTTCAAAGGAATTAACGAAGAAGTAGGGTCGGCGAAATGTGTATTGACACGCCGACCTAACACAAACACGACACGAAATTATACGGTCCAGATTTAGTCATATGGGTTGGGTCGTAGACATGTCGACACGATTGAACACGACGCTTAATGGGTCGGATGTGGGTAGAATCGCAAAATCAAATTACAACACACGTAACGCGCTTTTTAAACAAGTCATTCGTTTACATTTAAACCAAACACGACACGTTTTAACCTGCACTTAAAGCTTAATATATCTTATAAGATATAGCTAATAGTTACCATAGTTAATTCTTATACAAAGTCTACGGGAAGTCTACAACTCTTCAGTCTCTCTCGATCCTTTTTGCCCTTAATCACCTTAAACTCTCTGCTTATTGCGATTCAACTTCATCCTAAAAGAATGGTCATTAATCAAATTTTAATAAATTTATGTTTTAAACAGCTATTCCATCTTCATTAGGGGTGTGTTTTTTAGTCGGAGCTGATACACGGAATGTGGTGAAGAAGTGAAGCTATCATCTGAAATACTAATGTGTTCTTAGTCAACATTATTTCAAAAAACTTGTTTAGTTAGAACTTGATGGAATATGAAATTAATATTTTATTATTTTTGTTTTGAAATCTAATTTTTAGTCTTAAATACTTGATGTATGATTTTGCAAATTTTTCAATTAATAATGTATTATTTTTGTTTTTTGAGTGTTTATATTAGTTTTCACATGTTTTCATTTGTGTAATTGTATTATATGTACATGTAGCTTACACTACGTAGTAATTTTTTTATGATTGTGTGAAAGAAAAGGGTTACACAAGTAACCCGTTTATTATATAGGTCGGGTTAAGGTTCATAGTATTTGACACGTTTAATATATGTGTCAGGTTAGGGTTATCTTATATGGGTCTCGGCACGAATATGACCCGACACGAACACGACTCGTGACACGGATTGCCGCCCCTATCTCCTTCGCATCCCTCACCCCGTTTGTTGTGGCTGTGCGGTCGGGGACTGAGCATATCGACGTCAATGGGAAAGCGGCTTCAGGCTTCGTCGGGTTTTGGAAACGGCGATTTGACGACTATGTGCACGAAGTTTATCCAGCTCTAGTTTCGTATATCTACCAACCCTAACCCAAAATTTCTTCATCTTGTTCTTCTTCGATATTCTCTCCATTCCAATTTTTGAAATTTCTCAACCAAATTATCAATCAACGAGTTTGTGGATCGTATTGGTAAAAAAATTCCATGATTGAGTTTGTAATGGGTACTGTGAAGAAAAATTGATTCACTATGTTTTCTATGTTTAATTGATTTTTTTTAATACCAAAAGCGAATCCATATTTGATTAACAAAAGATGGGGCTAGTTTCCCAGAATTTTAGACAAGAACAGATTAAACACATTAACAGAATCCGCAGTCCAAACTGTTACCAATGTAATGGTGCTACTACTATTAACATATTGCTGCAATCCTCCTCGAGTGTTCTTCAATCCCATTACTCAAAGGTTCAAGCATTCTCCCTGCACACCTCTTCCTCTTCCTCAGGGGTGAAGTCATTCTTGATGTTGAAGGTTTTGCGAATCTCCTCAAGTGTCTTTCCCTTGATCATGTCCGCGACAGTCTGGCAAGTCAAGTCAAGAAGCCTCCTGATGTTTAGATAGTTAGCAGCCAGAATGAGATCGAACAAATTCGCATGATAAGCCTTGACGAACTCAGCATCAAAGCTCTTGAGTTCCTCCTCCTGACTCTTGTCCTCAGCCTTGACTCAACATGCTTCTTTCAGTACCCGATCACCTTGGCCAGAATCTGGCTGGTGACGTTGAGGAGAGGGATGACGTTGTCGGCGCAGTCCTCTTCGATCCTGTGCTTGCTGGTCTGCGACTCCAGAGCCACCGCCTCCTCCACCTCGAAGGTGTCGCTGTCAGAGCTCTTGAAGACGATCATCTTTGCGTCGGAATACATGGCTTTGTGGATCGGAAACCTAACCCTAGGAGAGAGAAAGCAATATAGAGAGAGAGAAGGCGATATAGCAATTTGAAACTTGGCGTTTGTGATATTGCGATTTTCTATGTTTAATTGATTCACTATAGATTTTCTTGATTCTTGAATTAGAAATTACAAATTGTTTATTCACAATTCTTGAATGCAATATGAGTGAATTGACTTTATGTTTTCTTTATTTATAGAGATGTTGAGATTCTTCCCGATGACACCGGAGGCGTTTGATGCTACAAATGAAATAACGCTTCTCCGAATATGAACAAGAGTGCTCCAATATTTCTAATCAAGCTATTCCAAACATGAATGAGAATCCACACCTATTAAAACTTTCTATTGAGACTTTACATCGAGAAAGGCGTATTTTGTCTTCAAAGGAATTAACGAAGAAGTAGGGTCGGCGAAATGGGTATTGACACGCCGACCTAACACAAACACGACACGAAATTATACGGTCCGGATTTATTCATATGGGTTTGGGTCGTAGACATGTCGACACGATTGAACACGAGGCTTAATGGGTCGGATGAGGGTAGAATCGCAAAATCATATTACAACACACGTAACGCGCTTTTTAAACAAGTCATTCGTTTACATTTAAACCAAACACGACACGTTTTAACCTGCACTTAAAGCTTAATATATCTTATAAGATATAGCTAATATTTACCATAGTTTATTCTTATACAAAGTCTACGGAAAGTCTACAACGCTTCAGTCTCTCTCGATCCTTTTTGCCCTTACTCACCTTAAACTCTCTACTTATTGCGATTCAACTTCATCCTAAAAGAATGGCCATTAATCAAATTTTAAGAAAATTTATGGTTTAAACAGCTATTCCATCTTCATTAGGGGTGTGTTTTTTAGTCGGAGCTGATACACGGAATGTGGTGAAGAAGTGAAGCTATCATCTGAAATACTAATGTGTTCTTAGTCAACTTTATTTCAGAAAATTTGTTTAGTTAGAACTTGATGGAAAATGCAATTAATATTTTATTATTTTTGTTTTGAAATTTAATGTTTAGTCTTAAATACTTGATGTATGATTTTGCAAATTTTTTAATTAATAATGTATTATTTTTGTTTTTAGAGTGTTTATATTAGTTTTCACATGTTTTCATTTGTGCACTCGAATTATATGTACATGTAGCTTACACTACGTAGTAATTTTCTTATGATTGTTTGAAATAAAAGGGTTACACAACAAGTAACCCGTTTATTATATAGGTCGCATTAAGGTTCATTTTAGTTGACACGTTTAATATATGTGTCAGGTTAGGGTTATCCTATATGGGTCTCGGCACGAATATGACCCCACACGAACACGACTCGTGACACAGAATTCCGCCCCTATCTCCTTCGCATCCCTCACCCTGTTTGCTGTGGCTGTGCGGTCGGGGACTTAGCATATCGACGTCAATGGGAAGGCGGCTTCAGGCTTCGTCGGGTTTTGGAAACGGCGATTTGGTGACTATGTGCACGAAGTTTCTCCAGTTCTAGTTTCGTATATCTACCAACCCTAACCCAAAATTTCTTCATCTTGTTCTTCTTCGATATTCTCTCCATTCCAATTTTTGAAATTTCACAACCACATTATCAATCAATGAGTTTGTGGATGGTATTGGTAAAAAAATTCCATGATTGAGTTAGTAATGGGTACTGTGAAGAAAAATTGATTCACTATGTTTTCTATGTTTAATTGATTTTTTTTATACCAAAAGCGAATCCATATTTGATTAACGAAAGATGGGGCTAGTTTTCCTGAATTTGAGACAAGAACAGATTAAACACATTAACAGTATCCGCAGTCCAAACTGTGAACAATGTAATGGTGCTACTACTATAGACATATTGCTGCAATCCTCCTCCAGTGTTCTTCAATCCCATTACTCAAAGGCCCAAGCATTCTCCCTGCATACCTCTTCCTCTACCTCTGGGGTGAAGTCATTCTTGATGTTGAAGGTTTTGCGAATCTCCTCAAGTGTCTTTCCCTTGATCATGTCCGCGACAGTCTGGCAAGTCAAGTCAAGAAGCCTCTTGACTTTAGATAGTTAGCAGCCAGAATGAGATCGAACAAATTCCCATGATCAGCCTTGACGAAATCAGCATCAAAGCTCTTGAGTTCCTCCTCCTGACTCTTGTCCTCAGCCTTGGCCGACTCAACATGCTTCTTGCAGTACTCGATCACCTTGGCCATAATCTGGCTGGTGACGTTGGGGAGTGGGATGACGTTGTCGACGCAGTCCTCTTCGATCCTGTGCTTGATGGTCTGCGACTCCAGAGCCACGCCTCCTCCACCTCGAAGGTCTCGCCGTCGGAGTTCTTGAAGACGATCATCTTTGCGTCGGAAGACATGGCTTTGTGGATCGGAAACCTAACCCTAGGAGAGAGAAAGAAATAGAGAGAGAGAAGGCGATAGAGCAATTTGCAAACCCTTGACATTTGTGATATTGCTATTTTCTATGTTTAATTGATTCACTATAGATTTTCTTGATTCTTGAATTAGAAATTAGAAATTGTTTATTCACAATTCTTGAATGCAATATGAGTGAATTGTCTTTATGTTTTCTTTATTTATAGAGATGTTGAGATTCTTCCCAATGACACCGGAGGCGTATTATGCTACAAATGAAATTAACGCTTCTCCAAATATGCATACTAGTGCTCCAATGTTTCTAATCAAGCTATTCCAAACATGGACGAGATTGTATCGTCAAGTTTTCTGAACATGAATGAGAATCCACACATATTGAAACTTTCTATTGAGACTTTACATCGAGAAAGACGTATTTTGTCTTCAAAGGAATTAACGAAGAAGTAGGGTCGGCGAAATGGGTATTGACACGCCGACCTAACACAAACACGACACGAAATTATACGGTTTAGATTTAGTCATATGGGTTTGGGTCGTAGACATGTCGACACGATTGAACACGACGCTTAATGGGTCGGATGTGGGTAGAATCGCAAAATCAAATTACAACACACGTAACGCGCTTTTTAAACAAGTCATTCGTTTACATTTAAACCAAACACGACACGTTTTAACCTGCACTTAAAGCTTAATATATCTTTTAAGATATAGCTAATAGTTACCATAGTTAATTCTTATACAAAGTCTACGGGAAGTCTACAACTCTTCAGTCTCTCTCGATCCTTTTTGCCCTTAATCACCTTAAACTCTCTGCTTATTGCGATTCAACTTCATCCTAAAAGAATGGCCATTAATCAAATTTTAATAAATTTATGTTTTAAACAGCTATTCCATCTTCATTAGGGGTGTGTTTTTTAGTCGGAGCTCATACACGGAATGTGGTGAAGAAGTGAAGCTATCATCTGAAATACTAATGTGTTCTTAGTCAACTTTATTTCAAAAAACTTGTTTAGTTAGAACTTGATGGAATATGCAATTAATATTTTATTATTTTTGTTTTGAAATCTTATTTTTAGTCTTAAATACTTGATGTATGATTTTGCGAATTTTTCAATTAATAATGTATTATTTTTGTTTTTTGAGTGTTTATATTAGTTTTCACATGTTTTCATTTGTGTAATCGTATTATATGTACATGTAGCTTACACTACGTAGTAATTTTTTTATGATTGTGTGAAAGAAAAGGGTTACACAAGTAACCCGTTTATTATATAGGTTGGGTTAAGTTTCATAGTAGTTGACACGTTTAATATATGTGTCAGGTTAGGGTTATCTTATATGGGTCTCGGCACGAATATGACCCGACACGAACACGACTCGTGACACGGATTGCCGCCCCTATCTCCTTCGCATCCCTCACCCCGTTTGTTGTGGCTGTGCGGTCGGGGACTGAGCATATCGACGTCAATGGGAAGACGGCTTCAGGCTTCGTTGGGTTTTGGAAACGGCGATTTGACGACTATGTGCACGAAGTTTATCCAGCTCTAGTTTCGTATATCTACCAACCCTAACCCAACATTTCTTCATCTTGTTCTTCTTCGATATTCTCTCCATTCCAATTTTTGAAATTTCACAACCAAATTATCAATCAACGAGTTTGTGGATCGTATTGGTAAAAAAAATCCATGATTGAGTTAGTAATGGGTAATGTGAAGAAAAATTGATTCACTATGTTTTCTATGTTTAATTGATTTTTTTTTAATACCAAAAGCGAATCCATATTTGATTAACAAAAGATGGGGCTAGTTTCCCAGAATTTTAGACAAGAACAGATTAAACACATTAACAGAATCCGCAGTCCAAACTGTTACCAATGTAATGGTGCTACTACTATTGACATATTGCTGCAATCCTCCTCGAGTGTTCTTCAATCCCATTACTCAAAGGCCCAAGCATTCTCCCTGCACACCTCTTCCTCTTCCTCAGGGGTGAAGTCATTCTTGATGTTGAAGGTTTTGCGAATCTCCTCAAGTGTCTTTCCCTTGATCATGTCCGCGACAGTCTGGCAAGTCAAGTCAAGAAGCCTCCTGATGTTTAGATAGTTAGCAGCCAGAATGAGATCGAACAAATTCGCATGATAAGCCTTGACGAACTCAGCATCAAAGCTCTTGAGTTCCTCCTCCTGACTCTTGTCCTCAGCCTTGACTCAACATGCTTCTTTCAGTACCCGATCACCTTGGCCAGAATCTGGCTGGTGACGTTGAGGAGAGGGATGACGTTGTCGGCGCAGTCCTCTTCGATCCTGTGCTTGATGGTCTGCGACTCCAGAGCCACCGCCTCCTCCACCTCGAAGGTGTCGCCGTCAGAGCTCTTGAAGACGATCATCTTTGCGACGGAATACATGGCTTTGTGGATCGGAAACCTAACCCTAGGAGAGAGAAAGCAATATAGAGAGAGAGAAGGCGATATAGCAATTTCAAACCCTTGGCGTTTGTGATATTGCGATTTTCTATGTTTAATTGATTCACTATAGATTTTCTTGATTCTTGAATTAGAAATTACAAATTGTTTATTCACAATTCTTGAATGCAGTATGAGTGAATTGATTTTATGTTTTCTTTATTTATAGAGATGTTGAGATTTTTCCCGATGACACCGGAGGCGTTTGATGCTACTAATGAAATAACGCTTCTCCGAATATGAACAAGAGTGCTCCAATATTTCTAATCAAGCTATTCCAAACATGAATGAGAATCCACACCTATTAAAACTTTCTATTGAGACTTTACATCGAGAAAGACGTATTTTTTCTTCAAAGGAATTAACGAAGAAGTAGGGTCGGCGAAATGGGTATTGACACGCCGACCTAACACAGACACGACACGAAATTATACGGTCCGGATTTATTCATATGGGTTTGGGTCGTAGACATGTCGACACGATTGAACACGACGCTTAATGGGTCGGATGTGGGTAGAATCGCAAAATCATATTACAACACACGTAACGCGCTTTTTAAACAAGTCATTCGTTTACATTTAAACCAAACACGACACGTTTTAACCTGCACTTAAAGCTTAATATATCTTATAAGATATAGCTAAGAGTTACCATAGTTTATTCTTATACAAAGTCTACGGAAAGTCTACAACGCTTCAGTCTCTCTCGATCCTTTTTGCCCTTACTCACCTTAAACTCTCTACTTATTGCGATTCAACTTCATCCTAAAAGAATGGCCATTAATCAAATTTTAATAAATTTATGGTTTAAACAGCTATTCCATCTTAATTAGGGGTGTGTTTTTTAGTCGGAGCTGATACACGGAATGTGGTGAAGAAGTGAAGCTATCATCTGAAATACTAATGTGTTCTTAGTCAACTTTATTTCAGAAAATTTGTTTAGTTAGAACTTGATGGAATATGCAATTAATATTTTATTATTTTTGTTTTGAAATCTAAATTTTAGTCTTAAATACTTGATGTATGATTTTGCAAATTTTTCAATTAATAATGTATTATTTTTGTTTTTTGAGTGTTTATATTAGTTTTCACATGTTTTCATTTGTGTAATCGTATTATATGTACATGTAGCTTACACTACGTCGTAATTTTTTTTATGATTGTGTGAAATAAAAGGGTTACACAAGTAACCTGTTTATTATATAGGTCGGGTTAAGGTTCATAGTAGTTGACACGTATAATATATGTGTCAGGTTAGGGTTATCTTATATGGGTCTCGGCACGAATATGAGCCGACACGAACACGACTCGTGACACGGATTGCCGCCCCTATCTCCTTCGCATCCCTCACCCCATTTGTTGGGGCTGTGCGGTCGGGGACTGAGCATATCGACGTCAATGGGAAGGCGGCTTCAGGCTTCGTCGGGTTTTGGAAATGGCGATTTGGCGACTATGTGCACGAAGTTTCTCCAGCTCTAGTTTCGTATATCTACCAACCCTAACCCAAATTTTTTTCATCTTGTTCTTCTTCGATATTCTCTCCATTCCAATTTCTGAAATTTCACAACCAATTTATCAATCAATGAGTTTGTGGATCGTATTGGTAAAAAAATTCCATGATTGAGTTAGAAATGGGTACTGTGAAGAAAAATTGATTCACTATGTTTTCTATGTTTAATTGATTTTTTTTAATACCAAAAGCGAATCCATATTTGATTAACAAAAGATGGGGCAAGTTTCCCAGAATTTTAGACAAGAATATTAAACACATTAACAGAATCCGCAGTCCAAACTGTTACCAATGTAATGGTGCTACTACTATTGACATATTGCTGCAATCCTCCTCGAGTGTTCTTCAATCCCATTACTCAAAGGCCCAAGCATTCTCCCTGCATACCTCTTCCTCTTCCTCTGGGGTGAAGTCATTCTTGATGTTGAAGGTTTTGCGAATCTCCTCAAGTGTCTTTCCCTTGATCATGTCCGCGACAGTCTGGAAAGTCAAGTCAAGAAGCCTCCTGATGTTTAGATAGTTAGCAGCCAGAATGAGATCGAACAAATTCCCATGATCAGCCTTGACGAACTCAGCATCAAAGCTCTTGAGTTCCTCCTCCTGAATCTTGTCCTCAGCCTTGACTCAACATGCTTATTGCAGTACCCGATCACCTTGGCCAGAATCTGGCTGGTGACGTTGGGGAGAGGGATGACGTTGTCGGCGCAGTCCTCTTCGATCCTGTGCTTGATGGTCTGCGACTCCAGAGCCACCGCCTCCTCCACCTCGAAGGTCTCGCCGTCAGAGCTCTTGAAGACGATCATCTTTGCGTCGGAATACATGGCTTTGTGGATCGGAAACCTAACCCAATGAGAGAGAAAGCAATAGAGAGAGAGAGAGAGAGAAGGCGATATAGCAATTTGCAAACCCTTGGCGTTTGTGATACTGCGATTTTCTATGTTTAATTGATTCACTATAGATTTTCTTGATTCTTGAATTAGAAATTAGAAATTTTTTATTCACAATTATTGAATGCAATATGAGTGAATTGACTTTATGTTTTCTTTATTTATAGAGATGTTGAGATTCTTCCCGATGACACCGGAGGCGTTTGATGCTACAAATGAAATTAACGCTTCTCCGAATATGAACAAGAGTACTCCAATATTTCTAATCAAGCTATTCCAAACATGAATGAGAATTCACACCTATTAAAACTTTATATTGAGACTTTACATCGAGAAAGACGTATTTTGTCTTCAAAGGAATTAACGAAGAAGTAGGGTCGGTGAAATGGGTATTGACACGCCGACCTAACACAAACACGACACGAAATTATACGGTCCGGATTTAGTCATATGGGTTTGGGTCGTAGACATGTCGACACGATTGAACACGACGCTTAATGGGTCGGATGTGGGTAGAATCGCAAAATCATATTACAACACATGTAACGCGCTTTTTAAACAAGTCATTCGTTTACATTTAAACCAAACACGACACGTTTTAACCTGCACTTAAAGCTTAATATATCTTATAAGATATAGCTAATAGTTACCATAGTTTATTCTTATACAAAGTCTACGGAAAGTCTACAACTCTTCAGTCTCTCTCGATCCTTTTTGCCCTTACTCACCTTAAATTCTCTGCTTATTGCGATTCAACTTCATCCTAAAAGAATGGCCATTAATCAAATTTGAATAAATTTATGGTTTAAACAGCTATTCCATCTTCATTAGGGGTGTGTTTTTTAGTCGGAGCTGATACACAGAATGTGGTGAAGAAGTGAAGCTATCATCTGAAATACTAATGTGTTCTTAGTCAACTTTATTTCAGAAAATTTGTTTAGTTAGAACTTGATGGAATATGCAATTAATATTTTATTATTTTTGTTTTGAAATCTAATTTTTAGTCTTAAATACTTGATGTATGATTTTGCAAATTTTTCAATTAATAACGTATTATTTTTGTTTTTTGAGTGATTATATTAGTTTTCACATGTTTTCATTTGTCTAATCGTATTATATGTACATGTAGCTTACACTACGTAGTAATTTTTTTTATGATTGTGTGAAATAAAAGGGATACACAAGTAACTCGTTTATTATATAGGTCGGGTTAAGGTTCATAATAGTTGACACGTTTAATATATGTGTCAGGTTAGGGTTATCTTATATGGGTCTCGGCACGAATATGACCCGACACGAACACGACTCGTGACACGGATTGCCGCCCCTATCTCCTTCGCATCCCTCACCCCGTTTGTTGTGGCTGTGCGGTCGGGGACTGAGCATATCGACGTCAATGGGAAGGCGGCTTCAGGCTTCGTCGGGTTTTGGAAACGGCGATTTGGCGACTATGTGCACGAAGTTTCTCCAGCTCTAGTTTCTTATATCTACCAACCCTAACCCAAAAATGTTTCATCTTGTTCTTCTTCGATATTCTCTCCATTCCAATTTCTGAAATTTCACAACCAATTTATCAATCAATGAGTTTGTGGATCGTATTGGTAAAAAAAATCCATGATTGAGTTAGAAATGGGTACTGTGAAGAAAAATTGATTCACTATGTTTTCTATGTTTAATTGATTTTTTTTAATACCAAAAGCGAATCCATATTTGATTAACAAAAGATGGGGCTAGTTTCCCAGAATTTTAGACAAGAACAGATTAAACACATTAAGAGAATCCGAAGCCCAAACTGTTACCAATGTAATGGTGCTACTACTATTGACATATTGCTGCAATCCTCCTCGAGTGTTCTTCAATCCCATTACTCAAAGGCCCAAGCATTCTCCCTGCATACCTCTTCCTCTTCCTCTGGGGTGAAGTCATTCTTGATGTTGAAGGTTTTGCGAATCTCCTCAAGTGTCTTTCCCTTGATCATGTCCGCGACAGTCTGGCAAGTCAAGTCAAGAAGCCTCCTGATGTTTAGATAGTTAGCAGCCAGAATGAGATCGAACAAATTCCCATGATCAGCCTTGACGAACTCAGCATCAAAGCTCTTGAGTTCCTCCTCCTGAATCTTGTCCACAGCCTTGACTCAACATGCTTCTTGCAGTACCCGATCACCTTGGCCAGAATCTGGCTGGTGATGTTGGGGAGACGGATGACGTTGTCGGCGCAGTCCTCTTCGATCCTGTGCTTGATGGTCTGCGACTCCAGAGCCACCGCCTCCTCCACCTCGAAGGTCTCGCCGTCAGAGCTCTTGAAGACGATCATCTTTGCGTCGGAATACATGGATTTGTGGATCAGAAACCTAACCCAAGGAGAGAGAAAGCAATAGAGAGAGAGAGAGAAGGCGATATAGCAATTTGCAAACCCTTGGCGTTTGTGATATTGCGATTTTCTATGTTTAATTGATTCACTATAGATTTTCTTGATTCTTGAATTACAAATTAGAACTTTTTATTCACAATTCTTGAATGCAATATGAGTGAATTGACTTTATGTTTTCTTTATTTATAGAGATGTTGAGATTCTTCCCGATGACACCGGAGGCGTTTGATGCTACAAATGAAATTAACGCTTCTCCGAATATGAACAAGAGTTCTCCAATATTTCTAATCAAGCTATTCCAAACATGAATGAGAAGCCACACCTATTAAAACTTTCTATTGAGACTTTACATCGAGAAAGACGTATTTTGTCTTCAAAGGAATTAACGAAGAAGTAGGATCGGCGAAATGGGTATTGACACGCCGACCTAACACAAACACGACACGAAATTATACGGTCCGGATTTAGTCATATGGGTTTGGGTCGTAGACATGTCAACACGATTGAACACGACGCTTAATGGGTCGGATGTGGGTAGAATCGCAAAATCATATTACAACACACATAACGCGCTTTTTAAACAAGTCATTCGTTTACATTTAAACCAAACACGACACGTTTTAACCTGCACTTAAAGCTTAATATATCTTATAAGATATAGCTAATAGTTACCATAGTTTATTCTTATACAAAGTCTACGGAAAGTCTACAACTCTTCAGTCTCTCTCGATCCTTTTTGCCCTTACTCACCTTAAACTCTCTGCTTATTGCAATTCAACTTCATCCTAAACGAATGGCCATTAATCAAATTTTAATAAATTTATGGTTTAAACAGTTATTTTATCTTCATTAGGGGTGTGTTGTTGAGTCGGAGCTGATACACGGAATGTGGTGAAGAAGTGAAGCTATCATCTGAAATACTAATGTGTTCTTAGTCAATTTTATTTCAGAAAATTTGTTTAGTTAGAACTTGATGGAAAATGCAATTAATATTTTATTATTTTTGTTTGAAATTTAATTTTTAGTCTTAAATACTTGATGTATGATTTTGCAATTTTTTCAATTAATGATGTATTATTTTTGTGTTTTGAGTGTTTATATTAGTTTTCACATGTTTTCATTTGTGTAATCGTATTATATGTACATGTAGCTTACACTACGTAGTAATTTTTTTATGATTGTGTGAAATAAAAGGGTTACACAACAAGTAACCCGTTTATTATATAGGTCGGTTTAAGGTTCATAGTAGTTGACACGTTTAATATATGTGTCAGGTTAGGGTTATCTTATATGGGTCTCGGCACGAGTATGACCCGACACGAACACGACTCGTGACACGGATTGCCGGCCCTATCTCCTTCGCATCCCTCACCCCGTTTGTTGTGGTTGTGCGGTCGGGGACAGAGCATATCGACGTCAATGGGAAGGCGGCTTCAGGCTTCGTCGGGTTTTGGAAACGGCAATTTGGCGACGATGTGCACGAAGTTTCTCCAGCTCTAGTTTCGTATATCTACCAATCCTAACCCAAAATTTCTTCATCTTGTTCTTCTTCGATATTCTCTCCATTCCAATTTCTGAAATTTCAGAACCAAATTATCAATCAATCAGTTTGTGGATGGTATAGGTAAAAAAATTCCATGATTGAGTTAGTAATGGGTACTGTGAAGAAAAATTGATTCACTATGTTTTCTATGTTTAATTGATTTTTTTTAATACCACAAGCGAATCCATATAGATTAACAAAAGATTGGGCTAGTTTCCCAGAATTTTAAACAAGAAAAGATTAAACACATTAACAGAATCCGCAGTCTAAACTGTTACCAATGTAATGGTGCTACTACTATTGACATATTGCTGCAATCCTCCTCGAGTGTTCTTCAATCCCATTACTCAAAGGCCCAAGCATTCTCCCTGCATACCTCTTCCTCTTCCTCTGGGGTGAAGTCATTCTTGATTTTGAAGGTTTTGCGAATCTCCTCAAGTGTCTTTCCCTTGATCATGTCCGCGACAGTCTGGCAAGTCAAGTCAAGAAGCCTCCCGATGTTTAGATAGTTAGCAGCCAGAATGAGATCGAACAAATTCCCATGATCAGCCTTGACGAACTCAGCATCAAAGCTCTTGAGTTCCTCCTCCTGACTCTTATCCTCAGCCTTGACTAAACATGCTTCTTGCAGTACCCGATCACCTTGGCCAGAATCTGGCTGGTGACGTTGGGGAGAGGGATGACGTTGTCGGCGCAGTCCTCTTCGATCCTGTGCTTGATGGTCTGCGACTCCAAAGCCACCGCGTCCTCCACCTCGAAGGTCTCGCCGTCGGAGCTCTTGAAGACGATCATCTTTGCTTCGGAATACATGGCTTTGTGGATCGGAAACCTAACCCTAGGAGAGAGAAAGCAATAGAGAGAGAGAGAAGGCGATAGAGCAATTTGCAAACCCTTGGCGTTTGTGATATTGCAATTTTCTATGTTTAATTGATTCACTATAGATTTTCTTGAATCTTGAATTAGAAATTAGAAATTGTTTATTCACAATTCTTGAATGCAATATGAGTGAATTGACTTTATGTTTTCTTTATTTATAGAGATGTTGAGATTCTTCCCGATGACACCGGAGGCGTTTGATGCTACAAATGAAATTAACGCTTCTCCGAATATGAACAAGAGTGCTCTAATATTTCTAATCAAGCTATTCCAAACATGGATGAGATTGTATCGTCAAGTTTTCTGAACATGAATGAGAATCCACACCTATTAAAACTTTCTATTGAGACTTTACATCGAGAAAGACGTATTTTGTCTTCAATGGAATTAACGAAGAAGTAGGGCCGGCGAAACGGGTATTGACACGCCGACCTAACACAAACACGACACAAAATTATACGATCCGGATTAAGTCATATGGGTTTGGGTCGTAGACATGTCGACACGATTGAACACGACGCTTAATGGGTCGGATGTGGGTAGAATCGTAAAATCAAATTACAACACACGTAACACGCTTTTTAAACAAGTCAGTCGTTTACATTTAAACCAAACACGACACGTTTTAACCTGCACTTAAAGCTTAATATATCTTATAATATATAGCTAATAGTTACCATATTTATTCTTATATAAATTCTATGGAAAGTCTACAACTCTTCAGTCTCTCTCGATCCTTTTTGCCCTTACTCACCTTAAACTCTCTGCTAATTGCGAGTCAACTTCATCCTAAAAGAATGGCCATTAATCAACTTTTAATAAATTTATGGTTTAAACAGTTATTCCATCTTCATTAGGGGTGTGTTGTTGAGTCGGAGCTGCTACACGGAATGTGGTGAAGGAGTGAAGCTATCATCTTAAATACTACTGAGTTCTTAGAAAACTTTATATCAGAAAATTTGTTTAGTTAGAACTTGATAGAAATTTGCAATTAATATTTATTATTTTTGTTTTGAAATTTAATTTTTAGTCTTAAATAATTGATGTATGATTTTGCATATTTTACAATTATTAATGTATTATATTTATTTTTTGAGTGTTTATATTAGTTTTCACATGTTTTCATTTGTGTATTCGTATTATATATACAAGTAGCTTACACAACGTAGTAATTTTTTGTGATTGTGTGAAATAAATGAGTTACACAAAAAGTAACCCCTTTATTATATAGGTCGGGTTAAGCTTCATAGTAGGAGACACGTTTAATATATGTGTCAGGTTAGGGTTATCCTATATGGGTCTCGGACGAATATGACCCGACACGAACACGACTCGTGACACGGATTGCCGCACATATCTCCTTCGTATCCCACAACTTGTTTGTTGTGGCGGTGCAGTCAAGGACTGAGCATATTGACGTCAATGGGAAGGCGGCTTCAGCCTCAGTCGAGTTTTGGAAACGGCGACTTCGCGACTACGTGCACGAAGTTTTTCCAGTTCTAGTTTCGTATATCTACCAACCCTAACCCAAAATTTCTTCATCTTGTTCTTCTTAAATTTCCTCACCATTTCGATTTCTGAAATTTCACAACCGCATTATCTATCAATGAGTTTGTGTATGGTCTCGGTAAAAGAATCCATGATTGAGTTAGTAATGGGTATTGTGAAGAAAAACTGATTCATTATGTTTTCTATGTTTAATTGATTCACTATAGATTTTCTTGATTCTTGAATTAAAAATTAGAAATTGTTTAGTCGCAATTCTTGAATGCAGTATGATTGAATAGACTTTATGTTTTCTTTGTTTATATAGATGTTGAGAGTCTTCCCAAGGACACCGAAGGCGTTTGATGCTACAAATGAAATTAAAGCTTCTCTGAATATGAATGTGAGTGCTCCAATATTTCTAATCAAGTTATTCCCAACATGGATGAGATTGTATCGTCAAGTTTTTTGAACATGAATGATGATAATCCACCATCTATTAAAACTTTCAATTGAAACTTTACATCGAGAAAGAAGCATTTTGTCTTCAATGGAATTAATGAAGAACTAGGGTCGGCGAAATACGTATTGACACGCTGACCTGACACAAACACGCCACGAAGTTATACGGTCCGAATTTAGTCATATGGGTTTGGTTCCTAGATATGTCGACTCGATTGAACACGACGCTTAGTGGGTCGATGTGGGTAGACTCGCAAAATCAAATTACAACACACGTAACCCGCTTTTTAAACAAGTCACTTGTTACATTTAAACCCAACACGACACATTTTAAACTGCATTTAAAACTTAATATATTTTATAATATATAGATAATAGTTACCATATTTTATTCTCATAAAAAATCTACGCCAAGTCTACAACTCTTCAGTCTCTCACGATCCTTTTTGCCCTTACTCACCTTAAATTCTCTGCCGATTGCGATCCAGCTTCATCCTAAAGAAATGGCCATCAATCACCTTTTAATAAATTTATTGTTTAAACATTGTACCATCTTCATTAGGGGTGTGTTGTTGAGTTGGAGCTGCTACACGAAATGTGGTGGAGGTGTGAAGCTATCATCTGAAATACTCCTGAGTTCTTAGTCAATTTTATTTCAGAAAATTTGTTTAGTTAGAACTTTATGGAAAATGCAATTAATATTTTATTGTTTTTTGTTTCAAAATTTAATTTTTAGTCTTAAATACTGATGT
Organism: Linanthus parryae; assembly: GCA_023055425.1. Taxonomy (NCBI): domain Eukaryota; kingdom Viridiplantae; phylum Streptophyta; class Magnoliopsida; order Ericales; family Polemoniaceae; genus Linanthus; species Linanthus parryae. The sequence goes on along the minus strand of JALGPY010000023.1, from coordinate 5,552,323 downwards.
ATGATTTTGCATATTTTGCAATAAAGATTGTATTTTTTTTAGTGTTTATATTAGTTTTCACATGTTTTTAATTTGTGTGCTCGTATTATATGTACATGTAGCTTACACTATGTAGTAATTTTTTTGTGATTGTGTGAAACAAATGCATTACAAAAAAAGTAACCCGTTTATTATAAAGGTCGGGTTAAGGTGTATAGTAGCAGACACATTTAATATATGTGTTAGGTTCGGGTTACCCTATATGGTTCTCGGTACGAATATAACCCGACACGAATACGACTCGTGACACGCATTGCCTCCCCTATCTCCTTTGTATCCCTCACCCCGCTTGTAGCCGCACTGCGGTCAGGGATTGAGCGTATCGACGTCAATGGGAAGGCGGCTTCAGGCTTCGTTGGGTTTTTGAAACGGAGATGGTGACATCGCGACTGCGTGCACAAAGTTTCTCCAGCTATAGGTTCGTATATCTACCAACTTGACCCAAAATTTCTTCATCTTGCTCTTCTTTAATTTTTTCTCCATTTCGATTTCTGAAGTTTCACAACCAAAGTATCAAATAATGAGTTTGTGGATGGTATTGGTAAAAAATTCCATGAATGAGTTAGTAATGGGTACTGTCAATAAAAACTGATTCATTATATTTTCTAGGTTTAATTGATTCACTATAGATTTTCTTGATTCTTGAATTAGAAATTTGAAATTTTCTATTCGCAATTCTTGAATACAATATGATTGAATTAACTATATGTTGAGGTTCTTCCCAAGGATCCCGAAGGCTGCCACAAAGGAAATTAAAGCTTCTCCGAATATGAATGTGAGTGCTTCAATATTTCTAATCAAGTTATTCCCAACATGGATGAGATTGTATCGTCAAGTTTTTTTTGAACATGAATGAGTATAATCCACCATCTATTGGAACTTTCTATTGAAACTATACTTCGAGAGAGACATGTTTTTTCCTCAATGGAATTAACGAAGAAGTAGGGCCGCCAGAATGGGTATTGACACACCGACCCAAAATAAACACGACACGGAGTTATACGGTCCGGATTTAGTCAATTGGGTTTGGGTCGTAGACATGTCTGTAGGGTTTTGATGCAGGTTACGCAGCAGAATAACAACATTTAATCATGCTCAAACCCCTCCAAGGATCACAGGCAAGCAATCATAACATGGTTAGGGTAGAAACATGTGTACCTTAGTTTATGTGATCACTACGAAGAATTGTGTCGTCATCTCTACGAGTATCCACACCTTGGATCTTCAACTGGATTCTTCCCACCTTGTAGTGCTAGCACGGAAGAAAGGAGAAAGGATCACGCAAAACGAGGAACGAGTCGCGCCTATGGAGTTTGACAGCGTGAGAGGGGCGGACGGGTAGGGGGTTTCGGCCTCCTAATTTGTCTCTTTCATTGCTTTGTTATGCTCTCTCAGTAATAACTTCAATGAGAAAATAACAAGCTAGAGTTCCTTTATATAGTTAATAATTCTTTTATTAACTATATAATTGCCCCAATATTAATCATGTCCTTACATGGGTTAGTCCACTTGTAAACTAGTCGTACTAACTTTGTTTGTGGTTGCGTTATGACCATTTTATTAATTAGTCCAACTAATTAATACCCATATCCAGTTTAATCCATACGGTGTGTGACCCCATATGTTTCTACTTAGTTGGTAATAACTATTACAAACATAGAGCGGTTTCTAGCAACACATCTATGCCACCCAACTAATAGAAATAATTAGTGATCCCGACAAACCTTGTGCCCAATGTTACCGTGTTGTGTTATCCCTTTGTCTCCATATCCGGATTGGACACAAGACATATTTCGTCACACTCGTATATCCAATCCATAGTTTCTCGATCCTGGAAATAAACTTGTCCATGCAGATAACATCAATATCTTCATATTGATTTATCTGAGTCTGGCCAGCCATTCCATAAGATCTAACCCTCGAGTGGTCGTGGATATTTACTCCTATTATGTAGGAGGGACAAATCATGTCTACATCACTACCACCTCTTAACTTGCTTCCTACCATGCCTGATTATTATCTTTATAGTTACCCAGTCACGGTGTAACGTTTGATAATATTAAAGCTTGATATTTCACAACTAGAGAATCCAGTGACTTCAAGTCTAAGGATTACAACACCATTAGCACAATGAGAAGCGCTTGTGACGGTGACATAATGTAATGTAGCCTTCTCGTGGTGGGTCTATTCAGTATGTCATTACCCCTAATGCATACCCATGTGTTAGACTTGATATCCCCATATCAATCTATCCACATACTAGTCTATATTTGATCGTCCCATTAATCAATATTAGTTGACTAGGGATATTTAAGATAAACAACACAATTGTAATCGAAGGACCTAATTATATTAAATATCTCCATAAATAATACAATGATTATTCTAGCAATTGAAGTTCATACTAAACAGATTGCCTCTAGGGCATCCAAAACCAACAATGTCGACACGATTGAACACGACGCTTAACGGGTCAGATGTGGATAGACTCGCAAAATCAAATTACAACACGCGTAACTCGCTTTTTAAACAAGTCACTCGTTTACATTTAAACCCAACATTACACATTCTAATATGCATTTAAAACTTAATATATTTTATAATATATAGCTTATAGTTACCATAGTTTATTCTTAATTATAGTATACGGCAAGTCTACAACTCTTCAGTCTCTCACGATCCATTTTGCCCTTACTCACCTAAAACTCTCTGCCGATTACAATTCAGCTTCATCCTAAAGGAATGGCCATTAATCAACTTTTAATACATTTATGGTTTAAACAGTTGTTCCATCTTCATTAGGGGTGTGTTGTTGAGTCAGAGCTGCTATACGAAATGTGGTGAAGGTGTATAGCTATCATCTAAAATACTACTGAATTCTTAGTCAACTTTATTTCAGAAAATTTGTTTAGTTAGAACTTGATGGAAAATGCAATTAATATTTTATTATTTTTGTTTTGAAATTTAATTTTTAGTCTTAAATACTGATATATGATTTTGCATATTTTGCAATTAATATTGTATTATTTTTGTTTTTTGAGTTTTTATATTAGTTTTCACATGTTTTCATTTGTGTACTCGTATTATATGTACATGTAGCTTACACTACGTAGTAATTTTTTTGTGATTGTTTAAAATAAATGAGCTGCACAACAAGTAACCCGTTTATTATAAAGGTCGGGTTAAGGTTCATAATAGTAGACATATTTAACATATGCGTCAGGTTCGGATTTTCCTATATGGGTCTCGGTACGAATTTGACCCGACACGAATACGAATCGTGACACGGATTGCCGCCCCTATCTCCTTTGTACTCCTCACCCCGCTTGTTGCGGATGTACGGTCAGGGAGTGAGAGTATTGACCTCAATGGGAAGGCGGCTTCAGGTTTAGTTGGGTTTTGGAAACGGCGATTGGCGACTTCGCGACTACGTGCACTAAGTTTCTCAAGCTCAAGGTTCGTATATCTACCTACCCTAACCCAAAATTTCTTCATCTTGTTCTTCTTCAATTTTCTCTCAATTTCGAATTCTGAAGTTTCACAACCAGAGTATCAATCAATAAGTTTGTGGGTGGTACAGGTTAAAAATCCATGATTGAGTTAGTAATGGGTACTGTGAAGAAAAACCGATTCATTATTTTTTCTAAGTTTACTTGATTCACTATAGATTTTCTTGATTCTTGAATTAGAAATTAAAAATGGTCTATTCGCAATTCTTGAATACAATATGAGGAATTAACTTTATGTTGAGATTCTTCCAAATGATCCCAAGGGTGGTTGATGCCACAAATGAAATTAAAGCCTCTCCAAATACGAATGTGAGTACTCCAATACTTTTAATCAAGTTATTCCAAACATGGATGAGATTCTATCGTCAATGTTTTTTGAACATGAATGAGGATATCCACCATCTATTGGAACATTCTATTGAAAATTTGCATCGGGAAAGACACCTTTTGTCTTCAATGGAGTTAACGATGAACGGGGGCCGACGAAATGAGTATTGACACGCCGATCAGAAACAAACATGACACGAAGCTATACGGTCCATATTTATTCATATGTGTTTGGGTCATAGACATGTCGACACGATTGAACATGACGCTTAATGGGTCGGATGTGGGTAAACTCGCAAAATCCTATTACAAAATGCGTAACCCGCTTTTTGAACAAGTCACTCCTTAACATTTAAACCCAACAGGACACATTTTAACCTGCATTTAAAACTTAATATATTTTATAATATATTACTAATAGTTACCATAGTTTATTCTTATGAAAATTTTGCGGCAAGTCTACAACTTTTCAGTCGCTCACGATCGTTTTTTTCCCTTACTCGTCTTAAACTCTTTGCCGATTGCGATTCAGTTTCATCCAAAAGGAATGGCCATTAATCAACTTCTAATAAACTTATGGTTTAAACATTTGTTCCATCTTCGTTAGGTGTGTGTTGTTGAGTCGAAGCTGCAATACGGAATGTGGTGAAGGTAAGAAGCTATCATCTGAAATACTACTGAGTTCTTAGTCAACTTTATTTCATAAAATTTGTTTAGTTAGAACTTGTTGGAAAATGCAATTATATTTTATTATTTTTGTTTTGAAATATAATTTTTAGTCTTAAATACTGATGTATGATTTTGCATATTTTGCAATTAATATTGTATTATTATTATTTTGAGTGTTTATATTAGATTTCACATGTTTTCATGTATGTACTCGTATTATATGTACATGTAGCTTACACTAAGTAGTAACTTTTCTGTGATTGTGTGAAATAAATGAGTTGCACAACAAGTAACCCGTTTATTATGAAGGTCGGGTTAAGGTTCATAATAGTAGACACATTTAATATATGTGTCTGGTTCGGGTTCCCCTATACGGGTCTCGGTATGAATATGACCCGACACAAACACGACTTGTGACACGAATTACCGCCCCTATCTCCTTTGTATTCCTCACCCCGCTTGTTGCGGCTGTACGGTCAGGGACTGAGAGTATCGAACTCAATAGGAAGGCGGCTTCAGGCTTCGTTGGGTTTTGGAAACGGTGAATGGTGACTTCGCGAGTGCGTGCACGTAGTTTCTCAAGCTCTAGGTTTGTATATCTACCGACCCTAACAAAAAATTCCTTCATCTTGTTTTCTTCAATTTTCTCTCCATTTCGATTTCTGAATTTTCACAACCAGAGAAAATCAATGAGTTTGCGGATGGTATTGGTAAACAAATCCATGATTGAGTTAGTAATGGGTACTGTGAAGAAAAACCGACTCATTATGTTTTCTAGGTTCATTTGATTCACTATAGATTTTATTGATTCTTGAATTAGAAATTAAAAATGGTCTTTTCGCATTTCTTAAATACAATATGAGGAATTAACTTTATGTTGAGATTCTTCCAAAGGGTCTGTCACGCCCCGTGTTCGGGGGTGATTTTAAGTTAATTAGTAGAGAAAACTGGGATTTTTTTCCCGAACAGCTTCGCCGCGACCTTCTCATAAGTACTAAAATAAAAACCACTTTTATTACAACACAATGTCCTTTTACATAATCATCAGAGCTGACTCTAGGGTACCCCATGCCCACAATATAATTTACACAACCTCACGTACCAAATCAAAACTCGACATCTAGTCTTTTTACACTATCTTCACAATTGCTTGCGAACACAAGTTACTTAGCTAGATGACTAGCCTCTTCCATTCTTCTTAGTCCCTGAAAATGTCAATAAACGGGCTGAGCCCCAGTAGGAACAAGACAATACTAAAGTCAAGTGCGACATACATCAGTGTATATGTGAGGAAGTGTCACATCCAACATACATAATATACAAGACGACATGCCTCAAGTCAATGGTCGTTGACACGAACATGTGGTAATTACCTTTCACGCATAGTTAATTCATCATCACCAATTCCATTCTCGTCAATAGGAGTGTGATATTCTTTCATACCCATCTCTTTTTAAACATCTGTCGCATCTCAATCTCACCAACTTATGATTTACAATTCAAGTCCTCACCAACTATTCCAACCTTATTCATTAACAAGCCACACTTTCAATATCATAGATGATAACGTCAATTCAACATTTCATCAATAGTTATCATATTCCGATCCCAATATTTTAATGAGTTATGATATCGACATCATCAATTTATACGCCATAATTTTATATATATGATAACCAAATAATCATCATGAATGATAGATACACTATCACCACTCTTAGTCTCACGAATATATGTACTATCGCCAAGTACCAATGTCACCAATGTAAAAATCATCATTTTCTTTTTTTTCCTTATGCTTATGTGTCACACGGGGAAATCCTGCTCACATTATGGCTTTCACAAGGGAGCGAGTCAACCCACAACCGCATTTTGACTTTCACAAGGGAGCGGTCTAGCCCACACGTCTCCACGGACGCTAAGAACACTTGGCCACAGTGTTGTTTAGGGTCTTTCACCCACGGATGTGCAATCCCTCCTTGCTAGTCCCCGGAATTAATTCACTATACTTCATTTACATATGTTCATTCTCATATTATCAAAATATGACGCCATGTCATTTTATCAAACCAAGTTCTGTAATCAAGTTTGTCGGGCTATCACAATATCATCCTACACGCGACATGTGTTACCATCCATTTTTATCATCAAGCCTCTTGCATTATCGACATACTTTCACATATAGTTATCATGTTCTCACATGTTATCTTCTTATTACTATATCAATTTATTCATGTGAGCACATATCAGCCTAGGATTCACATATGACCTCGTCAAACATTCATGAGTAGACATCTCATAAACTCGTATAAGTATGTAACCACTTTATAAATATTCAAATATTCAAATTGATACATATCATCATCATACATCCACCAATACTCATCATTTCTTTACATTTAATTTACATTTCTCTTCACGAAAGAGAATTATTCATATTAACATGTTCCTTCAAGCCCAACCGGCTACAATATACACATATCATGTGTCATTTTATTTCTTAACAAGATTCTTTGCTTACTACATGAAATCATGTTAATTTATAATACGTGTACCATTTCAGGGGGATTTAGCCATGTATTTAAATCTTTTAGAATCATTATCGAGGATAATTAATCATACCAACCAAATTCGTCACTGTGACCAACTTTCAGCAAGTGTGTGATTTGACAATACCATAGTCTCTATGTTATTCGAAGGTCTTATGAACATCTCACAACCTTAAAATTCGATCCCAAATAATATCTTTAAGTTTCTATCTCCACTTAAAATATCATAAACACCTATGAGGATTAAGATCCAAAAACAAAATAACATTGTGATTGGCTCCCAAATATTCATCTCCAAGACAACCACAAAACTTTCAATTTATTTGAGAATCTTATAGATCTCCAATGACCTTCAAGTTTTTATATGATAGACATGGTATCATTATTTATCTACTCTCAAAATATTATAACTTTTCATTAAGGGGAAGAACCTCAAAATTTCACAAATCATCAAGCTACACAAGTAATAGTCTCAACCGATCAGTCATAAGGAGTTGGTTATTTCGGTACCAAAATCAATGGCAATGGATCTAAATTTTTTATAGAATGTACTCAATAGTCAAGGATACCACATATCCAAATTTCACAACATTCTAATCATTTTATATACCCCTTTTTATTTCTCAAAACAGCCCCACTGTTATTAAGACAATCTGTCCAAAATTTCTTCATTTCAAAGGTACTCAAATTAATGTGCCATAACGAAGAGAAATGAGTCTGAATATTTTATATGACATACTTAACATGAAAGGGTAAACATATCCAAGTTTCATAGCATTCTAAGAATCATAACCATCCTTTTTGTATTTCACAAAACAGTCCCTCTGCTATGAAAACAATCAGTCCAGATTTACCTCTTCTCAAAGATACTGTCATTTAGGTGCCTTACAGAAGAGAAATAGATCTGGATATTTTATGTGATATACTTCACATGCAAATGTACCACATATCTAAATTTAATAATTTTATAAGAACCTTAGAATCCCCTTTTGTATTTTACAAAACAGACCCACTGTTATGAACACAATCTGTCTAGAATTACCTCTTGTCAAATATGCTCACATTTAGGTTTCATAAATAAGATAAAAGGATCTGAAAATTTTATGGGTTATACTTAACATGCAGAGCTACCACATATCCAAATTTTATAATTTTCTAAAAACCTTAGCTACCCCATTTGTATTTTACAAAATAGACCCACCGTTATGTTCACAATCAGTCCAAAGTTTCTTCATGTGTATTTCTCAATCATTTATCATCATCAACCACCAAGAATCAATCACCAAACTTTCACCACATCTTAATACATCCTTTAGGATGAATAACATAGCTTTTCTCCGAAAATTAACCATGAGGAATGTATTTTTCATCATATACACAAGAAGATGCAACAATGACTAAGGTATTGTAAAGTTCCTACCTCTTTTGGTGGATGCTTCTTCTTTTGTCCACTTGGATGAACCCTCCATGGATTCTTCTTTTGTTTTTAAGCTTGATATTAGGTTGATGATCCTTCTTCACTCTATTTCTTCATTTTTTCCTCTCTTATTCTCATCTCTTCTTCCTTCCTCTTTCTCCTTTCTTTTTTTCTTCTTCTCTCCCGTGGCTTTCTTTCTCTCTTTTCCCTTGTTTTTCTCTTGGTTTCTGAATTTCTTATGCATGAGCAGCCTTAATCTCTCATACATCTCCTCTTTCTCCAATCCATGTGTCAAGAAGACACTCGTATCCCTTCCCTTTGTGACAACACAACCTATCCCCCTAGCTAGCCCCCCAAGTGTCACAAATTGTACACTCTTCTTCGTCCTCCATGTGACAACTCATACATCTCCCTAGCATTCTATCCAAGTGTCAAGTAAGCTATTAGTTTATTCCAAAATTTCCATAGAGCTCCAAACCTCAACCGTATGTGTTCTCCAAATGATGTAGGGGGTTTAATGGGGAATTATGTAATGCACCATATTTACAATCTACATGAGGTGTTTTTTAGTTTGCTTCTTTTTGTTTAAATTTCTTCACTTCACATGGAAATAAATTGGTTATAATTTTCATCACATATCCAACAATTAAATTATAAAGTAAACTTAAACTAGAATTAGGTCATCATACATTAACTTTAGTAAAATACTATCAAGTATTGATACTTCATACTAAAATTATTACTCAATATATGACCAACTAAAGTTATGAAGTCAATAGTTCATTTACAAAATTAACTAGACATTATCAATGTACTTTGAACTACGGGTTGTCACAGGGTCCCCAAGGCAGTTGATGCCACAAATGAAATTAAAGCCTCTCTGAATATGAATGTGAGTGCTCCAATATTTTTAATCAAGTTGTTCCAAATATGGATGAGATTATCGTCAAGTTTTAATGAACGTGAATGAGGATAATCCACCATCTATTGGAAGTAACTATTGAAACTTTACATCGAGAAAGACGTCTTTTGTCTTCAATGGAATTAACGACGAAGTAGGGCCAGCGAAATGGGTATTGACACGCCGACCCGAAAAACACGACACAAAGTTATACTGTGCGGATTTAGTCATATGGGTTTGGGTCGTAGACATGTCGACACGATTAAACATGACGCTTAACGGGTCGGATGTGGGTAGACTCGCAAAATCCAATTACAACACGCGTAACTTCCTTTTTAAACAAGTCACTCGTTTACATTTAAACCAACCACGACACGTTTTAATCTGCGTTTAAAACTTAATATATTTATAATTCATAGCTAATAGTTACCATAGTTTATTCTTATAAAGGCCTATGGCAAGTCTACAACTCTTCACTCTCTCACGATCCTTCTTGCCCTTACTCACCTTAAACTCTCTTCCGATTGCAATCCAGGTTCATCCTAAAAGAATGGACATTAATAAAATTTTAATAAATTTATGATTTAAATATTTGTTCCATATTCATTAGGGGTGTGTTGTTGAGTCCGAGCTGCTACACGGAATGTGGTGAAGGTGTGAAGCTGTCATCTGAAATACTACTGTGTTCTTAGTCAACTTTATTTCAGAAAATTTGTTTTGATAGAACTTGATGGAAAATGCAATTAACATTTTATTATTTTTTGTTTTGAAGTTTACTTTTTAGTCTTAAATACCCATGTATGATTTTGCATATTTTGCAATTAATATTATATTATTTTTGTTTTCTGAGTGTTTGTATTAGTTTTCACATGTTTTCATTTGTGTACTCGTATTAATATATATATATATATATATAGTTTACACTACGTCGGAATTCTTTTTGTGATTGTATGAAATAAATGGGTTACACAATAAGTAACCCGTTTATTATAATGTCGGGTTAAGGTTCGAAGAAGTAGACACAGTTAATATATGTGTCAGGTTTGGTTTATCCTATTTGGCTCTCGGTACAAATTTGACCCGACACTAACACGACTCGTGACACGGATTGTCGCACCTGTCTCCTTTTTATCCCTCACCCCGCTTGTTGCGGCTATGCGGTCAGGGACTGAGCGTATCGACGTCGATGGGAAGGCTGCTTCAGGCTTCGTTGGGTTTTGGAAACGGCGATTGGCGACTTCGCGACTGCGTGCAAGAAGTTTATCAAGCTCTCGGTTCGTATATCTACCAACCCTAACCAAAAATTTCTTCATTTCGTTCTTCTTCAATTTTCTCTCCATTTCGATTTCCAAATTTTTAAAACCAGAGTATCAATCAATGATTTTGGGGATGGTATTGGTAAAAAATTCCATGATTGAGTTAGTAATGAGTACTGTGAAGAAAACCGATTCATTATGTTTTCTAGGTTTACTTGTTTCACTATATAATTTCTTGATTCTTGAATTAGAAATTAAAAATGGTCTATTCGCAATACTTGAATACAATATGAGAAATTTACTTTATGTTGAGATTCTTCCCAAGGATCCCGAAGGCGGTAATGCCACAAATGAAATTAGAGCTACTCCGAATATGAATGTGAGTGCTCCAATATTTCTAATCAAGTTATTCCAAACATGGATGAGATATCGCCAAGTTTTTTCTTAACATGAATGAGGATACTCCAACAACTATTGGAACTTTATATTGAAACTTTACATCGAGAAAGACATCTTTTGTCTTCAAAGGAATTAACGAAGAAGTAGGGCCGGGGAAATGGGTATTGACACGCCGACCCGAAACAAACACGACACGTAGTTATACAGTCCGGATATAGTCATATGGGTTCAGTTCGTAGACATGTCGACATGATTGAACACGACAGTTAACGGGTGGGATGTGGGTAGACTCGCAAAATCCAATTACAACACGCGTAACCCCCTTTTTAAACAAGTCACACGTTTACATTTAAAACCAACACGACACGTTTTAATCTGCATCTGAACTTAATATATTTTATAATATATAGGTAATAGTTACAATAGTTTATTCTTATAAATAGTCTACGGCAAGTCTACAACTCTTCAGTCTCTCAGGATCCTTCTTGTCCTTACTCACCTTAAACTCTCTGCCGATTGCGATCCAGCTTCATCCTAAAGGAATGGCCATTAATCAACTTTTAATATATTTATGATTTAAACATTTGTCCCATCTTCATTAGGGGTGTGTTGTTGAGTCCGAGCTGCTACACGGAATGTGGTGAAGGAGGTTATCATCTGAAATACTACTGTGTTCTTAGTCAACTTTATTTCAGAAAATTTGTTTAGTTAGAACTTGATGGAAAATGCAATTAATATATTAATATTTTTTGTTTTGAAATTTAATTTTTAGTCTGAAATACTCATGTATGATTTTGCATATTTTTTAATTAATATTGTATTATTTATGGTTTTTTTAGTGTTTATATTAGGTTTCACATGTTTTCATTTGTGTACTCGTATTATATGTATATGTAGCTAACACTATGTAGGAATTTTTTTGGGATTGTATGAAAAAAATGGGTTACACAATAAGTAACCCGTTTATTATAAATGTCGAGTTAAGGTTCATAGTAGTAGACACATTTAATATATGTGTCAGATTTGGGTTATCCTATTTGTGTATCAGAACGAATATGACACGACACGAACACGACTTCTGACACGGATTGCCGCCCCTATCTCCTTTGTATCCCTCACCATGCTAGTTGCGGCTGTGCGGTCAGGGACTGAGCGTATCGACGTCAATGGGAAAGCGTATTCAGGCTTCGTTGGGTTTTGGAAACGGCGATTGGCGACTTCGCGACTACGTGCACGAAGTTTAGCCAGCTCTCGGTTCGTATATTTACGAACCCTAACCAAAAATTTCTTCATCTCATTCTTCTTCATTTTCTCTCCATTTCGCTTCCTAAATTTTCAAACCAGAGTAAATCGCCGAGTTTTTGGTCGGTATTGTTAATAAATTCCATGATTGAGTTAGTAATGGGTATTGTGAAGAAAAACCGATTCATTATGTTTTCTTGGTTTACATGATTCACTATAGATTTTCTTGATTCTTGAATTAGAAATTAAAAATAGTCTATTTGCAATTCTTGAATACAATTTGAGGAATAACTTTATGTTGAGATTCTTCCCAAGAATCACGAAGGCGGTTGATGCCACAAATAAAATTAAAGCTTCTACAAATATAAATAAGAATGCTCCAATATTTCTAATCATTTCAAACATAGATGAGATTCTATCTTCAAGTTTTTTTTAACATGAATGAGGATAATCCACCATCTATTGGAACTGTCTATTGAAACTTTACATCGAGAAAGACGTCTTTTGTCTTCAATGGAATTAACGAAGAAGTAGGGGTTGCGAAATGGGTATTGACACGCGGATTCGAAGCAAACACGACACGAAGTTATACGGTCCTGATATAGTCATATGGGTTTGGGTCGTAGACACGTCGACACGATTGAACACGGCGATTAACGGGTCGTATGTGGGTTGACTCGCAAAATCCAATTCAACACGCGTAACCCGCTTTTTAAACTACTCACTCGTTCACATTTAAACCTAACACGACACTTTTTAACCTGCATTTAAAACTTCATATATTGTATAATATATAGCTAATAGTTATTCTTATAAAAATTCTAAGGCAAGTCTACAACTCTTCAGTGTCTCAAGATCCTTTTTGCCCTTACTCACCTTAAACTCTCTGCCGATTGCGATTCAGCTTCATCCTAAAGGAATGGCCATTAATAACCTTTTAATAAATTTATGGTTTAAAAATTTGTTCCATCTTCATTAGGGGTGTCTTGTTGAGTCGGATAGGCTACACGGAATGTGGTGAAGGTGTGAAGCTTTCATCTGAAATACTACTGAGTTCTTAGTCAACTTTATTTCAGAAAACTTGTTTAGTTAAAACTTGATGGAAAATGCAATTAATATTTCATTATTTTTTGTTTTGAAATTTAGTTTTTAGTCTTAAATACTGATGTATGATTTTGCATATTTGCAATTAATATTGTATTATTTTGGTTTTTGAGTTTTTATATTATATTTCACATGTTTTCATTTGGGTGCTCGTATTATGTACATGTAGCTTACACTACGTAGTAATTTTTTTGTGATTGTTTGAAATAAATGAGCTGCACAACAAGTAACCCGTTTACTATAAAGATCGGGTTAAGGTTCATAATAGTAGACATATTTAATATATGCGTCAGGTTCGGATTCCCCTTATATGGGTCTCGGTACGAAAATGACCCGACACGAATGCGAATCGTGACACAGATTTCCGCCCCTATCTCATTTGTATTCCTCACCCCGCTTGTTGCGGATGTACGGTCAGAGAGTGAGAGTGTCGACCTCAATGGGAAGGCGGCTTCATGTTTCGTTGGGTTTTGGAAACGGCGATTAGCGACTTCGCGACTACGTGCACTAAGTTTGTCAAGCTCAAGGTTCGTATATCTACCAACCCTAACCCAAAATTTCTTCATCTTGTTCTTCTGCAATTTACTCTCAATTTCGAATTCTAAAGTTTCACAACCAGAGTATCAACCAATGAGTTTGTAAATGGTACTGGTAAAAAATTCCATGATTGAGTTAGTAACGGGTACTGTGAAGAAAAACCGATTCATTCTGTTTTGTAGGTTTAATTGATTCACTATAGATTTTCTTAATTCTTGAATTTAAAACTAGAAATTGTCTATTCGCAATTCTTGAATACAATATGATAGAATTTACTTTATGTTGAGATTCTTACCAAGAATCCCGCAGGCGGTTGATGCCACAAATGAAATTAGAGCTTCTCCGAATATGAATGAAAGTGCTCCAATATTTCTATTAAGTTATTCCAAACATGGATGAGATTCTATCGTCAATATTTTCTGAACATGAATGAGGATATCCACCATCTATTGGAACATTCTATTGAAAATTTGCATCGAGAAAGACGCCTTTTGTCTTCAATGGAATTAACGAAGAAGTAGGGCCGGGGAAATGGGTATTGACACGCCGAACCAAAACAAACACCACACGAAGCTATACGGTCCAGATTTAGTCATATGGGTTTAATTCGTAGTTATGTCGACACGATTGAACACGATGCTTAACGGGTCGGATGTGGAGAGACTCGCAAAATCCAATTACAACACGCGTAACCCGCTTTTTAAACTAGTCACTCGTTAACATTTAAACCCAACGCGACACATTTTAACATGCATTTAAAACTTAATATATTTAATAATATATAGCTAATAGTTACCATAGTTTATTCTTATGAAAAGTCTGCGGCAAGTCTACAACTTTTCAGTCTCTCACGATCCTTTTTGCCCTTACTCACCTTAAACTCTCTGCCGATTGCGATTCAGCTTCATCCTAAAGAAATTGCCATTAATCAACTTTTAATAAATTTATGGTTTAAACAGTTGTTCCATCTTCATTAGGTGTGTGTTGTTGAGTCGAAGCTGCTACAGAGAATGTAGTGAAGGTAAGAAGCTATCATCTGAAATACTACTCAGTTCTTAGTCAACTTTATTTCAGAAATTTGTTTAGTTAGAACGTGTTGGAAAATGCAATTAATATTTTATTATTCTTTTTTGAAATATAATTTTTAGTCTTCAATTCTGATGTATGATTTTGAATATTTTGTAATTAATATTGTATTATTTGTTGTTTTTTTAGTGTTTATATTAGATTTCACCTGTTTTCGTTTATGTACTCGTATTATATGTACATGTAGCTTACACTACGTAGTAACTTTTCTATGATTGTGTGAAATAAATGAGTTGCACAACAAGTAACCTGTTTATTATAAAGTTCGGGTTAAGGTTCATAATAGTAGACACATTTAATATATGTGTCAGGTTTGGGTTCCCCTATATGGGTCTCGGTACGAATATGACCCGATACAAACACGACTTGTGACACGAATTGCCGCCCCTATCTCATTTGTATTCCTCACCCCGCTTGTTGCGGCTGTACAGTCAGGGATTGAGAGTGTCGACCTCAATGGGAAGGCGGCTTCAGGCTTCGTTGGGTTTTGGAAACAGTGATTGGCGACTTCGCAAGTGCGTGCACGAAGTTTCTTAAGTTCTAGGTTCGTATATCTACCAACCCTAACCAAAAATTCCTTCATCTTGTTTTCTTCAATTTTCTCTTCATTTTGTTTTCTGAATTTCACAACCAGAGAAAATCAATGAGTTTGTGGGTGGTATTGGTAAAAAAATCCATGATTGAGTTAGTAATGGGTACTGTTAAGAAAAACCGATTCATTATGTTTTCTAGGTTTACTTGATTCACTATAGATTTTCTTGATTCTTGAATTAGAAATTAAAAATGGTCAATTCGCAATTCTTGAATACAATATTAGGAATTAACTTTATGTTGAGATTCTTCCAAAGGATCCCGTAGGTGGTTGATGCCACAAATGAAATTAAAGCCTCTCCGAATACGAATGTGAGTACTCCATTATTTTTAATCAAGTCATTCCAAACATGGATAAGATTCTATCGTCAATATTTTTTGAACATGAATGACGATATCCGCCATCTATTGGAACATTCGATTGAAAATTTACATCGAGAAAGACTTCCTTTGTCTTCAATGGAATTAAGGAAGAAGTAGGGTCGGGGAAATGGGTATTGACACGTCGACCCGAAACAAACACGACACGAAGCTATACGGTCCAGATTTAGTCATTTGGGTTTAAGTCTTAGTTGTGCGACACGATTGAACACGGTGTTTAATGGGTCAGATGTGGAGAGACTCGCAAAATCCAATTACAATACGCGTAACCCGCTTTTTTAAACAAGTCACTCGTTAACATTTAAATCCAACACGACACATTATAACCTGCATATAAAACTTAATATATTTTATAATATATAGCTAATAGTTACAATAGTTTATTCTTATAAAAGGTCTGCGTCAAGTCTACAACTTTTCAGTCTCTCACGATCCTTTTTGCCCTTACTCACCTTAAACTCTCTGCCGATTGCGATACAGCTTCATCCTAAAGGAAAGGCCATTAATCAACTTTTAAAAAATTTATGGTTTAAACAGTTGTTCCATCTTCATTGGGGGTGTGTTGTTGATTTGGAGCTGCTACACGGAACGTGGTTAAGGTGTGAAGCTATCATCTGAAATACTAATGAGTTCTTAGTCAACTTTATTTCAGAAAATTTGTTTAGTTAGAACTTAATGGAAAATGCAATTAATATTTTATTATTTTTCTTTTGAAATATAATTTTTAGTCTTATATACTGATGTATAATTGTACATATTTTCAATTAATATTGTATTATTTTTGTTTTTTGAGTTTTTATATTAGTTTTCACATGTTTTCAATTGTGTACTCGTATTATATGTACATGTAGCTTACACTACGTAGTAATTTTTTTGTGATTGTGAAATAAATGAGTTGCACAAAAAGTGACCCGTTTATTATAAACGTCGGGTTAAGGTTAATAATAGTAGACACATTTAATATATGTGTCAGGTTCGGGTTCCCCTATATGGCTCTCGGTACGAATATGACCCGACACGAACACGACTCGTGACACGGATTGCCGCCCCTATCTCCTTTGTATTCCTCACCCCGCTTGTTGCGGTTTACGGTCAGGGACAGAGAGTATCGACCTCAATGGGAAGGCGGCTTCAGGCTTCGTTGGGTTTTGGAAACGGCGATTGGCGACTTCGCGACTACGTGCACTAAGTTTCTCGGGCTCTAGGTTCGTATATCTACCAACCCTAACCCACAATTTCTTCATCTTGTTCTTCTTCAATTTTCTCTCCATTTCGATTTTTGAAGTTTCACAACTAGAGTATCAATCAATGTGTTTGTGGATGGTATTGGCAACAAATTCGATGATTGAGTTAATAATGGGTACTGTGAAGAAAAACTGATTCATTATATTTTGTAGGTTTAATTGATTCACTATAGATTTTCTTGATTCTAGAATTAAAAACTAGAAATTGTCTATTCGCAATTCTTGAATACAATATGATTGAATTTACTTTATGTTGAGATTCTTCTCAAGAATCCCGAAGGCGGTTGATGCCACAAATGAAATTAGAGCTTCTCAAAATATGAATGTGAGTGCTCCAATAATTTTAATCAAGTTATTTCAAACATGGATGACATTGTATCGTCAATATTTTTTGAACATGAATGAGGATAATCCACCATCAATTGGAACATTCTATTGAAACTTTACATCGAGAAAGACGTCTTTTGTCTTCAATGTAATTAACGATGAAGTAGGGCGACGAAATGAGTATTGACACGCCGATCATAAACAAACACGACACGAATCTATACGGTCCAGATTTTTTCATATGTGTTTGGGTCATAGACATGTCGACACGATGGAACATGACGCTTAACGGGTCGGATGTGGATAAACTCGCAAAATCCAATTACAACACGCGTAACCCGCTTTTTAAACAAGTCACTCGTTAACCTTTAAACCCAAAAGGACACATTTTAAACTGCATTTAAAACTTCATATATTTATAATATATAGGTAATAGTTACCATAGTTTATTCTTATGAAAAGTCTGCGGCAAGTCTACAATTTTTCAGTCTCTCACGATCATTTTTGCCCTTACTCACCTTAAAATCTCTGCCGACTGCGATTCAGCTTCATCTAAAGGAATGGCCATTAATCAACTTCTAATAAATTTATGGTTTAAACAGTTGTTCCATCTTCGTTAGGTGTGTGTTGGTGAGTCGAAGCTGCTACACGGAATGTGGTGAAGGAAAGAAGCTATCATCTGAAATACTATTGAGTTCTTAGTCAATTTATTTCAGAAAATTTGTTTAGTTAGAACTTGTTGGAAAATGTAATTATATTTTATTATTTTTGTTTTGAAATATAATTTTTAGTCTTAAATACTGATGTGTGATTTTGCATATTTTGCAATTAATATTGTATCATATTTTGTTTTTTGAGTGTTTATGCTAGTTTTCACATGTTTTCATTTATAAACTCGTATTATATGTACATGTAGCTTACACTACGTAGTAATTTTTTGTGAATGCGTGAAATAAATGAGTGGCACAACAACTAACTTGTTTATTATAAAGGTCCGATTAAGGTTCATAATAGTTGACACATTTAATATATGTGCCGGGTTCGGGTTCCCCTATATCGGACTCGGTACAAATATGACCCGACACAAACACGACTTGTGACACGGATTTCCGCCCCTATCTCCTTTGAATTCCTCACCCCGCTTGTTGCGGCTGTACGGTCAGGGACAGAGAGTATCAACCTCAATGGGAAGGCGGCTTCAGGCTTCGTTGGGTTTTGGAAACGGTGATTGGCGACTTCGCGAGTGCGTTCACGAAGTTTCTCAAGCTCTAGGTTTGTATATCTACCAACCCTAACCAAAAATTCCTTCGTCTTATTTTTCTTCAATTATCTCTCCATTTCGATTTCTGAATTTTCACAACCACAGAAAATCAATGATTTTGCGGATGGTATTGGTAAAAACATCCATGATTGAATTAGTAATGGGTACTGTGAAGAAAAACCGATTCGTTATGTTTTCTAGGTTTACTTGATTCACTATAGATTTTCTTGATTCTTGAATTAGAAATTAAAACTTGTCTATCCGCAATTCTTGAATACAATGTGAGGAATTAACTTTATGTTGAGATTCAACCAAAGGGTCCCCAAGGCATTTGATGCCACAAACGAAATTAAAGCCTCTCCGAATATGAATGTGAGTGCTCCAATATTTTTAATCAAGTTATTCCAAACATGGATGAGATTATCGTCAAGTTTTGTTGAACATGAATGAGGATAATCCACCATCTATTGGAACTTTCTATTAATACTTTACATCGAGAAAAACGTCTTTTGTCTTCAATGGAATTAACGAAGAAGTAGGGCCAGCGAAATGGGTATTGACACGCTGACTACAAAAAACACGGCACAAAGTTATACTGATCGGATTTAGTCATATGAGTTTGGGTCGTAGACATGTCGACACGATTAAACATGACGCTTAACTAGTCAGATGTGGGTAGACTCGCAAAATCCAATTACAACACGCGTAACTTCCTTCTTAAACAAGTCACTCGTTTACAATTAAACCCAACACGGCACATTTTAATCTGCATTTTCAACTTAATATATTTATAATTCATAGCTAATAGTTACCATAGTTTATTCTTTTAAAATTCTATGGCAAGTCTACAACTCTTCAGTCTCTCACGATCCTTCTTGCCCTTACTCACCATAAACTCTCTTCCGATTGCAATCCAGATTCATCCTAAAAGAATGGACATTAATAAAATTTTAATAAATTTATAATTTAAATATTTGTTCCATATTCATTAGGGGTGTGTTGTTGAGTCCGAGCTGCTACACGGAATGTGGTGAAGGTGTGAAGCTGTCATCTGAAATACTACTGTGTTCTTAGTCAACTTTATTTTAGAAAATTTGTTTAGATAGAACTTGATGGAAAATGCAATTAACATTTTATTATTTTTTGTTTTGAAATTTAATTTTTATTCTTAAATACTCATGTATGATTTTGCATATTTTGCAATTAATATTATATTATTTTTGTTTTCTGAGTGTTTGTATTAGTTTTCCAATGTTTTCATTTGTGTACTCGTATTAATATATATATATATATGTATAGCTTACACTACGTCGGAATTGTTTTTGTGATTGTATGTAATAAATGGGTTACACAATAAGTAACCCGTTTATTATAATGTCGGGTTAAGGTTCGAAGAAGTAGACACAGTTAATATATGTGTCAGGTTCGGGTTATCCTATTTTGGTCTCGGTACGAATATGACCCGACACGAACACGATTCGTGACACGGATTGTCGCCCCTATCTCCTTTTTATCCCTCACCCCGCTTGTTGCGGCTATGCGGTCAGGGACTGAGCGTATCGACGTCAATGGGAATGCTACTTCAGGCTTCGTTGGGTTTTGGAAACGGCGATTGGCGACTTCGCGATAGCGTGCAAGAAGTTTATTAAGCTCTCGGTTCGTATATCTACCAACCCTAACCAAAAATTTCTTCATCTTGTTCTTCTTCGATTTTCTTTCCATTTCGATTTCTAAATTTTAAAAACCGGAGTATCAATCAATGATTTTGTGGATGGTATTGGTAAAAAATTACATGATTGAGTTAGTAATGGGTAATGTGAAGAAAAATCGATTCATTATGTTTTCTAAGTTTACTTGCTTCACTATAGAATTTCTTTATTCTTGAATTATAAATTAAAAATGGTCTATTCGCAATTCTTGAATACAATATGAGAAATTTACTTTATGTTGAGATTCTTCCCAAGGATCCCGAAGGCGGTAATGCCACAAATGAAATTAAAGCTTCTCCGAATATGAATGTGAGTGCTCCGATATTTCTAATCAAGTTATTCCAAACATGGATGATATTCTATCGCCAAGTTTTTCTTAACATGAATAAGGATAATCCACCAACAATTAGAACTTTCTATTTAAACTTTACATCGAGAAAAGACGTCTTTTGTCTTCAAAGGAATTAACGAAGAAGTAGGGTCGGGGAAATGGGTACTGACACGCCGACCCGAAACAAACACGACACGAAGTTATAAGGTACGGATTTAGTCATATGGGTTTGGGTCGCAGACATGTCGACACGATTGAACACGACAGTTAACGGGTCGGATGTGGGTAGACTCGCAAAATCCAATTACAACACTCGTAACCCCCTTTTTAAACAAGTCACACGTTTACATTTAAACCCAACACGATACGTTTTAATCTGCATTTGAAACTTAATATATTCTATAATATATAGCTAATAGTTACCATATTTTATTCTTATCAAAAGTCTACGGCAAGTCTACAGCTCTTCAGTCTCTCAGGATCCTTCTTGTCCTTACTCACCTTAAATTCTCTGCCGATTGCGATCCAACTTCATCCTAAAGGAATGGCCATTAATAAACTTTTAATAAATGTATGGTTTAAATAGTTGTTCCATCTTCATTAGGTGTGTGTTGTTGAGTCGAAGCTGCTACACGGAATGTAGTGAAGGTAACAAGCTATCATCTGAAATACTACTGAGTTCTTAGTCAACTATATTTCAGAAAATTTGTTTACTTAGAACTTGTTGGAAAATGCAATTAATATTTTATTGTTCTTTTTTGAAATATAATTTTTAGTCTTAAATACTGATGTATCATTTTGCATATTTTGCAATTAATATTGTATTATTTTTTGTTTTTTGATATTTATATTAGATTTCACATGTTTTCATTTATATACTCGTATTATATGTACATGTAGCTTACACTACGTAGTAACTTTTTCTGTGATTGTGTGAAATAAAGGAGTTGCACAACAAGTAACACGTTTATTATAAAGGTCGGGTTAAGGTTCATAATAGTAGACACATTTAATATATGTGTCAGGTTCGGGTTCCCCTATATGGGTCTCGGTACAAATATGACCCGACACAAACACGACTTGTGACACGAATTGTCGCCCCTATCTCCTTTGTATTCCTCACCCCGCTTGTTGCGGCTGTACGGTCAGGGACTGAAAGTATCGACCTCAATGGGAAGGCGGCTTCAGGCTTCGTTGGGTTTTGGAAACGGTTATTGGCGACTTCGCGAGTGCGTGCACGAAGATTCTCAAGCTCTAGGTTCGTATATCTACCAACCCTAACCAAAAATTCCTTCATCTTGTTTTCTTCAATTTTCTCTCCATTTGGATTTCTGAATTTTCACAACCAGAGAAAATCAATGAGTTTGTGGGTGATATTGGTAAAAAAATCCATGATTGAGTTAGTAATGGGTTATGTAAAGAAAAACCGATTCATTATGTTTTCTAGGTTTACTTGATTCACTATAGATTTTCTTGATTCTTGAATTAGAAATTAAAAATGGTCTATTCGCAATTCTTGAATACAACATGAGGAATTAACTTTATGTTGAGATTCTTCCAAAGGATCCCGAAGGTGGTTGATGCCACAAATGAAATTAAAGCCTCTCCGAATACGAATGTGAGTACTCCAATATTTTTAATCAAGTTATTCCAAACATGGATGAGATTCTATCGTCAATATTTTTTGAACATGAATGAGGATATCCACCATCTATTGGAACATTCGATTGAAAATTTACATCGGGAATGACTTCTTTTGTCTTCAATGGAATTAAGGAAGAAGTAGGGCCGGGGAAATGGGTATTGACACGCCGACCCAAAACAAACATGAAACGAAGCTATACAGTCCAAATTTAGTCATATGGGTTTAAGTCGTAGTTATGTTGACACGATTGAACACGGTGCTTAACGGGTCTGATGTGGAGAGATTCGCAAAATCCAATTACAATACGCGTAACCCGCTTTTTAAACAAGTCACTCGTTAACATTTAAATCCAACACGACACATTATAACATGCATATAAAACTTAATATATTTTATAATATATATAACTAATAGTTACAATAGTTTATTCTTATAAAAGGTCTGCGTCAAGTCTACAACTTTTCAGTCTCTCACGATCCGTTTTGCCCTTACTCACCTTAAACTCTCTGCCGATTGCGATACAACTTCATCCTAAAGGAAAGGCCATTAATCAACTTTTAATAAATTTATGGTTTAAACAGTTGTTCCATCTTCATTAGGGGTGTGTTGTTGAGTTGGAGCTGCTACACGGAACGTGGTTAAGGTGTGAAGCTATCATCTGAAATACTAATGAGTTCTTAGTCAACTTTACTTCAGAAAATTTGTTTAGTTAGAACTTGACGGAAAATGCAATTAATATTTTATTATTTTTATTTTGAAATATAATTTTTACTCTTATATACTGATGTATGATTTTACATATTTGCAATTAATATTGTATTATTTTTTGTTTTTTGAGTGTTTATATTAGTTTTCACATGTTTTCAATTGTGTACTTGTATTATATGTACATGTAGCTTCCACTACGTAGTAATTTTTTGTGATTGTGAAATAAATGAGTTGCACAACAAGTGACCCGTTTATTATAAAAGTCGGGTTAAGGTTCAGTAGACACATTTAATATATGTGTCAGGTTCGGGTTCCCCTATATAGCTCTCGGTACGAATATGACCCGACACAAACACGACTCGTGACACGGATTGCCGCCCCTATCTCCTTTGTATTCCTCACCCCGCTTGTTGCGGCTGTACGGTCAGGGACAGAGAGTATCGACCTCAATGGGAAGGCGGCTTTAGGCTTCCTTGGGTTTTGGAAACGGCGATTGGCGACTTCGCGACTACGTGCACTAAGTTTCTCAAGCTCTAGGTTCGTATATCTACCAACCCTAACCCAAAATTTCTTGATCTTGTTCTTCTTGAATTTTCTCTCCATTTCGATTTTTGAAGTTTCACAACCACAGTATCAATCAATGTGTTTGTGGATGGTATTGCAACAAATTCCATGATTGATTTAATAATGGGTACTGTGAAGAAAAACCGATTCATTATGTTTTGTAGGTTTAATTGATTCACTATAGATTTTCTTGATTCTTGAATTAAAAGTTAGAACTTGTCTATTCGCAATTCTTGAATACAATATGATTGAATTTACTTTATCTTGAGATTCTTCACAAGAATCCCGAAGGCGGTTGATTCCACAAATGAAATTAGAGCTTCTCCAAATATGAATGTGAGTGCTCCAATATTTTTAATCAAGTTATTTCAAACATGGATGACATTCTATCGTCAATATTTGTTGAACATGATTGAGGATAATCCACCATCAATTGGAACATTCTATTGAAACTTTACATCGAGAAAGACGTCTTTTGTCTTCAATGGAATTAACGATGAAGTAGGGCCGACGAAATGAGTATTGACACGCCGATCAGAAACAAACACAACAGGAAGCTATACGGTCCAGATTTATTAATATGTGTTTGGGTCATAGAATGTTGACACGATTGATCATGACGGTTAACAGGTCGGATGTGGGTAAACTCGCAAAATCCAATTACAGCACGCGTAACCCGCTTTTTAAACAAGTCACTCGTTAGCATTTAAACCCAACAAGACTCCTTTTAACTTGCATATAAAACTTAATATATTTTATAATATATAGCTAATAGTTACCATAGTTTGTTCTTACGAAAAGTCTGCGGCAAGTCTACAACTTTTCAGTCTCTTGTGATCTTTTTTCCCTTACTCACCTTAAACTCTCTTCCGATTGCGATTCAGCTTCATCATAAAGGGATGGCCATTAATAAACTTCTAATAAATTTATGGTTTAAACATTTGTTTCATCTTCGTTAGGTGTGTGTTTTTTAGTCGAAGCTGCTACACAGAATGTGGTGAAGGTAAGAAGCTATCATCTGAAATACTATTGAGTTCTTAGTCAACTTTATTTCAGAAAATTTGTTTAGTTAGAACTTGTTGGAAAATGCAATTATATTTTATTATTTTGTTTTGAAATATAATTTTTATTCTTAGATACTGATGTATGATTTTGCATATTTTGCAATTAATATTGTATTATTTTTTGTTTTTTGAGTGTTTTATATTAGTTTTCACATGTTTTCATTTATGTACCCGTATTATATGTACATGTAACTTACACTACGTAGTAATTTTTTTGTGATTGTGTGAAATAAATGAGTTGCACAACAAGTAACCGGTTTATTATAAGGTCGGGTTAAGGTTCATAATAGTTGACACACTTAATATATGTGTCAGGTTCGGGTTCCCCTATATGGGTCTCGGTACAAATATGACCCGACACAAACACGACTTGTGACACGGATTACCGCCCCTATCGCCTTTGTATTCCTCACCCCGCTTGTTGCGGCTGTACGGTCAGGGACTGTGAGTATCGACCTCAATTGGAAGGCGGCTTCGGGCTTCGTTGGGTTTGGGAAACGGTCGTTAATAGTGACACAAATTTTTGAACTATTTTGTGTGAAAAATATAAATCACTATGTGCTTAGTTTTCCCTTTACCGATTTTCGAGGATATCAAATTATTCAGAGACACAAGAAATGAAAGTATTTTATAAGATATATTATGCCATTTCACGTGGAAAAAATTAAAATAATTACATTTCAACCATAATAAAGTAAAATATTTATTACCACAAATAATAAAACAATAATGCCTCAAAAAAAATATTCAATAAAAATGTGTTGGTAGTTTTCAAATAGATTTTCATTAAATTCCCATTTCAAAAAAGATTTTCATTAAATGAAAGTGATTTTGTAAGAAATAAGTATTATAATAGCTTAAATTTAATTTAGTTTTTATATGTGTACTCAGACCATGAATGACTCTCTTTACTTCTTCCTACTGAGATCCAATTAGAGTTCAATTTCATCAACACTATTGGTACAACCAATTAACATGTCTTAGAGCTTAATTCTCAGGAATGTTTGTCAAATGTGTTATATTTTTCATAAGATTTTACCTATTACAAGTAGATACATTTATTTCATTATTATCTTCTTAAAAGTGATCAAATTAAACTTATGGCATATCCGCGCATCGCGCGGGGTATCGCCTAGTATAACTTATATTTTGGTGAAATCCTGTCCCTGTTACATTTGTTAAATACTGGACTGTAATTTTTTTTTTTATTTTTTTTTTTTTTTTTTGACTTCATGTGTTTCAATAATCCGGATTGTGAAATGCTATCCTATGGCATAAGCAATATGTTGTGCTTACAACACATTATATTTCATATAAGGTGTGTCATTTTCACGTATTTCGATGAACAACTTCATCGAGTAAGAGGTTAACTGTAGGGTTTATATGAAGTTATCAGGCATTGACACATATGCTCAATTAATTTTGCATACACAACAGAAAAGATTACATAAGTTTTTAATAACCGTTAGATTAATAATTTTTCCAATGAACTTGAACTACCTTGCTACTCAGTCCACCCATCAGTAACGAATCTGACCCTTGGGAATGTTCATCGATTTCTAGGATTTTCAGCTCCACCATTGTCATGTGTCACAAGCCAGTCAATTGTTGATACGCATGTTCTGATAAAGTTTGGCTATGCTTTTTTTATATTTCGATTGATTTGTCTAAAGTGCGCAAATTTATACCTCAATCAACAGAATTGTAAAGTCCATGCTTGAGCTCTTGCTCAGTAGTTTACCTTTTTTGGGTACCATCACTTGAATTTCTTCGTCGTGCTTAAAGACTTTTAGTGCATTGAGTAAATTTATATTTGGAATGATATAAATAAGTGATATCTAATTTTAGTCACTTAAAAGTGACAAGAAATATTATACGTCTTGGGTAATGAGTTATGACTTCTGAACTGTGCTCTATTCCTACACAAGATATCAATTGTCTAACTTTGTCCAGTTACTTCTGGTTGCGGATAATTGCTTTCTTCGGATTAGAGTTTAGAGACGGGTCTGGTGCTCTACTTGCAAAGAGGAATTACTTAACCCTCGCTGATCTTCACTCCAAACAAGGTATGCTTAACTGCAATGGAATGGAAGTAAGCCTTATGTTTTTCACTTGAGATTTCTGTTGTTCCTTAGTTTCATTTATTATTGCTAGGTTCAATAGTAGTTAAAACAATAGTCCGACTTACATGTGCAAAACTTATTTACTTAATGTTCTAAAAGATAAATAAGTGTGCGGCAAGTCTACAAATTTTCAGTCTCTCGCGATCCTTTTTGCCCTTACTCACCTTAAAATCTCTGCCGGTTGCAATTCAGTTTCATCCTAAAGGAATGGCCATTAATCAACTTCTAATAAATTTATGGTTTAAACAGTTGTTCCATCTTCGTTAGGTGTGTGTTGTTGAGTCGAAGCTGCTACACAGAATGTGGTGAAGGTAAGAAGCTATCATCTGAAATACTACTAAGTTCTTAGTCAACTTTATTTCAGAAAAATTTGTTTAGTTAGAACCTGTTGGAAAATGCAATTATATTTTATTATTTTTGTTGTGAAATATAATTTTTAGTCTTAAATACTGATGTATGATTTTGCATATTTTGCAATTAATATTGTATTATTTTTTGTTTTTTGAGTGTTTTTATTAGTTTTCACATGTTTTCATTTATGTACTCGTATTATATGTACATGTAGCTTACACTACGTAGTAATTTCTTTGTCATTGTGTGAAATAAATGAGTTACACAACAAGTAACCGATTTATTATAAAGGTCGGGTTAAGGTTCATAATAGTTGACACACTTAATATATGTGTCAGGTTCGGGTTTCCCTATATGGGTCTCGGTACAAATATGACCCGACACAAACACGACTTGTGACACAGATTTCCGCCCCTATCTCCTTTGTATTCCTCACCACGCTTGTTGCGGTTGTACGGTCAGGGACTGAGAGTATCGACCTCAATGGGACGGCGGCTTCAGGCTTCGTTGAGTTTTGGAAACGGTGATTGGCGACTTCGCGAGTGCGTGCACGAAGTTTCTCAAGCTCTAGGTTCGTATATCTACCAACCCTAACTAAAAATTTCTTCATCTTGTTTTTCTTCAATTTTCTCTCCATTTCGATTTCTGAATTTTCACAACCAGCGAAAATCAATGAATTTGCGGATGGTATTGGTAAAAAAATCCATGATTGAGTTAGTAATGGGTACTGTGAAGAAAAACCGATTCATTATGTTTTCTAGGTTTACTTGATTCACTATAGATTTTCTTGATTCTTGAATTAGAAATTAAAAATGGTGTATCCGCAATTCTTGAATACAATATGAGGAATTAACTTTATGTTGAGATTCTTCCAAAGGATCCCGAAGACAGTTGATGCCACAAATGAAATTAAAGCCTCTCCGAATATGAATGTGAGTGCTCCAATATTTTTACCAAGTTATTCCAAACATGGATGAGATTATCGTCAAGGTTTTGAACATGAATGAGGATAATCCACCATTTATTGGAACTTTCTATTGAAACTTTACATCGAGAACGACGTCTTTTATCTTTAATGGAATTAACGAAGAAGTAGGGCCAGCGAAATGGGTATTGACACGCCGACCCAAAAAAACACGACATGAAGTTATATTATTCGGATTTAGTCATATGGGTTTGGGTCGTAGACATGTCGACACGATTAAACACGACGCTTAACGGGTTGGATGTGGGTAGACACGCAAAATTTAATTACAACACGCGTAACTTCTTTTTTAAACAAGTCACTCGTTTACCATTAAACCCAACATGACACATTTTAATATTCAATTAAAACTTAATATATTTTTAATATATAGCTAATAGTTACCATAGTTTATTCTTATAAAAGTGTATGGCAAGTCTACAACTCTTCAGTCTCTCACGATTCTACTTGCCCTTGCTCACCTTAAACTCTCTTCCGATTGCAATCCGGCTTCATCCTAAAAGAATGAACATTAACAAATTTTTAATAAATTTATGATTTAAATACTTGTTCCATATTTATTATGGGTGTGTTGTTGAGTCCGAGCTGCTACACGGAATGTGGTGAACGTGTGAAGCTGTCATCAGAAATAACACTGTGTTCTTAGTCAACTTTATTTCAGAAAATTTGCTTAGATAGAACTTAATGGAAAATGCAATTAACATTTTATTATTATTTTTTGAAATTTAATTTTTAGTCTTAAATACTCATGTATGATTTTGCATATTTTTCAATTAATATTATATTATTTTTGTTTTCTGAGTGTTTGTATTAGTTTTCACATTTTTCATTTGTGTACGTATCAATATATATATATATATATATATATATATATATATACACATATATATATAGCTTACATTACGTCGGAATTGTTTTTGTTATTGTATGAAATAAATGGGTTACACAATAAGTAACCCGTTTATTATAATGTGGGGTTAAGATTCGAAGAAGTAGACACAGTTAATATATGTGTCAGGTTCGGGTTATGCTATTTGGGTTTCGGTACGAATACGACCCGACACGAACACGACTCGTGACACGGATTGTCGCCCCTATCTCCTTTTTATCCCTCACCCCGCTTGTTGCGGCTATGCGGTCAGGGACTGAGCGTATCGATGTCAATGGGAAGGCTGCTTCAGGCTTCGTTGGGCTTTGGAAACGGCGATTGGCGACTTCGCGACTGCGTGCAAGAAGTTTATTAAGCTCTCGGTTCGTATATCTACCAACCCTAACCGAAAATGTCTTCATCTTGTTCTTCTTCAATTTTCTCTCCATTTCGATTTCTAAATTTTCAAAACCAGAGTATCAATCAATGATTTGGTGGATGGTATTGGTAAAAAATTACATGATTGAGTTAGTAATGGGTATTGTGAAGAAACACCGATTCATTATGTTTTCTTGGTTTACTTGCTTCACTATAGAATTTCTTGATTCTTGAATTGGAATAAAAATGGTCTATTCGCAATTCTTGAATACAATATGAGAAATTTACTTTATGTTGAGATTTTTCCCAAGGATCCCGAAGGTGGTAATGCCACAAATGAAATTAAAGCTTCTCCGAATATGAATGTGAGTGCTCCAATTTTTCTAATGAAGTTATTCCAAACATGGATGAGATTCTATCGCCAAGTTTTTCTTAACATGAATGAGGATAATCCACCAACTATTGGAACTTTCTATTGAAACTTTATATCGAGAAAGACGTCTTTTGTCTTCAAATGAATTAACGAAGAAGTAGGGCCGGGAAAATGGGTATTGACACGCCGACCCGAAACAAACACGACACGAAGTTATAAGGTCCCGATTTAGTCATATGGGTTTGGGTCGCAGACATGTCGACACGATTGAACACGACAGTTAACCGGTCGGATGTGGGTAGACTCGCAAAATCCAATTACAACACGCGTAACCCCCTTTTTAAACAAGTCACACGTTTACATTTAAACCCAACACGACAGGTATTAATCTGCATTTGAAACTTAATATATTTTATTATATATAGCTAATAGTTACCATAGTTTATTCTTATAAAAAAGTCTACGGCAAGTCTACAACTCTTCAGTCTCTCAGGATCCTTCTTGTCCTTACTCACCTTAAACTCTCTGCCGATTGCGATCCAGCTTCATCCTAAATGAATGGCCATTAATCAACTTTTAATAAATTTATGATTTAAACATTTGTCCCATCTTCATTAGGGGTGTGTTGTTGAGTCCGAGATGCTACACGGAATGTGGTGAAGGAGTGAAGTTGTCATCTGAAATACTACTGTGTTCTTAGTCAACTTTATTTCAGAAAATTTGTTTAGTTAGAACTTGATAGAAAATGCAATTAATATTTTAATATTTTTTGGTTTTGAAATTTGATTGTTAGTCTTAAATACTCATGTATGATTTTGCATATTTTGTAATTCATGTTGTATTATTTTTGTTTTTTTGAGTGTTTAAATCAGTTTTCACACGTTTTCATTTGTGTACTCGTATTATATGTATATGCAGCTAACACTACGTAGGAATTTTTTTTGGGATTGTATGAAATAAATGGGTTACACAATAAGTAACCCGTTTATTATAAATGTCGGGTTAAGGTTCATAGTAGTAGACATTTAATATATGCGTCAGATTCGGGTTATCCTATTTGTGTATCGGTACGAATATGACACGACACGATTACGAATTGTGACACGAATTGCAACCCATATCTCCTTTGTATCCCTCACCGTGCTTGTTGCGGCTGTGCGGTCAGGGACTGAGCGTATCGATGTCAATGGGAAAGCGGCTTCAGGCTGCGTTGGGTTTTGGAAACGGCGATTGGGGACTTCGCGACTGCGTGCACGAAGTTTAACCAGCTCTCGGTTCGTATATCTACCAGCCCTAACCAAAAATTTCTTCAACTTGTTCTTCTTCAATTTTCTCTTCATTTCGCTTTCTAAATTTTCACAACAAGAGTAAATCACCGAGTTTGTGGACGGTATTGGTAAAAAATTCCATGATTGAGTTAGTAATGGGTACTGTGAAGAAAAACTGATTCATTATGTTTTCTTGGTTTACATGATTCACGATAGGTTTTCTTGATTCTTGAATTAGAAATTAAAAACGGTCTATTCACAGTTCTTGAATACAATTTGAGGAATAACTTTATGTTGAGATTCTTCCCAAGGATCACGAAGGCGGTTGATGCAACAAATGAAATTAAAGCTTCTCAAAATATGAATCAGAATGCTCCTATATTTCTAATCAAGTTATTTTAAACATGGATGAGATTCTATCGTCAAGTTTTGTTGAACATGAATGAGGATAATCCACCATCTATTGGAACTATCTATTGAAACTTTACATCGAGAAAGACATCTTTTGTCTTCAATGGAATTAACGAAGAAGTAGGGTCGGCGAAATGGGTATTGACACGACGATTCGAAGCAAACACGACACGAAGTCATACGGTCCTGATATAGTCATATGGGTTTGGGTCTTAGACTCGTCGACACGATTGAACACGACGCTTAACGGGTCGTATGTGGGTAGACTCGCAAAATCCAATTACAACACGCGTAACCCGCTTTTTAAACTACTCACTCGTTTACATTTAAACCTAACACGACACTCTTTAACATGCATTTAAAACTTCATATATTGTATAATATATAGCTA
This sequence comes from Linanthus parryae, assembly GCA_023055425.1. Taxonomy (NCBI): domain Eukaryota; kingdom Viridiplantae; phylum Streptophyta; class Magnoliopsida; order Ericales; family Polemoniaceae; genus Linanthus; species Linanthus parryae. The sequence continues at coordinate 5,520,315 of JALGPY010000023.1, read as the reverse complement.
ATAGTTATTCTTATAAAAATTCTACGGCAAGTCTACAACTCTTCAGTGTCTCAAGATCCTTTTTGCCCTTACTCATCTTAAACTCTCTGCCGATTGCGATTCAGCTTCATCCTAAAGGAATGGCCATTAATAACCTTTTAATAAATTTATGGTTTAACAAGTTGTTTCATCTTTATTAGGGGTGTGTTGTTGAGTCGGAGATGCTACACGGAATGTGGTGAATGTGTGAAGCTTTCATCTGAAATACTACTGAATTCTTAGTCAACTTTATTTCGAAAATTTGTTTAGTTAAAACTTGATGGAAAATGCAATTAATATTCCATTATTTTTTGTTTTGAAATTTAATTTTTAGTTTTAAATACTGATGTATGATTTTGCATATTTTGAATTAATATTGTATCACTATTTTTTTTAGTGTTTATAATATTTTTCACTTGTTTTCATTTGTGTACTCGTATTATACGTACATGTAGCTTTCACTAGGTATTAATTTTTTTGTGATTGTATGAAATCAATGGGTTACACAACAAGTAACATGTTTATTATAAAGGTCGGGTTAAGGTTCATAGTAGTAGACACATTTAATATATGTGTCAGGTTCATGTTACCCTATATGGATCTCGGTACGAATATGACCCGACATGAACACAACTCGTGACACGGATTGCCGCCCCTATCTCCTTTGTATCCCTCACTCCGCTTGTTGCGGCTGCGCGGTGAGGGACTGTGCGTATCTGTAACACCCCCAAAATGACCAAGCCAGAAACCCGGGGGTGTCACTCCGTACCCGAGGTTAAACCCGGATACAAGGAGGTTTAAAGAGAAGATCTTAACAAAGCATTCGTAAAGCCTTCGAAATAATAATATTTAAAATGTTGGGAATCAAACATGGGCAAACAGAGTTTCTATGAATTTAATGTGTTAACTTCTAATTTATGTGATGAGTAGCGCCCCCGTCAATCCAAGCTCCCATCTAAACCTGTGGTGCAGAAAAAAAAAGAGAACACCACAGTTTCCAAAGTCAGCGGAAATACTCATTAAATAAACACCCAAGCATGTAAATAGATTATGAGGCATATTTTAAATAAGACGCAATAGTTTGAAAACGAAGAGATGAAGTATGAAACAATAATTTACCAAATTTCCTTTTAGCATTTCAATTGGGGAAACATTTCCAAACTCTCTTCATTGTCCAATCGGACTTTTAAATTTAAACAAAAAATGTTCATCCTTAGAAATTCACATTTATTATCATGTTTAAACGGGGAAAAACCAACCATCACACACTACCAAGACCATAAGTGTCGACACCCCCCTAAGACTTCTTGCGGCCAGAGAGGTAAGTACAAGGAGCAAACTCGGGGCTGTTGCGTCCAAGCAAAATAAAATAAAATGGGTCGAGAGACCGTAGTCCACATCGACCAAACCCAAAATAAAATATTTCCCGGTACAACTATTCCACTTTACGTCATTACGTCTTATTAATTTTTCATGTGACAGTAGTGATGTAATCACTTTAGTAAAATCAACAAGATGTTCAAATAAACCCTTAAAGTAGATATTTCATTTTGAGACAATAATCACAAAACATAGTTTGACACGAAAGAAGGAATGGGCGCTAGGCCTGGCACGTATACTTACCTCAAACAAAAGCAATTAGAGAAAGTCCGTCGTAATATTCGACGTATCCTTCATCGGAGAACACGTTGCCTACAAGTCTACGATATTCTAATTAACATATTGCTAACACACAAACAAAGTCCTACATGTAAATGCATACCACCCCTTACTAATTTTCCAACATTTGCTAAGGTGAACAACCCCTTTTATTTAAAATACGATTTATAAAGTTAACATTTATCGTTTATAAAAACCTACTAAACTACAATTTTATAAGTTATAAGATAATATAAATTTTAATATTATTCTAAGTATTCAGAACAAAGCAATTAATAAACATTTAAATGACCAAGAATGTAAAACGTGGAACCATTAAGGTATAACTATAACTTTTATTTTAGAAAAAAAAAGATTTAAATAAAAACTAGCTCTTGCTAAAGAAAACCATCACTACAATTTTATTTATAAACTCATAAAGTATATAACTTCGTTTTTAGAATAAGAAACTAATTCAACATAATTAGTAGAAACTATTGTTGTCAAAACATAAACCTATAAAAGTATAAACATAAAAAGGGGTTCCCATAAAATATAGGTTTGAAATTGAGAAACCCATTTTTCAAGGACTACAACCAAAACCCCCGCAAATTAGTAAATGATTTCAGGTACCCCCACTGTTTGTGAATTTACATAAAGTTCCCCCTTACCTACACCTACGGGCACCATCTTGTTCCTCAAAACAAACCCAACCCACTATCTCTAAACTCACTGTAAAACACTTATCCACGTTGCTTTTCAAAAACCCATAGAAATTGGGAGAAATCAAAACTGAAACTCAATACAAATAGGCTCGATAATTACCGAATGGGTGGAGTGAAAGGGTGGAGACGACGCTGAAGGAAAGACGGAAAAGAAGCAGGCAGCGGCGGAGCTGGGCTTTGGCCTCGTCGGGGCTCCGGTCGGGTCTGCTTCGTCGGACTGCACAAAGAACAGAGAGGCGCGTCGGAGAGGCCGACGGAGGTGGCAGCGCTGGTGGATACGACAGAGGGAAGACGCGACAGTGACACCGCTCGTTGGACCCGAGTGGGTCTTCGTCGGCGATCCGAACGGGAGAGAAACAGAGAGGGAGAAATTGAGAGGGAGAGATTGGTGAGTGTTTCTCTGAGTTTCTGGTGGGTTTAAATAGCCGGAGAATAGAAGAATTCGGCGAAGAGTAGTACTCATTCGAGTCGATTTTGATTTCGAATTGGGTCTTGATTTTGGACGAAATCGATTTCTTGAGGCTAAATTTTCGATCTTTGTCGAATTAGGAGTGTATTGGGAGTGAATCGGGACAGAAGTTGGTGAAAGAGGTGGTGGTTTTGTTGGGGGCGGCGATTGAGTCGAGGAGCTCTTCTGGTAGTTGCTGGAGATGAAGAAGATGATAATTTTTTGTGTAGAAGACACTTTTACCCCCACAGGTTTAGGTATAAGACACTGGCATCCCCCTAAGTTAATTAAAAGACACTTTTTAAGTTAAGAAAAAGGCATAAAAAACCCAAGTTGTTAATAATAATAATAAAATTAACTTCTAAATAATGAAAAGTAGTACCCATAACTTATAATAATATCATTTTAACACCCAATAGTATTAGAAAATCCCCGTATCTACGAAATGGGGTATTTCATCCTTCTCTCCTTAGAGAGAGCTTCGTCCTCGAAGCTTAAACCAACTTATAAACAATCACTAAGGTATGAGTCTCCATTCAAGGGTATATCTACTAAATTCAAACCTTAGGTCATGCACGATGAGCAATATAGTATAATGAGTACTAAGATGACGTACTTACAAACCGAAGGATTACATTCTTCCCCCCTAAGAGGATTGACGTCATCGGAACTCAAAATACCTCTTCAAAAATATGAGGATACTTCTTCCTCATACCATTCCCCGCTTAACATGTTTGCTTCACATGTTGTCACTCCTGTGAGGTGATTTGTCCATAAAACCTTTACAAGTCTGAGAGCCTAGAATCTTAACAGGATGCTCCTCATAACTTAATCTTACTGGTTACATACATGATATGGGTGTGGAACATTCTTCTTAAGTTGCTACACATGGAACAAGGTATGTCCCAAAACTTTCACTTTTCTGTTCAAGACATAGTCGTACGTGATCACCCGATCAGGTGGCGAAGCTATGGGGTAGGGATCGTAGATGATTGATCCAACATAATTCCTTTGACAAATGACGATTTTGTGAGTGAAAAATGGTGCTCCTGGTAATGTGAAAGACATCCTAGTCCAACAAGTTCTACCGTTCTCTTTTGCCTTATTTGTCTGGGTACAACAGTTGTGGTATGAGTAATTAGTCGCGATTCCTTCACCGTCGCCTATTGATCAATTTCTATCTTATTATGCAGCACTACGAAGATGCAATAATGTTACACATATCACACAATTCAAATTAGCAACTTGGATCGTCATTGACCATTCACAACCAGCTTTCAAAGACTAACTTTGCTCGGAGGCATTTATTCCCACAGTAGGTCTCACATAAAATATTAGTGTTCTCCACATAGGAGTAACCTCTTAGTCCAAAACAGAAATCACAGTAATTTGACTCAGAGTCAAGATTATAACACAGATTTATATAAAGAAATGTATCGTTCTTATAATGGTACAAAACGTCTCATCTAACACCACAGAGAATCGAAGAGATAGTGTACATGACTCCAAAGTGACATGGTTCCTCCTACTCTTAGGCATTTAACCATAGCCTATGATATATGATGTTGCCCGGTGGTCCCCTTTTCCTTTGCTTTCCTACCGATATTTAATGATAAAACTTGCCTCGAAATTAAGAAAATAAAAATAAACAACCCATGTGTAACCAACAGAATACGATACCGAGGCACACACTCGAAGAATCTTATTCATATTCAAAATAGGTTCAACAATAACGAGACTCGCAAACTAGTATCCGAAGTCACCTTTAGTGATAAATCTTTAAAAACATATCTCTATTAATAAAGCTCCAAGTACAACATCCGTGAAGATTACTTCAATTCAGAAAACTCAAACTACCCAAGTACACCAATGATTTATATAACTCCAAGAAATCCAATATAAGCATATAATTCGACAAATACTTCAGAGGTGAATAACCATCTCATTTTCCAAATGATAATATATGCTAACTACCCCAACATGATATATACCATCGTAAGTTAGGCTTCAACAAACATTTGTCTGATTTCTAGTATTAAGGTAAGTCAAAGAGTTCGCAAAATCTCAATCAATAACTCAAATGATATATGTCACCAAATTATAAGCTTGTTGTCACGAGGAACAAGGTCTTCAAATCGGCTAAGTCTGAACATCGGAGCTCTCAATCAGATTAAGAATAAACAATTGATTGAATTACATCACACTTGCACCATAATGATGATACAACCCATTGACTTATGTAACTCCAAGGGAAAACAATTAACAAAGAGACGTCTCGTTCCGCATATAATAGCTCTGTAATTAGGCTCCAAACATAAACACCCAATGGTCTAAAAGATGACAACCAAAGCTTAGCCCCTCACTTTCATACTTCACATTGACATGAGTGATTCCCCCTTTTTCTTACTGTTCTATGGTCATATAATGAAAAGAAAGGAGAGAATCAAGAAAATATAGCCTCCACAAAATATAGATGAGACAAGATAAGAATAGACACAAGTAAAGGAATATTATCCGTCAAGGCTAGGTAATAATACTCCATCCGAAAAAGATAACTCCAACATTCTTTGATGGACTATTTCAACTAGAATCCCAAAATTAAATCTTTCCTAACAACTTCAGTGTAGGCTATAAAATAAATTATAATGTTCGAAGAAAGTCAAAAGACACGATTTTCAAAACGCATTCTAGGCGAGGGCGGGCGAGAAACTGCTATCGCCTATGCTAACTCTTTAGTCTATGACTTCTCCTGGGTCTTCCATAGGTTCCTCTCAAGGCTTCTGCTAACAACAATGTACACTTCATGAAGTGCGGCGTTATCATCCATTAACCTTGATGTAAATACTTTTGATTAGGAAGGTACCATCCTCCCTCATCAACCAAATCATTATACTGTCTCTTAATCGTATTCCAAGGTTGCTCATTAGGTAAAGACTCCACAATGCAATGACTCTGAACTAAGAGGTTGTTAAATACCCATCCTCCACCAAAGTGAAAACACAATGCTCACACCTCACCAAGACTTATCTGATAAGCTCCCCAATTGACATCCCTTCCAAGAAAGGCGTTCTTGTTGGATGGCTCAGCTGAAAATCCTCCACAGTTGGATTCAATATGTATACGGCCATATCTACAATAGTTGAAGAATACTTTTATTAGATAGCAAACATATACATTGTTCTACCCTAAGGGTATTCTAAGGCTGACTTCCAAACATTACACACTTAGCGGTCGTCAACTAAGAATTTGCCCAAGAATTCCCAAAACTCCGCAACATTTATAAGAGACCACACAATATTGGAGGTCAAACTCTTAAGAAATGTATTAAGATCCCAAAGTAGGTTATGAAACAATGAAAATTCTAAAGCCAAATTCTAAGCCTAACAAAAACGGTAAAATGCTCAAAACTATAGCCCCCAAAAAAAATACTCTAAATGAGAAGTTTGTGACAAATTGTTAAACTCCCGAGTAAATCAGCGATCTATAGAACTCCAAAAATTTTGACAATATTTTAGTATTTCCCACCACATTAAAACCCTCAAACTATCTCCATAACGGATTGATATAACAAAATCGCCAAAGTAGCCAACTTAACAACAATATAATCCCATATAAACACCCACAAGTCTTAACTTCTAAAAACTAGTCATGAAGTATCTGAAACCACAAATTGATCTCACATTCCATATATCTCCCAACCATATTTTTCTTCTCACCTTCGTCTTGATATAATATAAGTACACCTTTCTCTTCCTACATTATGGCAAAACTCTTTAACCAAGCGCGGGCATTTCACAATTCCTTGCTATGATGTAATTTATCCTTTTTACCAGCTCATACAAACTTTGCTTGAATGGTATTTGCTTAACTACTTCATACCAAAGTTATTTTGGTTCCTCATTTGTCGGGTTCGAATGGGTAAGTAGCTATATCCTTCTTTGTGTAAAGCCCCTTTCTATTGTGGTATGTGTGGTCTATCAGTCATACTCCCTACACTATGACCTATTGTATCATTCATAAGGTATCATGGAGTACAATTAAACATAAATACCTAACATATAATGAGCAATAAGGCATGTAATATCACACATTGATCGTCATCTAATCAGTTACACATGCAATCTTCACATACTTAACACATCTTATTTCTCATGCTTCTTTAAAAATTATAATAGTGGTCAAACCAGCAAGAAAAAATTATGAATTTTAGTGTGCCACAACCTCTCTGAGTCTAATTTCATAATCAAGAAGAATCAACTCAAACTAAATTATAGAATTCAAGTTATGCAGATAATAGCACATATGTTGTCATCGACTATCAGAACGGAAACTTCATCTTTTTTTACCAAGCCATAAACTGACATTAACTTTCTCAAAAGGGGCTAGGCTTTCAACCAGGTATAGCCCTATGTATTTATTAATCACCATAAAAATTTGAGACTCATCCAAGATCTGTAGGGTAAGATAAAATCTAAAATACTACAGATGGTCACTATGCAATTTCGCTACTCAAAAACGAACTTTGGAAATTCGTATCTAAGTCTCCAGAACTTATTTGGAATTGAAATTTTTATGGCATGTTTCTGAACATGTCTACTACTAAGGAAAAGTTCAGGAAAAAATAACTCGAAGTTTAAGCACGTCTGCTACATCAACTAGGGAAACTGCTGCACATATTCAAACACTACCAAAATCGAATCTAACTTCCGGAACTCTTCCAAACCCCAATACAACATCAACTTCAAACTATACTCCAGCTTAATAAAATCCAAATTTATTATATTCCAAAACGGATCATCAAAATGTGAGTATTATCCATCGCCATAGAAACAAAATTAACCTAAGCAAGTTACCAATCATCTCTAGCCCAAAAGTGGCTATGCCAAATCATTATAAGAAACCTTAAAACATTGTATGGCCTCATGGCCTTATTCCAAACTAGAACTTCAAAAAGCACTAAAATTCTAAGAAATCGAAAGAACCTAATATGTCTACTTCTCGTAGTTATTCACAGTTGCCTCCGACTACATGTCTTCACTAGGGTCATCCTTGAACTCATCATCCTCAATAGGGTCTTCATCAATCGCAATGTCCTCGCTAGTGTCTTCCTCAACCTCAATGTCCTCGCTAGGGTCTTCATCAACCTCATCATCTCTACTAGAATCTATTTCGATCACCATATTCCTTTGCCATTTACCATGAGCCTCCATCAACAATTTACACATAAAGTTGGCATCCACCATCCATTCATTTTGATAGAAGTAGTCTTCATAATTTAATCTATTGAACATAGCCATACTATTGCTATACTTTGTGATAATCTCCCCAAATATAGGCCCCATGGGTAGAGCCTTCACCATGAAGTAAGCTTGGAAAGCAGGATTCCTATATCGAGGAAACTCCAACGCACTAAACCTATCATCACAGTACTGGAGTACGCGATCACGAAAAGCTGGTAGAGTCTCTCCGTCCAAGGGGTTACAACTGGGTGTTTCTCAACTGGTAACACATGCTTCCTTGCGTTTGTCTTAGTTTTAGCCATTTAAAAAGGGAAATAACTCCATAAGTCGTCGCTCCACAAAGTATATGTCATAAAATTATAATGACTACCCTTATGAAATAAGTACATACTCCCAAGACTTCAAATTTTGATCACAGAAGAATTTCGAAAATAATCCTAAACTTTTGATCACCCAAACAATAGACACTTAAACCAAACTCCAATGAAAAGTCTCAAGTCCAAATACTTCACTAATCGGGTAGGCCAAAGCTCTTTAGCTAGGAGAGGGTGGGTGGGTATACTTCCTTACTAACCCAATTTTCTAAAGCTTAAACACATAATAGGCCTATTCAAGACTACCCAAATCCCCAACAACTTGTTAAATTTTAAATTCTTTTCCTATGTCCATTTTAAATTTCCCTACAGGATTTAAATTTTCTTTTTAGAAAACCAGGCTCTGATACCAATTATAACACCCCCAAAATGACAAAGCTGGATACGGGGGGGGGGGGGGGTTGTCACTCTGTACCCGAGGTCATAGTTAGTAAAATACGGTACGGAAATAAAACGTGGTACGATACGTATGGGTAGAATACGATTTTTTGTTAAAAATACGTTAATAAAAATTCAGGTTAAAACGAGATACGTATAATTCAGGTTTTTTAAATGTACGTGTATAATTCGTAAATTAGTTATTAATGCGGGATTGAAAAAACGGACATATTTCCTAGTATTCTAACACATATAGTGAGTTCCTCATATCCAATAATGCTATGTTTTCATCGATTCCTTGAAATATGTTTGTATTTATTTGTAAAATATGAAATTTGTACTTATTTAATTTAATTATGATAACTCTCTTTATTGACCCAAGCATATACCAGTATTTACTTAATTTTTTTTATAAGAAGTACCACACATTATGTGCGAATTATTCTAAAAAAATACTAACTTCATAATTACTAACATGCAAATAAATATAATTATTAATAATTATATAATGTTTGTTTTTTTGAGGAATTATACGATGTTCACAGTTTTCTAGAGTAATATATGCGGATTTTAAAATAATAAATATTTTGGGAAAGAAAATAATTTATAACATATTTATTCATAACCAATTAATATAAGAGTTGTGATATTTGAATAATATTATCTAAAAATAACATTTATAAAATTTGTTATTTGTTGTAATTGTGAATGCGAGAAGTTTTATTCGGAAGTATCATACGTTAAAACTTTAAATACGAGTACTAAACGTTTTTACGTAATAATTCGAGTATTTTTAATTAGATCCGACAACAGTACGTAATTCGGGAGTATTTTTCATTTATGCGTACGTATGGGTATTAAACGGAATAATTCGGAGTATTTACTAACTAGGCCCAAGGTTAAACCCGATACAAGGAGGTTTAAAGAGCAGATATTAACCAAGCATTCATAAAGCCTTCGAAATAATAATATTAAAATGTTGGGCCTCAAACATGGGCAAACAGAGTTTCTAAGAATATAAAGTGTTAACTTCTAACTTATGTGATGAGTCGCGCTCCCGTTAATCCAAGCTCCCATCTAGACCTGTGGTGCAGAAAACAAAAGAGAACACCACAGTTTCCAAAGTCAGCTGAAATACTCAGTAAATAAACACCCAAGCATGTAAACAGATTATGAGGCATATTTAAATAAGACGCAATAGTTTGAAAAGGAATAGATGACGTATGAAACAATAATTTACTACATTTCCTTTTAGCATTTCAATTGGGGAAACATTCCCAAAATCTCTTCATTGTCCAATCGGGACTTTCAAATTTAAACAATAAAGGTCCATCCTTAGAAATTCACATTTATTATCATGTTGACACGGGAAAGAACCAACCATCACACACTACCAATACCATAAGTGTCGACACCCCCCTAAGACTTCTTGCGGCCAGAGAGGTAAGTACAATGAGCAAACTCGGGACTGTTGCGGCCGAGCAAAATAAAATAAAATGGGTCGAGAGACCGTAGTCAACATCGACCAAACCCAAAATAAAATGTTCCCCGGTACAACTATTCCACCTTACGTCATTACGTTTATTAATTTTTCATGTGACAGTAGTGATGTAATCACTATAGTAAAATCAACAAGATGCTCAAATAAACACTTAAAGCAGATATTTCATTTTGAGACAATACATCAGAAAACATAGTTTGACACAAAAGAATGAATGGGCGCTAGGCCTGCCACGTTTACTTACCTCAAACAAAAGCAATTAGAGCAAGTCAGTAGTAATATTTGACGTATCCTTCGTCGGAGAACTCGTTGCCTACAAGTTAATGATATTCTAATTAACATATTGCTAACACACAAACAAATTCTTACATGTAAACACCCCTTACTAATCTCCCTATATTTGCTAAGGTGAACAACCCATTTTATTTAAAATACGATTTATAAAGCCAACGTTTATCATTTATAAAAACCCACTAAACTATAATTTTATAACTTATACGATAATATAAATTTTAATATTATTATAATTATTTAGAAAAAAGTTAATAAACATTTAAATGGCTTAGAATGTAAAATGTATAACCATTAAGGTATAACTACAACTTTTATTTAAAAAAAAAGATTTATGTAAAAAAAAAATAGATTTATGTAAAAACTAGCTCTTGCTAAAGAAAACCATCTCTAAAATTATATTTATAAACTCATAAAGTAATATAAATTTGTTTTTAGAATAAGGAACTAATTCAACATAATTAGTAGAAACTAATGTTGTCAAAATAGAAACCTATAAAAGTATAAACATAAAAAGACATAAAATATAGGTTTGAAATTGAGAAATCCATTTTTTAGGGACTACAACCAAAACCCCCGCAATCATTTTCTTCCGAGTAGTACTCTTCCGAGTTCGATTTAAATAGTCGGAGAAGAGAAGAATTCGGCGAAGAGTAGTACTCTTCTGAGTTCGATTTTGATTTCAAATTGGGTCTTGATTTTGGACGAAATCAATTTCTTGAGGCTAAAGTTTCAATCTTTGTCGAATTAGGAGTTTATTGGTAGTGAATCAGGACATAAATTGGTGAAAGAGGTGGTGGTTGTGTTGGGGGCGGCGATGGAGTCGGGGAGCTCTCCTGGTAGTTGCAGGTGATGAAGAAGATGATAATTTTTTGTGTAAAATACACTTTTCCCCCACAGGTTTAGGTATAAGACACTGGCATCCCCCTTAAGTTTTAAAAAGACACTTTTTAAGTTAAGAAAAAGGCATAACCCCCCCCCCAAACTTGTTAATAATAATAAAATTAACTTATAAATACTAAAAACTAGTACCCATAACTTATAATAATATCATTTTAACACCCAATAGTATTAGAAAATTTCATGTAACTACGAAACGGGGTATTTCAGTATCGACGTCAATGGGAAGGCGGCTTCAAGCTTCACTGGGTTTGGAAACGGTGATTGGCGACTTCGCGACTGCGTGAACGAAGTTTCTCCAGCTCTAGGTTCGTATATCTACCAACCCTAACCCAAAAATTCTTCATCTTGTTCTTTTTCAATTTTATCTCCATTTTGACTTCTTAAGTTTCACAACCAGAGTATCAATCAATGAGTTTGTGGATGTTATTGATAAAAAGTTACATGATTGAGTTAGTAATGGGTACTGTGAAGAAAAACAGATTCATTATGTTTTCTAGGTTTAATTGATTCACTATAGATTTTATTGATTCTTGAATTAGAAATAAGAAATTGTCTATTCACAATTCTTGAATACATATGATTGAATTAACTTTATGTTGAGATTCTTCCCAAGGATCCCGAAGGCGGTTGATGCAACAAATGAAATTAAAGCTTCTCCGAATATGAATTTGAGTACTCAAATATTTCTAATCAAGTTATTCCATACATGGATGAGATAGTATCGTTAAGCTTTTTGAACATGAATGAGTATAATCCACCATATATTGAAACTTTACATCGAGAATAATGTCTTTTGTCTTGAATGGAATTAACGAAGAAGTATGGCCGGCGAAATGGGTATTGACACGCCCCCCCGAAACAAACACGACACAAAGTTATACGGTCCGGATTTAGTCATATGGGTTTGGGCCGTAGACATGTCAGCACGATTGAACACGACGCTTAACGGGTCGGATGTGGATAGACTCGCAAAATCCAATTACCACACGCGTAACCTGCTTTTTAAACAAGTCACTCGTTTACATTTAAACACAACACGGAACGTTTTAACATACGTTTAAAACTTGATTTATTTTATAATATATATCTATTAGTTACCATAGTTTATTCTTATAAAAAGTATACAACAATTCTACAACTCTTCAGTATCTCAAGATCCTTTTCGCCCTTACTCACGTTAAACTCTCTGCCGATTGTGATTCACTTTCATCCTAAAGGAATGGACATTAATCAACTTTTAATAAATTTATTATTTAAACAGTTGTTCTATCTTCATTTGGGGTGTGTTGTTGAGTCGGAGCTGGTACACGGAATGTGGTGAAGGTGTGAAGCTGTCATCTGAAATACTACTGAGTTCTTTATCAACTTTATTTCAGAAAATTTGTTTAGTTAGAACTTGATGGAAAATGAAATTAATATTTTATTATTTATTGTTTTGAAATTTAGTTTATAGTCCTAATTACTGATGTATGATTTTGCATATTTTGCAATTGATATTGTATTATTTTTGTTTTTTGAGTGTTTTTTATTAGTTTTCACATATTTTCATTTGTGTACTCGTATTATATGTACATGTAGCTGACACTACATAGTAATTTTTTAGTTATTGTATTAAATAAATGAGTTACAGAATAAGTAACCCGTTTATTATAGAGGTCGGGTTAAGGTTCGTAGTAGTAGACACATTAAAAATATGTGTAATGTTCGGGTTACCCTAAATTGGTCTGGGTACGAATATGACCAGACAAGAACACGACTCGTGACACGGATTGGCGCCTCATATTTTTTGTATCCCTCACCCCGCTTGTTGCGGGCTTGCGGCTCTGCGATTAGGGATTGAGCGTATCGACGTCAATGGGAAGGCGGCTTCCGGCTTCGTTGTGTTTTGGAAACGCCGATTGGAGACTTCGCAATTGCGTGCACAAAGTTTCTCCAGCTCTAGGTTCGTATATCTACCAACCCTTACCCAAAATTTCTTCATCTTGTTATTCTTTAATTTTCTCTCCATTATAATTTCTAAAGGTTCACAACTTGAGTATCAATCAATGAGTTTGTGGATGGTATTGGTAAAAATTTCCATGATTGAGTTAGTAATGGGTACTGTGAAGAAAAACCGATTCGTTATGTTTTCTAGGTTTAATCGATTCATTATAGATTTTTTTGATTCTTGAATTAGAAATTAGAAATTGTCTATTCGCAATTCTTGAATACAATGTGATTGAATTAACTTTATGTTGAGATTCTTCCCAAAGATCCCGAAGGCGGTTGATGCCACAAATGAAATTAAAATCTTCTCTGAATATGAATGTGAGTGCTCCAATATTTCTAATCAAGTAATTCCAAACATGGATGAGATTCTATCGTCAAGTTTTTTTTAACATGAATGACGATGATCCACCCTCTTTTGGAACTTTCCATTGAAACTTTACATCGAGAGAGACGTCTTTTGTCTTCAAAGGAATTAACGAATAAGTAGGACCGGCGAAATGGGTATTAACATGCCGACCCGAAACAAACACGACACGAAGTTATACTATCCGGATTTAGCCATATGGGTTTGGGTCGTAGACATGTCGACACGATTGAACATGATGCTTAACGGGTCGGATGTGGGTAGACTCGCAAAATCCAATTACAACACGCGTAACCCGCTTTTTAAACAAGTCACCCTTCTACATTTAAACCCAACCCGACACGTTTTAACCTGAATTTAAAACTTGATTTATTTTATAATATATAGCTATTAGTTACCATAGTTTATTCTTATAAGAAGTCTACAACAATTCTATAACTCTTCAGTCTCTCAAGATCATTTTTGCCCTTACTCACGTTAAACTCTCTGTGAATTGCGATCCAACTTTATCCTAAAGGAATGACCATTAATTAACTTTTAATAAATGTGTGGTTTCAACAGTTTGGAACTGAGAGAGTTGTTGCTACTGTCGTTCCATCTTCATTAGTAGTGGGTTGTTGAGTCGGAGCTGCTAACAGGAATGTGGTGAAGGTGTGAAGCTATCATCTGAAAATACTAACAAGTTCTTAGTCAATTTTATTTCAGAAAATTTGTCTAGTTAGAAATTGATGGAAAAAAATGCAATTAGTATTTTATTATTTTTGTTTTGAAATTTATTTTTTAGTTTTAAATACTCGGTGTATGATTTTGCATACTTTTCAAAATCAAAATATGTTTGATATTCAATGTTATTTGGGTCCTAAAGCTTATTTTTTGAGTGTTTATATTAGTTTTCACATTTTTTAATTTGTGTACTCTCATTATATGTACATGTAGCATACACTACATAGTATATTTTTGTGATTGTGTGAAATAAACGGGATACACGATGAGTAACTTGTTTACTATATATTTCGGGTTATGGTTCACAGTAGTAGATACATTTAATATACGGGTCGGGTTCGGGTTACCCTATATGAGTCCCGACACGAGTATGACCCGACACGAACACGACTTGTGACACATATTGTTGCCCCTATCTCCTATGTAGCCCTCCCCGTTTGTTGTGAATGTGCGAGGGTCAGGGACTGAGCGAATCGACGACAACGGGAAGGCGACTTCACTGGATTTTGGAAATGGCGATTGGCGACTTCGCGACTGCGTGCACGAAGTTTCTCCAGCTCTGTCTTCGCATATCTACAAACCCTAAACCAAAGTTTCTTCATCTTGTTCTTCTTCGATTTTCTCTCGGTTTCGATTTCTGAAATTTCACAACTAGAGTATCAGTTAATGGTTTGTGGGTGGTATCGGGATAAGATTCCATGATTGAGTTAGTAGGGTATTGTGCAGAAAAATCAATTCACTATGTTTTTCTACGTTTAATTGATTCACTATAGGTTTTTCTTGATTCTTGAATTAGAAAATATAAATTGTCTATTCGCAATTCTTGAAAACAATATGATTGAATTGACTTTATGTTTTTCTTATTTATAGAGATGTTGAGATTCTTTTCAAGGATTTCGAAGGCGGTTGATGCTACAAATGAAATTAAAGCTTCTTCGAAAATGAATGTGAGTGCTTTAATATTTCTAGTCAAGTTATCCAAACATGGATGAGATTGTATCTACTTCTAGTCAAGTTTTTTAGAACATGAATGAGGATAATCCACTATCTATTGAAATTTTCTATTGAAACTTTACATCAAGAAAGACGTCTGTGATCTTCAGTGGAATTCACGAAGAAGTTATCATCCAACGATGGAGTGATATTTTTTTACAAAAATGGAAGTCTTTTTGTGCACAATGGAGTACATTTTTCGGCGTACTAAAACGCTAGCCTTTTTGTCAAGCAACAATATATAATATTTTCAATGCTTATATGTGAATTTCGTTTTATGAACTTGTGCCCCCTCAACCTCAAATCTTGGCTCCACCATTGAATGAGTCATACAATTAAAACGGTTAATTTCATAATATGCAAGTAAAATAATTATTAGATTCAAATTTATTAAATACGAAGATCTACTCCTAATTTTAATTAATTGAAACAGTATACTTATACTTAGAGTCTTTGACAATAGAAGTCCGAACTTTTTTATGCACTTTTAACTAAAAGACAAACAGTTTTGCACCCCCTAAGTTTGGTTGAAGTCGTTCTCAAAAGGCCCCGCCTTTTTTAAATTTTTCAATTTTACGCTATCAATTAATAGTTTATCTCAATGTTTTCGTTAACTGATTTCAGCTACTCAGTTACACGGTTGACCGAAATGATTTCTCAAGCTATTAGAGACGCAAAAAGACTTTGATACCCTTATTTAATACCAAAAACTACTAAAACTACCCCTACCTCTCTACCTCCCTACCCCTCTATTCGCTGCACCACAACCATTGTCATGACAATCAACATCCCAACAAAACCACAACCTACAATAAACAATCAGAACTTCTACATTTCAATTTCACCATCAGGCTAACCATGACAGATTATTGGAAATTAATTCGTCCTATTAAGTATTTACTATCACATCTTACAACTGCGGCTAACCATGACGGATTATTGGAAATTAATTCCTCCAATTTCAAGTTTCTTTCCACTAGCACCACAACTCCATAATTCATGAATCATGAGGCTAACTGCTGAAGTAGAGGTATTTTGAGCAATTGTTGGTTGTTGGTGAGGTGGCAGGGCCGCTTTCTCCTACCATTCTTCACGATGAACATCCGATCTAATCGTAGACCTCTGAATTCATAAAAACACATCATTGTTCGGAATCATGGTTGCGGTGTGTGGAATGCATTTGGTGGTAGTTGTCCTTTCGGAAAGGATTTGTGGTAATTAGTATTTTGCTGAGTCAGGAGGACATAATCATAGGTGAGAAAGAAAGTTCAAGAGGGGAGATAGATTTGAAGGTTGGCTTTCGGGATCGCTGACAAGTGATGGCGGGCTTTGGTGATTGTTAGTTGGTCCTAGGATGGCAAATAAGTACCTCGACTGTGAGATAAAGAAGCACCCGAACAAAGTGCTTACTTTTTTCTATTAACATAGTTGACTGATAAACAAAAAGTTTGTTAACGAGCCACGTTAACATTTGACGGGATATGCATGCCAACGGAATAATCAATTTGTGAAGGGAATGATGATTGGAGGGGGGGGGGTGTAGATTGTCAAATTTGAAACATTAGGGAGCAGTTTGAGATTGGCCCCAAAACTTAAGGGATCTAAACTAATTTTTTGCCTAACTAAAACTTTGTGCACCTGCTTTTACCATTAGCAGCAGATCTTTAACAAAAGAATGACATAAACAGGAGCACAAACTGACAAAATTAACATGAACACCTCGAGATTTGGACTAAAATTTCCCTTTCTAAACTCATTATCTATAGATCTTAACAAAAAAAAAATGCAAGATGGAGAAGAAGAAGATGAAGAAGAAGGAGGATGAGGACGGAAAACAGAGGAAGAACCCTCGATCTGCCACTGCCACAACCCATAGTCACTGCCAACGTCCTGATCGCTGAAGCCAACACCATCGTCAGACCACCAACGAGGACACCTCTACCAACGAAGCCACCGCCGGACAGCCCTTGGACTGACATATGACCATATTTGAACTGTATGGACATACGAAGAAAGGGGGGAACAGTATAAGAAGAGGCATAAACCCTCACAGACGATCTTCGACGCCGATATGAGTGAGAGGGATAGAAAGGATCAAATCATCTTGGTTTCCAACCTCCTCTTCGGTCTTCCACCACCGTCGCCGTTCGTAGCCACCTCTTCGTTGGTCTTCCAACGCTTCAGCCTCCTTCTCTCCACCTTTAGTCGCAAGACCAGATCCGCCGTTTGACAGAGCACCGCCGCCGTTCGAGCGAGGAGAGAGAGGGAGTAGCTTCTCTCAGGGCTTGTTTCTCTTAGCCTCTCTCTATCTCTAATGTGTATAGTGTGAGTGGTCTGTTGAGAGGATACGACTTGGGGAGGGAGAAGAGTGGGTGGGGTTGGGAATGTGGGAAAATATGCGAGGTATTATTTATGAAGGTATTGTGGTCATTTTAATTGTTTAAAGTTACCAAAAAAATGAGAATAAAGAACAGAGACGTCCCAAAATGCAAATTGGGAAGAAAGAGAGGGACGGAGTTGTACTTGAGTAAATAGCAGGGGTGTTATATTGAAATAATCAAACATATGTGGAGCTTCTCAGAATTATATTAAAATAATTTATTTAGTACTACTACATTTTTCTGATCTCCATCTTCTCCGAAATTTGGGTCTCCATGGTTCATCACTCGCCTGCTACCACCACCATGATGATTACATTGTGAGCCTCCTCGAGTTCTTCTCCACCTTCGATAAACCTTCCGACTCTCGCCGAGATCTCAATCGGACGACAAATCCACTACGGTGACCACTTCTCTCTTCCCTCTCTCTATCAATTTTATACTCTCTCGTAATCGTATCAGATCTCTCTCTACTTGTAAAACACACACACAGAGAATCGAAGAATTGAAATTTCGTTGTTTGTTAAATGGCTTCCCCTGGAAATCCAAACCACTTTGACTTACCCAAGTTCTTCAACCCCACCAACCCTCCAAACCCTAACACTCCCAATTTAACTTCTTCGCCATTTCAACCTTATCCTCCACTCACTGGACCTTACTCTTACCCTCCTCAGACCACCACCCAATTCCAACTCCCTCCCTTTTCCCAACACCAAGATCATCACCATCATATACCTCCCACTAACTTGCACCACCAGAGATCACTGCCTTATCCTTCACCCTCTCTCCCACCTTCAAACCACCACATCCCTCCTCCAAATCAAAACCCTAATGCCGGTGCTCGCCTCATGGCTCTCCTCAGCGCCCCCGCTTCCACTCTGGAGGTGCCACACCAGATGCCTACCCCTCTCGTTCCGCCCTCATCATCGGAATTCGCTGCGAATCCGATGGCACATTTGGCTACGCCGTTACCGAACGCTGCTCCGATGAGGATGGCGAGCAGTAAGCTGCCGAGAGGCAGGCATTTGATCGGCGATCGTGTGACGTACAACATTGACATGAGGTTGGAAGGCGAAGTACAGCCGCAACTCGAGGTTACGCCGATTACTAAATATGCGTCGGATCCGGGGCTGGTGTTGGGGCGTCAGATTGCGGTGAATAAGTCGTATATATGTTATGGGCTGAAGATGGGGGCGATCAGGGTGCTTAACATTAACACTGCATTGAGATCACTGTTGAAAGGTCTTGCTCAGGTTTGTAGTAGTACTTCATATTTTTGTTTGATCAGTTGTTTATCATATGCACTATATTGTTATGCATTGCCGAAACCAAATTAGTTTCATGTAGGACATGACTACAATAACCTGAAAGGTCTTGCTCAGGTTTGTACTACTTCCAATCTTTGTTGATCGATTTGTTTGTCATTTTCACTCTGTCTTTGTTGTTATGCATTGCTGAAACCAAATTAGTTTCCCCGTGGTGGCAGGATAAGGTTGATCATTCATTGTTTTGAAGGGATGCTCATATCATATTTTTTGATAAAAAGAGAAACCTAATTCATTTAATTGGTATCAATCAAGTCATTGTTTTGAACTATAATAGCGCGCCACTACAATAAGCTAAAAGGAGCTATAGCTGTGTCGGTCTCTCTATCGGTGTTGATTTGTAGTGGACATATGAACATGTTGGGACTTCTAAAATATTTTAGACACGCCGCTTTATATATGTCAATTCTTAATCTTGTGTCAATTGAATGACCTGATTTGAATATGCGAGGACATAACCGATGATCTCTTGTTTATTTACATCCAAGCTTTGAGGTGCAAGCGAGATTTGTAATAATGCTGTACGAAACACTCAAGTCCTCTTCGTACATAGGACCATATTCTTGTGAAGGAATAGAAGTTGGGAATTGCTGTAGGTGGCTCACATTGTACTTCTCATTTGTTCATTTGTAGTGATCACATTTCGTAGACAAACTTATGTCAATGTATAATGCATAATCTTCACTCACTTCTCAGATAGTAAGCATGGACACTCCAAAAAATTCCGTATTCGTGTCGGACACTTGGGACACTCGCGTGGCACTCCAAAATACGTATCAGACATTCCAGTTGGCGTGTCCGGGTATTTTAGAGAATATTATTAGCTGGATACTTGGGTGACACATGAGGGACACTTAATGAGCGGTGACATTCTCCTTAGTCTCTGTTGAGAAGTCGCACATCGGACATTCAAGAAGAACAAAATGAATTAATAAGTGTCCTGGGCTACTCCTCTCATAGCCAATTGGTTTTGAGGTGGATTCCCATGGATTTCTAACACGGTATCAGAACCACGGTTCACACACGTGAATGGTCTAACAACCCACGTGATCACCGCCACCCGCAGACAAAATGATCCACGTGTAGGCCAAAGAATGCCACACGTGAGGGGGCGTGTTGAGAAGTCCCACATCGGACATTCAAGAAGAACAAATGAATTAATAAGTGTCCTGGGCTACTCTACTCCTCTCATAGCCAATTGGTTTTGAGGTGGAACCCCATGGATTTCTAACATTCTGCATTCTGTTAGATAGGTCTAAGGGGATGGGAGACGGTGTGTTTGCAGACGTGCTGTGAGGTTTAATACCATCTGTTCACTCTATCTTCTTCTGGAAGACTATAAAAAGTTAAAACTTAAAGACTATTTCTGAAATTTCACATTGTAAGATTTTGTGAACCTAAAAACTATTTCTTCGTAATCTTGAATGGAGCTGCAAGTTCAATATAGTTGCATGAGTTGGAAGAGTTGGTGCAGTGACTTACAGTAAAACTTAGACCTGTATCAGATTTGAATGTGTAGTCCCAATGAGACCCAATAGTCGGCAAAATACCACAAGATATGTAAACAATGAGAGCTTAGTTTTAGCTGCCCTATGAATGAATAATTTATATCGTCATTGCATGTGGTTGTATGGAATATTTCTGCCACTTATTTCTGAGGGTGAACATAAACAAGTGGCGGCCATGGTAGGGGTCTTCCGAAAGATATTGGTGGGCAGTCTTAGTATCTCCACAAATACATATGGTGTAATGTATGGAAGTGTGCCCTAGCTTGATTCACCTCTGGCTGCAAGCATACTGGGGATAAGTACTAACTCCTGGATACATTTGGCATATACGCCATGCTGTACATTACCTGAACTCGTCAATTCAGTCAAGGTACCGACGTTGATACTATCCGACCCCGGTGCAGGTATGGTACCCGTTTCGATACGGCTGGCTTCCTTTTGGACGCGGCTCAGAGATGACGCTGTTGACTCTCATGCTAGCAAGATGACCAAGATGTTCCTATTGCTATTAGGAAAGGAACTAGAGAGTGCTCAAAACAGCCACTATATCCTCTTGCACAATTCTTGTCCTTTGAACGCTTTTCCCTTTCACAGAAGGCCTTCCTGGTTAGCCTGAACACCATTGCCATCCCTTCCACCTTACAGAGGCCTTGTCCAATGATAATGGAAACATGCCATGAATGAAGAAATGGAAGCACTGGAGAAAAATAAAACATGGGAGTTGGTGAAATTGACGGTGGGGAAAAAAGCCTATGGGTGTAGGTGGGTCTATACAGTAATATATAAAGCATATGGGTCGATAGAGAGTTATAAGGCAAGGCTTGTAGCCCAGGGTTACATGACTAGAATCTTACTTTCATTAGCAGCTAATTATGATTGGAGTTGCGGTAGTTTGACGTCATGAACGCATTCTTGCATGGAGATCTAAAAGAAGACATTTATAAGAATGTTCCGCCAGGTTACGGAAAAAAATTGGACCCTTCAACTTTGTGTTAAGTGAAGAAAGGCTTATTTGGACTTAAGCAATCACCAAGAGCATGATTTGGTGCATTTGCAAAATTTATGCTTGCTGTGGGATATAGGCAAAGCCAGGGGGATCACACACTGTTCTTTAAACACTTGCCTTCAAGGGGAGTTACAATGCCATTGGTGTATGTTGATGACATACTATTAACGGGGACAAGGAGAAACAACTTCTGAGTCGGTGCTTGGCTGTGGAATTTATTAAAGCATTGGGGAGGCTGAAATATTCTTTAGGTATTGAGGTGGCTCGCTCTATCTCCCAACAAAAGTATGTTATTGTCTCCTTACAGAAACACGGCAGGCATCATGCAAACCAGCAAGTACTCCGATAGACCCGAATCTTAAACTTGGAATGGCCGACGAAGCAGCTGTAGTTGATAAAGAAATGTATCAAGGCTTAGTCGGAAAACTGATTTATCTGGCTCATACACGACTATATATGGCGTATGCAGTTAGTGTGATTAGCCACTTTATGCATAGTCCCAAGATAGTACATTTGCAAGCAGCTAACCACGTACTACAATATCTCAAAGGTACACGGCAGTTTATTCAAGCGAAATGGGAGTTTGGTGCTTGATATGCTGGTTCAATCATTGATAGGAGGACTACGACATGATATTACACATTTCGTGGAGGTAACCTTGTTACTCGGAGGAGTAAGAAACAAAATGTGGTAGCGAGCTCCCGTGCGGAGGCGGAATTCCGAGCAATGGCTCAAGGGGTTTGTGAACTACTTTGGCTTAAGATTATCCTTTAAGACTTGAAGATCAAATGGGATGGTCCAATGAGACTTTACTGCGATAACAAGTCTGCTATTAGCATTGCTCAACAACATGATCGGACAAAGCATATCAAAATTGAAAGACACTTCATCGAAGAGAGACTGGATAGCGTATTGATTTGTACACCTCACGTGTCTAGTGTCTACTCATGGGCAACTTGCTGACGTGCTTACTAAAGGGTTAGGCACCACAGTGTTTCAAAGCATTTTATCCATGCTCAGAATGGAAAATGTCTATTCACCAGCTTGAGGGGGAGTGTCGGAAATTATGATTAATGCACGCAGATTTTTAGGATAATTAGTAACAACTAGTAATCCTTTAATGATGTTGATTTGATTAGTTACATTTCTGTAATAATATCCTGTAAATCATGGGATTTGACAGACATTCTTGCTTCCTTTTCTATTGCTAGGATGAGTGTGAATCACAGCAACTATGTACATGTTTAGTAATGAAAAATACAGCAGAAAGTTTCTTTCGCATTGATCTTTTCTCAATTTATGTCAGGTATCAATGGTATCACGATTGAATGTGTATTGAACTGTATCGAGCGATACGTGTCCGATATGATACGTATCGTGTATCGCATTATGTTTGCGACCTGAACTGGATCGGGTTCGCCAACTCAATTGATAGAGGACTTCATAAATCATATGAATTATATGAAGATTTTGTTAGATTGTCCTACTTCTCCAGATTTGCCTCAACCTCATTATTTTGAAATTCTTTGTAGTTGATCAGTCCTTGAGAAGAAAAATACTGAAGAAGATACCAAATAAAAGATGAATTGTTCTATTTACCAGGCATAGGTGGAATGATATCGTGTTAGTAGTGGGTGAAATATTGTCGAGTTAGTCATTGGAAGTGGGGACTGGTTACACATCACTAATTCTAGTATTCTGATTTTATAATAGTAGTAATATTTGTTATGAATAACATGTTGTTAGCTACCTGTCCAGCATGTGAGACTAAATGTTTAGTTACAATCGATATCCGAGTAAAAACATTAGCTACATCAGAAAATGAGCAGTGTAAATAAAATCTATAAGGTGTTTTACCTGCCGTTAGCTACGTGACCAACATATGAGAGTAAATGTTAGTTATAAACCATAAATTATTTAGTATAAGGGTTAGTATATCTTTTGAAGTTGTTTTAAGAATGGTGCTGTATCGTTTCGATACACAATACGATACACGATGCGTACATGATACGTATCAAACTTTGACAACTATGGTCACTGGTACTACTGGTGTCCAAACAAAGATCAAAACAGCTTCTATGGATAACATATATCGCTGACCATGATCTACTGATACTATGGTAGCTAGCATATTCCTCTTATGGCTTAATATTGCTTTTCCGTAACCCAGTCATTTCTTGTGTTCTTAGGATTTATGATTTATCTTTATGCATGTAGCAAATGATTAATATAAATTTCCTATTTGTTGGTTGCTCACTGTAATTTGGACTGAAATCCTTGTACCATGTGTGCTGATGCACTGTGAATGACATTTCAAATCTGTTACATGATGTCACCTGACCAATTTATTTGCAGTATTCTGCATCGGTAACTTATTAATTGCATACTTTGGGATGATGTTCCTTTTGCCCGCACTATTCAGTAGTTGATAACATGAAGCCAGTATTTTGCGTACTTTAAGATATACGTTTTCATAATATGTCCAGAACTGTGAATATGAATTTGATATAGTCATGGCACTCATATGTGAATATATTTTTAAAACTTTGTCTTCAGGTTGAGTTCATTTTGTTTCCGTATGCTATTTGCTAGTCTAATATACTTAGTTATAGATTGATCATTCAATTAATTTTGAAGAATGCCTTTTTTTTGCCAGAGGGTCACCGATATGGCTTTCTTTGCTGAGGATGTTCACGTTTTGGCTAGGTAACTTTTTCTCTCTATCTATCATTTGTATATTCAGGTGAGCCCTTTGGTTATGCTAACGTGCTCCTGTGTAGTGCAAGCGTGGATGGTCGAATTTATGTGTGGAAGATTAGTGAAGGACAGGAAGAAGAAGAAAAAGCGCAGATAACAGCCAATACCGTGGTTGCCATTCAGATAGTTGGGGAGGGAGAATCTGTTCATCCACGAGTTTGTTGGCATTGTCACAAACAAGTATGTTAACCAAATCTGCAACCGCCCTCTTTCTCTGTTTGGCGTTATTGTTTTCTGTTTTGGAAGGAAATATTGGAGGTGGGAGCCTATCTTTTTGCTTGATGTTTTTATGTACTTTTTGAACAGGAAATTTTAGTGGTCGGGATTGGAAACTGTGTTCTAAAAATTGATACTACTAAGGTTGGGAAAGGCAAGGTATATTCGCCTGATGAACCTCTCAAATGTACAGTTGACAATCTTATCGCTGGTGTCCAACTTGTTGGTAAACACGCGGGAGTTGTGACTGATTTGTCAATGTGCCAATGGATGACCAGCCGTTTGGTGTCTGCCTCTACAGATGGCACGGTTTGTTTCACCTGCATCTCAAAACTGAATATTTTCTTCTGACAGTAATTTTATTGTTATGCTACATCAAGTGCAATATACATGGTTTCATGTGACCATCTTGTATAAAAGAATAAAGGAAAACATTCGTAATTCTCATGTCGTCAGGTAGTTAAGTCTCAATTGGGTATTAAAAGCTATCTGAACTGGAGTTTGTTTGAATATTTTCGACGCCATTCCCCCCTATAATCATTTGTTTAGTACTCCTGGAAGAAAATTCTCTGATTTAAATGATGAAGGCGTGCTTGGGTAGATTGTCTATAATGCTCAGTTTTGACAATTTGAATGTATGAAACGAGTTTGATTTGAGTGCTTTTCGACTTACAGGTTTCTCAAGTGCCTGAAACATTAATAATCGACGGCCTGATCTGGGAAAGTCTATGCACATTGTTTTATGCCTTACCCATTTTTTAACTGTAGAGTTTCTAAACTGGCAGAATCTGCTCATCCATCATTCTGTATCTGCATTTAGTTACCGTCATGGCTCTACTCTATATATGAAACTTATTAATGCAGTTCAGGAAGGCAAATAGCAACCTGATTCTCAATAGTTGCAAATATACAGCTTCGAGGAAGCTTATTCTAAGAACAAGTAACGCAATGGGGTATAGTAATTAAAATGGGAAATACAGAAACTGTGGATTCTTTGGTTACAAACCAATAGAGCTCTAGGTTCTTTACCTTACAAGGTTCAGTAAAAATTTCAACTATTGATAGAGGAAGTACAATAGCTTATTTATAGTAAAACTCCTAGTTGTTTCCCTAACGTTGACCAATATAACCTCAAAACTACCTTACTTCAAGGCTAAGTAAGAGGATACAAGAGTCTCTAGTGTCATGGCTAAATAAACTAAATAAAAAGTGCACTAAACTGAAGGTTAATGCCTGCAGGTTGGGCCCACTGGTTCAGTTTGATAATCATTCAAACTGGTCTTGCTTAGCACCCACAAGGCCCAAAACATTGCTTCAGTGAAGTTTTCCGTGGACATTGCTCAAGAGATAAGAAGGAATAGTCCACAGATTCACAGATTATATAGAATCAGCCTGCATCACTTATAACAGATACAAGACCAGAAACATACACCAGATCTATGCTAAACATTATTACAAAATCCACCTGGTGTAGATCTTGCTTAAGGCATGGCATGACATGACACTAAGCTTTTCTTCTAAGAATTTAAGTGTTTGTCCATGCTCACTAGCTTCTGTGAAGTAACTACTAAAACATTGTTTTCTCATCCCACTGCAGCCGTCCCATCTCTTTTTCTTTGGCAAGTCACTGGACCATGCTGTGTTCTTTGGTTGTGTCGTATATCCAGATTGTTTGGCACTGGGAATCTGGTATAGGACATGCGGGCCAGCTTGTGCTATATGTTCCCATGTTATATCGAGATTCCAATTATTAAAAAATCAATTTTACTGAACTGCGAATCATAAATATCTATGTACAATATTCTGGAAATGACATATACCACAAAACTATAGCTCGTGCCTAGTGGGAACTGGGAACGATGTAATTTATTTTTAGAATAAACAAAATCAAATTTTCAAAAGGTTGCAGTGGGAATGGGTGATTAGTTAAGTACTTAAGTTGCATCTTTTTTTACAATAAAAATAATAAGGTAAACTTCAAAAAACATACATGTGATTCTCATGATCCACTTAATTCTCCCAAGTTTAACATTATATTGATGAACATATAATTTTTCAATTATCTAACTTTTTATACGTTAGAACTTTATCATTAAGTATTATTTAATGTTTCAAAATATAAAAACGCAATGTGATCTTTTCAACTTCAACCCCCTTACTTCAAAACCATCTTCATCTTCAGCCCTTAAGACCACCACCACCGCCACCACCACCGCCGCCGCCACCTTTTTCTCTCACCAAAGTAGTTCACCCTTCTACTTATCTCTCACCACCAACAGTAACATTGTCCACCATTAATAGCACATCACCACCACGTCTTGTTGGGAGATTAAGCACAGCGATGGAGGAGCACGCCATAGTACGGTTTGGGACACCCACTTACCTAAAAGGCAAACATTATGAGTTAAGGGCCCAAATCATATTATATTAACCACTCACATCAAGTCCAACATCCAGGTGTGGGACAATCAGTTCACGCCTGATACCCAACAACCTTCCCCTTCATGTGTGAGCCCTTTATCATGCTCCCTCTCTCTTGGAAGTATTCGTCAAATTTCTTGGAATCACCGTTGCGAGAATGCATCGGACCACCATCTGCAAGGCCACCTGCTGAGGCAACAGAGGAATGACGGTCCACATGATCACCTGGTAGGCTGGTCCACCATTCATGGAAAACGCATCCATGGGAACACTGCACATTCTCACCCTTTGATTCACCACGTCAGAACACGCAAGCCATCGGCTCTGATACTGTTAAACACCGCGAGAGAGGAGCACTATAGCATGATACGGAACATCCACTTACCCAAAAGGTCATCCTTATGGGTTAGGGCCCAATCATACTATAATAACCATTTACATCCTGTCCAACACCCCGATGTGGGACAATCCGCTCACACATGATACTATTAAATCATATAATAATAGTTAATCTTTTTTGAAAAAATCTCTTAGTTCATAGTCTCAGTAGTTAATTTAGTTATTTTATTTTATTTTATTTTTTAATTTTTCATAGTCTCGCTATAGACTATTGATTCTGTTGTATGAAGTTCAAAAATCGACGTTTTTTTGAGTAATCAAATATTTCCTTTTAGAAAAGTTTGAAAAAAAATGTTGCTCAAAATAAGAAGTCTAAAGCCATTTACAATTAACTAATAACGTGAAATTGTTTTTGCAATTAATTAATAACATCCATTGTGAAAACTACATCCTGGTACATTTCCAAGAACAAAATAAGTCTGATTTTCAGGGTTAAAAAATAAAAATTAATGTATAGTTTCAATTAATTCATAAACATGTCACTACAATATGACTTTAATGGCATTAATAAAATAAAATTGATTAGAAACTGTTGGGTTGGAGTCCTGGTTCATGGGCGACCCGTTTGCCCCCGAAAAAAATATTTTGACCCGTTTTGACCCGTTTGGGCTTGGATCCGGCCCGGTTTGATAGGTTGTCTATTTATAGAGTTATTAGGGTTCGTAGCATGTTATGTTGAGCGTTCTGATTTCGCTTGTAATTCTCTCTGAGACGATTCGTCTGTTTTTTAGTGAAATCTCTGCAACTCCGTGGAAGTAGGCTGTTTTGCCGAACCACGTAAATCTGTGTGTTTCGATTCTTTCTTTCTGCATATTTTTCGTTTTTCACAACAGAAACTCCGTCCGGCGATCCGAGCAAACCAATTTCGTTCTGCTCAAGCGATCTGAAGAAGCCTACCCCTAGAAAATTGTTACAATACTTGGGGTAAATCAAAATAGAAGTTAGTTTAGGGGTTACGTTGTAGTCGTACATTGAAAAAAATGTTTTAATTGAACATGGTTATAAAGCAAAAGAAGTGCTAACAAGTTTAAGTTTAAACTTGAGTGAACTCAATGGATGGAAACAAACCACGGGGTATGCCATTTGGATCATTGGATGTGGTTGAACCACTGGTGTCTTTTTGAAGTTCTCCCAAATAAAAAAGATTCATAATTGTTATTAGATCGAGGAAAGCGTGGTACTAAGCAATTTGAAACAACATATGTAGTGAAACTGACAAGTATCATTTCCTTACATTGTGTTCTAGACTTATCCTGAACCGAGGTTCAGATTAGGTTTGTTCCACTTAATATTCATAGAGGGATTCACATCTTTTCATAGATTAATCGAGTCAAACTGTAGGATTTGAATTATGATTCATAAATTCTGATAACTATGCTAACAAGTAATGACTACTACATGTAGGTTGTAGACCTACTATTAATCTATTGGCAAAGCTAGTTTGTTAATAGTATTTTGCGCTTAAGTGAGTCCTAGGAATGCGTAAAATTGGGAAGTTAAGCTCTTACTACTTACAACAGCGTGATTGATATGAGATTAAGGGAACGGAACTATTAGAAACATCGTATTCCTGATCATACTTAACAGCATTGTGCAAGTATTCTTTTAGTGATGGATATGATGATCTCCCGCAATAATAGAAGTGGCTAAGTGTTTACTTATGGATTCTACGTGTATCCGATGTTTCACATTTTGTACTTCCCACAGCTGGATGTCCTTCAAGTCAATATACGATACTAGGGCATTAACCTGTGCCTGTAGGCATTGATTAATATGGAGTAAATAACCACTTTCTAACAAAGTATGTATTTTTAGTTTTTGAAAAAGTTGATATCAAAATTTTTAATTTTTTCAGAACTGTGCTATATGATGGTAAAAAAGATTTTAGTACTAAGAATGATATACAGTAGAAAGTAAGGTTATGACGCGACATAGAGACACAAGCGAGATTAAGTCGAAGTTGGCCCCGACATTTTGTAACAAAAGAAATGTGGACTAGAATTATGGTAATTTATGGAATTATTGGAATTAGATTCATCAGATCTAATTTTCGAGAATCCATTCTAATATTCAATGCAGCTTTTTATCATGGTTGGGGCTTGAATACCCTATCTTCTATGACTGGGGATCGAAGAGTTTTAATGGATAATTTTGTGTACGGCAGTGTGTAGAAATGTTTTAGATGTGTAATGTATTCTTCTTGTCTGAGATCAAAACCTCCAAATGGTTTTGGTATTTGGAGGTTGAAACTCAAAGTATATGAAGAGTTTTTTTTCTTAAAAAAATGTCTCAATTCATCAGAGAAGCATCCTTACTTCTTTGCATGAGCGACTTCGAATGGCATAGTTGCACACTGTTTAGTCACTTTTTTTTTTTTTTTTTTTTTTTTTTTTTTTTTTTTTTCATTCTGTTTTGGATTTCACCATGGGTAAATTTTTAAGGTCCCTCCTTGTTAATACATTAGCTCATTGCAAACCCAGGATTATTTGAACAAAGTTTTGGTGTCCTTTGTTAGACAAAAGTTATAAAATAGAATAGTTTTTATGTGCCAAAATGATTTGAATTGGTTCATCCATAGAGTTGTTTTTTAAACTTCTAATCCCGACCCTCTGAATGTCTTTGGGACATTTCTTCAACAGCCTTCTTTTCTAATTTACTGTACACACTGCTTGGAAAATGAATAGTAATAACGTTTTCTTTCCTCTATGAATACGTTTTCCCAAAATCAGTAAACTCCGAATCAATCATTATTAATATGGTTAATCATCATTATAATATCAAATTGCGTCTCTCAATCTCTTTCTCTCACTGAATCACATTCTCATTAGGTTAATGGGATTTTTCAATCTAATAAATTCCCTATACGTTAGATGAGAAATGAATTTCTGACCAAACTGAATGCATATTTTTCTCCGGGTTTCAAATCGTAGTTTCATTGCTAAAGCATCTTTGCTATGCTTCTGAGCCTGTTACCTTTTAAAAGTTCCAGTCATTATTCCTTCTTTGTTTATCTGGGGATTCCATTGCAATCGCGTGGTTTGTCCAGAGGTTCAAATGATCCATAGGTTATACAATAGTATTTAGTCATTGAAGGTGGAAGAAATCACATTTATGATTTCCTAAATGTGATTTCAGTTAGTAGCGTTGAAATCATTTTGGTGGAACACTTATGATTTCAATCATAAATGCGACATTTTGGCGGAACACTTATGATTTCCGTCGCGCTACTAAAATCGTTGAATTAAACTTCAAATATCCACCACTGATATCTCAAAAAAAGCTCTTGTAGAAATATGTTTATTATCTACACAAATAAGGAAAAGAAAAACAATATTTCAAAAAATGATCATATTTGACTAGAGAAATAATACATGTTCAACAAATTTTTATTGTTTTGCTTAATAGTGCCCACTGGGGACGGGTAATCTGCCGATGTTGATTTGTTTCTTTAGTTATATTATTAAATAATTGTAAAACAACTAATTTTCTAGTTAGATAGTACATCTTTTTGAGATATTGATGTAGTTTATAATTAACACGTTTCTTTATACAGATGAATCTTTTTAGATATTTGTAGTGGATATTTTGTGTATACGAAAACCGGAAACGACCAC
Organism: Linanthus parryae; assembly: GCA_023055425.1. Lineage (NCBI taxonomy): Eukaryota > Viridiplantae > Streptophyta > Magnoliopsida > Ericales > Polemoniaceae > Linanthus > Linanthus parryae. The sequence continues at coordinate 5,489,106 of JALGPY010000023.1, read as the reverse complement.
TTTAGTTAGTGGCCTCAATTGAAATCATTTTGGCGGAAAACAATGTTAAAAGTAAAGACTCAAAAGCATATCAAAGATGATTTACCAATGAAATAACAATTGGATACATGGAGGAAAATGTATAGAGTATTTATGAGATTGAAAAAACCAACTTCAATCTTTCCTTTATTTACCTAATAAGAATTTGAGAGACGCGAGGTATTTATGACGATGATTGATTGTATAAATGATGATCGATTAGTACTTACCAGTTTGGAGAACATGTATAAATGGAGAAAATAAAACATTGTTAAAACTGCGGTTGTTTAATTTCATAAAAAAGAAAACTGTAAATGTCACAAGGACATTGAGAGGTGAAGTTTAAAAAATCAACAATATGGTTGAAAATCAAATTGTTGCCACGGGGAACACCAACCAAATATTATTATTATTATTATTATTATTATTATTATTATTATTATTATTATTATTATTATTATTATTATTATTATTATTATTATTATTATTATTATTATTATTATTATTATTATTATTATTATTATTATTATGGTGGGTGCGTTTGTATAGATAAAAAATCAGTTTAAATTTAAACCTATTTTTATGTGTTGCCAGGGTGAAGAGTCGTCCTTCTCTTTATCATGAACACACATTCGAAATAGGTTTAAAATTTAATATAGTTTTTGTTTATCAATTAAGCTCTTTGGTTATTATAGTACAAGAGACAGAACTAGGATTTTACTCGAATATGGTGTACACTATTACAATCAATTATAGCTGGTTGTTAACTGATGATCTTTGATCGTACCATTGATCTTTGATGGATGTATTTAATTAAAGTAAAATGATATTTGCTTTTATGGATGTGAGTTTCCATGGTTGAAAGTAAGACGACTGCTGCTAATATTGAGAAATAATAAAGGAGCCAAGCATTTCAAAACTAAGAAGCTTAAGTGGCTATCATGGACTCAATTATTGTGTAGCTTCCTTGGTAGTTTTCTCAGGTTAGCTTCTTACTGTGGTTGATTGTCGTCATCTAATGATGCAAACTGATGGCTACTTGCCAAGATGCTGGTTCTGCCTCACCCACTGCTAATGATTGCATGTTGCTATGTTGTCCTTTAAGTTGATATTCTCTGCTACGTTCATCCTTACTAATCTTTTTGAACAGATAAAAATCTGGGACGACCGCAATGCACAACCACTTGCAGTACTAATGCCACACGAGGGTAGACCTGTTAATTCTGTTGCATTCATGACTGCCCCTGACAGACCAGATCACATTATACTTGTAACAGCGGTAAATACTCTTTAATTCTTTTATCTTTTCTCTTTATAATTTATTTTTTGAACTGTTCCTCGCCTCGTTACTTAACTTTTGATTCCACGATGTCTCTTGCTTTGCGGGATACCCCTAAGTTTGCGACAGCTGTTAACTTTTTGTTTGATTTGATTTTTACAAGATCACATTATCCACGACTCTTTAACTTCATAAACGTTCAACATTCGTAATTGTTCTCTTCAAGTAGACTGTCGCTTGAAATACTTCTGATTGATGCCATATTAATACTTAACAGGGTCCGTTGAATCGGGAAGTAAAGATATGGGTCTCAGCGGGTGAAGAAGGCTGGCTACTTCCTAGTAATACTGAATTATGGCATTGCACCCAGACGTTAGAGTTGAAGAATTCAGCTGATTCCAGGCCTGAAGATGTGTTCTTTAACCAAATTTCTGCATTGTCTCAAGCAGGACTTATCGTGCTAGCAAATGCAAAGAAGAATGCTATATATGCTGTACACTTGGAGTATGGTCCTAATCCAGCGTCAACTCAAATGGATTACATTGCAGAGTTCACAGTCACTATGCCCATTTTAAGTTTTACAGGGACAAGTGGTTTGTTGCCTCATGGGGAACATATTGTTCAAGTTTATTGTGTACAGACGCAGGCTATTCAGCAGTATGCTTTAGAATTGTCTCAGTGCTTGCCACCCCCACTAGATAATATGGTGCTAGAAAAGTCAGACTCAGGTGTAGTCCACCCCGCAAGTAGTACAGAAAGATTTTCTCTGGAGTCTTCTTCTGGCAGTAAACCTTCTAATATATCTATAGCAAGTTCTGCTCCGAAGCATACTACAAATGACATTGGCTCTGAGAGTGTGTTCATGGTAAGGCACCCGGTAAACTCTGGTTCAAAGAATACTGCCATTTCAGCCGAGGTTGCTACCTCCACTGTGGATTCTAGGCCTTCTTCTTTGCCCTCTGCAAGTAATTCTACTCATGTTGTTTCCCATCTGGCATCACCTCCTCTTCCCCTCAGCCCTAAGTTATCTGAAAAACTCAATGGTTTCAGGAGTCCTGCCAATGACTCTGATTCCATAGTTCTCGAGGGACGTGGTGGACAAAAGCACAATGTTGAGCACTCCGATAGAAAAATGGATATTGTTCACACAAAATCGTTCGGTGTCCCTTCTGTGGATGGGGAGCCAAGGAGTGATGAAAACAATATTGTACAAGATGATATTTCTTCCAATCTTAATCACCCTGTTACATTCAAGCACCCGACTCATCTCGTCACTCCGTCTGAAATATTTATGGCTACTTCGTCATCTGAACCTTCCCTTGTTACTGATCAGAAGACTGATGGAGAGCCAACAATTCAAGACATAACTAGCAGCAATGCGCATAGTGTTGAAGTGGAAGTTAAGGTTGTTGGTGAGTCTAGATTTAATGACAAACAAGGGATGGGATCCCAGGAAGAACCTCGCAATCTCGTGCAGGAAAAGAAAGATAATGCATTTTATTCTCAGGCCTCAGATCTTGGTACTGAGATGGCCAAAGATAGTCGTATGTTGTCACCAGAGATGTACATTGTAGAGGGCAATCGACAGCTTGATGGAGCGCATGGGCAAGCTGAATCTGCTCAATTTTCAAATGCTGGAGAACAAATTCGAGGTGCAATGAAGGATTTACCTGACTTTAGTGTAGATTCAGGAAAGTCTGGAATAGCTCAACAACCTGAAGCACCAATAGTGAGAGAGGAAAATAAGGTTAAAAACATTCAAGGAGTAGATCCATCTTCGCCATCCTCGAGCACTTTCATCAGAGCAGACTCTTCCAGTGGGCTAGGTGTAACTTTAAGTTCTCTATCTGGAGAAGGTTTTTTCTCCCAAATCACATCAATGCAGGAAATGGTGAAACAGGTAGCTTCTCTGTGCTTTGTTTCTTAAAGTTCTCATTTATCATTAATGTTCAGTGCATATTGCTTGCACATTAGAAGTGGTCCGGAACTATTGACCACCATCCGTGCGATTTTGTATAAAAAGACAATCTTCTAATTCAGTTAGAGCTTAACTGTACGTATGATGATTTTCTAAACCAAATGTGTTAATGGTTAATTTTGTCTATAATTCTCTAACAGAAATTTGTTAAAGTGATCTTATTCCCCTATTCCATTCTTCTCAGCTAAGCGTTGTTCGTTAAACATATTATCTGCTGACAACTAGGTCTGTTGTAATGAATGAACCCAATTCTATAATCGTCTATTGAGAGATCAGTGTGTCAAGCATAATGCAACCATGTTTTATGATGTTTATCTCATGCCTATATCTTTTGCAGTTGACTGCCATGCAAAAAGAAATGCAGAAGCAAATGAACACGATGGTAGCTGCCCCAGTTGCAAAAGAAGGTAAAAGGATAGAAGCAGCCTTGGGAAAGAACTTGGAGAAATCTTTCAAGGCTAATGCTGATGCATTATGGGCTCGCTTTCAAGAAGAGAATGCGAAACAAGAAAAAATTGTCAGAGACCGCACCCAGCAAGCGTCAAATTCAATCACCAATTGCATAACTAAGGACTTGCCAGCGATGGTAGAGAAAACAATGAAGAAGGAATTATCTGCGGTTGGACCTGCTTTAGTTCGCACAATTTCTCCAACTATCGAGAAAACAGTATCCACAGCTATCTCTGAGGCCTTCCAGGTTAGAAATATATGGACTGGAACCTTATGCTATAGATGCAAGTCTTGTTCAACCGTTTTCTTTTCGGAATCTGGGCTTGATAACTAACTAGTGTCATGTGGTGCAGAGAGGAGTCGGAGAGAAGGCAGTTAATCAACTGGAGAAATCAGTTAGCTCGAAACTTGAAGCTACTATTGCTAGACATATACAAACACAGTTCCAAACGTCCGGCAAGCAAGCTCTTCAGGTGAATTCTACAAAACTACGGGTTGATTAGTCAATTTATCAACATTTTGCTAGTAGGATGACATAATGTAGCACGCATATCCTTCTTTCCTTGAAGTTGTTCTTGCATTATCAACTTATAAATTCCTTACTATATATTATTTATTAAATCTGTTGAACTATTCTTTTTTCTTTCAGTAAACTCGTGAACTTTTATGGCCTGGTTTAATCAATATTTCTTTGAACATTGCCGTTTTCTGTGTAGTTTTCTGATGTTTTACATGCTTATGCACCTACAAGTTCAATTCCTTATAATCTATTTTTCATTTTTTTTTTGCTACAACGGAAAAACTCTATTATTCATTAAATCTGTTGAACTGTTCTTTTCTTTCAGTTACTTGTTATTTGGACGGTGTGGTTTAACCAATTTTTCCATGAACAGTATGCCATTTTTCTGTTAGTTTTCTGAAGTGCGTTATGCTTGCTTATGACACCTACAAGTTTCTTTCCTCTCCTGCTCTCTCTGAGTGGATAAATCATTGCTTTGATTATGAATCTAACCATTGACTTTTGTTTTTTTAACCAAGCCTCTGATATTTTTGTGTGAACCATCAAATATACAGGATTCTTTGATCTCTACCCTGGAAGCTTCAGTTATTCCTTCCTTTGAAAAGTCATGCAAAGCAATGTTTGAGCAAGTTGACTCTACCTTCCAAAAAGGATTGGTTGAACATGCAACTGCAACTAGGAAGCAGTTCGAGTCTGCACATTCTCCGTTGGCAGTTGCTCTAAGGGTAAACATCAGCTAACATTTTATTTCACAAGTTTGCTTACCATTCATATGGCTAACAGATTTAACACGGTGTACTGGATTTTGCCATTTTGGTAATAATTTGATTTGGTAATTTCCAATATATTTAATGCCTGTTACTGGTATGCTTAGGATGCCATTAATTCAGCATCATCCATGACCCAAACGTTAAGCGGGGAATTTGCTGAAGGCCAAAGAAAGCTGTTCGCTCTTGCTGCTGCTGGAGCAAGTTCAAACGCGGTAAATCCATTGGTAACCCAACTTAGCAATGGACCTTTGAGCAGCTTACACGATAAGGTATGTTTACTTTCCTTGCCTGCTTAGGAGTGAACCCTAAGAGCTATATGACACTCTAGTGTACTCTGCAAAGCCCGCACTGATCTTGATCACTCTGTCTGAGCAATAGATTGAAGTGCCCTTTGATCCTACGAAAGAGCTGTCAAGATTACTATCGGAGCGCAAGTATGAGGAAGCTTTCACTGCAGCCCTACATAGAAATGATGTTTCCATCGTTTCTTGGCTATGCTCTCAGGTAATATTATATCAAAATACAGAAACTTCCAGTTTTACTGCTTTGAAAAGTACTCCCTTCGTCCCAAAATTATTGTCAGGGTGGACTTTTCACAATGTTTAAAGAGATGTGTTCTTTTACTTGGAAAGTGAAAAAGTAAGCGAGAGAAGGGTATGTAAGGAAGTAATGTGAAAGTGAGGCAACTTTTAAAAGTATGACAATAATTTTGGAGGTTCCGTTTTAGGAAAGTAGGATTGTAACAATGGGATAGTATGAAGGGAGTAGTTAAATGAGTGATTAATCGGCACTCTATTTATTTTTCAGTTTGTTGAACCATTTTTGGATGCCTTTTTACCTTCTCCAGAGTCTTACCTTCTCCAGAGTCTCTTGCTTCTATGTGTAGGAATCATTAGTATCTTGCGATCTCTGAAACTTAGCCATTGATGAGTGAAATTGATGCACATAGCTTGCGTGAATTCCAAGTAGGGAACCGCTTTTGTACTTCCACTCAGGGATATTACCCACATGCAATTTTAACAAGAATGCTTGGCATACCTTTGTTGAAGTGTGAATTGTGTTATACAACTAAGGAGTTAAGACCTTCAGTTATTCGTTTTCTTGTCCAGAAATGGATTAGTAGCCCCTAAAAGTGCATCTTTAGATTAATCTTATATTAAAAGTCTTACGAAATTATATTAGCAGCAATCTTCTATAGTGGAATGATGTTAAGAATCGTCAAAAGGTGGTCTATAAACTGGTTGCAACTGTATGAGAATAGTATCATGTTACTCGTAGTTCAAATTGACCGGTGTGGTTATTAGTCTGATGCATGGATTTGCTCTTTGTTATGTTTGTGATGCATGCATTTATTTCTGATATACTTCCTCCCTTTCCCCAGAATCTTCCCAGTTGACATTATGGGTCACTTTGACCGACTAATTTAGCTAAAGAAATGATACGAAAATGTGTTAATATTTTCATAATATTGTAGATCTTTCTTAACAATACAATACTATAAAAAATAGCAAATTTTCGTATTGTATCGTTAGCTAAATTAGTCGGTCAAAGTGCCCCCTAAAATTAATTGAGAAGATTCTGGTGAAACAGACCAAGTACATGTTGATGGTCTCCGTAGATTAATATGTCATTTAACTGTCCCCAGTATTCTGATATCTGTGGTCTCCTCCCAGGTTGAGTTACAAGGGCTTCTTTCGATGGTCCCTCTGCCCTTGAGTCAAGGAGTATTGCTATCGCTTCTGCACCAGTTAGCTTGTGACATGACCAAGGACCCGACCAATAAGCTGGCATGGATGAGAGATGTGGCGTTAGCCATAATTCCGACTGACCCGATGATAGCAATGCACGTCCGCCCAATTTTTGACCAAGTTTATCAGATACTAAATCATCATTCTAGCCTTCCAACAACATCTAGTGTGGAAGTTAGGAACATTCGGCTGGTCATGCACGTCATCAACTCCATGCTGATGACATCTAAATGATCTTTTTGATGTTAGTATTTATTTTTCTTTGTTTTGTTGTGAAAAATGAAATATAGGGGATTACTATTACTTTGAGTGCGAAGGCCGGTTTTCTATAGAGAATTAGATGGGATTTTAAGGAGAAGCTGAAAATGTAGAGGTGAATTTTTCTTTTAGACTTTTGTCAAACAGGGAAAAAGGGGAAAAAATGGTTGTAACTTTCACTGGACATGTTCAGTCAATGCAAAGTAATTGTAATGTTGGCTTCTAATTTCATTGGAATTTTGATTCTTCTTCTTCTTTTTATACTAGTGATTTTATATAGTTCAAGATCAACATTGAATTGATTATTACATTGTACTTGAAGTTGCATCTTGTCAGCGTTGGGATGGGGTGCTACGGTTTCCGTACCACCTCTTGAGGTACAAGTGCTCTGGTTTCTAGTGATGAAAATGGGAGGATTTTGATCGGACCAACCTACAAACATACTTATATTAAAACAAAAAGTGTGGATATCCAGACCCGATCCATATCCGGTTGGGTCATAGTTGAATTTTAATCGGATCTAATTGAAAGATCCATAGTGAATAAGAATATCAACCACGCATAAATTGGATTGGATTTTGGACAAACTTCGAGAGAACCCAAAAACTAAAGCTTTGACATAATAGAAAAGAAAAATAACGACAAACCTATAAGGATCTAGATCCAGATGAACAGGACATTTACAAGTTCCAATCCACAAATAGAAACTAAGAAGTCGCAATAGATTTCACTAAATCAACATGCTTGAAAACTGTCCACAATTCATTCTTTTTTTTTTCTTTTTTTTTTCCACCGACAATGAAAGGATAACCTTCATAATAAGTCCGAGTACAAGAAAATCGGGGCATACTACGTGAAAGAAAAAAAAAAAAAACATCGATGCACAAACTTAAGCATCTAATAAAGCAATTAGGAGACCAAGTGGTATGGGTTCAGATGCCACCACATAACAACTCCAAAATATCGAAACCGTCATAAGAACCACAAGAGCCTCATATGTCCAATGCAAAGCAAATAAACCAAAGGTCCACCAAACAACACAAACCCAAAGACAAGCCCAAAACAACATAAAACAAGCCCAAACCCACAGGAACAAACCTTAAATCCAAACAAAAGAAGCAGCCGACTGGGTGTGGAGATGGGGCGGCGCCGCAGAAGCACCTTGAGTTTTGCAAGGGTAGGATTAATGGAATTGTGGAGGAAAATGAGTTCATATATTAATATGTAATTTTGTAATTAAATACAACTTTTATGAGTATTTATGTAAAATAGCACGTACTATGATTGGAATGGAAGTCTGACGAATCTGCGCTTAGATCCATATCCCTGTACGAATTTGTCCAGATTTTTCTCTCACAATTCATATCAGATAGATGAGGTTCGGACTTAATTTTTACGGATTAGATCACTCGAATCTCGAATCGGTCATGATTTGTCATCCTTATCGGTTTCGTCCTTCGAGACTTTCTGCCTGACCCATTATCCCGCTTTCCTTCTATTTTCTCCTTTCCCTCCTTATCATTTCACGGAAAACATGTTATCTTCATTTACCCACTATTTTATTGCTCTTCGTTCTCTATTCTCCCATATCGGGTACTCTGTTGTCTTTTAATGGAGAAACTAAGGGAGCTATCACTATAACTTTGACGATGACATAGTTACGCTAGAGCAACTTCATGGAGAACGCTAGTGGGTAAGTCCTTGAACGACAAACCCATCTTGAAACAACTGATGAAAACAATCATGCAACACTTGGAAGCCTCGAGGTCCATTAACAGTCGATAAATTCGATACGAATGATTTGATATTACTAATGTATTGAAATTAGGGAAGAGCCTCAATTAGGTCCCATTCACAAAATTCGGGTTCTAGGTTCGTGTATCGTAGGTTGACATACAAGACATTATCACGTTTAATTCACTCTAGTCAAGCCTACTGCAAGTTTAAAGCACCTGTAATATACCTCTCTATTTCGCTGGAAACTTTTATTTAGACTTTTATCACCATTAACCGGAGAATTGATTTTGACCCAGAAAATTTAATTAGTAATACGTTGCAAAATCTCAACCAAACTAAAGATTTCATTGAACAGAGAAAGTAGACCTGGCAAAATGGGCGGGTTGGGTGGATTTGGGCTGGTTTTATATAGGTTTGTTTTAATTAGATCATTCTCCATTTAAGACTAAATATAAAGTAGATTTTGTTGGACTAAACTTTGTGGGCTTGGGTAATAGTGGGTAGTTCCAATTAAGCCCAACTTGGACAAAGTTGATTGTTATTAAGCCCAATGTCAGTACGACCCAAAAGAAAGCCCAAGTCAGCAAAGTAGGTTTTTCTTTAGAAATATCTTTTCTTTTACCAAAACTAACCCTGCATTTTCGTTAAATTACTATCATGCCCATCCCTCATCTTCCTCCATCACTGAATGTATATACCTTACACCGTTGACTCGTCGCCGTCACCGACCTCGCAGACAACATCGCCGTCGCCGCCGCCATCACCGATCTCGCCGTCGCCGCCGCCATCACCGATCTCGCCGTCGCCGCCGCAATCACCGACCTCGCAGAAAACATCGTCGTCGCCGCCGTCATACGCCGAGCATCACCGCCGCACCTTCCACCTCATCGTCGCCAAGCCTTCATCACATCATCGCCGTCGTTGTTGATGCCGCCATAGATTCCGGCGAACTCAAATGGCACAGAATAGGAAGCGAAATTCATCCTCTTCGTCGACGGTGGATCCCGCCGTGAAGCCAGTGTTCGTCCGACCCTTCAGGGACTCACGGATCGGACCTCCGCCATCGCCGCCTTCGTTTGCTGATTTCTACTCCTCATCTTCTCTTTTACTCCGTCTGGTTTTCATTACCAGAATATTTTCATTTTGTTTTTTTTTTTTTTTTTTTTTTAAAGTAGTGAACTGTTTAATTGGGTGTTTGACAAAAAAAAATTTTAATTGGGGAACCAATGGGTCCTTGGATAAAAATCCACCCACCCAAGTTAATAATAGGTTTAAACAGTCTAAGCCCAAATAAAATCATTTCACTAAATAGACAGGACCCAACCTATTTCTAAATGATACAACTAGTTAAACCCATTGGGTGAAAGACCATTTTGCCAGGTCTAAGAGAAAGGTTTATTATCAAACATTCTTTATATTTACTGCACTGATCAATTCAATGTCGGGTAATTTTTTTTTTTTTTTTTTCATGTATTATTTGTGTGTTTGTTGGAAAATACAAACATGACAAAATTATCCACTACTTTTCCATGTCTTATAATGGTAACTCTCTCTAATAACTCTGTTAGACCCATCATATCTCTAATCTAAATCTGTTGTGCACATTGGCATACACTTCTCCTAAAATAAAAATACTACCACCTTTTCTCTAACCCGCGTGAGGTCAATTCCGTCATCTGACTACCAACATTGGTCCGTCTCCCATCTCCTCGTCTGATAAAACCCAGAACCATACCCAACCCGCCGCACCCCTGACCCGACACCCAATAATGACATGTCATACACCGCCCTAGCCGTCGGATCAGACAGCGTAGCGTACGCGTTATGGATCGCCATGAAATCACCACCACCACCACCACCGTTGGATGAGTCCGGGTGGTAGACCTTGGCCAAGCTCCGGTACGCCGCCTTGATCTCCGCCGGCGACGCCTTCGTCGTCAGCCGCAAGATTTCGTATAAACTCCCCGACCTCCGCGCGGTCATCGCCGCCGTAGCTTTACAGGGAACTCGCCTCGGGAAGGACATTTCACGGCCGGATCTGGCGGATCCGGCGAGAAATGCGGCGTCGTGGGTGGATAGCCGGAGGGAAGTAGCCGGAGAGATTCTTAGGGTTACAGACATTGAAGGATGTAAAGAGAAATTGAGAAAACAGTCTGTAGAATGGAGAGGCGAAGAAGAGGAGGATTGTGGGGTTTTATAGGCGGTCCAGATACAGAATTGTTTTCAGGAACTTTATAAAGAGTGTGGGGCCAACTGTGAGTTGGTTCAATTGCTGATACAGGAACCCATTTTTTTTTTGTGTGTTTCTTTATTAGCTTGCCTTCCGTTCTGTCTTCTAGAAGAGCTTTAATTGGTTCCAACTATTTTATCTTCTAGAAGATTTGTCCGACGAGTTACTTCATTGGCGAAATATCTGAATTTTGGTCCATGTTTGGAAATCCTATTTTCATATTTTATACTTCTTTCGTTTCTTCTCATTCTTTACGTTTTGACTTTTTGACTCGTATATGGATGACTTTGATTACGAGATTTGGATCGCAAAAGATAATTTATCATCATGTTATATAACAGCTTTTACTCTACAACACTATGCAAAAATTGTCAAAATATTAAATCGTTTTGCTATTCAAATCACCGGGTCAAAGTGACTCCGTGAACAGTAACGAAAGTCAAAACGTAGAGAAAGAGAAGAAACGGAGGAAGTATCACTCTATCTCACCTATTCCTCCCCATCTCTTTCAACACTATTTATTTGGTCTCTTTGACTCAGTAATTTGGATAGCAAAATGATGTAACATTTAAATAATTTTTTTTATGGTATTGTAGAGTAAAAGTTGCTCTACAACACGGCGAATAAATTATCAAAAAATCGCATCATTTTGCTATCAAAATCATCTGTCTCAAAACGCCAAATGGCCTACTGATTTCCCTTTTCTTCAACAATTCAACTGTTGGATATGCTGAGATCCAACAACATAAGCTTTTTAGAGGTCTTAAATTGAGAATACAAGATAATATTTCACTAAATGAGATCAATGCTTATCTCCCTGTCAATTGGATTTTATCGTGGGTACACCATGAAGAATCCACTTTTGCTCTACCTTACCGTTACCTACACTTAAGTTTAATGTGGTACCAGTCCGTCCCAGCTCTTTGTTCACACTTGACTTTTTTGACTCGTATCTGGATCACTTTGACCGAATGATTTGGATAACAAAATAATACGATTGTTTGATAATTTTTTTCACCATATTATAGAGCAATTTTTACTCTACAACACCATGAAAAAATTATCAAAAAATTACATTGATTTGCTATTCAAATCACCAGATCAAAGTGACCCAGTGAATAGTGAAAAAAATCAAATTGAGAATAGAGAGTTGGGACAGACGGGTAGGCTTCAATTGCACCAGGGGACTTACTGACAAATCACACAATATCATATTTCACTAAATAAAAACATACGTTACTCCTCATTAGCAATTGAGCTTGAGTTGGAAGTTACATCTATTTCCCACATTTTCACTTGAAAAAAAAAATAGCATGCATGACTTACTAATGCCGATTTGGTGAATTTTTTAAGTCAGAAATATATTTTTAAACTTTGGAAAAACCTGCATAACTTATAGTTTTAGTTTTCACTTGAAAAAAAATAGCATGCATGACTTCCTTTTTTTTTTTGCAAAAGTATTATAACATTATATTACATCAAAGTTTACAACAGACTGCAGTTAAGGTGGTAGCTCAGGTGGTAGAGCGTTAGAAGCCCCTGCATGTCCCGGGTTCGAACCCGGTTGACGACAAAAACAATTTCTTAAAAAAAGTTTACAACAGACTATTGCCTGTAGAGGCAGAGCAAGTACTGGTGACCTAAAGTGCTGATCTACATGGTTACAAACCTTGTCTTGTGGAATAAAAGGACGCAGTAGTTACAAAAGAGGAACAAAAGGACACAAGAGTTACAAAAGAGTTCATGCGCTCCCATTGCACCATTTCACACCATTTTCTGGCGGCGTTTTTTGACTTCATGCGGGTCCAAAATAAGCTGTTGATGGAGAACTTCAAAAGGGACATGAACATATTCAAAAGTACCAGTTTGATATCTGCCTCTATGAGCTAGAAGATCTGCAGATTTGTTAGCCTCGCGAAACACGTGATGGATGCTCCATTGCTGGTGATCTCGAATCTCTTACTAATGACGATTTGGTGAATTTCTCAAGTCAGAAATATATTTTTAAACTTTGGAAAAACCTGCATAACTTATAATTTTAGATCGGAGGGAGTAAAAAGTATGAGATTAAGTGAAAATCAAATATCGCAAATGACCCGCTGATAGAGTTGGGAATGACAAGAATGCTAATTATCAAATTAGAGAAGCAACTATTATTTTTTTTTGCTGGAGATTCAAATGCTCTACCACTAAGCTAGCACTCATTCCCTCGAACTACTAATCATCCGACTACGGATCCTCCAATAGAAACATAATTGAGTTGCTCAATTATTCAATAATTGCAAGTGTTTATTGTCACAAAAAATAAGATTTGTCATTTTTTTTTGAGAAAATATGTATTACACAAAACAAAAGAAAGGTATGTTTATTGCTTAAATATCTTTTTCAATTATCGAAAAAAAAATATTTTCATTGAAGAAATAAAAAACAAGTTATATATATATATATATATTAAATTTTAATTAAAAATACATATTATAAATATAAATATAACTGAGTGCACCCCATCGACGGGTTGATTATGGGTAGGTCTCCGCCAATATACGCTTACAAAGTTCCCATGCCACTCCCACCCCTTCCCCATCCCCATAATGATTAGGACCCTTAATTGTACTACTTGATTACAAATATGTTTTGCCTGGATGCATTTGAACTGACAAGAAGGTAGATAGCATCTTGAACTATTATTTTAAAACCCGACTTCATAACTAGAATAGAGAGAATATTAAAAAAAAAAAAAAAAAAAAAAAAAAAAAAAAAAAAAAAAAAATTGTAGTTGAAGTCTGTTGCAGGCAGTTACAAGTAGTTAAGTTATCATTGTTAGAATTCATACACGTGGCAGAGCTTCTAGAAATTGATTAATTCTCATTGATGTCAACCCTATCCATTTTATTAGGTAAAGCATATACTATTATCATTAATTGTAAGCCATCATCCATCATGTTGTAGTCGTGTCTCGATATTTCATGGGAGTTGAGAATTCATTTAAACCAGTAGATGAAACCGGACGCGGCAAAGGGGGTTGAGAATTCATTTAAACAAGTAGATGGAACCGGACCTAGCTTAACTCGCCGCTCAATGGAGTTTTTCAATGGGGGTTGAGAATTTATTTAACTCACCGCTCAATGGAGTTTTGCAATGGGAGTTGAGAATTCATTTAACTCGTTACTCATATATAAAATTCTATATTTGTAATATATTAAAATTTTATATTCTTTTTGAGTAATGATAAATGACTCAATCTCGTAACGAGAATAGTAGCCAGTATATGATGAGTCATGACATAGCAAAAAATTGAGAAAAGAAAATTTATATAAAAAAAAGAAAAATGCAGGAAAACAAAACAAAGTAGAAAGAAAAGGTAGGCTATTAAAACAAATGAAAAAAATGATTTTTTTTCCTCTCTCAAAGAGAGTGTTTGAACGTCAACTTTTTTTGAATAATGACGGACAAAATGCCAAATTCTGATAGGAGAAGTCATTATACCACTCCGTTTCTTCTCTTTAGCCCACTTTCTATTTTTGGACGTTTCCTCTCTTGATACCTATTTCTTTTTTTGGCATAGTTTTTGTTGCAAACTACCCAAAATACCCTCAGCAAATACCCCACACCTTATTTTTATACAATATCCAAAATAACTTTACCCCACTCATTTTTTCTCTAACAAAACCCTATCCTTTCCCACATTTCATCACCACCAACCATTACAATTTTGAGAGGATAGAGAGAGAGAGGAGGCAGACAGTTCAGAGAGAAAGAGAGAGAGGAAGAATGACGGGAGGAAAAGAGACGAAGAAGAAGGGGAAGAGAGGAAGTAGATCTCGACGGCCATCGACGAAGGTGGCTCTGGCGCTGTTGCACGCCACACGAGCCATCGAAGAAGACGGATCAAACCCTAAACCGAAAGATGGCGTCTTTGGGTGTGACGGGGCTCCGACCTCTTTCCAGCTCAGGCTAGCGCTCAATTGCAGGAAAGCTTTTGTGGGTTTCATTCCGATGAAGCTGGTCGTCAGATTCGGGTGTGTTCACAATTGAATGGGTCGATTTCACCCAAATCGAACCACCCAAGAAGCCCTGGTGAAGACCCAGAACACCAAGAGGTACAGATCTGGCGAGGAGGCAGGAGAAGGCGGCGACGGTGGCGGTGGAGGTGGCGACTGGGTCTTACTCGCCGGCGACCACATCAGTTTGTTGTTCTCCCTCCTCTTCTTCTTCCTCTGATTTCTTTTCTTCAATGTGTTCTTTGATTTGTAATCGCACTCTTGATACTGTAAATATAATGTAGTCGGATCTGTTACAATGTATTATTGGTAGTGGTTGTTGACTGGTGGTGGTGGTGGTGGTGGTGGTAGTGGAGGTTCTACTGGTGGTGATGGTGGTGGTGTTGTTATCAAATAGAGAGAGAAAAGGGACAAGGACAGGTGAGAGGGGAGGGGTATCAGAGTCAAAAACCAGATTTTATTAATTCCTGTGCCCACCCAAAGAGGGCTAAAGAGAAGAAACGGACTGGTATTAAGACGTACGTACTATGGGGGTGTTTGGATGTGTAGTTTCTTTTTTCATAGAGTTGATAACCAAAAAGTTAAATTTACATGTCCAAACTATCCCATGCCAAGAAGAAAAAGTATAATAATTTTGTTTGCAAAAAAAATTGATAATCTACCAAACTCTCATGGGACCAAATTGGTGAATGACACCCAAAGATTAGGAGTAGATATTTTGCAAGGTTGTACTTTTTAATTGAACTCAATTGGATAAGAAATGTTGTCAACCTAACTTTGCCAGATGATCAAATAACTACTCCACATGCTTAAATTTCTAGGTTAATTTAGTAGTTAGAAATCATTGAAACTCATCACCAAACACAGAGCCAGCAAGAATGACACCTTCAATAATAATAATAATAATAATAATAATAATAATAATAATAATAATAATAATAATAATAATAATAAGTGCAAATGCTAAATTGTTGCCCGTTGTCACTTCCATGAGTGAAATACATGGAAGCGCAATTCAGATATTATAGATCTCTTTAAACTAATTAACATCTCCAAGGAACTTATCATTCAGACCACTTCACTGTTGAGTCTCCACCGTAGCAGTAGGCAATCGAGTTCTTACATGGTACCTCCAAAAAACTTAATGGGGCTGTTTGGATGAGCTGAAATAAGTGAGAGGTTGAGCTTAAAAGCTCCTTTAATCTGTAGTGTTTGGATGCGGTAGATTATTGTAGATTATTGGCAAAAGATAATTTTTTTTGAGGTAGTGAGGTTTGAACTCAAGACCTCATGCTAAAATTTCAAACACTCTACCACTAAGCCAACACACATTTAAGCAATTATGTACCAAAAATTAACTAAAAAGTATGGAATTTTACCAAAAATCGGGAATTCCGCCCAAAAAACCGGGAATTCCGGCTGAAAATCCGGACGGCGGAATTCCGGATTTTTTGGGCGGAATTCCGGATTGTTTTGCATTTGGAGAGGTTTGACTGATTTATGCCGGATTTTTGACTTTTCCTTTCCTCTCTACTTCCTCTCATCCAAACAAGCCCAATATCTCCAAGTTTTATCTCAACACTCTACTATGAGCACTACTCTTTTGGCAAATTATTGGAAGTTAATCTGAAACTATTTTCTTTCTAATGATCGATCAATGAGTTCTCGTGACGCTTAATGTACAAACATGACAAACTATGTCCCTTGGAGAAACTGAAAACGATTGTTCAATTTCGAGCTCAGTTTAGAAAAGAAAGATAGGAGTACTGCAACAGAGAGCCAGTCTTTTTTGGGCTACTTTAAAAAAAGTTGTAATTTTGACTTAGACCAACTCCAATGGTGGAGGTCTCCCCCACCCCTAAACTCCCCCTCACCCCACTGTCTAACTTCTTAATATTCATAAAACTGCCATTTACCCTCCAACAGTGGAGGTCTCTCCCACCCCCTTCACCCATTATCATTTATTATTTTATTCAATTATTTCAATTACATTATCATTTTCATATTTTATAGACTTCAATTATTATTTACATTAAGTTATATATATGTAATTATTAATTTGCAATATTAGTTGTTTTTAATATAATAATTTTAAAAATCATATTTATATAAAAAAGTGAATTTGTCTAGAAATTTTAATCATCGAGATGATCCGTGAGTATATATTATGTAAAAGAGAATTTATAAATTAACCAGGAATGTTTTTTTAGGAAGTAAATAAATCAAGATTTAATGAATTATTAAGGATTGATTTTTTTTTTTTTTTTGAGGGAAGGATTGATTTTTTAGATCAACTACTAAAAGATAATTACTAATACTAAAAAAATTATGTTTCTAAAAAAACTAAATTTCTTATCAATTAACCAAATAAAAAAAAGAAAAAAAAGAGAAGATGTACACAAATACATCGTTCTTATCAACTGAGAGATTTTTTTGTGAGGGATTTAGTCAAAGATTAGTACTAACAAAATAAATCTTATCAGTTTAACAAAAAAAGGAAAACAAATTAAGATTAAACAAAAAAATACGTTAGCAGTGAATCTTCCACCTATATTTTCTCCAACCTCTTCACAATCTACTCCTAGAATTTCTCCTAAATTTATGTAATTCATCCAATTCAAACAATAAAACTACCGAAAAAACAAAACAACGCAACCAACAAAATCGAAAATTGAGGAGCTTCCCCACAACTCCGACTCCAACGGCGGGGCAAGGGTGTGCGCGCCGAACCCGCCCCCGCCCCTGTTTTGCTTGATTAACGATCTCCTCAACCACCGCCCCTTCCCATTGGATTCGCTAATTCACAACCCAGGCGCGCCCAAGTCAACTGTTGGAGTTGGTCTTAGGGTTCCATAGGAATTGTGTTACTTGACTGTCAAAAGGATTAGGACTTGAGGATTTAATGTTTGATAGAGTAGAGAGACTTTTACTTGTATGACTGGTTTATCTCTTTTCAAGTCAACCGAGAAACATTTTCCAGTCCAATTCTTTTGAGTCCAGTCCAATTTCCAGTATCTAACCTAGTCATTACCAATTATCTTTTTCTTCTACATCATCAATCAAATTAGATTTCTAGTCCTTCTTCTTAGTTTATTTGACCGAGTGTTAATGTTAGAATAAATTAGGCAAACTCATTCAGAGTTCGTTATAATGTTAGAACTTTGAACACCACCATCTATAAATACTAACATACATAACCTTAATTATCCAATGTGTATAAAAAAAAATAAATAAAAAAAAAAAACTATCCCTACTGTATCCAAAGGGTTGCAGCTTCTGATTCCTGCATCATCCAAAAAAGGTGGAGAGAGTAGAGAACTTACTTGTTCTTCCTTTTAATCATTGACATATTTTTCTCTTTTGATTTTAGTAAGAAAATGTCTTAAATTGATATGGTACCCACTAAACAATGACGGGCTTTTTTGTCAGTTACATAAAACATCATTGCATAGATATTTTAAGTTGTACCACTAAATTAGCACCTACATATTCGCCAAATAATAACGGTGTTAGCATGAAAAAATTTCAAGTTTTCCTAAAAAAAAAAAATCAAGTTTGAACGTGATGGTGACATTACAAACAAAGCATGGAGTTGCAATGTGGCTGTTTTGATAAACTATGGGCCATTCAATGTGCAGTTAATCCTAAACAACTGGACAATTGGACATATATGGTACAAATCTGTAGGGAGGACAGAAACGGAGGACAGCCCATGATTACAAGGATATGTGTGTGTTGGCAGATTGGATCCTAGGGATTACTAATTGGAGAGAGTAGTTGAACATAAACAATTTCTAGAGAATGAAATAATTGTTTGAGAGTATCTTCCAGATCATTTGTTGCTAGTAGAAGATTTTATAACTAGCTCAACCACTAAATTATCAGTTGTTGTAACTAGAGGTCGCAACCTAACAGAGTGCTAGCATAAATGACAGAATAAATTCAAAGAACCAACTCTTTTTGGTTTTTTGAAAATGCACAAATGCGTCTTTGTAGGGCCGTCTACGGTTAGCAAAGCGCAGATTAGATGATGATGTCCATTTAATTTCATTTTTTTAAAGAAAGGTAAGAAATTTCATTAAACTCAAGGACCGCACCTGCAGGGATAAGGATACAAACTTAGAAATTTACAAAGGAAGCTAACAGCCTAGCAAAGTTACTACGACACATGAACATAGCATATAGGTTTTCCTGTGAAACTATACTACACCAAAAACACATGAAGCAACCTAAACCAAGAACATATTACACATACACTTCTTTTTAACAAGATGAGCTTCCCATACTTGTCTACGAGGTACTTTGATAACAAAACATTCATGGACCGATCTGCATGCCTGTCATATGTACTGCAAAAGTGGTGCGTCCTTGTACGAAGCAACTTCAGTCCCCTGTAGTAATTTGAAAGCAAGGAGACTATCAGTATAAATCAGAATTTCATGTAAAGCGTGATAACGTGCTACAAGGCATGGTAAATAGCAAGAAGTTCCATTTATAAGGGTGAGTCCGCAGTGTAGTTCTTTGCATAAACGTACGAGTTTGGAGGAAAACACCCACTGCTCTAGCTCGTGAAACGGACTGCCAAGCTCCATCAACTTTTAGAAGGCTGGAATTGGTAGGAAGACGTTGACAATCCTGATGGCAAGTAAGAGAGAATGGATAGGTGGTATTGCTGGTGGATTGTGGCTCCTGGACAGGTACGTTTTGCTGAAGAGATCAGAAACAGAAGATATTGCTTCTTGCCCTGTATTAGTATTCTTGAGCCTGCTTATTTGACCAGTGCTGATGCCGATATGCAACCCCAGTACGCATTTTCCATAGAGCCCACACCAGAGGTAGTACGTCCAGTAATGTATCAAAATGAAGGATAAGGCCACGTAACCATTGCGAGACAGACTGCTGGTGAGGTGGAAGGAGATGATGGTAATTTCTAAAGGTCACTGAGGCGTTGCATGATAAGAATAGGTTCTCAATTTTTTGTGGGCGATAGATATTTTGCAAGATTGGATTGACAGGGTAAAGCATGCTGGTGGAGACATTTCCATGAGGAGAATTTGTAATTTTCTAGTATTTTCAACCCCCATTTTTCGCCCCAAATGGGGTCATCTTGAGTAGGGGTGTGAAAGTAACCAGCTTGTAGGTAAGGGGGTTGGAAAGGGATTCAATAAAACGATAGCCTGATTTTGTAGTATAATTACCTGTTTTTGTAAGGGCCAGATTAGCCTATCCGGTGTGTCAGGTGGCGGAAGCTGAATACTACAAATCAATGGGAGGAGGAAATTAAATGAGGAAAAAGTGAAGACAGTAAACCCTTATCCCATTTTGATTTATCTCAAGAAACGGAAATTAAATCGGAGACTTGTAGATGATTAAGAGAGGGGGTGCTAAGAAATTCCGCAAGTGGGTATAGCAAGGAACGGATCCATCTATCCATATCAACACTTACAGAACGGCCATCACCAATTTCCCACGCGTAACCTTGCTGGATCAACTCACGCCCTTGTAGGATACTTTCGACACACCAGGAAGAAGTGCTAGTAATCCGACAGTTGGTCGATCGAATATGCTCAACAGAGAATTGCACAGGGTATTTCATCTTGAGCACCCGTATGGCCAATGTGTCTGGCCTGGTTAGCAGCCGCCAATAAGATATTGCGAGAAAAGCTTGATTAGCCCAGTCTTGATTGCGAATTGCCAGTCCGCCTTGGGATTTGGGTTTCCAGACAAGGGTGTCAGCAACCATATGCAATGGTTGTTTACTTTGAGGGTTCCGCCAAAAACTCAATGCTTTCTGATTGAGCATTCTTATAGTTGATTGAGGGAACAGAAGGCCGTGTCAAAGTATATTGGAAAGGATGAAAGTACTAATTTGACAAGGGTAAGACGCCCTGCTGGAGAAAGAAGTATGCTTTGCCAATCACCTAACTTTGTTAGATATTTGGAGCATATGAATTCTGTAGTTTGCACTTTATTTTAGATTCTGCCAGCGGGAGTCCTAGATAGATTTCAGATTTTCTAAGGGGGATTGGGCCAAAGAAATTCATGAATTGTTACGCCAGCAAGGGTGGGATATTAGGACATGAAGATGTTTTTCCCTTTGACTTCAGTTTCTTGCTGAATACTAATACTATCAAAATGCGTCTTCTAGCGACATTGACTCTTTTGCGAGCTTCATCAGTTCGAAACTCTATGGGATCTGTAAGGGCATAATGCCCTTCTTTTACTGTCCTCAATTATTGTGTTTGTGTCAAGGGCGGAGGCACAGAGAGACATGTGGGATCTAGAGCTCCCACTCAATATTTTAAAACTATAATTTTACTCTCATTTTGTTTTTGTTTTTTTTGTTTTTTTGTTTTTTTTTTTTTGTTTTTTTTTTTCAGTTTAGCTCTCACAACAATTTTACCATGACCCCACACAACTTCTTAAAATTTAATTTTATCCTTATTTTGTTTCGTTTCTCAATTAGGCCCCACAAAAATATCATTAATGTCCCTCACTCAACTTTTTGATATTTAATTTTACCCTTATTATTTTTACATTTCAAATTTAACCCTCACTGTAAATGTTGAGATTTGAGAACATAGAATAATCAGACTTAAGAATAGTCCTAATGGATGAATAATCTCGCTTTCTCTATTAGGACAGGAACTTCTTGATATATTTATTGTTGCAGTGTCAATGTCAAAAGCTTCTAGAATCCCTCTTGCAGTGTCAATCCTTAGCGAACCCTGTGCCAATTATTGTTTGTGTTTGGATTGAGCTTTCAACAAAAGTCCAAAGTGAGATAACAAGGTTTCTTAAATAGAACTAGCACATGGGAAGTGCTTCTAGAAGCATATAATTGTCTCTCTTGATTAGCAGAATTATACTACTAAGTTAGTTAAAACTAATGAAAGCGATATATTTGAGAGTTGTGCTCTACCACACACACTTCAAATATTTATATTAACCCTGATATTCAGTAAGGCATTTTTCAAATAATAAAATAAATGTGTCCATTGTGTCAATGACTTTCAAGCAACTATTACAACATTCCTTCTCAAAAAGTTATCACTACATTTCACATATTTTAAGAAAAAAAATGCTACGAATAAAAAAGTTGCAAATGGTGTGCTTGTTTCCGAAAACGCGAAACCTTAAGGCCATACGATAGGTTGATGTGTCAATATATGTGCAACAAGAACCCGATAAAGAATAAATTTTGTTGAAGGAATCTATTGAATATGAATTGCAAAGAATCAATTAGTCCCAATTCTTTGGAAAATATCCTTATCTTACATGTCAAACTTGGGTCGAGACAAAGAGCACATGGCTACATAAGGTTGTTGAGCAGACTGTCTAAATCAGAGAGTTTGGCACATGATTAATGATCGTTAGATTCTTTTAGAGTAATCCTCCCAAAAGGTCTACGACCGCAATTAAGTTGTTAAACCTTTTTCACCGACGTCTTCCAAATTCTCTCTTCTTCAATTTGCAACAGGTTGTTAAATATTCCACCGACGTTTTACCATATTTTATCTTTAAAACCCTTCTGTTCCAATATACTCTACGGTTTTTGGCAAAAAAAATATATATATATATACTCTACGGTTTGCAAAAGGTTGGTAAACTTTCTACCAACAGCTTTCATATTTTATTTTTAAGACCTCCTTCTGTTCCAATCTTCTCGTTAGTTACCGACGTCTACTATATTCTATATTTCTCTCTTCAAAGGTCATCTCCCTTAAGGTTGAGGGTGTTTAGTTAAGGGGTTGTTATGTAATAAAAGTAAGTTTTGGACCAAGTAGTTAAGTGATGAGGAGAATAGGGGCAAATTGTCAATACATTGTACTTCGCCCATAATTGGTGTATGAAATTAACAAAAATTACTCTCTTGTATAAGTACAGTAAAAGGTTGTTATCGTTAAACATGAAATTTGCACTTTCCCAATTCTCGTAGGTTTCCCTTTCTCTCTATTGTTGATATGGTATTAGGGCCATCGGTATGTGGACTACAGTCTTCTTCGACTCATTCTCTTCGATGACGTTTGCTTATAATCTTCAGTTCTTCATCACAAAATTTCATGATCTTGTTCCGATCAATCTT
Organism: Linanthus parryae; assembly: GCA_023055425.1. NCBI lineage: Eukaryota > Viridiplantae > Streptophyta > Magnoliopsida > Ericales > Polemoniaceae > Linanthus > Linanthus parryae. The sequence goes on along the minus strand of JALGPY010000023.1, from coordinate 5,466,031 downwards.
AACGTCCAAAATTAAGGTGTAAGGTGGTTACGATGTGGAAATGCCCTAGCAGCTAGTCTTATTCTCGATAATATGCTCTTTTCTGACTCTTGAACTCACTAGTTATGTAGGTATACGATCTCCTAATCCTCAAATTTAGAGTTGGCTTGTTAATACTCTTATATGTGTACTTGTCTTCTCGAAACCCTGAGTACTTCTGGTGTAACAACCCCCCCCCCCCCCCATTCTGAGCCAGAAAACCTACATAGAACTCCGGACTCAAGGGAGTGTCCTCCACTAAAGCAAAGAAATTCCCCAGCAAAGATTTACCCCAAGATCATCTACGACAGAATGGAATCAGGATTAACCAACTTGTAATTAAAAAAAAAAAGACTTAAAATAATAAAGTGACAGCTCAATGCTTACCATTCCACTGTGACTAGACTCTCCAACTCTCGTGAGCTCGCCTGCAGGGGTTTAACGAAAATAGAAATCACACAGTCAGATAATGCCCAAGTGGAATGTTATGTGAAGAGTAAACATGTAAAGAAAGCTAAAGGAAAACATGCTTCCGTGTTAACTGAATTAAAACTTGATTTCATATAACATGCTCAATAAGTCAACTTGCAATTCTGATACCATAGATTCCACTCCCGTTTAGCCTTATACAACAGATTCCATATGCCACTGCTCGTAGGGTTGTGAAAATCAAATTCGCATCTGACAAGGAAGAACCAATCCAATAATCCACCAAGACAACGAGACCTTAAGTGTCAACTTCCTACTGGATCATCAGTCCAGTAGAGTAGCACTAGGGCCTACATGCTTAGCTCTTACTCAAGCCGGTTGTGAGTTATCTTACTCAAGGACATATCCAATAGTGGAGCTGAGAATACCTGTGACGTCTATACCCCCAGAATCCGGGTCCAAGTTAACTAGAAGACCCATCCTGTATACCAGAGTCCATTAATAGCATTTCGGCAAGCAACATAACAATTTAGATTGCTGAAAATCAATTTCGAAATTAGGCAGCACATTGATAATTCATTTGATATCCTTTGAACAGCAGTTCCACTTGTTTATACTCATATTTTAAAAATCTCAAGTAAACTTCTCACCAGATGTCGAGTGCAAAAAATTAAATGTATACATCTATCGTGAGACGATCCTCAACACCGACTTTATATACACAAGTCAAGTGTGCAAACAATCAACACATGTCTTATATATGATGCAACACCCCGTGATCCCCAAGCCTTCCGTTCCGGACCGGAAAGCCCAGGAGGGCGATGCTAAAGTATTGGTGGAAGTCATAAGCACAACATCCATATATTAAAATACTATTAAACATTACACGAGTCTTTACATATTGCATCTTATTAGACATTAAACATCGCTCCAGAGTTTTTCATATTATCACTATTGAAACCTTACGCTTACGCTAGTCACACTAGCTTACTTTACTAGTTGTGATCATATCCTTCTTAGTGCGTCCCGTACCATCGTAGTCCTCAGCCTCTAAACCTGCGGTGGGAAGGAAAACAAGAACCGCAGTTTCTAAATTCAGCTGGGAAATGCTGAGTAAATAAATACCCTAGCTCGTAAACAGATGATGATGCATAGTTTATTCTCAAAACAGTAATAAGAGGAAATAAATCCTTAAAAGGGTAAACAAAGCACAAAATCAGCTTTAAACTTCTCAATCTTTCAAACTCTTCCTTCTTGGCCTTGAAATGGGGAATACTATCCCAATCTTGTCTTCCTTTATATTCATAGACGTTCTTGTTCTCAGAGAAAATCATATTATAACTTTGTTGATACGGGGAAGGAACAACTATACCATCACTAGCAACCATGACTTTAACTGTCGACAGCCCCCTAAGACTTCTGCGGTCAGAGAGGTGAGTACATGGAGCGATCCGGCAGGTTGCGACCGGATTAAAATACACAGGCCGAGTGACCGAAGTCAACACGACAATAATAATCACAGGCCGAGTGACGTAAGTCAACCCGACAATAATAATCACAGGCCGAGTGACAGAAGACAACTCGACAATAATAATCACAGGCCGAGTGACAGAAGTCAACTCGACAAAAATAATCACAGGCCAACTGTAGATAGTGCTTTCTGAGCTGACAGATCTTGGCTATGTGGCAACCATCCAGCACACTATATTGTGCTCCACACACACTGGATCACCAACCGCGCTGATCCATGTGGGGGCTGCGAGACAGGGCCCTCGCATACCACTGCACGGGACTTGTAGGGACTTAGTGGTTTGGAGGCTAGAGTAAGTCCTGTCGCGTGCGAGCCAAGCCCGCGCGCGACCTTTAGTAACTGCTTTTGAGAGATTTATGGCACGAGCTCCGTAAACCCGGTCAATCCGGTCAAACCCGGTCAACCCCATGACGGTTCCGGTATTCGCGCATAACGTGTTGTAACGGTCCCTATATACGCGGACGAACGTGCCGTTGTGGTTAAGCTAATTAAGCCGCCATTGATGGGCGCATTAACCACACTACAACGGTCACATTCTCCGTTATATATAGGACGTTAACCTTTCCATACAAAGGAGGACACACCAGACATACGCGGAAGCTCTCCCAAACCCCTGTCTCTCTCTCAGACATTACTACTGCCTTACTCTCTCCCTACACACAACCCGACTCTTCCTGTGCCATTTCCGATCCTCCACTTACGGTGTACACAGAGTTCTCCCTGCCGGAATCTCTTGTGCACATTTTGGTGAACCCGACGTGAACTTACCATCATAAGCAACCATGTCTCAGGAGGATGATATCAGTAATAGATCGCCTTCCACCGAAGCCGCCTCGGGAGAGGAGATCCGCCGCACTCCTACGACTACCGGTGAAGCTCCGACGCTAGAGGCCTTGGACGCCACCATCCAGAGTCAGGGGAAGGCTCTCAAAGCTCAATATGCGCAGCTAGAACGGATCATGGCTGTCTTGGGGACTCTTGCTCCAAACCCTGCACCAGCCACCGCCGTCTCTCAAGGAGGAGGAGCCTCTACCACTCAAGGGTTGGGAGTGTCAACCACGTCACCCAACCCTAATCTGCAAGCTCCACCGGCGACTACGCAGCTACCCCCAATTCAAGGGTCAACAGCCCAAATGTTGCCCCTCACCGCTCATACTCCTCAGCCTCCGGCCTTGGTACCTAATCCGGCCTCGCAGTATCCCTTGCCTCCCCCAACGGCAATCTGGGGTAATGTGAACGCACAATATGCCCCTAGTCCTCCTGCAGCATATGTGTCGCCTCCGCCTGCAGCAACCCCTCCTCCTGCTACCGAGGGAAACACTCCAGAGTGTATGACGTCTCTGCAACGGCGCATAGACACCATTCTGGCTCACCAATCATTCGCGAATACCATCATCCCGAAGCTAGACAACGATCCGCCTATCCCACGAGAGATCTATCTCATGCCTAACCCTGTTGGGTACAAGGCTCCTAAGTGGGACAAGTTCGAAGACGTTAATGGAAATGCTCATGAACATGTCATGCGTTTCATTGATGTGATGGGGCCATATGGAGCCGATCCCAAACTGCTGATGCGCGAGTTCCCGAAATCCTTGGTAAATGTAGCGTACAAGTGGTACAGGACGTTGGAAGCCGGGTCCGTGAAGACTTGGGACGACATGGTCCAAAAGTTCTACACCAAGTTTTTCCAGATGGAGGAAAAGGTGACAATGATCCACCTCTCGCGGATGTATCAGAAGCGCGAGGAGGACGGAATAACTTTCATCAAGAAGTTCAGGGCCACGTCCTTGGAATGCAAAGATGTGATACTCGAGAGCAGACTCGTGGAGATATGCCTCCAGTGCATGCGAGATGAGTACAAAGGTATGCTTATTAACCTTCAAACGCCTACGTTTTCAAAACTAATCGAATGCACGAAGAACATCGAGCCTATAGTGGAGAGGCAGAGAAAGAGAAGCGCTCCGGAGCGATCCTCGGGCGGTACTACTTTCAAAATCGGGAGATTCAGTTACAAGAGGGGACGCGAAGCTGAAGTCAATACAGTTTCACCCCAAAAGCAGGCGAAGATTGTGAACTTTGATGCACCACCTCTGCCATGTTCGGTGGAAGAAGCAAGCGACCTCTGCAGGCAATGGCGCAAGGACGGCGTCCTACCGCCGCTCGAGAGGGCACCCTCCAAGGAAATGGTGAGGGACCCGAAGTGGTGCGAATACCACGGCAAGGTCATGCATCCCATGGCGGACTGTAAGAAGCTCAGGATTGTGTTCAGCCAAAAGATGAAGAATGGCGAACTGATCGTTAGCGACCAAAGGCAGGATGTGCGCAACAATCCACTTCCTGCTCATGCGGAGGCAGAATCGAAAGGCAAAGAGGTCGCTATGATCTCGATTGTGGATCTGGAAGTGTTCGCAGAGGATGGTCTACCCATTATCGCCGAAGTCCATCATGATGAAGACTACAGCATAGACACAGAGGACGAGCGTGCCGACCGGATGAAGGGGTCGCACGGCTTCAGCAGATTCTTCGACGAGAGGAACTTCTCATAAAAATGCCAGACGGAGATGACAAAAGCGATCTTAAGGATAGCAGAAGACTACGAGGAGGATCTCGTAGTCTCCAATGGGAAAGTCATTAGGGCGTCTCGCTCTGCAGAAAAGATCATAACCTTTTCCGCCAGCGACAAGAAGACAGATGCGAGCCACCAGAGGTTAATGGCGTCGAGTTCAAAAGAGCGTTCGTCGACGGAGGAGCTGCGGTTAATGTTGTTTCGCTCCACACATTGAAGCTAGCAGGGATCCCAGAGTACAAGATTGTCAAGCGTCCATCCCCGTTGATGGGATTCGGAAGCGACTCCAGAATGACGATAGGATGGATTCGCCTGGGCGTCCAGATCGGCAAAATCAAGTGCTCAGCTAAGTTCTATGTCATAGATGCGAACACTACGTATCACATGATCATAGGACGAGCCTGGATTCATCGCTTTGATGTTGTCCCTTCAACAGCTCACCAAGTGATGAAAGCTATTTGGAATGACAGAATAGTCGAGATACCGGCTTCGACAAATCCATTCAACATGGATGAAGCGCATCTCAGCGAGGCGGTGTGGTTCACCGAGATGGCAGATGAGCAAACACCGGGACCATTCAATCCCACTCCTTTACCCCTATGGGAAGATATCAAAGATCAGTCACCTGCGGGAGTGATGGTGACAAGGGAGGATGCCAAGGAAAAGCCGCCCACGCGAGAAGAAGCGCCGCGGATTGCCTACCAGCGAAATAACGTGTACACTCTGAAAAGAATAGCAAAGCATGACCCGGAAGGCAAGGAGATAGAGAGTTTCTAAGCCAACGGGAAGAAATGCTATCGCATATGAAGGTGCGAGGGGGTGTCCTCACGCGGGCATGGGGATATCCCTGAGCAAATCAACCAAATCGAGCAGGTTGCGGAGACAGAAAGACCAATGCAGAGCACTCCAGAAGAGAAGCTCAAAGAAGCACCCGAATACATGTAAGACAAACCCAGACCGCAAGAGCTGAAGGAGGTATTCCTAAGCCCGAACAACGAAAAGAAGAGGCCGGTCTTTCTAAGTGCGGACCTCACAAGCAAAGAGGAGGAAAGACTGCTACAGATCTTGACCGAGTACAAGGATGTGTTCGCATGGGAGTATGATGAGATGCCCGGTCTGGACACAAGCATCACCATGCATCGGTTGGATGTAATTCCGGTGTCCAAGCCGGTAAAGCAAAGCACAAGAAGCTTTAGGCCGGAGCTCAATGAAAAGATTAAGCAGGAGATTGTCAAACTCCTGGACGCCAAGTTCATAGAGCCGAATCACCATCCCACATGACTGGCTAACATTGTGCCCGTGGTAAAGAAGAATGGACAGCTTCGCATCTGCGTGGATTTCCGGGATCTCAATTGTTTCTGCCCCAAGGACGATTTTCCGCTCCCCAACATTGATCTGCTTATTGATTCGACAGCGGGTCATCGCATGTTCAGTTTCATGGACGGGTTCAGCGGGTACAATCAGATCAAGATGGACCCTGAAGATGCACGGAAAACCGCATTAATCACCCCAGTGGGAGTATTCAACTATACGGTGATGCCTTTTGGTCTCAAAAACGCAGGTGCAACTTACCAGCGGGCCATGATGGCCCTGTTCCACGACATGATGCACAAGGAAGTGGAATTTTACGTGGATGACCTGGTGGTTAAATCCAAACAGGAGGCAGATCATCTGGCGGATTTGCGGAAAGTGTTCAACAGATGTAGACGCTTTCAATTGAAGATGAAACCCATGAAGTGCGCATTCGGAGTGACATAAGGGAAGTTCTTGGGATGCGTAGTGCATCGCCAAGGAATCGAGCCTGACCCCGCGAAAGTATCAGCCATCACCGGCATGACTCCGCCACATAACCAAAGTGCCTTGAAAACGTTCTTGGGAAAGCTATCATATCTGCGAAGATTCATCCCAGCGATTGCCGAAATTACCTGCTGTTTCAGTGACCTTCTCAAAAGAGAGGCCGTATACAGCTGGACTCCGGAGCATGAAGCTGCGTTCGGGAAACTAAAGGAGCTGCTGACATCTTCAAATATAATGATCGCGCCTCAGTTAGGATCACCGCTTTTGCTGTATCTGACGTCAACAAGGAAGTCTATAGGAGCTCTTTTGGCTCAGGAGTACGAGGGCCAAGAACGGCCCGTCTACTACATCTCTCGCATTGTGAAGCCCGCAGAATCAAGGTACACGGACATCGAGCGTCATTGCCTTCCCCTATTTTTCGTAATAGAGAAGCTGAGACACTACTTTGCTTCGCACAAAGTGGTGGTGGTCACAAAGAGTGATCCCATACGATATCTTCTGACTCACACCACTCCTGGGGGAAGATTGGCAAAATGGTATATGACCATCTCCCAATATGATGTCACATGCGTGCGACCGCGGGCGATCAAGTCGCAGGCGGTGGCGGATTTGCTGGCGCAGTTCCCCGATAACAGTCATGAGCATGTGATTGAAGAAGAATTCGAGGGACCTGAAATCTATACAGTTAATTTGCCCTATTGGACGCTCCATTTTGACGGCTCGTCAACAAGGAAATGTGGAGGCATTGGGATAGTCTTGACCAAACCAGATGGGGAGGTCATACAGATGTCCGCAAAGCTTGACTTCGCAGTCACCAACAACGAAGCAGAATATGAAGCCCTCATTGCGGGACTTCGCGCGGCGAAAGCTTTGGAAGTAAGTAATCTGACGGTCATGGGGGACTCCAAGCTAATCGTCAAGCAAGCCTCAGGCGAGTACAGTTTGAAGGAGATAAATCTACTGTCCTACCGGACCTTGGTACAAAAACTGGTGCAACAATTCTGCGACGTTAGGTACGAGCACAAGCCCCGAGCGGATAACAGGCATGCCGACGCTTTGGCTACCTTGGGATCCAAGGTTAGCACGGACAAATGTCCTGCAAGAATCTCGATTGAAGTGCGAACATCGTCGGCGTTAACAGAAGGCGCGTGCGACGATGAATGCATGGACGATGTGAACTGGAGAAAGTCAATCTTACGGGCCATCGCAGAGGGCACGAGCAGCGAGAACTGGGCATCCACAAAGGGGTATTGCATACATGACAACACCCTTTATTACAAGGGCTGGCGGAATACTTATGCGATGCGTCTCCGAGCAAGAAGGACAGCTGCTGTTAGAAAAGATTCACCAACATGCTTGCGGGGAAAGTGAAGTGTCAATCTATCGGAAAGCTCAGAGATACGACATTCACTGGCCGGACATGTCAACGGCCGCAGCACTGATACAAGGGAAGTGCGAGAGCTGCGCACTGATCAAAGACTCTTTACTCATTGCTCTGACCGATGATGATGCGGATTGGAGGAAACCACTCTTTGATTTTCTCACCCAGGGTACTGTACCCGAATCAAGAAAAGAAGCTGAGAAACTAAGGAGGAAAGCAGCCCGATATGTGGTGCAAGAAAATCTGCTTTGGCGAAGGGGCCATGAAGGTAACTTGCTGCGATGTCTAGACAGCAGGGATGCACAAGAAGTGATGGACCTTTCTCACCAGGTGGAACATCAGGGAGGTGCGAAATTATGCAGACAACTCCTCTCAATTGGATATTTCTGGCCCACTATGGAGGCTGATTGCCGCACCAAAGTACGACACTGCCAGGAGTGTCAATTTAAAGGTAATCTAGTGCACGCTCCTGCTGTAGATCTACATGCATTGGGAACACCATGGCCGTTTCACACATGGGCTCTGGATTTTATTGGTCCCATTCGACCAACCTCACATGGGAATCACTTCATTCTCACCACGACTGAGTTGTTCACCAAGTGGGTAGAAGCGATACCGCTGAAGACGGCAAATGCGCTAGCTGTGGTCCATTTCATCCAAGAAAGCATCATATGCAGGTTCGGAATTCCCAACACCATCCTTTCAGATAATGGCACTCCTTTTTTTAATCGCCAGGTGGCTGCGAAGCTAGCAGAATACAACATCAGGCAGATATGCTCCACCCCGTACTACCCGAAGGGGAATGGGCAAGCAGAAGCGACCAACAAGACGCTGTTGAGAATTTTGAGCAAGATGGTCGCAGATGACCACAAGAAGTGGGCTGATTCTTTAAGCATAGCCCTGTGGGCTTACCGGACTTCTCCAAGGACACCCACAGGGGTCTCAACATTCCTTCTATGCTATGGAGCTGAGGCTGTGGTACCTGCGGAAGTAAAGGTTAACTCTGCAAGATTGGCTTTCCACGCATTGTACGACAATCAACGCGACCATGACTTAGTCCTGCTAGAAGAAAAGCGGGAGCAAGCTAAAAGGACCAACAAACGATACCAAGAAAGGATTGCTCGTGCGTACAATAAAACAGTCCAACGTCGAGATTTCGCAGTTGGAGATTTGGTCTTGCGCGCATCTGATCATTGCATGCGAGAGGCGGATCACCCAAAATTCGCAGCCAATTGGGAAGGACCCTTTGAAGTCACAGAAGTCTTTGACAGTGGCTACTGCAGCATACGGAGGTTACACGGAACAACCTCAACCCCAAGCTCAGTCAACATGCGCTGGATTAAGAAGTATTATCCTTAACTCCTCTCATTATGTGCGTTATATTACAACGTTGCTTTATGCTCTGTATGGCTATGATTCGCACATCTTCTCTCCCATATGAGAGAATTGTAATCTCATCTCTCCCATATGAGAGCTCGATAATAAAAGACTTCTCCATGAGAAGAACTTTACGCTTCTAGCTGTCTTTATTGCTTCATTTAGTTCATTATTACTTTTAACAAAAGCCTATCCGTCATGATAGCAGCCTATGCAAATGCGATCTTAATTGATCTTTTAAGCCTATCTGTCACGATAGCAGCCTATACAAATACGATCTTAATTGATCTTTTAAGCCTATCTGTCACGATAGCAGCCTATGCAAATGCGATCTTAATTGATCTTTTAAGCCTATCTGTCACGATAGCAAATGCGATCTTAATTGATTTCCTAAGCCTATCTGCCACGATAGCAGCCCATGCGAAAATGATCTTAATTGATCTTCTAAGCCTATCTGTCACGTTAGAAAATGCGATCTTAATTGATTTCCTAAGCCTATCTGCCACGATAGCAGCCCATGCGAAAATGATCTTAATTGATCTTCTAAGCCTATCTGCCACGATGGCAGCTCATGCGAAAACGATCTTAATTGATCTTCTTAGCCTATCTGCCACGATAGCAGCCCATGCGAAAACAGTCTTAATTGATCTTCTAAGTCTATCTGCCACGATAGCAGCTCATGCGAGCGTGATCTTGAATGATCTTTCAAGCCTACCTGCCACAATGGCAGCACTATACAAGTGCGATCTTAAAACGATCTTTCAAGCCTATCTGCCACGATAGCAGCACCATACAAATGCGATTTTAAAACGGTTCTTAAGGCTATCTGCCATGATAGCAGCATTATGCAAAATTATCTTAAGTGATCTACAAAAGCCTATCTGTTAAGATAGTGCCTGCACTTGAATCTGAAGCAAAAGCCTATCTGCCAAGATAGCAAAGCTGCGCAAGCACGATCTCAAACGATCTGAAAACATATCCGTGGATTTGTACGACAGATAGCAAATCATAAGCGACAATGCAAAGTGTGTATATAACACTACAAAGGGCGAAATTTGCCAATACGCATGCGACATTGTAATTTGTTGTAACAAGACAGCAAATCATACAAAACGATTTATCATTATGAGTCAAAAGGACTTACAATTTATCTGTCTAGATAACAACTTACAAGCGAAAAAGCTCAAATCAAGCTAACTACGCAGCCCACATGGCTTACAATGCATCTAAGAGGTAACTTACAAGCGAGAAGTTACACATCGGGGAAATCCTAACTGAAAAACGATGGACCTAACGGTCCTAGCACAAGCTATGCGATACACAGATCTGCGACCAAAGATCTGTAGCAAGTAGGGTGTTCCTGCGAAAGGAACAGCCCGCAACCCGCCATGTCTGCAAGATCTATGCGACGCTACGTTCAAGATCCCAGCATTTGACAAGGCCCTTGTCTGATCAACACCCCAAGAGATGTGCCTGAGGAACCACCGGTTCCGGCGTACAACAGGCAAGCAGCAGCTCCAAAGGACAGAGGCTCCTTGTCCACGGAGACGAGCACATTGGCTCGCCACCCTGAGTTCAAGAATGAGGAAGCAAGAAATTCTCCTCCGGGCATGCTGGAGGAGAATCCCACCGTTCATTACGAGTCGGTAGCAAGGTCAGTACGGCGCTGCACCTCGCCGGGAGGCGGCCGGAAACATGACCTGCAAGCATAATAGACGAAGAAAATTCTTCGAGCAAACATGAGGTATTATCTGCATCTTCTTTATGATAGTTATGAAGATCAATAAGCCTTATGAAGCAGATCTTGGAAACTATTTCTATAGCACAAAGCACAAATTTAGGTTTCACAACTTGAAGCTACCATGAATCAACGAAAAACAAGCATTGAAGCCAGCAGTCGTAAGGACTCACGGCAAACCACATTTTGGGATGAAGAACCCAAATAGCAAAAGGCAGGGTTTATATAGACCTTGTGAAGACTCTTCAGTTGCCAAGATGAGTCAGCAGAATTTGAAAAGAGGGTAAGGATTAATCACTTACGCCTTGAAAAGAGGTAACAATCAATTACCCTACTAAAGGCTACGACGATTCGGTTGCGTATCCTAATTAATGACGGATGGTCATGATTCGGATGGACTTCCCAAGGAAAGTGTGCTTATCTAATGAGTAATTAGCGCGAAAATCAAGGCAGAATATCAATTGCTGATGTCATAATTTGATCTGCACAGAGATATTCTAGCAAATCCCTGAAAGGGCAAAACGGGCATTTCGATTCTTCTTTTTGAAAAAAAAAGGGGGAGAAACCCTAGCAACATTACAATAACGTTTCAGCTATTTATCTGCTACTTTTCAAAAATCAAAATAAACCCTTGATCAAGGAGTCATGGGGAGTAAACTGACGGCTCAGATTTTCCACTTGCTCCACTTCTTGCTTCAATTGCTCGCATTTGGCATTCATCTCATGAAAGAGCTTCATAGCCTCTTCAACCTTTTGCCTTTGCTTCTCTACCTTCTGCTTCTCGGCTGCGAGGTTTTGGTGGCCGCGTTTCAAAGTCACGGCCGCGCGAATTAGGGTAACTCTTTTGATAAGAAACTTGAAGCCCAGCTTGCCTTGAACTTTGGCGAGAAGATTTTGGCACATGCCAAAAATCAATTCCGCGCTCTGAGGAGAAATGGTCGCAGGTGTGGCCGCGGACAGCTGCTCCAAAATCTAGATGGCTTCAGTAAGAAATAGCCTCTTGTCGAAGGGCCCTATCTCCAGAGACCTCGCAAATGATTGGGGGTAGGTGAGGCGCATCCGAACTAGCCAGTCCACGTCAGCTTGCTTCAAACCTAAAGCAATGTCAAAGCCAAGTTAAGACTATTAAACTCGCAAATGAAGAATGCAAGATGCGAACAGCAAATCACGACATACCAGTTCCTTCAAGGGTCTCGCGCAGAGAAGGAATGCGCATTGCTGGGGCAGTTGAAGACTGTCCTCGCTCCATTTCCCTTATATCAGCTGCGAGTTCTAACTCCTCATACTTGGGGGGAAGAGTATAAGCCACACCAGGTGCGATTGCAGCCCCGACCTGCGAACCCCAAAAGTTCCACGCAGGAAGAGGTGCCGACTCAGTCATTGTCGGAGGCATGGCGGTAGCAGAAGTTGCAGCTTGATGAGGGATACCTCCAGGTGCGATAGCATCAGCAGTGTTCGTTCCTATTTCCTCAGCACCAGCATGGGCATCTTCCTCCATTAACACAGTGTCAGCCTCGGCGTCATCAGAAAGTTCGATGACGTCCTCAAGGGGTTCTCCTGCATATTCAGCAGCTGCGACGGGCTTCTCGGCATGAGAACTCGGCACCGGGACATAGGACGCAGAAGGTTGACTCCTTTGCTCCAACACGGGTTCATCAGCATTGCCTGCGATACAAAAGGCGATGGTGTGAGGTAACTTGTATCGTATATTATTTTAATATCTTTTATAAGCTAAGAGAAAGCACCTCCACGCGAAGGTGGGATTGCAGTATCCTCGTCGTAAGCTAAGGACGTGGAACCTTGCCCTATTAATGTGTCTTCATTAAGCATGTCTTTAAGGTGAGCATGACCTGGGGCGCGAAGAAACCAGTCATGATTATGTTTGAGTTGCTAAGCCTAGTTCACGCATATTGTTCAAATGATTACCTGAGGGTTCACCGCACTTGCCTACTAGCCAACGGCGAATGTCAGCTTTTGACACACCATGCTTTAATGCACCGACAATAACATCTCGATAAGTTACTGCGAGATTAAAAATCTCACCTTCATTGCCGCCTGCGATTTCTTCAAAATCTGCTTGGGCTTGCTATAGTGCTGCCGCATCTTCTTCTGGAGCCGCATCCTCCTCTTCAACTCGAGGAGCCACCTCTTCGGGAAGTATATCTTCTTCATAAGTTGGACGCACTAGGTCGTCGACGTGCTGTTCTTCAAGGCTCCTTTGCTTCACGCGCTCGAGCTCCTCCTCTTCTCGCTTTCTTCTCCTTTCAGCAACTTCCGCAGCTGTCCTCCTGGACTCGGCGAGAATGTCCTCGCTTATGGTTTCATCAGAAACACCAGAATGAGCACCCCTCTTCTGCCTCTTGGCCAAAAGGCCACTGATGGTCTCATCATCATCATCTGCGAATAAACAATCTGTTCAAACCAGATTGCAAAAAGAGTTAAGATAATGAGAAGAGAAGTATGATTGAGATACCTCCTGATTCTTCCTCATGTATCACATCTTCCTCTCTGACTCTGACATTTTCAATTCTTTCCTCTTCTTCATCTCCTTCTCTTGGCTCCCGCCTCTCCTCTTCTTCCTCCTGGTCGAACGAAACGAAGGTCTCCACTGCGAGCTCCTTCCACGCTTTGCCGGTCATGCGACCTTTACCTTTATCCTTGGCAGAAAGGGACCTCGCAGGAGGGGAAGTTGGAGCGCTTCTAGGGGAAGAAATTGGAATTCCCCTTTGCCTGGGCCTCTTCGCTCTTGGCGCTGCAGTCACTGGAGGAGACAGATCATCCCTAGGGGGAGACAAGGCCGGAGTGTTGTCTATCAGCGAATCAGCAAAAGCATTCATGACCTCACGAATCCTGGTCTCGACCACGGGATCCATTCTCGATGCCAGCCAAAACGGCTGTCTTTGCCTTCTTATAGTAACAATGGTGGTAACCAGCGATTTGGAACGCTCACCAGATGCAAACATCCGCACATGGCACTACAGCAAGAAGCGTAGTATGAAGTTTTCAATATATTGAAGCAAAGAAGCTTAGCGCATGCAAGAGAAGTTGCTTACCTTAGCAAAAGTTTCGCTATATCTCATGACATGCGAGTCGCCTTTTCTAACCGTAGCGATCTTTTCATCCAGAATGATGGAGGGACACAGATGGTTCTCGCGATCCAGCAATGAATAGCAACCATATTTAGATTCGTCCAGGCTACAATTGGGACGAAAAGGAAAAGAGTTCCTTTTGATCACAGGAGCTCTGCTTGGCTGGGGGATCGACTGCGTCTCAAACCTTGTCTGCTGGGCGTTCCAGTATGCGAGCCAGTTTCTGGAACAGCCGCCTTCACGGTTACCTGTAGGTTGCTCGAAGGGGAGATTGCTCAGCAAGATTGTTTTACACTCGTTTGACAACAAACGCTTATAGCAGCCTCTGATGATAGACTGCTGCCAGATCGAGGGTGCCACTGCATCGAAGCCGAATTGGGGAGAAACGCGAGTGGGATCAACATCCACGGTAATCCTCTCGTACCTCGGTCGGAGCTCACGAACATGCTCTGCGAGAGCAGGAAGGGAACCTCGCAAGCACCAGCAAAAGAATTCGCGATAGCGCTCGTGGAAATGCTCTCCAACTTCGAAGAGGAGCTCTTCCGAGAAGGCAACACCCTTAGAAGGATACAGTTTTGGAAACCATCGCACGTTCTCAATACGCATGGCATAGGGCCTGGCTATGAACTCTTCCCGATTGTCGCATATCAGGCTCCAGACGCACTTGGGGTAGTTTGTTCCGAACCACTTCGCAGCTCTGCCGCTATTACGTTCCTCCACCGCACCTGGGGGACACCACTTGATGGGCTTAGAAGCAACTGGGGCATAGGAAGGCCATCGCTCGAAGACCCACATTGTCAAGAAGGCAATGTTAATGTAAGTCAGTATGTCGAGGCGGCCACGCGATTCCTTCATTGCCACGACCAGCTGATCCAGTCTGTAGTACAGTGTGCCCAAGACCAAGGGTCCGAGTGCGACTTTCTGGCCGAGGGCCAATTTCACAGCAAGAGGCAGAACGTGATAGAAGACCCCATCATGCTAGTGGCCATCGATTAAGTACCTCGACAACCAGGCACAGAGGAAGGCGCATAGGGTCAAGTGATAACCCTTGCCATCTACGTAGTTCTTAGCCTTCGGGTTTTGACTCAGAAGCTTCTTGGTGATGCTGCTGTTCGCATAATCACGGAAAAAGTACTGCACCTACTTGTTCCAAGTGTTTTTCGCAGATGTGTCAACCAACTGCCAGTCAGGAAGGACTTCTGTAGTGGTCCACCGGGTGGAAATTTTCTTTACCTCTGACAAGCACTCCTCCATCTGCGTGTACAAAGCAATCTCCGCATCCGTTCTCAAGGGACTCAAAGGATCCACCTCGCCTACAGGAGACAGATCATACAGCATGTGCACATCCTCGAGCATGGGGGCAGCCTCGAACTCGGCAAAGTGAAATGTGTGCGTCGCAGGCGAGTAGCGGGAAAGAAGGTTTAGAAGCATGGACTGGTCCAGCTTCACGGCAGCACCCTTCATAGCACGAACTGCGAAGTATACGCCAGCATCATTTAGAGTCATGGCGTGATGAGTCAATACATGGTCGATCCACTCATCCATGTAGTCCAATTTCTGAACAAAAGCTTGGGTGGAAATTGCAGTATACGGGAAGTACCCATTTTCGACTCCCAATCGAACCACGTCTTCGGAGCCAATCAATTCGAGAAAGGCCGAGTTAACTGGAGGGGTTAATGTTTGCAATCCCTCACCAGGGACAGGGGTAGGCAGTTTCTTTGCCTTAACCCTAGCATGGTAGAAGTCTTTGCCACCCAGATAGGGGGCTTTTCGCCATAGAGCTCGCGGAAGATCAGGTATTTCTTCGTCCTCCTTAGTGGGTCTAGTTCCTTTTGTCTTTACCATTCCTGCGGAAAAGCAAGAAAAAAAGGGGGGAGAAATATGCACACTTCAGTTTGAATTTCGAGATTCAAGATCTATTGGAAGAAAGATGAACAGTCTGGTACCAATTTCAGAAATTAGAGATTGGAATCGTTTGCATTATCAGGGATTTCAAAAACCCTACATTCATGGTCCTTATCATTGGGGGATTAAATCGAAATTGGATTCAAAGATTGTGAGCTTCTTCATAAGTTTTCAGCAGATAATATGTCATGGGTTTGCAGATCCAACACAGTTAAAAGCATATATCAGCATATTAAAGCAAAATTGAACAAGGCCAACCTTGTTTCTGTAAAGCTTGCTTGGATGCGGACAATTGAAGAAGAAGATTTGCAATTTTGAACTGGTGATTGATTATCTGAATCTGCTCTTGAAGACTTCCGGGTATCTTTCAATTTAAGAGAAAGAAGTGATGCTTTGCAACAATGGAGAGTATAGAGTATTTATCCGAAAACAAGGAAGGGTTGCGTCCTTTCAGTAGTCGAATCGCAACCGTCACCGTCGAATCGCGCAATCACAGGACAAGCTGACGTCACCCCTAAAACCCTAAAGGCCAGACGGCACGACTCTAGGGATTTTAGGTCATAATGGCACGCACGTTGGCTGAACTTACTCATATTTGAATTGGTGCGTGGCGGCGACGCGTACGTTGGTTTCTGCGCATGGAAGTCTATCCGGTTATGAGTCTTCACGCGCAGAAAGGGGGCTAATGTAGATAGTGCTTTCTGAGCTGACAGATCTTGGCCACGTGGCAACCATCCAGCACACCATATTGTGCTCCACACACACTGGATCACCAGCCGCGCTGATCCATGTGGGGGCTGCGAGACAGGGCCCTCGCATACCACTGCACGGGACTTGTAGGGACTTAGTGGTTTGGAGGCTAGAGTAAGTCCTGTCGCGTGCGTGCCAAGCCCGCGCGCGACCTTTAGTAACTGCTTTTGAGAGATTTATGGCACGAGCTCCGTAAACCCGGTCAATTCGGTCAAACCCGGTCAACCCCATGACGGTTCCGGTATTCGCGCATAACGTGCTGTAACGGTCCCTATATACGCGGACGAACGTGCCGTTGTGGTTAAGCTAATTAAGCCGCCATTGATGGGCGCATTAACCACACTACAACGGTCACATTCTTCGTTATATATAGGACGTTAACCTTTCCATACAAAGGAGGACACACCAGACATACGCGGAAGCTCTGCCAAACCCCTGTCTCTCTCTCAGACATTACTACTGCCTTACTCTCTCCCTACACACAACCCGACTCTTCCTGTGCCATTTCCAATCCTCTACTTACGGTGTACACAGAGTTCTCCCTGCCGGAATCTCTTGTGCACACCAACCCGACAATAATAAGCTTCTCCCGCACAACTATTTCCACTTTACGTTCTTCACGAGTTATTATTCTTCGTGTGACAGTTTCAAAGCAATCATTTCAAAATGTAACCAAATCTCGAGTAAAACAATTGATAGCACAAAACATATTTTGAGACAAGTAACAAAATAATGTAACGACACGAATGGAGCTAGGCACGCTAGGCTAGGCATATTTACTTACCTTGATTTCCAGCAAACAACACGTAAGGTCTCCTAGAAGATCACGTACCCCTCGTCTACGAATTCTTCACCTACACATCACATTCCCTTACTCGATTACAAATTTATGTACGCAAGTATGCTAGTATGACTTGCTATGAGCCTAAACAATTCTCATTTGAGATCACAAAATTCCGCTACCCAACACTTATATGTATTTCTTGTAATAATATTTCAAATACTAATATTATTATGTAAGAGTTCACAACTTAAGCTTATCAACTTTCTTATTTATTAAATACTAATTTATTGACCAACATATTTATCAATAAATCATTTAAAGAATAATGCTATTAACATAGCCATTTATTTATCAAATTTATAAAGTAAAGTATAGAAGCTATTTATAATATCTTTAGTAAAAGTCAATAAATATTGTAGTTAAAATTATTGTTCTTATTAACACAAGTAAATGTTTGCTATTATTTGAGGATACGTTAACTTTAATTCTAAGATAACACTTAATAGCTAATTTATTCAAAACAAATGTTTATTTAAACAAATCGATATATTTCAAGAAATTACACTTTATTCAATTAAAGAGTATTTTTACCATATTAATTCAATATTTTCCATAATTTTATTTCACTAGAATGTAGATAAATATTATTGGAATTGATTTAAACATAAAAATCTAATTTTTATTTCATTTTAATATATGCAGATTGCTAAATGTCAAGAGAACCCCCAAAGTATGCTGAAACAACATAAACACCCCCTTCCTTTATCTAAAACACTTTCTGAAAAGGACAACTACCTCCCCCTAAGCATAAACTTCTAATTTGATCAATCTAAACATGAATTCAAGCATCAAGGCATGATTTTGGTTATCTAAATCAACTCAGGTGGAAGAATAGAGCATACCCGTACCAAGAATCGCAAGAAATGGTCGAGAATTGAGTCGGGTCAAGTCGCCGAAATCGTCGCCAGAGGTGGAGCTCGACCGGACCTTCTCCGGTGGTTCTGGGCTTCGATTGAGCCTTCTCCTACCTTAGTCGAGGTCCTAGGAGTTGATTGGAAGGGTCCAAAGGTTGTGGGTGTCTCTGTTTCAGTTTGGCGGAGCTCTTCGCCGGCAAAAATGGAGGCCGGCGGTGGTTGTGGTCGTGCTCTGTTTCAGGGCTGGTTAGCTATGGCTTTCTCCTTTCTTGTTTCAGGTCAGTACAGAGAGGAGAGATAGACAACAATAGAGAGGTAACGAGAGGTAGAAACAGGGCGTGGTTGTGGGTCTTCTCGGCCTTCTTCCCGACGGCGGCAGCGGCGTGGTGGTGGCCTTTGGCCACTGCTACTGCCTCTGTTTTGTTGTTCTGTTTTGTGATGGGTATTTCAAAGAGAAGAGAGAGATAGGAAGAAAGAGGGAGAAGAAACAGGGGGTTGATCGGGTGGTGGTTCCCGTAGGCAGTGGTGGTGGTGGTGGCGGCTTCAGAGCTTGCCGCCACTGCTGCTGCTGTGTCTCTGTTCCTGGACAGAGAAGAGAGACAGAAACAGAGAGCAAGAGAGAACAGAGAGCTGGAGGGTGATGGAGGTGGCGGTGGTGCTCTCGGTGGTGGGTGGCCGGACGTGGAGAAGAAGAAGAAAGAAGAGGGTGAAGATGATGATGATGAACTGATAATGATGGAGGAGGTGAGTTGGTTTTATAGGGGACAAAAGGAGGGTGAATGATGATGATGGAGGCGGTGGGTTTGACAATTGTGGTGGCAGTGAAAAATATCACCGAAGGAGAAGTTGAGTTGTAGAAGACAATCATAAGAAAGTTTATGGTGTGGGTGGCACACCAAATGGTTGGGTGATTGGGTGTGTCACTCACACTAAATTTTGCGGTGGTCGTACACGTGGTAAAAATGCTAAAAAGAAATAAATAAACTCTCGCGTATTTATCCCCGAATACAAACTTAATAGTTTAAAATTCTCCGATAATTTGTTATCTATAAAATGCTAAAATTTGACGAACTTTATTTATTTGTTTACTTATATATTTTTCCACAATTGAATTCTTTATATGGCTTTTAAATTACTATTGTGCCCTTATAAATTATACATGGTATTACATATGAGGTTCTATGCAATTATGCAATGCATTGCAAGTTAATCCAGCCAAATGACCATATTACCCCTGATGTTCCAGAATAGTACGGTGCAGTCCCTCATTTTGTTTGGACCTCCAAACCATAACTCTTACTTAATTTCAATTCAGCCATGGAGTTTGTACAAGCTGTAGAAAATCTCCTACAGTTGAATCTTATTAAATTCTTATCCAGATTGGTTAAGAATGAATCCAAACATCATGAATAGGCTTGAGGTCATGCCATGTGTTATGATTTGACTATCCGATTCGAGTTATTGCAAAATTACCAGTTTTCCCCTTATATACAATTCAGTTAAATTAGGGTTTTTTTATAAAGTCAAACTTGGTTAAATGGACCCTTAGATTCCAAGTTACAATACAAGGAACTTTCAAGAAGGGCATTATGGTCAAGTTTGTCATATGATAAAGCCAATTCGAGAGTTGATAACTCCATAATTGGAGTTATATTCTATTGTGATTACTTGTCGTTTCGTGTACTTTCCGATGCGTTTATGTGTGTTATAGGCCGATTTTTGATAATTTTGAGCATACTTGAGTATTTGGACTTCATGGTGTAATCCGGGCGTTTTATGCATGTTTTATGCTTTATTCGCATTTGATCTTCCGGTATTTGTTCGTGTTGTGGATTTCAGGAACCTGAAGCGTGGAGTGCGGATTTTGGAGCGCAAGCGAACTTCGGAAAGAAAGAAACTCAAGGAATGCATGAGAGAATAGAAGAAGAGTGAAAAGAAGCAAACTCACATGGAAGATCATTGTGATCCTACAAAGGTGATCCTATGATCACAAGATCAAAGTGCAAGACCACATAGAAGAGTAACGTGACTCTACAATTACAAAAGGTGATCCTAGGATCACAAATTGTGATCACAAGATCAAATATTGGATCTGACGTGATTAGAAGAGGGGTGAAAGTGTTATTTTTAAAAACTTACAAGGAAGGAGTTTTAACTAGAAGGAACGACCTAGGGCTTAGATTTATTGATCATTCTATGCCATTGGAGAGCAAGGAGCATTCTTGGGAGCTTGGAGACCATCGCTTGGTTCTCTATCTTCTTCCCCAGTTTAGTTTTTGTTTATGATCATTGAAACTTTGTACTTTGATCATGTGTTTTAGTAGCTAAACCTTCAATTCGGGATATCTCATAGGGAACTAGGGTTTTGAACACCATATTTTGGTGATTTATGGAACTTGTTTCATGCTTCTATGCTTAAATTGAATGTGTTCTGTTTAGTTATGCTTGATTCATGAGTTTAATCTATCTTTCATATTGTTAGACGTAGCAATATGATTGATCTAGGTGATGAATGTTAGAGGAATCAATATTCGTTGCTGGAACTTGAATCATGCACTAGCTGTATCTAGGGTTGAGGAATTTGCTAGTTGGCTAAGAACTAAGAGTAGATCAAGAGAACATAATGCGTAGTTAAACTTGAGTAGGCTAGAGGAATCAGGTACGTGAGTTTAACAATAGGCTTTGGTTGAGGAATCTTCAAGGTAAATGTGCTCGTTTGGCTAAGTAGAGTACATTCGTGTTACTAGAACATAAATCATTAATGGTGTGAGATCCCTAGTGAACCGAAGAGATATCCTGATGCTTATCCCACATATTAATCTCAATTTTAATAATTAGCTTGTTTCTTACTTTCTTAGATTAGTCAAACAAACTCAATGACTTGCCCACATTAAAGTTAATCATCCTAATTCGTTCACGAGAAGTTCTTTGGGTTCGACAAACCCGAATTTACCGGATATTACTACACACGACAACCGTACACGTGCGGAGATCGTGTCAAGTTTTTGGCGCCGTTGTCTGGGACTTCGGCAAAATTAGTTATAATTCCTAGCCTTAGGGATTTTATTTTATTGTTTATATCTGTTACTCACCTACTTTCTGTGTGTAATCTGTGTTTTCAGGTTGAATTTCACGGTGCATGTCCCGTTCTCGAGACGAGCCTTTGCACCCAACACTTGAGGACCCGGAAAATTTGTTACGCGCACAACGTAGAGACAAGAGGAAGACAAGCTCAGTTGCTATGGATGACCAAACTAGAGCTGAGTTTGAGAGGATCCACAAAGGTATGCAGGATGCGGAGGCAGCTAGAGCAGCAGCTGTAGAGGATGCAGCCAATAAAGCACGAGAAACTGAGCAGCTGAGGGCTCAAATGGCTGAGATCCACTACCAAGTCCTGGTGTGGGGGCACAAGTGGCGAACATCGGTGGGAACAATAATGGGAATAATGGGGGAAACAACAGGCAGAACGCCGAGGCACCGGTTAACAATGCCGAGATTGAAGAACGCCCTATGGTGGATTATTTCAGGACTACTCCAGCGTGTTATCAGCCTACCATTGTCAGGCCGCATATCAATGCCCAACACTTCGAGTTGCGCCAACATATGATCAATATGGTTCGTGATGAGTGCGCATTCAACGGAGCTCCGAGAGATGATCCCAATCACCATCTGCTGGTATTTGAGCAAATCACATCAACCCTGCACGACCAACGAGTTCCAGATGAAACAGTTAAGCTATTATTGTTTCCCTTCTCCTTATCTGGAAAATCCAAGAAGTGGCTTATGGAGCTGCCAGCTGGGAGCATAGTGACATGGGCAGATTGTTGTCATGAGTTTCTGAGGAAGTATTTGCCACCATCCAGATTCGCTCAGCAGATGGCTGAGATTGCAAAATTCACTCAGGAAGAAGACATCTCATTGGGAGATGCTTGGAGGAAGTTCAGCCAAATTCTCCGTAGATGTCCGAATCATGGGGAGCCATGGCACAAGCTCTTCCATTATTTCTACACTGAATTAGACAAGGAGACGGCTGACCAGTTAGATATGCTAGCTGGAGGTAACTTTATGGGGCTTGGGGCACAACGAGCTCAAGATTTGCTGAACAACGTGTCAATGAGAGAGTCTACACGAACTGAAACTCATAGGTACTCCAAACCGGGGGATGCAGCCTTAGTCAACAAAATTGAATCTATGGAAAAAAAGCTGGAATCCATGACCTCAGCATTTCACGGCATGCACCCTCCATCACAGAAGCCCATGGGTGAATTACTAGCAGATGAAAGCCAGGGATATGATAATAGTGTTGAAGATGTGAATTTTATGTGACAGCAGCAATGGCCTAACACCTATCTACCCAACAACCGCAATCACCCTAACTTTAGCTATGCCAACCCTAATAGTGGGTTATATGCGCCCGGACAGCAGCCGAATTCTCATTATCAAGCTCAAGGGAAATTTCAACAGCAACAGGCTCAGCAACCAGAAGAGCAAGAGACAAATTCCTTATTGAGAAAGTTACTAGCTAATCAAGACAGAATGCAGAGCACGATTGTCTCAATACAAGCAACAATAAAGAGCCACGAGACTCAGATTGGGCAGATTGCCAATCAGAATGCTAAATTTCCGCTCGGTATGCTTCCTTCCAATACCATTCTTCCTACTGAGCTGCTCAAAGCTATTACTACTCGCAGTGGTGTGACTACTCAGGATCCTCCATATCCTAGCCATGCGAGAGCCGAAGCTACAAAAGCTACAGAGACGGGATTGGGTGAAGAGTTGCCCAAGGCCATGAGTCCCCAATCAAAGGACACGGTTGAGAATAAAGTAGAGTCCAAGAGCACTCCAAATCCAGCTACTTATGAGCCACGAATTCCATATCCGACTTCAATAAAGAGGAATGATGAGGAACACTTTGGGAGATTTATGGATATATTCAAACAATTGCATATCAACATTACTCTTCTAGAAGAACTTGCTCAGATGCCCAGGTACAAGAAGTTCTTGAAGGAAATACTACGGGGGAAGAAGAGCATAGAACCCTATGCCACGGTAAAGCTAACAGAGACGTGTAGCACCGTCATACAAAGAGACATTCCCAAGATGAGAGATCCAGGCAGTGTCATCTTAGGCTGCACTCTTTGGGGTGGATATCATACACATGGTATCTGTTATTTGGGCGCGAGTATTAATCTAATGCCATTGTCTCTATTTGAGAGATTGGGCATTGGTGTGCCGACCCCTGTGAAGATGGGTCTGCAATTGGCAGACAATTCTATATTTACGGCAAATGGGGTGATTGAGAACTTGCTCGTCAAAGTGGGTGCATTTGTATTTCCAGCTGACTTCGTGATAGTGGATATCAAGGAGGATCGCGATGTTCCACTCATCTTTGGAAGACCGTTGTTGAAGACAATGCGCGCAATGTGGATCTAGAGACTGAGGAATTGACTATCAAGGCTCTGGACTCATCACTCGTGTTCAAGGCATTTGTTTCGAGCAAGGGGAATAATAAATTGGCCATGATAAATTTTAGAGAAGATGGTGTGGATCCTTCTCTTGGGTTGCCTACAGTTTTGCATCCCATCCACCCGAATTAGAGAAGAAGCCAAATGTGGTGAGTGCGCATGATGTGGTGCAAAAAATCAAGAGCAAGAAATTGAAGGAGGAGGCACGTCGTGCTAGACCTCCTTAACATCTTTGAGGTAACTGGGTCGGGCCGTCGACCGTAAATTACAAGCGCTTGTTGGGAGGCAACCCAACTTATTTTTATGCTTTAGTGTAGAGTGTGTGTTTTAAATACTGTTGTGTGCGTTTTTCAATACAATTTTCTTATCTGAGGGGTGAGAGAGTGAGAATCTCACATTTGAATTGAGTCTCTACAGGAATACAGGTTGGAGACGCGGTCCGGACTCCCCTTCTTGATGCATGTGGAAGAAACGAACAAAAACCGAGAAAGCGACGTAATGATCACGGAGTTTGAGGTCATAAATTCTGAAGTTTACTCCGGTAATTTTGGAGTAACACAAGCAAAAGGAGAAAGAGGGCGAAACGAGCTTTCCGACGGTATATTATATGCGTGCATCGGAGTTTGGAAGCGTAACTTTAGAAGAAGAAGAAGAAAAAAAGAAAAAAAATGAACTGCTGGTACTTAGAAAAAAAAATTGACAAGAGTGTGCAACTCACTGTAAAGTCAGGATCACAAAAGGTGATCCTGTTTCAAAAAAATTTGATCGCATGATCACATTTTCTCCTACACGCTGATCTAAATTAAGAGGGGGGCAATTGTGTCTTTTGGCGTTGTAAGTGAAAAAAAAACAAAGAAGAAGAAGAAGAATAGAAAGAAGCAGGCGGTTCTCCTCTTCAGACCCCCCGACGAAGAACCCACGAACAAGCACCTCTGAAATTCGACGCAGCAAGCCCTCACCACCGCCGACTGCCGTTCGCCATCACCACCGTCGGCCGAAAGCCACCCGCCCCTTGTTCTTCTTCCTCAGCAGAAGCTGCGACGCAGAAGACCCGCCTCCGACGCCTGTTCGTCCTCCGCTCCCGACGCCAGCATCTCCACAACCGCTGCCGACCAAAAATCGCCGGATTTTGACGGCGGTTGGTTGATTCTACTCCGCCTACCAGCGCCGACGACGATGGGAGGATACAGCAATGCTGCATCAAGCAGCAACGGGAGTTGTTGGTCCAAAACCACGACAGAGCTTCAACCGCCTCAAGAGCTCGTCCGAACGGAAAAATCGCCGGAAATCACCGGCGTTTGGGGGGTT
Organism: Linanthus parryae; assembly: GCA_023055425.1. NCBI lineage: Eukaryota > Viridiplantae > Streptophyta > Magnoliopsida > Ericales > Polemoniaceae > Linanthus > Linanthus parryae. Next base: position 5,440,979 of record JALGPY010000023.1, on the reverse strand, counting down.
CCGGTCGGCTCAGCACCGCCTACAACATCCAGTATTAAATTTTGAAGATTCAGCTAGGAGTGGGGGAAGCAAGGTGAAAGCTAGGGTTTTTATCAAGACAAATCTGTCAATTCGTTCTCAACCGGTTTGAATTAGAGTGAACCGTTTGCGGGGTTGTGACGGGGACAACGAGGAGAAGCTATTGAGCTAAAAATCTCATATCGCGAAAAGTATCGAAAAATCAGTCGACCGTACGGTCATTCTTGACTGATTTTGTCAATCAAGCCCTGTCAGAACGGAACTCCGGGGCTTCAGGTATCACTAATATTTCTCTTTCACAATTTAATTTTATCGAGTCCAGGCACATTGAGTAAAAGCCCAAATTTTTATTGTTGTCGCTTAGTTGCGACGTTTGGGGGCGATTGACTAGTGTCCTAGGACCTATATGCTAAATTGCTTTATTTCTTTGATTCACTAAACACTCATTGTCACGTGCACGTAGCGAATATAATCTCTAAATTTGAACTGGTACTTTTTTGTGCAATGAGACCGTTTAGAAGTAGTTGAGGCAAAGAATGACAATGGTGCTGAGTAGATACACCGTGCCTCACACTAGAATTGCCGAGTCCTCTTGATTGATGTCTAAACTCGTTGAGGACAACGAAGCATTCAAGTGTGGGGAGGATTTTTAATCTTGACTAGCCAGTCCGTGTTTGCATTAACCAGTCACATATAGATAATAGGGCGTATTGTGTCGTATTCTTGGTCCGTGTCGTGTTTTGTGTCAGTGCTGTAATGTGTATGTTATATATATATATATATATATATATATATATATATATGTTAGTGTTAGATTCTTGCACGTTTATTTAATTGAGTCCACCTACCCAAACTGAGTCAGTTTCGAGTCTTTTTCGCGCCTGGCCATGCATGTAGAGTTAGAATAAATAAAGTAAAAATACAAAAAAAAATTAAAAATTAAAAAATAATAATGAGAAAATTTGAGAAAGGGCAATCAAAAGAAGCTTAAAATTTGGTAGAATCGAGGAGTGTGAGACTTTTAGACGTAGGGCGTGACATGTGACCGAGAAGGACAAATTGAGTTCCCCCTAGTACGTATAGAGAGACTTCCTTTACGGGAATGTTTACCTATTTTATTATACTTACTTTATTTGAAAATTTAAAGTGTGTGTCGTTTTCTTTTACAAGAGTTGAGCTAGGTGTGAGCTAAACAAGCCGAACGTTCATGTGTACGTCTTAGGTAGTCGTCAGCCTGCCTCGTAGTGGCACACAGAACAGCTGTGCAAGGATGCGTATTAGAGCACTCACTGCTTGATAGATCTCACCTTGTAGGACCATTAGAAAGCCCAATTTGAACCTTGGTTTTATTCATAACCTCTTGACCTAGGGTGACGGTTCTTGGCCTTCATCATAAATCGTTTAGAATCACCACTTTAGTGCGTCACGAGGGAGTCATAGTTGAGGGGGTTCGATGAGGAAGAGCTGTACTGCATATACTTGAGAGTTCTACATGATCGCTTGCGTATTATTACATATCTTCGAGGGGATGCGAGGGTGAGTGAGTAGGCTTGCGCACTTCGGTGTGACGGTGTTCCATGTCACTACACCATGGACACAGTTGTGGAGAGCCGTGAGTGCGTGACGTCTAATCCGCACAACAATGGGGTGGTTGATCTTAATTGGTGGATCGTGCTAGGTATCGTTTCTTTTCATCATCACGGTGTAGGAGGATCGGTTGGATTAGGCACGAGACTTACATACATTTGGTTACTTGAGAGGGGGCATGTTTACATTCTAGTGTGGGGATGTCTACTTTTGACTACGGACATCGAGATTGAGCTTCTGACGACTCCATCCCTACACATGCGCTTTGACTATTTGGCGGCTTTGTTTGGTGACACCGTGTACTTCATTGAGTTAGGGGGAAATGAATTTTACTTGTGATATACATTCATTGGATCGTCTATTTCCTCCCCTTAACATATTTTCTTTGCTTGATTCTTGGAAGACCACTCGGATACTTTTACGACATTTTGTTATATTGAGAGATTAAAAAAAATGAAAATAAAAACAAAGAATGAAAAAAAGAACAACAAAACAAAGAGAGAGAGAGAAAAAGGAGAGATGGAATAAAGGAATAAATTTGAGCTTATTGGAAATTGAGTGGTGGAAAGTTACTAGTTCGTTGACGACGGTTTGCATTTCGTGCACGTATCGCCATGGTGGCCACGGAGATCGTTATTGTACCGGGGTTTGAGGGGATCGAGGGCCGGAGGCGGTGAGTTTCGGTTTGCGGTTTCTATCATCGTGGTGAGGGTGTGTGAGATGTGAGGTTTAATGTGAGAATGTGACGCTTAGGACTTGTTACTACATAATTATCCTTTTGTCCCTAAGCCTCAACATTCTAAACTGTTACCTGAGTAGGAGCTCTGACCTTGAACGTGGCTTAGCCTAGCGTAGCCTCTTATTTTTGTCGACACATGCGAAGAGGTAGGTATTCTTTTATTTAGTAACGCTATGCTCTCTATACTAACTAGGGGAAATTCTCGTTGTCGAGTTTAGTTGCAGTTCACGCCTTGTTCCTAGATTGATCATCACTCCATGAGAACCGGTTTGAGCTAATTGAGATTGCCCAATCTCGCAAAAGAAAAGAAAAAACAATGTTATTTTGTTATGTGCATTGTATATATTGCATTTTCATATTGTTGCATAGTTGAGTCATTTATTGAGTCTTGTTTATGTCGAGTCGGCTAGTCTTGGTTTGTATGCAAGTGGTGTTTCGAAAAGTATGCAATTAGTTAGACTCGTACCATGATTTGTTGGGGAGAAAGTTTGGAGATGATGGCCGGTTTTGATAGATTGCTCGGGACGCGCAAATGGTAAGTGTGGGGATATTTGATAACTCCACAATTTGAGTTATATTCTATTGTGACTACTTGTCGTTTCGTGTACTTTCCGATGCGTTTATGTGTGTTATAGGCCGATTTTTTATAATTTTGAGCATACTTGAGTATTTGGACTTCATGGTGTAATCCGGGCGTTTTATGCATGTTTTATGCTATATTTGTCGCATTTGATCTTCCGGTATTTGTTCGTGTTGTGGATTTCAGGAACCGGAAGCGTGGAGTGTGGATTTTGGAGCGCAAGCGAACTTCGGAAAGAAAGAAACTCAAGGAATGCATGAGAGAATAGAAGAAGATTGAAAAGAAGCAAACTCACATGGAAGATCATTGTGATCCTACAAAGGTGATCCTATGATCACAAGATCAAAGTGCAAGACCACATAGAAGAGTAACGTGACTCTACAATTACAAAAGGTGATCCTAGGATCACAAATTGTGATCACAAGATCAAATATTGGATCTGGCGTGATTAAAAGAGGGGTGAAGTGTTATTTTTAAAAACTTACAAGGAAGGAACGTGTTTTAACTAGAAGGAACGACCTAGGGCTTAGATTTATTGATCATTCTACGCCATTGGAGAGCAAGGAGCATTCTTGGGAGCTTGGAGACCATCGCTTGGTTCTCTATCTTCTTCCTTTCTTTAGTTTTTGTTTATGATCATTGAAACTTTGTACTTTGATCATGTGTTTTATTAGCTAAACCTTCTATTCGGGATATCTCATAGGGAACTAGGGTTTTGAACACCATATTTTGGTGATTTATGGATCTTGTTTCATGCTTCTATGCTTAATTGAATGTGTTTTGTTTAGTTATGCTTGATTCATGAGTTTAATCTATCTTTCATATTGTTAGACGTAGCAATATGATTGATCTAGGTGATGAATGTTAGAGGAATCAATATTCGTTGCTAGAACTTGAATCATGCACTAGCTGTATCTAGGGTTGAGGAATTTTGCTAGTTGGCTAAGAACTAAGAGTAGATCAAGAGAACATAATGCGTAGTTAAACTTGAGTAGGCTAGAGGAATCAGGTACATGAGTTTAACAATAGGCTTTGGTTGAGGAATCTTCAAGGTAAATGTGCTCGTTTGGCTAAGTAGAGTACATTCGTGTTACTAGAACATAAATCATTAATGGTGTGAGATCCCTAGTGAACCGAAGAGATATCCTGATGCTTATCCCACATATTAATCTCAATTTTAATAATTAGCTTGTTACTTACTTTCTTAGATTAGTCAAACAAACTCAATTACTTGCCCACATTAAAGTTAATCATCCTAATTCGTTCACGAGAAGTCCTTTGGGTTCGACAAACCCGAATTTACCGGATATTACTACACACGACAACCGTACACTTGCGGAGATCGTGTCAAGAGTCAATGATAAGTGTGAAACAGTTCACACAGTCAACTTTGCAGTCGATTTATGGTTAATTGAGAGATAAATTTGAGAATATGAAAATAAGGGGTTGTAGATTAATCTCTAAGGATTTCAGAACATATTTAAACTCTCAAAAACTCCAAATATCCAATTAGATACGGACAACCAAAGTTGGAAGTAAATCATTATCCAACATGTAGAAATTTTCAAGAGATTTATGAAAGTTCAAGGCAGCTACTTTGAGCTTCATTTCTTGTAAATCTGTTTGGAGTTGGAAAATAGCCCACAATGAGTGATTTGGAGTATTCACCACCTGATTTCACTAGAGGGAAGCAGATCAAAAATTCATTATGTATTGAAAGGATTATTGGCTAGATGGAAAAGACTGTTTCATCATAATATCTGAACTTATTATTTTTTTTTCAACTTCAAAGCTCAAGATCACAATATCTAACAATCTTTGGAGAAAAATTCAAAGGTGTTAGAGATTGGATTGGAAGAGAAAATTAACTCGAAACTTGTAGTCATATGTGACAAGTGTATACATGAACAATCAGGGCCTATTTTCATCAAATATTGAGTAAGTTATGACTGGGTGAAGATCGCTATTTCACCACAGTAGTTCAACACTTGGTAAAATTTCTAGTCATAAAGTTTTGAGTTTCCAACTACCAAACTTCCAAGCCAATTACAGAGAGTTTTTGAAGGAGATATAAGGCATTCAAATGTGGATTTGAAGATCAAACATACAAAAATACACATGGGAAAACAGGGGTTCAATCCCTCAAGTAATGAGTAAGATATGAGTGCTGCGAAATTGGACAAGTTCTCAGAACATGAACATGGCATCCAAGAATATGTTTTTTCCAGCAACTCGTGATCACATTTAGGCATGTTAGAGTGAAAATCAATTGATGCAATTCAGATGAAACTTGTAAAGTGGAGTTATAAGAATACAAAGCATCAAGAATTACACAAAACCATCACACGACGAGAGAGTTGCGGCCCTGTGAACGGGGCTGCTTAACTCGTCAATTAAAGTGGCATCCAAGAATCAAATCTTGTATTTGACGAGTTTCTAGGAACATTTTAGGATTAGAAATGAAAGCTCTAATGTATCTCATGATCATACCGAACTAATAAGGATCAAGATTGAGTAGGGAATAAATGGTTTACCAACTCCCAGCAATCCCCAATTTGCCCAAATTCCAGACTAAAACTCGGTTTTGAGAAATTACACATTTAACCTTCAAAATTCTTAATATTCATCTTTTGCCCCATTACTTTCGTAATATCACTCGGACACTCCAGTTCAGCCTAATCTCTAGTTGGGATACCTGAAAATTGTATTTGCACTTTGGCCTCTATAATTCTTGATAATTGTAGAATTATCACATAACCTGGAATGACATTTCAGTATATTCCACGTCCACTACTATCCAGTATCCATAAGTCTTTTACCGGTCTAAATTAAATTTGTGGTACTAGAGAAAAGACTTAATTACACTTTTACCCACAAGTTTCTTGATATTGCACTCAGACACTGCTGGAAAATTTAGGAGTGTTACATTTGAGCTCTACGCATTTTTTCGGAAGCTTCTTCAGGAAAAATTTACGCTGTTGAATTTAGCAAAACAATGTAATTTTTTGATAATTTTTCATAGTTTTGTACGGTAAAATTTATTCCAAGATTAACAAATTCTACTTCGCTCAGTTTGCAACTTTTTTACAGCTTGCGCAAGCGCTCAGCAAACTCAAAAGTCTCAACTACATCTCTGTTGAGTATGCCACGTCATCTAGTATGTACGTGTGGCCTCACTACCTTCTCAAAATATCCGCTTCTGTTCATTGCTGATACTTCAAAATTACAAAAAATAAAGAGAAGGTCAATTTCGTCATTTCCTCTACCAGCACTGGTCCGTTTCCCATCTCCGTGTCTGGTAATACCCTTTACCACCCGAACGACACATTCCCCGTCGTTTCACCGAACCGGCCGAGACGCCCATAGACATGTCGTAGATCGCCCTCGCCGTCGGATCAGACAGCGTGGCATACGCATTGTGAATCGCCACGAATTCTCCACCGTCAGATGAATCCGATGCAGCATCCGGGTGGTAGAGCTTCGCCAAAGTCCGGTACGCCGACTTGATCTCCGCCGGCGAGGCATTGCTCTTCACTCTCAAAACATCATATAAGCTCCCCGATCTGACGGCTCTCATTGCCGGCGCCGCTTCCGCGAATTCGTGGACGGCTGATTTACATTGCATTCGTCCGGGGAAAGACATTTGACGGTCAGATCTAGGTGAAACTGAAGGAGATAGGCGACGGGAAGTGGGTAATCGGAGGGAAGTGTAGGCCGGGAGAGTTAGGGTTCCGGTCATTTGCGAGGTTTTGGAGAGATTTTGGAGAGATTTGAAGTTGGTGGTGGAGAGGAATAGGGAGAGAAGAAGAGAGATGGGTATAAATAAGGGTGAAGATTTGAAAGAAGAAGACGACCAATAGGAGGAGGAGAAAATGGAATTGTTTTGTTTTTTTTATGAGGGTGGTGAGAGTTTGTTGTTGTCTGTGGGCTTAATAGAAATATTGGCCGCAATTTAGTCGCACCATTTCTATGTCCGTATTTAATCCACCGGCGCCTCTCCTCGCAATCCACGGGCTCTTAGCTTCTAAAGATTGCCATCGTAAGGATTGTTTAGTACTATTCTTTTTTTTTTGAAGGAACCTACCTTGTAGGTAGGGCGGTATAAACCCCGCTTATATTAATAATTGGGCTCCCAACCCATAAAATAACAGATGGGGGGATATAGGCCTTACCCATCAATTAAACACTTACAGAACAAGCCCAAACTAAACATAAATTAAACAATCACAAAGAAAAAAGAAAATCAAACGGGCTTAGAATACCAACAGAGTTCAGAAACCTAAATCGAATCATCTTCACTGGGAAGATGAATACCATTAATGTCTCGATCTAGAAATCGCCGAAGAAAGCTGGGGGGATGAACCGTGTAAACCTTCACGTCTTCCTCTTCAAGTCCCCTCGTAGCCATCTCATGTGCCGATTGATTTCCTTCCCTCCTTATAAAAGCAAGCCTGCCTCTGAAGAGAGAGTTGATGAAGTACCGAAGCTCTGCCAAAATTTCTTGCCATTCGTTGTACCAAACTTGAGAGCTGTTGAACCAGTTACAAACATTGAGTGAATCCGTCTCAAAAATCACCTGTTTATTGGAAAAGCCCAGATCCCTCATCAATCTCGCAGTCTCTAGAAGAGCCCTAGCTTCTCCTAGATTTGAATCCTTCGAAACTGACATCGGAATAGTAGCTGCCAAAAGAAACTCCCCTCTGTGATTTCTACAAATTGAGCCTGCAGTAGCACGAAGATTACTTACTGAATTAGCAAAATCAACATTGACTTTCAGTAAGCCATGAGGAGGAGGATTCCAATTCACAGGTAAATTATTCGACCCCAAACTCTTCTGATTAGCAGCACAAAAGTCCCAGTCTGTAAGAGTACACTCAATCCAGTTGATAATTTGTGACTGATTTTGGTCCTTCTGTTCAAAAACTTTCAGATTGCGAGTTTTCCAAATAATCCACAGACAGGCAATGAAAAGAATACGACTCTTGTCATCATTCTGCTCCAAAATGGAACTAATCCAATTTCTTTCTCCAGGAAAAACACAAGATAAGTCAAGTACATGATTGTACTTTTTCCAAATGAATTTTGAATAGCTGCACTTAGTGAACAAATGATGTTGTGTTTCTGCAGAAGAGTGACACAGAGGGCAGCTGGTATTCAAGTGGATTCCTCGATGATTCAGATTGACTCGTACAGGAAGTATATTAGAGCAGAATCTCCACAGAAAAATTTTAATCCTCTGGGGAACAGGTAACTTCCAAATTCTCTTCCAATCTTCTTCAAAAACTCCAGAACTAGAATCCCCAGTTATTTTGGACTTTGTGACTGAATTCTTGATGGAGATAGCCTTCCTGTATCCTGACTTGACAGTGTAATCACCATTAGTAGTGTAACTCCAACATATCTTATCAGAATTGAGTCTATGATTGATAGGAGTCTGCATAATATCTGTGGTATCTTCCTGATTGAAATGTTGAACAATAAGATCATAGTTCCACTGATTATTAGAAGTGATGAGGGAATTAACTGTAGCATCAATAGGCAGAGTAGGGAAACTGTAAACTCTTCTACCTCCTTTATCCAGGATCCATCTGTGAGAATAGATCTTTATTTGTTCCCCATTAGCAACCATATGTCTGCAACCTTGTTGAATAATTTGTCTTGCCTTCATAAGACTTCTCCAAATGTAAGAAGGAGTATTACCAATATCAGCTTCTAAGATTGAATTACCTCTGAAGTATTTAGCATGTAACACTTTGGATACCAACAGGTTAGGATTCTTTAAAATCCTCCAAAGTTGTTTGGCCAGAAGAGAGAGATTAAAACTCTCCATATCTCTCATACCTAAACCTCCTTTATCCTTCTGCAAACACATTTTATCCCAAGAAGTCCAATGCAGACAATTTTTGTCAATGTTACTTGCCCACCAAAATTTAGACATAATACTCTCCATATTCTTGATGATAGAAGTGGGAAGTAAAAAGCAAGACATATAATAGGTTGGTAATGCTTGAACTACAGATTTCAAAAGGACCTCCTTACCAGCAGGAGATAGAATTTTCTCCTTCCAAGTGCTGACTTTCTTCCAAACTCTGTCATTAAGAGAGCTGAAAATCTTTTTCCTGTTTTTTCCAATAACAGTAGGCAAACCAAGATATTTCTCATGGCAAAGAGCATCAGGAATTTGAAAGATTTCCTTTAGAGAAGTCTTAGCTATTTCTGAAACAGTAGGAGAAAACACCAGAGCTGATTTATCACAGTTCACCTTTTGTCCAGAAGCACTGCAGTAGGTGTCTATAATCCTTTTGAAAGTAGTTGCCTCTTCAGGAGTTGCTTTACCAAAAAACAGAGAATCATCCGCAAAAAATAGATTAGTAATGGTAGGTCCATAACCCACTGATCTATAACCCTGCAACCTGCCTTCTAGCACAGCTTTATTAATCAGGGAAGTAAAACCTTCAGAGCAAAGAAGGAAGAGATAAGGTGACAGAGGATCACCTTGTCTCAGCCCTCTTGTGGGATAGAAAACCTCTGATTTTTCTCCATTAATCAGAATTGAGTAAGAAACTGATTGAACACAGTTCATAATGAGTTGGATAAAACCAATTGGAAAACCCAATTTAATCAAACAGCCTTGTAAATAGTTCCACTCAATTCTGTCATAAGCTTTTGACATATCTAACTTCAAAGAGAAATAACCATTGCCTCTTTTGTAACTCTTCATAGAGTGAATAGTCTCAAAGGCCACAATAACATTATCAGTAATCTGTCTAAAAGGCACAAAAGCACTTTGAGATTCATCTATGATTTCAGGCAAGACTTGTCTAAGTCTGTTAGTTATAACCTTGGAAACCAGCTTGTAAATTACATTACATAAAGCAATAGGCCTGAAATCAGTGGTATACTTTGGAACATCAATCTTAGGGATCATAGCAATACAAGTTTGGTTAAGGCTAGAAAGATCCCCTTGATTATTGAGTAAATTCAACACCAGACTAGAGACTTCTGAACCAATTATATCCCAGTACTTTTGATAAAAAACTGCAGACATACCATCAGGTCCTGGTGCTTTAAGAGGATCCATTTGATGAAGAGCAGTCTTGATTTCCTCCACAGTGTAAGGTTCCATTAAGAAAGTGCTCATTTGCTCAGTAACCTTTGTAGGAATTGTATCATGAACAGTCTGAAGATGAGAAGTAATATCAGAAGTATAAATCTGCTTGAAGTAATTAACACACACCTGGGCAATACTTGAGTCTTCAGTAACCCAATCATTGTGCTCATTGAAAATACCCCTTATAAAATTTCTTCTCCTTCTAGCAGAAGCTTTTCTGTGAAAGTAGGTTGTGTTTTTGTCACCTTCTTTGAGCCATAGAGCTTTTGACTTTTGTCTCCAGTCCATCTCATCTTTGAAAAGAATGTTGTTGATATGATCTTGAGTTTTCCTGATCTTGTGTAAGTTGTCATTATCTGGGTACTGCTTTCTCAAATGAGTAAGAGTATTCTGCAAATTTGAAATTTCTGCCTTCTTACATCTTCTATTGTTTCTATCCCAACTTTGCAAATTAACAGCAACTCTTTGGATTTTATTCTGAAAACTATCAGTGGACAGAGTAGTAGTACTAGCATTCCAAATATCAGAAATAATATTCTGACAATGATCATTTTTAGTCCAACTGTAGCAGAATTGAAACCTTCTGTTACCTGAAACCCTCTGCTGCTTGTTATGAATAGTTATCACCAGGGGATGATGGTCACTGGAACTCTTCTCCTGCACATCAACAGAAGCTTGATTGTAAATATCAAAAAAAGCATCATTTGCTAAACCTCTGTCTAGCTTTTCTTTAGTGTGATGGAGACCCTGTCTGTTGTTAGACCAGGTGAAAAAGCTGCCAGTAGTAGGTAGTTGAGATAAACCACAATGCCTCAAACAATCTCTGAAATTTGCCATCTGAGTTTCATTTCTGAAAGAAGTCCCCCAATATTCATGATGCCCTTGAATTTCATTGAAGTCCCCCATAATAATCCAAGGAGTCATAGGATCAGGTGGTTTTATTTTCCTTAACAGATCCCAAGAAAGACCCCTTTGAGAAGTGTCTGGATCACCATAGAATCCTGTCAATAAATACCACTTGCTGTGATCTTCTGAGTCATAAATTTTACAATGGATGAAATATTTGTGGTATTTCAACACATGTAAATCAACATCTTCTTTCCAAAGTAATGATAACCCTCCAGAAAGACCAATTCTTGGTACATGAAGACCATGTTTGTACTGTAACTTTAGTCTAATAGCCTCAGCTTTTCGAAACTCCAACTTTGTCTCAATAATAAACACCACTTGAGGAATTTCCACCCTCACTTTATGTTTGAGGGCTAGGAATGCACGAGTATTCCCCAAACCTCGTACATTCCAACATAATATTTTCATTGTTTCCGGCAAGGGTTGTCATCAACCCCCGCCGATATCTCATCAAAGAAAGCCAAATCCTCAAGCTTTTCAACACTTCTAGTTCTCTTGTTGTCTTTGCCAAAAGAAGTTGCTGATAAATCATAAGGAATAACTCCCAAGTTGTTGTTGTTGTCAATGATGTTGTGAGATGTTGTTGTGGACTGTTTTGTAGATAAGGAAGTTTTTCTTTTCTTCTTCTGCATCTCTGTATGTGTACTCCCAATATCTGTTGTGGTGCTTTTGAAGTTGACAATCTCTTTACCTTTGTTTCTTGTACCAAAAGAACCTTCAGTGATGGTACTCTTGTGAGATTGTCCACTGCTGTTTGTTGTAGTAGTGGCTGGTGTTGCTTTCTTGTTACCAAGATCTGCATTCAACTTTGGCTTTTGAAAAGGGCTGCATATAGGATTAACAGGGTTTTGAGCACTTCTAAGCCAATTCCCATACATGTTAGTAGTTTGCAGTCCCATTTTCTGGTTTCTCTTGAGAAGAGAACAATTTTTGAAGTCATGACCAATAAGTCCACAATACTCACAATGGAAAGGTAACTTCTCATATCTTATATCAACCCAAACAAGTTGTCCTGTTTTAGGATTCTTCACCTTGATACATCTTGGTAAGGGTTTGTTAATTTGCATACCAACTTTGATTCTGATAAATCTTCCATCCCAACTTGTTCTTTCAGGGATTTCAACATGATGTTTAACACCCAGAGCCATGGCAATACTTTCACCAACCTTGATGGTGAGACATTCAGATGGCATATGCTTCAAATGCAGAAGAAAGATGGCATCATTATAATCTACAGTAAGCATGTTTTGTCCCTGAACCCACTGTTTCATAACAATCAAACTACCATTAAAGAGCCATGGTTGATTGTTTAAGATTTTCTCAATGTCTTCTGCTTTGGCAAACATGAATTGAAAAAGGTTTTTTCCAATAGAAATAACCTGGAAACCCTCTGGATCTTCCCAAAGATTGCATAAAGTTGCATACAGTCCATTAGAATTAACTGGTCTATGATGGTAAATCTTACCAAATATGCTATTCTCGCAATCTTTGATTCCTTCATCAATTGAATCCTCAGGCAAATCCACAACCTGTTCTTCTTCTGCAGTTAAACTTATCTGTTGCATTGACGAGGCAATGTCTTCTGTTCTGTGCAGATCTTCTTGGTCCTGTGAAGTTCCTTCTTCCATTTTCCACAAGAGGGAGTAAGAAAGATGGTGAAAAAGAGTTAAATTGAAGAAACAACTCACCAGAGGTGTACCAAATCCTCTTTGGATAGAGGAAGTAGCAGCAGTTCTCCGGCAGTAACTGTCAAGAACTGCTTTACACGGTGGGTAACTGCTAATGGAACACCAGTAACTGTATTAAAAACGGTGGCTAACTGAAAGGTAACTGCTGGAGGGGGAAGAGAGAGGACGTTTAGTACTATTCTTGTTTCTTCACTTTCTCTTTATTTTATTTTTTGTCACTATTTATTGTGTCATTTTAATCTGGTGATTTGACAAGTAAGAAGATACACGAATTTGTTATTATTTGCATGATTTTGTAGAATAAACTTTACTCTACAATACTATGAAAAAATTGACAAAAATTTACATGGTTTTGATATCCAAATAACCGAGTCAAAATAACCAAATTACGGATAAAAAAGTCAATCGAAGAGAAACAAGAAGAAACAGAGGTAGTATTTGCCAAAGAGTGGTGTTGTCATGGGGACACTCCCGTAGTAATTCTCATGAGAATCCCATGTGGCACAATATTAAACACTCAATTATTACTATATATTGATCATATGATTGAAAATTAGATTTCATTAATGTTTAATGGATAAAAAGATTGAGCTTTGTGTATTCCATATTGTGTGGTGCTCTATATCTAATGAGAGTGTGTCAATCACTTAAGAAGTGGTAGGCTCCACTGACAGTTTGTATAAATGGGACACTGAAAAATTTCTCTCTCATGGAAGTTACTACGGGAGCGTTCCCATGAGAACACCAATTCAAATTTATTGGCTGAAAGTAATTAGGATGAAAATGCAGCTGAATTGAAAATAAAATTTTTATTTCGTATAAGCTGAAATTATAGATTACAAATTAGATCATATTTAACAAAATTTACACACTTTCTATCAAATTTGCAAATTTAAACACTTTCTCTAGACAATTTTTTTTATAGAAATTATTTTGTCGTCATCCGAATTTGAACCCCAGACTTTATGTAGGGGCTTCCAACAGTCTGCCGCTTGAGCTACTACCCTAGCTGCCTATAGTCAATTTTAAAAAAAATAGAACCACGTATAAATAAATCCTGATTATGGTAATGTCGAAAACAGGTTAAAATTATATATCGTAACAAATAAAATTATCTAAAAATATAGATTTTAATCTAAGTGAGATTAAAATTTATGATACCAAAAATGCGTTAAGGCGCTCGTTTGAGTCCGGATATGAAATTCGTGAAGTTACTGAGCAATGTCATGCATCCTCCAGTGGACGTCACTTCAGTGGCCCTCGCAGCACAGTAAAAGGTATTGCAAGTTGGTTTTTACTGGCCTACCACTCCGTCCCAGCTCTTTCTTCCCATCTGACCTTTTTGACTCGTATTTGAGTCACTTTGACCGGGTGATTTGGATAGCAAAATGATACGATTTTTTGATAATTTTTTCACCATATTATAGAGCACCTTTTACTCTACAGCACCATGAAAATTATCAAAAAATTACATCGATTTGCTATTCAAATCATCCGGTCAAAGTGACTCAGTGAATAGTGACAAAAGTCAAATTGGGAAGAAAGAGCTGGGACAGAGTGGTACTATTTAAAATGACTGTTATAATTTAGCCGCGGGTTGTGACAGATGCCAAATAACTGGAAGTATCACGATATGTGACGACCTTCTAGAATCTACCTTTGCAATGTCACTGTCGTTCCTGGTCCATGGATTTATGGGTGGTCGGTCCTCAGTAGTCAGTACAGTTGATTTAATGTGAGATAAACAGAACTGGCACATAGGAAGTGCTTCTAGAAGCATATAATTGTCCCTCTTTGATTAGCAGAATTATACTACTACTATCTGTTTAGTTAAAACTAATGACAGTGATGTACATTTGAGAGTTGTGATATACCACACACATTCCATATGTTTATGCTAACAGTAAGCTTCAATAAGGCTTATTTTTCAAACATTAAACTAATGGCCTTGTGTCAATGATTTTCAAGTAATTAGTCTATTAGATTCATATAATAATTAAAAAAACATACATGTGCCGATGCATATATGAGTTACACATGGGTGTGTTTGTAGGTGAAAACTCGAAACCTAAAAGTCATACCATTATGGTTTATGCCTGGCTGTGGTTCGAGCTGGGTTGGATTGGGCGGCTACATACCATGGGTTCGGATTAGCTCCGGTTCAGGGTTGTCCGGTTCTGTGCAGTTATGAAATGGGTGGTGAGGATCTCTACACGTGTAAAGTTATTGTGCTACGAAAGTACAGTAGTTTTTCACGAAACTTATTCACGCGCCCTTGCAAGCTCTCTCTCACCCCTGGTCTTGGAGTAATTATTGCTTGCTCCAAGAACAAATATGACGTGGTGCTCTAATCAATACATCACAGGACACGTCAGGAACATGTAGGAATCCACTTTCTTTTGTCTGCCACTCATTCTCTTTCTTCCTGACGTGTCATGTGTTGTATTGATTAGAGCACCACGTGTATTTGTTCTTAGAGCAAACAAAAATTTCTCCTGGTCTTGCCCACTCTATCCCTAACCTCTATCTCTGATTCTCAGATCTCCCATTGATTTCACCGAACCAAAACTTTGAATCAACCTACAAATCAAGACGACAACATATTCATGAACATTGAAGAATTACATGTTGATTTCTTGCACCTTCATCTATATCTTTAAAATCATGTTATCTTTGTTCGTGTATTTTAGAAAATGGGTTTACTAAAAAAAAATGGGATGGACTATGTAGAAGCAGAGCAAATCGGTGAAGGTAAACATATTTTGATTCCAGATCTATGAACGGGGTCACTGAAACCTTAAGAAGCCAGCGCTAAAGAGAGAGGGGTCTATGGTGAATTATGGCCAACAGAGAGGGAGAGGAGATTGAAATATCTATCACTAGCATGCGTGTGGTTTTGAAAGGAAGAAGACAGTGACGTGTTTTGAGTTTAAGAAAAAGTAGTAACGTGGCTAAATATAAGCCCTCAGATTCCTACTGCACAAGAACTGCATGGATCCAAACCGTAGCAAAGCCATGTTGATATGTCAGTATCTGCGCAACCAGAACCCCATACATTACAAACTTGGGTGAGGGAATCTATTGAACCTATCAAAGAGCTCATATTCGAACTGAACAGCTAATTAGATCTTAACATAATACAAAATGCAAAGAGTTTGTTAGCGCCAATTTGTTCTAAAATCTTACACTGGGTGTAGACATAGAGCACTGGCCACTCAAAAAAAAAGTTATCGAGTTTGTCTAAATCAGAGAGCACTTTTCTTTAAAGTAAAGAATATTTCCATATCCACCAAAATGATTTATCATGTTTAACTAGTCCATTTCTGAAATATTTTTCTCAAATGACGAAAGAAACCTGCATTCGTATTAGATAAATTATACAACATTATAGTGAGTTGTAAACAAAAGAATAATGCTACATGAAAAAATTATTGATAAAACAGTAGACATAATGTTCTAATTTAGTAAAAGCGAACCCTACCATGAAAATGCTAACTCTTTAGGAAACAGTTACACCTAATCAAAGGTATTAAAACTGGAAATTCTGTCTAAACTTTTGTCTAAGATTCTGTCCATTTACTTGATAAAATTGTCATAGCTGATAATTTTAAGGCTCATACGTTTGTGATTCAAATCTTTAGCTTCTTGGTCGCCACGTTCACTACCTACCGAACTCAATCAGCCGAACCTTTTGAGGGAATGTTGTCCGAATATATCAAAATGCAGCAAATTAAGTGGCAGAGTGTTTATGCAACACCAATTCAACAATCGCTCATCAACAAAGCTAGAATTGTCATTTTTAGGATTCCATAAGAAGAAGACAATACGATTTGATAAAACGACATTTTATTGTCATAGCTGACAATATTCCTTTGGTTAATTGTACTTTTATTTTTTTAATAGTAGACAGTTTGTTGTCACCAATTTCAGAATAGAAAATGGGTTTGATGTTTAGGTTTGCTCAATTGCACATGGTGTGTTTGCTAGCATCCACCTAATTAGTGGATAATTGCAGGCTGTGATTACCTTTTAATTGGATTGTAGAGAAAACATCCACCAAGCTGGAGTATGACTTTACATCATTGTGAAAATGTTCGTCAAATATTTGTATCAATTTTGTTAGTCAAGTAACCTTTTCACAATGTACGAAAAAGATAACATAATATTAGTCTGAAAGAAATTTATGAGATAGTGATATGGTCCACGATTTGCATCACCCAAATGGGCTCTTCTTCGATTTGTATCACACATTGTTAAAATCTTTTTCACCGACATCTCCCATATTCTCTCTTCTTCGATTTGCATCACACATTGTTGAATGTTCTACCGACGTTTACCATATTTTATCTTCTCTTCCAATATACTATTCAGTTTGCAAGAAGTTGGTAAACTTTCTACCGACATCTTATCTTTAAGACCCTTTTGTTCCAATCATCTTGTCAGTTTGCAATAAGTCGGTAAATCTTCTACCAATGTCGACCATATTCTATGTTTTTCTCTTTAAAACTCCTCCTTCTGTGATTTAGGAAAGTTGAAGCAACTGTCTTCTCTCAACTGGGATAAAAAGAATGGGTAATTGATATGAACAACCTTTGTGGTTTGGGTATTTACCAGGTCACTACACTGACCTATGGGAAATGCCACAAACCACCCTTATTGCTAACTGACTTGGACGGAAACAACAAAAAATCCTTTATACCCCTACTGTTAACTAATTTTGTTATATGTATTTGTTTCTTCATTTATTAAATATCTGTACTACCTTTGCCTTTACCTACATCTAACATGTTTTATTTTTTTTTTTAAATACATTTAACATGCTATCAACATTTACTGATTGCTACAACATTTCCTTCCCATTCCCAACCGCAACCCAAAATTCACCGTCAATTTTGTCCACGCCACCCAAACCCAGAATCCCCGTCCACCACCACCATCGCCCTATCACCAACACCGCCATCACAAATCGAACTCGAAAAAGCAGAGAAGGAGAAATCAGAATCGTACCTTCGAAAAAAATCGGAATCGAACCCAGAAAATTGAAATTTGAATAGGAGAAGGAGATGACGAGAAGGAGGGAGGCAGCAAGGATAAGACGGGGATGAGGGAGGGACGAGAGAGAGAGAGATAAAGTCAGGAGAGAGAGGGAGAAGAACAGAAGATCGAAAGAGAAACAGAGAGAGATGTTGCAGCCGAATAAAAGAGGAGGGTAGGAAAGTTGTATTTCAACAGTTAGAAATACATCCAATGTCTCATATTGGACTTCAAGATTTCATTTGCATAAGATTTTATGGATAAAACTTCACATATACAACGGTTCGTAACAAATCTTGGTATTGTGAAGTTATATACACGACGGTTTTAACAAATCGCGGTATTTGAATTCAAATATACAACGGTTTTAAACAAACCATGGTATTTGTGATTTCAAATACTGAGGCTCCTTCCAAAGCGATGCAATTCTAAGTCGCAGTTCATAAATTGCTGTAATTAAAACAAATTAAACGACGATTTTACAAAGCGTCACTAAAAAAAGCGGTAACAAATCTGCTGTAAAATTTTACAAAAAAACAGCAGTTCTTTAAGCTGTTACTTTTAATGCCCGACTACAGCGATTTTAAGCTGCTGTATTTTAAACCGTCGTATTTGGACATTTTTTAAACTAGTGCTGGGACTATAGATCCCAGTTTCAGAATTGCATTTTTACATTTATTTATTTATTTATTATTTCAATTTAGCCCTATAATAATTGTATTATAGCCGCCATTTTGCTTTTTAAAATTTAAATTTTACTTTATTTTTTCTGAGTAGCCAACTCTTATAGCCATAATGGTAGTCAGAAATTGATGAGCTGCCACGTCTTGTAATGAGAAAAATCAATAAAAGTCAACAAAAGAAACAGAACGAAAAACATATATGACAAGTTAGGAGAAAAAATATATTGCACATATCTATTAGTAGTACATGATATTGTATCTGGAGAACCAAAATTGGCTCGCATCGTTCTTGACAAACATCTTGTAACGACGCTTGTAATGTTTGAATATTTTGATGGTTTTTAAGGATTTAAACTGAAGGAGGCGATGAAGCTCAAAACACAGGCTTTAGAACATTTACATGTGCGAAAGGAGCCATCGGGACCTCATGCAATGTCTTCATCTTGAAGTTATACACATTTCATTTTGAAGTTATACACATGGAGAACATAATTTGTTATTTTTCTTTGTTTTACTTTTTTTCTCATTAGATGACATGACATCCACATCACTTTCTGGCAACTAGAGCAGATTACTTATTAAGTTATTATTGTTGTTTTTAGTTTTATCCCACTATAAGAGATTTCTGGATCTCCCCGATAATTTACCCCTAACTTGAAATGGATGTTCCATCCCTTTTAGGGAATGTGACTCAAATGACGACTTATTTCTGTAACCTCGACTAATTAAAAGCACCTCTGCCCATCAAATGATAAGAGGATAGCTCTCTCAATTGTAACTTCATTGAACACGATTTAGGGACAATTACAAGATTTGAATCTACATTCCAATGCTACTTCATTGAGTCACTGGATTTCATTCATCCGGACTGATAACGTATAACATAGGTACTTCTTTTCTTTTTTTCTTTTTAATGCCGGTTCTAACCTATTTGACTTTCAAGGTCTCGTTTTGACCTCGTAATTTAGTTAGCAAGACGATGCAAGAAATATCTTTATGCTGGTTTATGCTGGTTGATTTTGGTGTACTACCAACATTGGTCCGATTCCCATCTCCGTGTCGGGTAAAACCCGGAGCGGCCCCCGTAATGTCGTCGGGTCCCCGAACCGGCACCCAAAGACATGTCATACACCGCCTTCACCATCGGATCGGACAGCGTGGCGTACGCATTGTGGATCTGCATGAAATCATGGCCGTCAGATGAATCGCCGGCGCTTGTGGCGTCCGGATGGTAGATCTTCGCCAAGCTCCTGTAAGCTCTCTTGATCTCCGCCGGCGACGCATTGCTCTTCACCCTTAAAACGTCGTATAGGCTCCCCGATCTCCTCTTGTTCACCGCCGTTGCTGTTTCGGTGAATGCGTGGGTGGCTGACTTGCAGTGAATTCGTCCGGGGAAGGACATTTGACGGACAGATTTCGGGGAACCGGCGAGAGAAATGCGGTTAAATGTGGGTGGTCGGAGTGAAGTTCTGGCCGGGAGAGTTAGAGTTCCGGTCATATTGCAGATTTGAGGATGAGTAGAATGAAGGAGAGGTGTGTGCCTTCTTGTAGGAGATAATGGTGGCAACGGAGAGAGAAAAAATGGTTGTATAAATAGAGGTCAAAATAAAATAAAATATCGAAATTATTTATTGAAGAAAGTCTCTGTGTGCTTAATCATCAACCGGCAACTCTTCTCACAACCCACGGGCTTTTTACTACTCTAGCTTCTAGAAGATCGGCGCATTCGTATTTTTCCGGTACAGAGACTCAAATCTTTACAAAACGTTAATGAGTGTGTGCTAAAATGAGATGAGAGATTATGAGATTGTTGGAATTAATAGTTGAGACGATAAGAGAAATTGTCAGAAAATAATGATGTAGAGCACGGAACTTTCACGAGCCGGAAATGACGTAGAATGTGACATGGAAGACACTTATGGCCAGGCACGAATTATGTGGGAATAAAACATTGGTACAATAATAATAATAATATCAGTATAGAGTAATAAATGTGGTTTGATGTTTGAACTAAAAATAAAGAATTCAATGTCCTCTTTTTTTTTATACATTTCTATGCGTAAAATTTAATTCCACATTGTGGGCTTGAATGCTAAATTCTTAAAATTTAATTCCTCGTTCGGATCGTCACCGGGTTCGGATCGGATTGGATCGGGTTTCATGCAGTTGATCCAAACCCGATGCGTAGATCCTTATAGTACGTGGTCGGATCGAATTCGGATCCGATCATGCTCATATTTGTAATAAAAAAAAATAACATAAAAAAATAAACACTAGTTCATACGCTAATGCATGTTTGTAAGTTACGAAGCTTAAAAAAACAAAATAAATTGCTTTATAGGTTGAAGTTACTATTGTATTCCTCGTGGAAGCGTAAGTGGGGAGGTAATATGTGTATATTTGTAAAGCACACATATACGTCTATGTCCTCCGATCCAAATCCGATCGGGTCTGACTTTCCGGATCCAAATCTGATCCATTTTCAGTTGGATCGGATTTGGATCCGATCCAATCGGCTCGGATTGCTCGGATCTCAGATCGAATCGGACCATATTGCCATCCATATTTGCCGCTGACGATGGATTTCAAGAACTAGCTAGTTGTAGGTTTGGAGTTTGGACGTAACAGTAATTAGTATTATTATTCTCTTTTTTTTAAAAAAAATATATATATATACTTCCACCGTTACGTTAAAAGCTTTCTATTTTGACATTTTTCACCATTCACCGTGTCACTTTGATCCGATCATTTGGTTAGCAAAATGATGCAAGAAGTTGGCAATCTTTTTATAGTGTTGTGAAGTTAACTTTGTTCAACAATAACATAAAAAAAATTAGAAAATAACATTTATTTTTTTATTCAAATTATCGGATAAAATGATATAAGTACGAGTGAAAAAATTAAAATAGACGGTTTCTAGAAAAATAGAACAAATAGTTATTTTAACTTTTTACATACGCAATTACGTGGCGCCTATTCATTTTCATATGTCATTTCAATGTTATAACCGGCCAAGGCTCCTAGAAACCCATTTGCACTGTCAAATGTCAATGTTGTTCCTCGTCCGAAGATTTATTACGCCTATTCTATTATTTGGTTTTCGCTTTCAACAAAAAGTCCAGAGTGACAAGATTTTCTTATACAGGAACTCGCACATGGGAAGTGCTTCTAGAAGCTCTCATCCATCAATGCGCTCCCTTAATTAAGAGCATATTACTGTCTCTCTTCGTTTAGCAAAATTATTTGTTAAAACTAATGAAAGAGACATTTTGAGAGTTGTGCTCTACCACACACACTGCAAATGTTTATGTTAATCCTAACCTCCGATATGGCGCTTTTCCAAACAGTTAATTATGTTGTTTTGTCGATGTGCATCCCTTAGGCGACACGGCTACGAGACGAGTAGGACAAGCTCGCACCCTCCAGATTATCTCCAAGACGAATCAGCATTTAATTAGTCGTTAGTTTATTTTATATTGTTATGTACTTTTTTCGAATTAGGGGGAATATAGCTGTAGATACTGCTTTCTGACATGACAGATCTTGGCCACGTGGCAACCATCTAGCACACCATATTGTGCTCCACACACACTGGATCACCAGCCGAGCTGATCCATGTGGGGGCTGCGAGACAGAGCCCTCGCATACCACTGCACGGGACTTGTAGGGACTTAGTGGTTTGGAGGCTAGAGTAAGCCCTGTCGCGTGCGAGCCAAGCCCGCGCGCGACCCTTAGTAACCGTTTTGAGAGATCTATGGCACGAGCTCCCTAGACCCGGTCAATCCGGTCAAACCCGGTCAACCTCGTAACGGTTCCGGTACTCGCGCACCACGTGCTCTAACGGTTCCTATATACTCGGACGAACGTGCCGTTATGGTTAAGCTAATTAAGCCGCCATTAATGGGCGCATTAACCACACTACAACGGTCATGTTCTCCAGTATATATAGATCGTTACCCTTTCCATACAAAGGAGAACACACTGCCATACGCGGAAGCTCTGCCAAACCTCTGTCTCTCTCTCAGACATTGCTACTGACTTACTCTCTCCCTACACACACCCCTACTCTTCCTGTGCGATCCCTGATCCACTACGCACGGTGTACACGGAGGTCTCCCTGCCGGAATCTCTTGTGCACATTTTGGTGAACCCGACGTGAACTTACCAGCAAAAGCAACCATGTCTCAGGAGGACGATGTCAGCAACCGATCGCCTTCCACCGAAACTCCCTCGGGAGACGAGGCCCGCCGTACTCCGACGACTCCCGGCGAGGCACCAACTTTAGAGTCTTTGGATGCCACTGTCCAAAGTCAGGCAAAAGCCCTCAAGTCTCAGTCTGCGCAGTTAGAACGGATCTTGGCCGTTCTGGGCACCCTTGCGCCAAATCCTCCACCAGCCACCGCTATCCCTCAGGGAGGAGGAACCCCTACCGCTCCAGGATTGGGAGTGTCAGCCACGCCTCCCAACCCTCATCTGCAAACTCCACCGTCAGCCACGCAGCTGCCTTCGGTCCAAGGGTCAACGGCACAAATGCTACCCCCTGCTGCTCACGCCTCTCAGCCCCCGGCTTTGGCGTCCAACCCAGCTCTGCAGTACGCTCTGCCTCCACCAGCGACAATCTGGGGAAACGCGGGTAGTCAATACGCTCCCAATCCTCCGGCGGCATATGTGTCGCCACCGCCTACGGCAACCCCTCCGCCAGCTACCGAGGGGAGCATTCCAGAATGCATGACGTCTTTGCAGAAGCGCGTGGACTCCATCTTGGCTCATCAGTCGTTCGCGGATACCATCATCCCGAAGCTAGACAACGATCCACCCATTCCACGAGAGATCTATCTCATGCCTAACCCGGCGGGGTACAAGGCTCCCAAATGGGATAAGTTCGAGGACGTCAATGGAAACGCTCATGAGCATGTCATGCGTTTCATTGATGTCATGGGTCCATACGGAGCCGATCCCAAGCTGCTGATGCGAGAATTCCCAAAATCTCTTGGGAATGTAGCATACAAATGGTACCGAACATTGGAGGCCGGATCTGTGAAGACTTGGGACGACATGGTCCAGAAGTTCTATACCAAGTTCTTCCAGATGGAAGAAAAGGTGACGATGATCCATCTCTCGCGGATGTATCAGAAACGCGAGGAAGATGGAATCACTTTCATCAAGAAATTCAGAGCGAAATCCTTGGAGTGCAAGGATCCAATGCTCGAAAGCCGGCTCGTAGAGATATGCCTGCAGTGCATGCGAGATGAATACAAAGGCATGCTAATCAATTTGCAAACACCTACGTTTTCAAAGCTCATCGAATGCACGATGAACATCGAGCCCATAGTCGAGAGACAGAGAAAGAAGAACGCTCCAGAACGACCTGCGAGCGGCACCACCTACAAGATCGGCAGATTTGGCTACAAGCGGGGACGCGAAGCTGAGGTCAATACAGTTTCGCCCCAGAAGCAAGCAAAAGTTGCAAACTTCGACGCACCGCCTCTGCCATGCTCGGTGGAGGAAGCGAGCGATCTCTGCAGACAGTGGCGCAAGGACGGCGTCCTGCCACCGCTCGAGAAAGCACCCTCCAAGGAGATGACGAGGGACCCTAAGTGGTGCGAATACCACGGCAAGGTCATGCACCCCACAGCCGAGTGCAAGAAGCTCAGATTCGCGTTCGATCAGAAGATGAAGAACGGCGAACTCATCGTCAGCGACCACCGGAAGGATGTGCGTAACAACCCGCTGCCTGCCCATACAGATTCGGGCTCAAAGGGCAAAGAGGTCGCCATGATCTCGATAGTGGACTTGGAAGAAGTCGCAGAGGATGGTCTACCCATCATCGCTGAAGTCCATGAAGATGAAGACTACAGCATGGACACGGAGGATGAGCGTGCCGACCGCATGAAAGGGTCGCACGGCTTCAACAAATTCTTCAACGAGATGAACTTCTCCGAAAAGTGCCGAACGGATATGACAAAAGCAATCTTAAGGATAGCGGAGGACTACGAGGAGAACCTCGTGGTCTCCGACGGGAAAGTCATCAGGGCGTCCCGTTCCACAGAAAAGATTATGACCTTTTCTGCCAGCGACAAGAAGACAGATGCGAGCCACCAGAGGCCCCTGTATGTGACCGCCATCATCAACGGCGTCGAATTCAAGCGAGCATTCGTCGATGGAGGAGCAGCGGTCAATGTTGTTCCACTCCACACACACTGAAGCTAGCAGGGATCCCCGAGCACAAAGTAGTCAAGCGTCCATCTCCACTGGTGAGATTCGGAAGTGATTCTAGAATGACGATCGGATGGATCCGCCTAGGCGTTCAGATCGGTAAAATCAAGTGCTCGGCGAAGTTCTATGTCATAGACGCGAACACCACATATCACATGATCATAGGTCGAGCCTGGATTCATCGCTTCGACGCAATCCCTTCGACGGCTCACCAGGTGATGAAAGCTATCTGGAACGACAGGATTGTCGAGATACCGGCCTCAACTAACCCGTTCAACTTGGACGAAGCACATCTCAGCGAGGCGGTGTGGTTCACCGAGATGGCGGACGAGAAAACACCCGGACCATTCAACCCTACTCCTTTACCTCTCTGGGAGGACATCAAGGACCAGTCACCTGCGGGCGTGATGGTGACAAGGGAAGATGCCAAGGAAAAGCCGCCTACACACGAAGAGGCGCCGCGTATCGCATATCATCGGAAGAATGTGTACACTCTGAAGAGGATTGCAAAGCATGACCCCGAGGGTAAGGAGATAGAGAGCTTCTACGCCAACGGGAAGAAATGCTATCGCATATGAAGGTGCGCGGGGACGTCCTCACACGGGCATGGGGATGTCCCTGGGCAAATCAATCAAATCGAGCAAGTTGCGCTGACAGAAGAGCCAACACAGGGCACTCCAGACGAGAAACTCAAAGAAGCTCCCGAATGCATGGAAGACAGGCCAAGACCACAAAAGCAAGAGCTAAAGGAAGTGTTCCTCAGCCCGAACGAGGAAAAGAAAAGGCCAGTCTTCCTGAGTGCGGACCTCACAAGCGAAGAGGAACAAGGACTGCTGCAGCTCCTAACTGAATACAAGGACGTGTTCGCATGGGAATATGATGAGATGCCAGGTCTGGACACGAGCATCACCATGCACCGTTTAGACATCATCCCAGGGTCTAAACCGGTCAAGCAAAGCACCAGAAGCTTCAGGCCAGAGCTCAACGTGAAGATCAAGAAGGAGATTGTTAAACTCCTAGACGCCAAGTTCATAGAGCCAAACCACCATCCCACATGGTTGGCCAACATCGTGCCGGTGGTAAAGAAGAACGGACAGCTCCGCATCTGCGTGGACTTCCGAGATCTCAATCGCTTCTGCCCTAAGGACGATTTCCCACTGCCTAACATCGATTTGCTCATTGATTCAACGGCAGGCCATCGCATGTTCAGTTTCATGGACGGTTTCAGCGGGTACAATCAAATCAAGATGGATCCCGAAGATGCACGGAAAACTGCATTCATCACTCCCGTGGGGGTATTCAACTACACGGTAATGCCGTTCGGTCTTAAGAACGCAGGCGCAACCTATCAGCGGGCCATGATGGCTCTATTCCACGACATGATGCACAAAGAGGTGGAATTCTATGTGGATGACCTGGTAGTCAAATCCAAGCATGAAGCAGATCACCTTGCAGACCTGCGAAAGGTGTTCAACAGATGCAGGAGCTTTCAACTGAAAATGAACCCCATGAAATGCGCATTCGGCGTGACCTCGGGGAAGTTTTTGGGATGCGTGGTCCATCGCCAAGGGATCGAGCCTGACCCTGCGAAAGTATCAGCCATCACCAGCATGACGCCACCTCACGACCAAAGTACCTTGAAAACATTCTTGGGAAAATTGTCATATCTGCGGAGATTCATCCCAGCAATCGCCGAAATCACATGCTGTTTCAGCACTCTTCTCAAGAAGGACGCCGCGTACAACTGGGCTCCTGACCACGAAGCCGCATTCGAAAAGCTAAAGGAGCTACTCACATCTCCAAAGATAATGATCGCGCCTCAACTGGGATCACCGCTGCTGCTATATCTTACATCAACAAGGAAATCTATAGGAGCACTCTTGGCTCAGGTGTATGAAGGCCAAGAGAGGCCCATCTATTACATCTCTCGCATTGTGCAGCCTGCTGAATCAAGGTACACAGACATCGAACGTCATTGCCTTGCTTTATTCTTTGTGATAGAGAAGTTGAGACACTATTTTGCATCGCACAAAGTAGTGGTGGTCACCAAAAGCGACCCCATAAGATACTTGCTAACTCACACTACTCCGGGCGGGAGATTGGCGAAATGGTACATGACCATCTCTCAATACGATATCACATGCGTGAAACCAAGAGCGATCAAGTCGCAGGCGGTAGCAGATCTGTTGGCACAGTTTCCCGACAACAGCCACGAACCCGTGATCGAGGAAGAGCTCGAAGGTCCTGAAATCTACGCGATCGACGTGCCCTATTGGACCCTCCACTTCGACGGTTCGTCAACCAGAAAAGGCGGAGGCATTGGGATAGTCTTGACAAAACCAGACGGAGAAGTCATACATATGTCCGCAAAACTCAACTTCGCAGTCACGAACAACGAGGCGGAATACGAGGCTCTTATCGCGGGGCTCCGTGCGGCGAAAGCTTTGGAAGTGAGCAACTTAACGGTCATGGGAGATTCCAAACTGATTGTTAAGCAAGCCTCAGGCGAATATGGTTTAAAGGAGATCAACCTCCTGTCATACCGCACCCTAGTGCAAAAGCTGATGCAGCAATTCTGCGACGTGAAATACGAGCACAAGCCCCGAGCGGACAACAGGCATGCAGACGCCTTAGCAACTCTGGGATCTAAGGTCAGCATAGACAAATGCCCCGCAAGGATTTCCATCGAAGTGCGAACATCGTCGGCGTTAACAGAAGATGCGTGCGACGACGAACACATGGATGACGCAGACTGGCGAAAAGCAATACTGCAAGCTATTGCGAAAGGCACCAGCAGCGAAAGCTGGGCACTCACGAAAGGATACTGCATCCACGACAACACCCTTTACTACAAGGGTCCTGGAGGAATACTCATGCGATGTGTTTCCGAGCAAGAGGGACAACAGCTGTTAGAAAAGATTCACAAACACGCTTGCGGAGAAAGCGAGGTGTCAATCTACAGGAAAGCTCAGAGATATGGCATTCATTGGCCAGGCATGTCAACAGCTGCAGCCCTGATACAAGGGAAGTGCGAAAGTTGCGCACTAATCAAAGATTCTCTACTCGTCGCTCTAACCGATGACGACACAGACTGGAGGAAGCCATTGTTTGAATTCCTCACCCAGGGCACCGCACCCGAATCGAGAAAAGAAGCCGAAAAATTGAAGAGGAAAGCTTCTCGATATGTGGTTCAGGAAAACCTGCTTTGGCGAAAAGGTCACGAGGGCAACTTGCTGCGATGCCTAGACGGCAGGGAAGCACAAGAAGTCATGGACCTTTCTCATCAGGTGGAACACCAGGGAGGTGCGAAATTATGCAGACAGCTCCTCTCAATCGGATACTTCTGGCCCACGATGGAAGTCGATTGCCGCACCAAGGTGCGACGCTGCCAAGAATGCCAATTCAAAGGGAACCTAGTGCATGCTCCCGCCGTGGATCTACATGCATTAGGGACGCCATGGCCATTTCACACATGGGCTTTGGACTTCATCGGCCCCATCCGACCAACGTCACATGGGAACCATTTCATTCTCACCGCAACCGAGCTGTTCACCAAATGGGTGGAAGCAATACCACTGAAGACGGCAAACGCGCTGGCTGTGGTCAACTTCATCCAGGAAAACATCGTATGCAGGTTCGGAATCCCAAATACCATTCTTTCAGATAACGGTACTCCTTTTGTTAATCGCCAGGTAGCTACGAAACTCGCGGAGTACAATATCAGGCAGATATGCTCTACCCCCTATTATCCAAAGGGAAACGGACAAGCCGAAGCGACTAACAAAACGCTGTTGAGAATTCTGAGCAAGATGGTCGCAGATGACCACAAGAAGTGGGCCGACTCCCTTAACATAGCTCTGTGGGCCTACAGAACTTCTCCAAGGACACCCACAGGGGCCTCGCCATTTCTACTATGTTATGGGGCTGAAGCTGTAGTACCTGCGGAGGTCAGAGTCAATTCGGCAAGGCTGGCCTTCCATGCACTCTATGAAAATCAACGCGATCATGACTTAGTCTTGCTGGAAGAAAAGCGAGAACGAGCCAAAAGGACTAACAAGCGGTACCAAGAAAGAATCGCTCGCGCCTACAACAAGACAGTCCAGCGACGGGATTTCGCAGTTGGCAACCTGGTCTTGCGCGCATCTGACCACTGCATGCGAGAAGCAACTCACCCAAAGTTCGCAGCTAATTGGGAAGGACCCTTCGAAGTCACAGAAGTCTTCGATAGTGGCTACTGCAGCATACGAAGGTTGCACGGCACAACCTCAACTCCAAGCTCAGTCAACATGCGCTGGATCAAGAAGTACTATCCCTGACTTCTCTTATTTCATACGTTTTATGATAACGTTGCTTAATGTCTCATGTGGCTATGATCGACGCGATCTCCTCTCCCATATGAGAGGATTGTAATCCTATCTCTCCCATATGAGAGCGCTATAATAAAAGAATTCTCCCAAATGAGAAGTTCATATTTCTAGCCATTTATTTTGCTCTATTTAATTTGTTATTACTGTTAACAATGATTTATTCGCTGCAATAGCAGTTTATACAACTGCGATCCTAAGTGATCATCAAAGCCTATCTCTTACGATAGCAGCAAATACAAACGCGATCCTAAGTGATCATCAAAGCCTATCTCTTACGATAGCAGCAAATACAAACGCGATCCTAAGTGATCATCAAAGCCTATCTCTTACGATAGCAGCAAATACAAACGCGATCTTAAGTGATCATCTAAAGCCTATCTCTTACGATAGCAGCCAAATACAAACACGATCTTAAGTGATCATCTAAAGCCTATCTCTTACGATAGCAGCCAAATACAAACGTGATCTTAATTGATCATCTAAAGCCTATCTCTTACGATAGCAGCCAAATGCAAATGTGATCTTAATCGATCATCTAAAGCCTATCTCTTACGATAGCAGTCAAACGCAAATGCGATCTTAATTGATCATCCAAAGCCTATCTCTCACGATAGCAGTCAACACGAATACGATCTTAATTGATCATCTAAAGCCTATCTCTTACGATGGCAGTCAATGCAAACGCGATCTTAAGTGATCATCCAAAGCCTATCTCTTACGATAGCAGCGAAATACAAAAACGATCTCAATCGATCATCTAAAGCCTATCTCTCACGATAACGGTTTATACAAATGCGATCTTATATGATCTTCTCAAGCCTATCTGTTACGATAGCAATTTATACGCAAAGTGATTTTAGTTGATCACCCAAGCCCGTCTGTTACGGTGGCAATGTAAGTGCAGAATCATCTTGTTGGATCTTCTAAAGGTCTATTTGCTGCGATAGCAATTTATGCGAGAAACGATCTCAAGCAATTCTCTAATAAAGCCTATCTTCTATGATAGCAATTCGCACCACTCAACGATCTCAATTGATCTGTTAAAAAACTATCTGTTACGATAGCAAAGTTGTGAACATGATCTCATATGATTTACAACGACCAACTACAAGCCCATCCGTCAAGATGGCACAGCTGCGAAATTACGATCTCGAATGATCTAGCGAAACATCTGCGAATTGACATCGCATATGTGAAATCATTACATGGCATTATGCAAGGCAAAACAAGCCAAAACGCATGCGAAATTGTATTTTGTTGCAAAGAGAGCAGATAATACAAAAGCTATATATCATTATGAGTCAAATGACTTACAATTTATCTATCTAGATAACAGCTTACAAGCGAAAAGCTCGAATCTAACTACGCAGCCAACATGGCTTACAATACATTCGAAAAATGGCTGATAAGCCAGCAGAGACACGGTACGGAAACCCGGACTGCAAAGAATGAACCCCCCTGGCTTCAAACGCCGGCTACACAATGCCCAGATCTGCAGGTGAACATCTGTAGCAAGGGGGATCTTGCTCTAAAAAGAGCCACATGAAGCCGTACGCTCGACATCCTGCTATCCGACAAGACCGTTGTCAGATATGCTCCCCATTACATTTGCCCAAGGAACCACCGGTTCCAGCGATCAAACTGCAAGCAGAAGCTCCAAAGGGCAAGGGCTCCTTGTAGACGGGGATGAACACAGCGGTTCGCAACCCTGAGTTCAAGAACGAAGAGGCAAGAAACCCCCCTCCGGAGATGCTGGAGGAGAATCCCGCCGTTCATTACGAGACGGTAGCACGGTCACTTCGGCGCTGCACCTTGCCACGAGGCGGCAGGAAACATGACCTGCACACATAATACACGAAGAAATTTCTTCGAACACACATGAGATATTATCTGCATCCTCTTTATGATGGTTATAAAGAGCAATAAGCCTCATAAAGTGGATCTTGGAAACTATTTCTATAGCACAAAGCGCAAACTCAGGATTCAAAACTTGAATTTGCCATGAATCAACGAAAAACAAGCGTTGAAGCCAGCAGTCGTAAGGACTCACGGCAAAGCACATGTTTGGGACGAAGAACCCAAATGGCAAAGACAGGGTTTATATAGACCCTGTGGAGACTCTTCGGTTGCCTAAGATGAGTCAGCAAAATTCAAAAAGAGGGTAAGTTCAATCACTTACGCCTTGAAAAGCGGTAACAATCAATTACCCTACTAAAGGCTACGACGATTCAGTTGCGTATCCTAATAAATGACGGATAGTCATGATTCGGATGGACTTCCCAACGGAAGCGTGCTTATCTGCCGAGAAATTAGCGCGAAAATCAAGCAGAGAATCAATTGCTAATGTCATAATTGGATATGCACAGAAATGTCCAATCAAATCCCGAAAAGGGCAAAACGGGCAAACTCATTGTTTGTTGTTAAAAAAAAAGGGGGGGAGAAACCCTAGCAACATTACATTAATGTTTCGAAACATTACATTAATGTCTCAGCCATTTTCCTGTTTTCTTTTCAAAATTCGAAAAGTCAAAACAAATTCTTGATTAAGGAGTCTTGGGGCTCGAACTGCTCGCTCAGCTTCTCCACTTGTTTCACTTCTTGCTTCAGTAGCTCGCACTTGGCATTCATTTCGTGATACAGCTTCAAAGCTTCATCAACCTTTTGCTTTTGCTGCTCCACCTTCTGCATCTCAGCTGCGAGATTCTGGTGACCGAGATTCAAAGTTACAGCTGCGCGAATCAGTGTAACTCTGTCCTTGAGGAATTTGAAACCAAGTCTGCCTTGGACTTTGAACAGGAGATTTTGGCACATGCCACACAGCAATTCAGCACTCTGGGCCGAAATGGTCGCAGGTGTAGTCGCAGACAGCTGCTCCAGTATCCAGATGGCTTCAGTAAGGAATAGCCTCCTGTCAAAAGGTCCGATCTCCAGAGATCTCACAAACGATCGGGGGTATCTGAGACGCATTCGAACCACCCAGTCCACATCGGTTTGCTTCAAACCTGAGACATCAAAAAAGAGTTATAATGTAAAAACTCGCAAGCAAATAATGCGACGTGCGAACGGTAAATCTTTACTTACCAGTGCCTTCCAGAATTTCATGAAGAGAAGGGATGCGGGCCACTGGGTTGTTCGAAGACTGCCCTCGCTCCATGGCTCTCCTATCAGCTGCGAGCTCCAACCTCTCATAGTCAGGAGGAAGAGTGTAGGCCGCACCAGCTGCGACTGCATTCCCAACCTGCGAGCCCCAAATGCTCCACGCAGGAATAGGTGCTTCTGGCTCAGTCATCGCCGGAGGCGAAGGGACAGCCGAAGTCGCTGGGCGGAGGACACTCCCAGATGCGAAAACATTAGCATCACTTGTCCTTTCTTCCTCACCACCGGTACGGACACCTTCGTCCATCGGCACAGCATCAGCTTCGACATCATCGGAAAGTTCGATGACATCTTCGGGAGGCTCGCTTATGTGCCCAGCAGCTGCGACGGGCTTCTCGGTATGGGAGCTCGGAATTGGAACATGGGATGCGGAAGGCTGACTTCTCTGCTCCAGCTCAGGTTCCTCAGCATGACCTGCGATACCAAATGCGATAATGTGAGGTAACTTGTGTTATAAGTTATTTCGCTATCTTTACTAAAGCTAGGAATAAGCACCTCCACGCGAAGGTGGGATTGAGGTATCCTCATCGTACACTAGGGACGTGGAACCGTGCCCTATCAGTGTGTCCTCACTAAGCAAATCTTTAAGAGAAGCGTGACCTGGGATGCGAGTAAACCAGTCATGATTTTGCCTCAAGTGGCTACAGCCTAGTATGTGCATATCACTCAAAATAATTACCTGAGGGTTCTCCGCATTTTCTTACCAACCAACGGCGAATGTCAGGCTTTGACACACCGTGCTTTAACGCACCCACAATTACATCTCTATAAGTAACTGCGAGATTGAAGATCTCACCTTTATTGCCACCTGCGATCTCTTCGAAGTCCGCTTGGACTTGCTCTAGCTCTGCTGCATCCTCTCCGGGAACCTCATCTTCCTCCTCCACATGAGGAGCCACTTCTTCGGGAAGCTCGTCTTCCTCGCCAACCGGACGCACTAAGTCGTCGACATGCTGCTCTTCGAGGCTCCGCTGTTTCACACGCTCGAGCTCCTCTTCCTCTCGCTGCCTTCTTCTTTCAGCAGCCTCCGCGGCTGTCTTCCGGGACTCAGCAAGAACATCCTCGCTTATGGGATCATCTGAAATGCCAGAATGGGCATCTCTCTTTTGCCTCTTGGCCACAAGGCCACCAACGGCTTCATCATCATCATCTGCGAATACACAATTGGTTCAAAGAAAAGAATTGCCAAGAAGTTATGATAACGGGCAAGGAGATGCGACAGAAGTACCTCCTGATTCTTCCTCGCGCATCACAACTGTTGCTTCTTCTTCTTCATCACTTTCCTGGGGCTCCTGCCTCTCTTCCTCTTCCTCTTGGTTGAATGGAACGAAAGTCTCAACTGCGAGATCTTTTCGCACTTTGCTGGGCATACGACCCTTGACTTTGTCCTTGATGGAAAGGGACCTCACTGGGGGAGAAGCTGGAGCACTCCTAGGGGAAGAAATCGTAATTCCCTTTTGCCTAGGTCTTTTCACTTTCGGCGCCGCAGTCACTGGAGGGGACGGGTCATCTCTAGGAGGAGACGGAGCCGGAGGGTTGTCTATCAGCGAGTCAGCAAAAGTATTCATGACTGCGCGAACCCTTGTTTCGACCTCGGCATCCATCCTCCATGCTAGCCGGAACGACTCCCCTTTCCTTCTGGT
This sequence comes from Linanthus parryae, assembly GCA_023055425.1. Lineage (NCBI taxonomy): Eukaryota > Viridiplantae > Streptophyta > Magnoliopsida > Ericales > Polemoniaceae > Linanthus > Linanthus parryae. Next base: position 5,407,248 of record JALGPY010000023.1, on the reverse strand, counting down.
GGCAACAATGGTGTCCACCAGCGACTTGGAGCGATCACCAGCTGCGAACCTCCGCACATGACACTGAAACAGTACAGAATGAAAAGCATCAGCGCAAGGAAATCAAAAAGCTTAAAGCACACAAAGAAATTGCTTACCTCAGCAAACGCCTTGCTATATTTGATGACATGCGTGTCGCCCTTCTTGATTGCGTCGACTTGCTCCTTCAGAATGAAATCGGGGCACAAATGGTTCTCGCGGTCCCACAGCGAGTAGCAACCATACTCAGACTCGCTCAAACTGCAATTGGGGCGAAACGGAAAAGAGTTTCTTTTGATCAAGGGGGCCCTTCCTGGCTGTGCCGCCGCCTCCGTCTCAATCCTCGTTTGCTGGGCAACCCAGTATGCGAGCCAGTTCTGGGAACAACCACCCTTGCGAGTTCCCGCAGGCTGCTCAAAGGGAAGATTGCTCATGAGGACCGTCTTGCACTCCTTTGTCAGCAAACGCTTGTAGCACCCTCTGTAATAGACTGGGGCCAGATCGATGGGGCCACCGCATCAAAACCAAACTGAGGAGAGACCCGAGTGGGGTCAACATCCACTGTAAGCCTTTCATACCTTGGCGCGAGCTCACGAATATGCTCTGCAAGGGCAGGAAGGGAACCTCGCAGACACCAACAAAAGAACTCACGATAGCGCTCGTGGAAATGCGGCCCCTTTTCAAAGAGAAGTTCTTCTGACAAGACCATACCTTTGGAAGGGTATAGCTTTGGAAACCACCGCACATTCTCGACACGTGTGGCATAGGGCCTGGCAGTAAACTCCTTTCGTTTGTCGCATATCAAACTCCAAGTACACTTGGTGTTGCTTGCTCCAAACCATCTCGCAGCCCTTCCGCTGTTGCGCGCTTCTGTCTCGCCTGGGGGACACCACTTATCAAGTGGGAGGGGAGTTGGAGCATAAGACGGCCAGCGCTCGAAAACCCACATTGTCAAAAAGCTGATATTGACAAAGGTCAGAACATCGAGGCGGCCACGCGATTCCCTCATCGCCAGAACCAGCTGATCCAGCCTATAATATAGCGTGCCCAAGACCAAGGGTCCGAGTGCGACTCTCTGGCCAAGAGCGAGCCTCACGGCAAGTGGCAGCACATGGTAGAAGACCCCGTCATGGGGGTGACCATCAATCAGATACCTCGACAGCCAAGCACAGAGAAAGGCACAGAGGGTCAAATGATAACCCTTGCCCTCTACGTAATTCTCGGCCTCCGGGTTCTCGCTCAAAAGCTTCTTAGTAATGCTGCTGTTCGCATAGTCTCGGAAGAAGTACTGCAACCACTTGTTCCAGGTATTCTTCGCAGACGTATCAACCAGCTGCCAGTTCGGAAGAGGCTTTGTAGTGGTCCACCGAGTGGAGATTTTCTTTACCTCTGCTAGGCACTCCTCCATCTGCGCGTACAAGGCCATTTCCGCAGATGTCCTCAAGTGACTCAAGGGGTCCACCTCGCCCATGGGGGAAAGCTCATACAGCATTTGAACGTCCTCGAGCGTGGGGGCAGCCTCGAACTCAGCAAAATGAAATGTGTGAGTCGCAGGCGAGTAACGGGACAGAAGGTCTAGAAGCATGGACTGATCCAACTTCACGGCAGCACCCTTCATAGCACGGATAGCAAAGTATACGCCGGCTTCATTGAGAGTCTCGGCGTGATGATCCAACACGTGGTCAATCCACTCATCCATATAGTCCAATTTCTGGACGAACGCCTGAGTAGAAATCGCAGTGTATGGGAAGTGCCCATTCTCGATCCCCAATCGAACCACATCCTCGGAGCCAACCAACTCGAGCAAGGCTGAGTTAACTGGGCGAGTCAGTGTCAACAATCGCTCAACTGGAACAGGATCAGGCATCCTCTTCGCCTTCACCCTCGCATGATAAAAATCTTTCCCACCCAGAAAGGGGGCTTTTCGCCACAGAGCCTGCGGAAGCTCCGGCATCTCTTCATCTTCCTTGACGGGTCTGGTTACTCTTGTCTTGGCCATTCCTGCGAAAGGGCAAGAAAAAGGGGGGAGAAATACCACACTTCAGTTTGAATTTTGGAATTCGAGATCTATGCAAAGGAAAGCAAACAGTTCCGGTACCGATTTCAGAAATTGGGGAGTTGCAAGATCCAATATTGTTGAAAGATTAAAACGAAGCGGGTTCAAAGATCAAAGCCTCTTCACAAATTTCATGGGTTTACAGATTCAACGCAGTTCAAGGCAAACACTGGTATTTTAAATCAAAAGTAAACGAGGCCAACCTTGTTTCCTTGAAGCTTGCTTGGATATGCACAATTGAAGAATACGATTTGCAGTTCTGAACTGGTGATTGATTATCTGGATCTGCTCTCGAAGATCTCCGGGTACCATTCACTTTAAGAGAAAGAAGTGATGTTTTGCAATAATGGGATACAAGGTATTTATCCAAAAGAATGAAGGGTTGCGTCCCTTCAGTAGTCGAATCGCAACCGTCACCGTCGTATCGCGCAATCACAGGACGGGCTGACGTCACGCCTAAAAACCTAAAGGTCAGACGGCACGACTCTAGGGGTTTTAGGTCATAATGACACGCACGGGGGCTGAACTTACCCGTATTTGAATTGGTGCGTGGCGGCGACGCGCATGTTGGTTTCCGCGCATGGAAGCCTATACAGCTATGAGCCTTCACGCGCAGAAAGGGGGCTAATGTAGATACTGCTTTCTGACATGACAGATCTTGGCCACGTGGCAACCATCTAGCACACCATATTGTGCTCCACACACACTGGATCACCAGCCGAGCTGATCCATGTGGGGGCTGCGAGACAGAGCCCTCGCATACCACTGCACGGGACTTGTAGGGACTTAGTGGTTTGGAGGCTAGAGTAAGCCCTGTCGCGTGCGAGCCAAGCCCGCGCGCGACCCTTAGTAACTGTTTTGAGAGATCTATGGCACGAGCTCCCTAGACCCGGTCAATCCGGTCAAACCCGGTCAACCTCGTAACGGTTCCGGTACTCGCGCACCACGTGCTCTAACGGTTCCTATATACTCGGACGAACGTGCCGTTATTGTTAAGCTAATTAAGCCGCCATTAATGGTCGCATTAACCACACTACAACGGTCATGTTCTCCAGTATATATAGATCGTTACCCTTTCCATACAAAGGAGAACACACTGCCATACGCGGAAGCTCTGCCAAACCTCTGTCTCTCTCTCAGACATTGCTACTGACTTACTCTCTCCCTACACACACCCCTACTCTTCCTGTGCGATCCCTGATCCACTACGCACGGTGTACACGGAGGTCTCCCTGCCGGAATCTCTTGTGCACAATAGCGTATAAAGTTTGTTTCAGGAGGGAGGTTAGTGTCTTTTACTATTTTATTTACGCTACAAAAATACTGTTCTAGCGTTTTTATTCATGAATTGAAGAAAAAAATTCCGTGTTTTGGTTGGAAACCCTAGTGTCCGTGTGTGTGTGCCCAATTGATAGCAACTTGCTATCAAATTGGTGCTTTCATTGACGTTTCACCACCCACAACTGGTGAAATCATGACAACCTAGAAGATAACCATCAGAGATTTGGCAGAACAACCGCCCAATTATCAGTAGCAATGAAAACTATGTGTACGAATATGACAACTATGCAGACGAATTTGAGCACTCAAATCTCAACTGTAGCGACGAATCTGGGCAATCAGCTCCACGTCCTCGAGTCTTGCGAAACCACCCCACCATCAGTCGAGGATCTTACCAGTGACCGAGAATCTAGGCCACCTACCGATAACTCCCCACTAGGAGTAATTTGTGAGCATAACTTGAGGTTGTGGCAATATTGAGTGTTTTAGCCAGATTTCAGCCTTGTTTAGCCGCATAATCTATGACTCAGTGTCTTGAGCCTCTTTGTGAATTACTGCCTAATTTCATGCATTTTTTGGATATAATCACAGGGCTTGTTTGTGTTGTCTAGGTAGGAACAGAACTTGTGAAACAGTGGGGAATAAAAGTAGGAAGGCATAAGGAGGAGCTGAGGAGGCCGATGAAGCAGAAAAGGAGTGTAGTATGTGTAGCTACGCAGCAACTACGCAGGCGGCAAGGAAAGGGGAGTAGGTTTTGGCTAAGGCAGGACAATTCAAGATGCTGTCAGCGTAACTTCCTGCGTAGCTACGCATCAACTACACATACAGTGATGATGAAGACAAAAAACGAAGGAAAAGACAAGGCCATAAGACCCTGTCTGCGTACCAGTCAGCAGCAGTTACGCAGGCAAGGGAGAAAAACAGTAGAAAGAGGAGCTCACAAGACACTGTCTTCGTAGCTTTCTGCGTAGCTACACATGCACTGCATAATTTTGAGGCGGTTTGGACAGAGGCAGCTTCGTAATTCCAAATAGTCTTTTTGGAAATATCTCAGCATTATATAAAAGAACGTCAATAGCTCGTTTTTGACACAGAACAACACCCCAAGGAGCAGTCGAAGCATCCTCGGCGAGCACGGAAGCACAAATTCATAATTCAACACATTCATTTGATATCACTCTCTTTATTTCAGAAACGTTATTTAATTATGTCTTTTAGTAGCTAAACTCTTTACCTAGGTTCCCGGTGAACCTAAGGTTTCTATTCAGTACTTAGTTCTATTTTGACTATGGATTCATGATCTGAGGATCTTAATATCAGCACGTTTATTGGTTATCCTGTCTTTGATTTTATTGTTTATGCTTGAACGAAGTTGCGATCTTGGATTGCAACAGACTCAACCCGGTACGCGAAAGTGACTTGTTAGCATTAGGAAGAGATGAGATAATTTAGCACCTTACCCTGATGGACCATACTGAGAAAGGGAAATAGGACTAGCTTGAGCGTTTGACCAACTGTTAACGGTTTTGACCAAGGCCATAAGGATAAGTCATAAACCCTAGCAGCCTTGGAGCGACACTACAGATCTAGGTAACCCGACAGGACTCGAAAATCTCGTGAAAGTGTGTAGGAACTGAAAGGGGACTACACCAACGGTAACATGCCATAATAAACCAATTTGTGTGTATTTTCATGTAAAAAAGAACAAAAATATGGAGAAACCCTAGGGGATACTGGAATCTAGTATCTCAAACCCTAGATTTACAAACTTAGAATTATTGAGAAAACTCTCACAGTTAAAAGATATGCTTTTCAGTTTTTCCATTCAGTACTCCGTTCGTAACTGTATGCAAGGGATAGGAATGGATAGGTCTGGATATGTACCTACAACAGATAAGAACAAACACACAATACAGATGAAGAACAAAGGATTAAGCAAGAAAGGGTAAGAGTAAGCATTGTTAGTGATTTGAGAGAGTGATATTATGTAGGGTGATAGCCAAAAGATCCCAACTTAGAACAGAAGACAACACTCCTATATATAGGGGTCTTAGGAAAACAGTTACGAGGAGTTATATAACTGCATGTGACGGTTATATAACTGCCTCGAACGTGTACGGTCGACCACATATATAGGCGTGTGATTCGCAAGTCTCTCAGATAACTGACAAGGATCGCATGTGTGTACCCGTAACTTACGTGCGAAGATCCTTACTCTAGCCTCCAAGCCACTTAGACCCCTTGGCTCCCTGATCTTCTCTTGTTCACCGCTGTTGCTTTTTCGGTGAATGCGTGGCTGGCTAACTTGCAATGAATTCGTGCCGGGAAGGACATTTGGCGGACAGATATGAGGGGAACGGCGAGAGAAATGCGGTCAATTGTGGGTGATCGGAGTGGAGTTCTGGACGGGAGAGTTTGAGTTCCGGTCATATTGCAGATTTGACGATGAGTAGAATAAAGGAGAGGTATGTGCCTTCTTGGAGGAGATAATGGTGGCAACGGAGAGAGAAAACATGGATGTATAAATAGAGGTCAAAATAAAATAAAATATGGAAATTATATATTGAAGAAAGTCTATGTGTGCTTAATCATCAACCGGCAACTCTTCTCACAGCCCACGGGCTTTTTTACTTTAGCTTCTAGAAGATCGGCGTATGTTTCCGGTACTTAGACTCAAATCTTTACCAAAAGTTAATCATTGTGTCTGAATGTGCTTAAACGAGATGAGAAATTATGAGATTGTTGAAAACTCGGAATAAGTAGTTGAGGCGATGAGAGAAATTGCCAAAAAATAATGAAGTAGAGCACAGAACTTTCGCGGGCCAAAAATGACGTAAGATGTGACATGGAAGACACTCATGGCACGATTTATGTAGGATAAACATTGGTACAATAATATTAATATCAGTATGGAGTAATAAATGTCGTTTGATGCATGAACTATAAAAAAATCAATGTCCTCTTTTTTTATACATTTTATATGCGTAAATTTAATTCCACAATGTGGGCTTGAATGCTAAATTCTAAAAACTTATGCAAACAAATTAACATGTTACGCAATTCTTCTTAAGTTTCCGCTTTCAGATCCCACTAATCTTGTAGCGTCAATCAATGGTTCCTGCCGAATCTATCATCAAACATAGCTTTGCCGCTAGGAATGGCAACGGGTCGGATCTGGATCGGATCAGGCACTTTCTGATCCAAATCCAACAAGAAGAAATGGGATCCAGATCCGTTCGGATCGTCACCGGGTTCGGATCGGATTGGATCGGGTTTCATTCAGCTGACCAAATCCGATGCGTAGATCCATATAGTACGTGGTCGGATCGGATTCGGATCCAATCATGCTCATATTTGTAATAAAAAAAAATAGCATAAAAAAATAAACACTAGTTCATACGCTAATGCATGTTTGTAAGTTACGAAGCCTAAAACACAAAATAAATTGCTTAATATGTTGAAGTTACTATTGTATTCCTCTTGGAAGTGTAAGAGGGGAGGTAATATGTTTATATTTGTAAAACACACATATACGTCGGATATGTCCACCGATCCAAATTCAGATCCAAATTCGATGGGGTCTAACTTTCCGGATCCAAATCTGATCCATTTTCAGTTGGATCGGATTCGGATCCAATCCAATCGGCTTGAATTGCTCGGATCTCAGATCGAATCGGACCATATTGCCATCCATATTTGGCGCTGACGATGGATTTCAAGAACTAGTTGTAGGTTTGGAGTTTGGACGTAACAGTAATTAGTATTATTATTCTCTTTATTTTTTCTAAAAAAATATATACATCCACCGTTACGTTAAAAGCTTTCTATTTTGACATTTTTCACCATTTACCGTGTCACTTTGATCCGATCATTTAGTTAGCAAAATGATGCAA